>CM053508.1:89231916-89831916 GCA_028627145.1 Eidolon dupreanum | reverse complement strand
CAACTGGGGGGAGGGGGGGGTGTCCAGAATTCAGGCGCGCAGCCGCAGTGCCACCGACCGGCCCCGAGTGTCTCACAGCCCCGCCCCTCGTAGCCTAAGCCCCTCCCACCATGCCCAGCACCGCCCCCGCCGCACCTGCGCGGTGGCCGCCGGCGGCCCCGAGGGCAGCCCGGGCGGGGGCGTGCCCCGGCGAGGAGCGAGGGGAAGCCGAGCCGCAGGAGCCGGGCCCCGGGGAGGGTGCGGGCGTGCGCACGGGCGAGGGCGCCGGTGACGGGCCGCCGGGGGGCGGCGGGCTGGGCGGGAGCCCGTGCTCCAGCAGGAAGGCGTCCAGGTCTACGTACTCCACGTCGCCGAACGGCAGCGTCCGCTCCCACAGCAGCGGCGCCAGCAGACTTGGGCCAGGTGCGGTCGCCGGGCGCCCCCGCGGGGACCCGCCGCCCACCACCGCCCCAGATGGGGCATCAGCCAGACCCGCCGTCTCCAGGCCCGGCCCGGGGACCGTTGCTGCCGGTAGAGCCGCCTTGCGCTCCTTTTCCTTCAAGAGACCTGGGGGCCAGGGAAAGACCAGGCAGGGTGGGGAGGGAGAGGAATATAAAGAAGAGACCCCGAGTCAGAGACAAGAGAAAAGGGGGTATAGAGACCCAAAGAAAGAAGAAACGGACGGGGGAGACCGGAGAGGGAGGGCAAGGACCCAGAAAGAGGAGGGAATAGAGACTCAGGGAGAGACGCATAGACAAAGGACAGTGACGGGGGCGGTATAGACAGAGATAGGGGAACAGAGACCGAGATGGGTACAGAAACTCAGAAGGGAGGACAGAGACCCAGAGATGCAGAGAGATGGGGACAGAGACCCGTTAAGGGGCACAGACATAGAAGGCGGACGGAAGTTCAGACAGAGAGGTTAGGTGGAGGGTTGGGCAGGTGAGAGAAAAAAATGACAGCTCTGTGATTCCTCTATAACCCACCCTCCCCACATTCCCTGCGGCACTGTACCCCTTTCTCCCAACCCCCACACTCTGTAAGGGGCAGGAAGGGGCTCTATTCCCGGGGCACATTCCTCATCCCTAGACTCCATGTGACCCCAGGAGGCCCCGCCCAAGCCCGTGTCACTACCGTGTGAGCATCCGACACACCCCATCCCTCCGCCCTGGACCCCAAGGATGCAGACTCTCTTAACCAAAAGGAAGAGGGGGCTGGGGCCTAGACTCTTGCGTTCTCGGGGTGGATGGGCTTGAGGGCTGGTATTTTCGGGTACTGGGTGCTGAGAGATCTGGAGGCCTAAACACCTTAGTAAATGATTAAAGGTGGGAAGATAGACTCTCGGCCCGGAGAGGGTAGCTGTGGACCCCCCTCCCTTAGCGCTTGAGTCCCTAAGGGAGTAGGGTGTCTGAGTTGGGCGAGGTCGGGGCTAGAACTCACAGCTGGCTGGTTCTTTGGGCTTGCTGGTCCCCTGCAGAAGGCTCCGCAGCCCAAGCAGCGCTCCCCCGCCAGGAGGGGCCCCGGCCGGGCCGCCCAGCAGCAGGGGGACCGGGGTCCTGTCGCTCACGGGCCGCGACATCGCCGGGCACCTGCCCGCAGGCTCACGAGCTCATGGAGAGGCGAAGAGTTGGCCTGCCAGTCCGCGGTACACTCCTGTGGTTTGGGCCAGCCAGTGTCTGCCCAGGGGCGGGCGAGCGTAGCTTGCAAGATTCCAGTATCCAGAACAGAGTAAATCCTAGGAGCGACGGGGATTTGAGGTCCTCGGTGCCGAAACGTGCAACTCTAGAGGGTCCCAGGAGACCATGCAGTCTGGGCGACGGGGGGTGATCAAACCAGGCGGTCAGCTCTTCGCAACCGAGGGTTTAAGGGGACTCAAGAAGCTCCTTTTACAAGGTGGGCGAGCCTGGCTCTTGCAAATTCTGCAGCTCTCTCAACGGAAGGCGCTCTGCAATCTGCACCAAGAGGTGTGCACGGAGGGGCGGGGAAGGGGGCAGGAGGAGGCGGCCGCCTTGAGGCGTGGCCAAAGCAAACTTCTTTCGCGGAAAAAAAAAAAAAAAAAAGCCAAACCAAAACACCCGACGCCGCTGTGAGCACCCCTCCTCTCGGCCCCCGCCCGCCCTGCCCCTCCCGCTTCTTGGGCCATGCACCCCAGCCGCGTGCCTCCCTCGGGCTGAAAGTGCGGGCCAATCGCGTCCGGACCCCTCGAGACGCACAGCCAATGGGACCCCTGGATCCGCCAAGGCCCAGGAGGGCGCAGGAGGGGCTCAACGCGTGAAGTTGCATTGCATTTTGGTGGGAGGCGGGACCCTGACCTACATTTGCCCAATGGGAGACGGCGTTGGGGGCGGGACCGTGACCCAGTTCGAGCCAATGAGGTAAGCGAGAGGGGGAAGCACATGGCTCTGCGCGTGCTGCCTGACCCCAGGACTGGGTAAGGGGGGGCGCGGGAAGAGGCTCCGCTTAAAGGAGCCGCATATCCAAATGACTGTTTTGGGTACCAGGAAGCCAGAAACCGAGTGACGGAGTTTAGAAAGTGGGAGATTAGTTTCTAGAAGAAGGCTACTATTCTGCAATACCCAAATGTTTCCCCTCCGCGCCTAAAATCAGACCACTGAGAAACAGGAAGTATTCTGTCCCTTTAATAGCTTTGTTTTGGGGGGTGACTCCCCTCTCCTCGTGGGGAGGGTCTGGAAGGACAGGCGAAATCCTCGATGGGGAGTCTCAGCGACCGTGGGGGGCACCATCCACTGTAACACAGATGACACCGGTGGGACGCGTTAGTTTAGGGCACCGCAGAATGGACTGTGCCGCGAGCGGGGGCCTGGGCCGCCGAGGGCTCTGCCACCAGGGGGCTGAGAAGGGGGAGCCGGAGTGTGGCAGGTTGAGAAGCTGGAGAAAATGGTCCGGCAGTGGACTGAACCGCAGGGAGGCAGCAGGAGTGAAATAGCGACGTCCAGTTTCAGCATTAGGCTGAGCTACATGAAGGTATTCTTGGAGGGGTCGGGACTGTACCATGTTGAGAAACCAGAAAGGTGGCTGTTTAGCTCAATGGGCTGAACCACGAGGAGGCAGTAGGAAGGGAAGGGGGTTGTACCATGTTGATTCTCAGCAAAGGGGAGGACGATCAGATTATGGAACAGCCCATACGTAGGGTATCTCACAAGGAAACAGGGAATGAATCCGGACTGTACCACTCTGGAAAGCCATCGGAACCACGAACCAACGGTTAATCGTATCACCAGGAAGCCAGGGGGCTCAGGATATAGGCTAAGTTACAAGTTGCAAGCAGTGAAGAGGGAAGACAAATCGCGGACCAGCAATGGTCTCCGGCGGGGAGATGGATCGTAGCACATGAACACACAGGGAGGAGGGAGGAAGAGTGAGAATTTAGGAGACTGGACCATATAGAAGCAGCAAAGGGCGGTAGGACTGTACCATACTACACCATGGGGAAAGACATAGGTGGGTTAGATCAAGACGTGGAGGGGGGTGCAGACTGGACCATACCATGCAGGCGGTAGTTGGGGCCTCGGCAGCGCCTCTCCGGGTGCCGGGGGTCCCTGTTGCCCCTCAAGGCCCTGTGGGCCAAGGGCTGCAGGGGCCGGCCGTTACCGCTGAGGCTCTGGAAGATCTGGGATGGAGGATTCTGGCTCAGGAGTCTCAGGGAGTGCATCTGCCCCGGGAGGACAGTGGGAAACTGGGAGTGAATATGAATGGTCCTGGTGACGTCACGCAGGAAGTCCCGCCCCTGGGAGCGGGTAGTAAGGACCTTGTTCAGCCCCACCCCACCCACCCTCCAGGGTTATCTGGCCTTCTAACCTCCTACAGCTCCCAGTGAACTTGGGGAAGGAGGGTATATGAGGCAACGGTGGGGGGGACAGAGGGGAGGCAGACCGAGGGTCACCTGGAGGGAGGTGATATTGAGGGCCCGGTCGACGAGGATCCAGGTGACAGTCTCCGAGCAGGGCGGGGTGCTAAGAGAGCCCTGATAGGTGATGAAGCCGAAGGATTCGGGGAATAGGAGCTCCAGGCTCAGGTCTTGAAGAAAGTAGGCATCATCTGCAGGTGTATTATGCCAGAGTGAAGAAGCGTGCCTCTCTTCAGCTCCCCTCCTGTGCACGCCCCCCACCAACACACCGGGGACTCACTCTTGTAGGAGATCCGGGTGATGGTGTCGCGGTTCAGGAGGCGGCTGAGGAATGAGTTTGAGTTGCCAGCCACCTGTGTGGGGCTTGGAGGTGAGGAAGTAGGAACCCAGAAGTCCAAGCCCCCCATCCCTTCCTCACCCAGGACCCAGGAGTCTGGGCCTCCCAGCCTCCCTCTTCCTCAGACCCCAGATTTTTCCAGGCGCCCAGCCCCTCCCTCCCTCTGAATTCCGCTTGGGCTCACATTAACAAAGAGGCTGAGAATGGCCAAGCCATTGGGGCCTCGGGAGGCAGCGCTGAGGTTCCCGTAGAGTTCTTGGTTGAAGTGGATGAGCTGTACCTGCGAGGGGAGCACAGAGAGTGGGGTGTCCCAGCAGAAGGGGAGGAGAGAATGGGTGCAGCTCTGGGGTTCCCAAATCGGGTTAAGGATTAGTGCTCAGGGTGGGGGCGCAGTTACGTCGGTGAGGCTTTGAGAGGAGGGTGAGCTGGGAGGAGTCGGGTCTACTCGGCAGGGGTCAAGGGTCAGAGGTCCGGTGCCCCCACCTCAGCAGAGAAGCCCTGGTGGTTGATCTGGTGTTCAGAGCCGGCCCCATCACGTGCTCCAAACAGCAGCCGCAGCTCACTGAGTCGGTGGCTGTAAAGGAGGGGTCCCCCCGACACGTTGACCACGGGCCGGGGTGCGGGCAGGAACGAGACGTGGCGGCCGGTGTTGTACAGGGTTCCCCGGAGCTGTGGGAGAGGTGGCAGCTGTCACAGGGCCACAGAGAAGTCCTCCTTCCTCCCATTTCCACTCCATTTCCGGCTTCCGACAATCATTGAATCGCTCAGCACAGTTTGAGCACCGACGTTCGATAGTGATGAATTTACTTAATTAAATATTTATCGAGCTGTTACTACGTGCCGTGGATGCCAGGAAGAGAACAGTGAACGAGTAGACAAAAATCCTAGGGCTCAGGGAGCATATGTTCTAATTGGGGAGAGACACAACAAATACCGAATCACATAAGTAATCGCTTGATTAATTACATCCTGTGCTCATGCTGGGAAGAACTGGGAGCTCTGAAAAAGTGTAATGGGAAATCTGGCCTAGATGGGAGTGGAGGGGGAGGTCAGGAAAGACTTCCAGGAGGAGGTGACATTTGAATGGAGACATGAATGATAAGTAGGGGTTAGTTGCAAAGAACAAGAAGGGCATTCCGGGAATAAAGAACAGCAATCACTAAGGCCCTGAGGCGGTCTGTTTTAGTGACAGCAAAAAAGCCAGAGGGACTAGAACCCAGCCGGCAAAGGAGAGGACGGTGATGGGAGCCAGATGGGCAACGGTGGGGTGTTTTGTATTTTCATTTAAATAATTGAATATATATGACACACTTGGCACAGTGCCAGGCACGTGGTACATGCTCTTAAACGTTTGCTATTAGTACCTATTGTGATAGAAGGATTTTGAGCAGGAGAGTGATATGATGTGTTTTGTGTTTTTAAACATCTCTCCAGCTGTAGTGTGGAGAATGGGTTGCAGGAGGCAGAGAGGCAAGCCAGGGAGGAAGCTATGGCACCAGTCCAGGTGCAAGACGATGATGGGGGCAGTGGAGGCGACGAGAAGTGAAAAGCTTCGAATGATATGGAGCAGGGAAACTAGAAAGGACTGGAAATGGGAATAAAGGAGAGAATGGGCTGGGGAACGGCTCTGAGGATTTTAGCTGACGCAGCCGAGTGAAGGATGGTGTGGGCTCTTATAAGAAATGGCATTGCAAAGTGGGCAAGAGCATGGATGCCCGGACCACGCTGTCCAGGTTCGAATCCCAGCACGGGCACTCTCTAGCTGTGTGACCTCAGGCAAGTAATTTAACTTCTCTGTGCCTCAGTTTCTGCATCCATAAAATAAGGGTAATAATAACACCCATTTGTAGGGTTACCGTGAGGATCAGAGGGCTTCGCAAGCTTTTAAGACAGTTCCCGACACAGGAAATGGTCTGTTTTAACAATGGCTTCTATGGAGATAGGGAGACAGGGAGCCATTTGTGGTAAGGGCAATCCATTTTAGAATAGCAGGAGTCTCCTCTCCTCCAGCATGTACCCCTTCTTCCCCAAGGCTGGCCTCCCACCTCAGTACCCCACCCAGCCTCCACTCATGCTCACCCAGTAGTTCAGTAAGCCCTCCCTCCAGGCCCCTTACCTTCTCTCCCCCAGTGCTGAGCCTCAGTGGGGGCAGGAAGGGATCATAAAGGACCCTCTTCAGTTCCACATCCACGGGGCTCTGCCTCTTCCCCACTGCACATAGACTCCAGGCTGCATTCACCAGCCCCCAGAAGGGAGGCCCTGGGGTGGGGGCAAGGCAGGGAGGGAAGAGTCAGAAATCGGGATCCCAGTCTTAACATCTGCTGGACTTCTGGATCCCAGGATAGGAAGGGCTGGGGACCTAGACTACTGGGAATGAGGGAGGAGGGAGCTGGGATCCAGAATCCTGGGTCCTAGAAGAAGCTTGGAGGAGTTTCCTAAGACCCCCAATACCTCCAAGCCTCTCCTCGATCAAACCCATCCTAAATGAAGTCATTGCGGGAAGAAACTACAACTCCCAGCAGGCCCTGGGGCTGCCGGCCACCCACTGCCCCAGAGTCCATGGGAGTTGTAGTTCTTTCCGGCTCCCCTGTAGCTCAGCTGGGTAATGAATGTACCCGGGAGAGGAGTTGCAAGAGAGGGCTGGACGAGGCTGGGGATGTGGCCACCGAAGCTCTGGTTCCCAGGAGAGCCAGGACCTACCTGCCTCTTTCTCTGCCAACACGCCCGCACACACACAGCCTTCCACCCCCACACTCGCTTTCCTCCCACTCACTCCCACTCGCTGCTTGAAATGCGCATGTATAATGTCCCATGGTGAGCCGCTGGGGTTCAGAGGCTGGGCCGAACTCCTGAGGCAGGAAAGGAAGGGCTGGGACTCCCGGCGAGAAGAGGATCCCCGGGACCCAGAAAGGAGCCACCCAGGGGCCCGGACGCCCGGGTCCCCGCCCTGGCTGCACCTGGCACGAAGTTTCCCTGGAGATTCTCCTTGTAGCTCCACCAGTTCTCGGGGTCAGGTGCGGGTCCGATGTGAGCTGGGCAGAGAGCAGCCTGAGCCCCTCTCCTCGGCACCCCGCCCCTCCGTGCCCCCAGGGGCTCCTGCCCCGACGCCAGGCCTTACCTGCCGCCCCCAGCGCAGCCCAGAGAACCAGCACGCGAGGGGTGCTCAGACGAGCTGCACTCCCCATGCCCGGGAGGCCACTGGGCGACTCCTTCCCAGTGCCCGGCCCCCCTCTCTCTGCTGTCCCCTCTCCTGTCTGTGGGACCCTGTCCCTCCAGGACTTCCAGCCCCCCTCTCCTCCCCACGGGGAGTCCCGGTTCCAAAATACCAAGGCAGCGGGAGACCGAACACCCCAACCCACTCTTCTCTCCTGGCTCTGCGCCTCTCCTTCTCCCCGCCCAGCTCTTCAGTCTCCCTCTGCCTCCCGATCTCTCCACTCCTCTCTCTGCCTTCTGCTTCTCCCGGGGTCACCTCTTGGTTCCAAATCCACACCCCCTTTGGGCTCTCTTTTCATTAAGCTTTCCCAAGCCGCCTAACTCCATGTGTCCATTCTGCTCCCCTCACCTCCCCGTCCTCCCTCTCTCCCTTCTCTGCTCCTGCTTCTTTCTCTCCCTTCTCTCCCTCTTCACCTCCACTCTCTCTCTCTACCTCTCTAAGCTTCTCTCTCTCTCTCTCCCCTTTATCTCTCTCCACCTCCTCCTCTCCTGCCTCTTCTGTTTCCGTCTCTCTCATCCTTTCCTCCCTCCGCCCTCTCCTCTCTGTTATTTATTTTTTTTGTGGATGTTGGGGGGAGGGGGCGGGTGCTCTCACGGCAGGGAACATTCCTAGGGCTGGTGTGTGTGTGTGTGTGTGTGTGTGTGTGTGTGTGGTGCCCGAGGGGCAGGATGGAGGGGTCATTGGGGGCTGGTCACCAGCTCCCTGCCGCACTGGGGCCAGGGGGGCGGGGGTGGCCCGGACACCTGGGGCTGGAGCTGGCACTTCCCATCCTCCGCAGAAGGGGGGAGGGGGACGCTTAAGGTGGAGCTGGGAGAGGCCTCACAAGTCTGCGTGTTCAACGCCCTGCTCGGGAGGATCCGGGGTCCCCCAGCTCTCGGGGACTCAGGCTGGAGCCTATACTAGTGTCTGCAGCCCCCGCTGAGCGCTCCCCTTCGGCCTCCGCCGGGGGCTGCCTTAACCTGGCTGGGGGATCCCCTGGGAGATGGGAGTGCGGTGTGGGCCGCTGACCAGGAGGGGGAGGCAGAGACCTGGAGAGAGAGAGTGAAGTGGGGGAGGAGGAGCCAGGAAGGCCCCCGCGAGAGAGCGGGAGGTGAGGTTGGAGGATGCGGAGGCTCCTCGAAGAGAAGGGGAGCCTGAGATGGATGCGGAGAGACGTCTGTCTCCGCAGGCTAGGGACGCGAGGGCGGGCGCCCCGGCGAGAGGGAGCGAGACGGAGGGAGAGAGAGAGAGAGAGAGAGAGAGAGAGAGAGAGAGAGAGAGACCGAGAGAGAGAGAGAGAGAGAGAGAGAGAGAGAGAGAGAGAGAGAGAGAGACCGAGAGACCCAGAATGACGGGAAGATGTACAAAATGAGAGCGCTACAGATGGAGGCAGAGAAAAGATACAGAAGCACACACTTAGGGACAGAAGCAGAGAGAGACCCATCCGGCAGGTCGGAGATGGAAGAACAAGATGCCAGGTGCAGGTAGTGGGGAGAGACAAAAATAGAAAAGAGATCCAAAAACAGAGAGAAATAGAAAGACACACCTAGAGCGAGGGACAGACCCCAAGAGGAGAAAGAGGCAGACCTACATGCACATCTGTAAATAGAGATGCTCTTGCAGAGGAAGAGATCTCGACGGGGGGACCAGATGGCAGACACAGAGAGACCCAGGTAGAGGGAGAGAGACCCGGAAACAGACCAACTGACCTAAAAGAAGAGACTACGCGGAGTCAGAAGGACAGAGGCATTCGAGGACCTAGAGGTGGGGGGAGACAGAGACACCCAGAGGGAGGCAGAATCGGAGACAGACAGAAAGCACAAGAAAGAAAGCATGTTTCAATTATCTGTTGCCACATACCAACCCTAACACTTAGTGGCTTACCGCAACAAATTTATTGTCTCACAGTTTCTGAGCGACAGGAATTTTGGAACAGTCTGGCTGGGTGGTTCTGGCTCAGAGTACCTCAGGCTCTGGGCAAGGGCTGCACTCATCCGAAGGCGTGACTGTGGCTGTAAGAGCCACTTCCGAGCTTACCTAGTGGGTGATGGGCAGGAGGCCTCAGCTCCTTGCTACGGGGGCCTCTCTATAGGGCACTTGAGTGTTCTCACCACATGGCCACTGGCTTCTCCCACAGTGAGCGACTGTAGAGAGAGAGAGAGAGACAAACGAAGAGAAAGAGATGTCTTACATGACCTCATCTCCAAAGTGACACATCATTGCTTCTGTATTCTTTTCGTTGGAAGCAAGTCACTAAGTCCAGTCCACACTCAAAGTGAGAGATTAGGCTCCTCTCTTGCAGGGAAGAGTATTAAAGAATTTGTGGGCTCATTTTGAAACCATCACAGCTTGGGGGAGGGAAGAGACAGAGCAAAGGAGAGAGACAGACCCTTCAATACCGGTGAGGCTCTGAGGTTGGTGAGACACATTCAGAAACACAGAAATGTGTGGGAGAGACACTGGAAGATAGGGCGCTATGGAGACATGGAAAAGAGGCAAGACAAAGGAAACAACAGTAGTAGTGATGATGATGATGACGATGACGACGATGACAGTAATGACAGTAATAACAGCCAGCACATGAAACATCTACTACCTGCCAGGCAAAGTTTTGAGCATAACTATGAACTGACTCGCTCATGTAATCCTCACAGCTGCCCCATGAAGCAGAAACTATCATTATCCCATTTTACAGATGAAGACGCCAAGTCAGAGGGTATAAGTGGTTTGCCCAGAGTTAACAGTTAAAAAATGTAGACGCAGGGAAGAGAAGCAAAGAAAAGATGGATAGAGAAAAACTGGAGGCTTCATTTCAACCCCCAAAGCTGCTCCAAGAGGTGGGGGACAGTACTCAGAAAGAACACTGAGGCTCGGAGAGGGAAGTGACTCGCCTGAGATGTAGTGAGTTGAATGGGTGCCCTCTCCCCACCAAAAAAAGATGTCTATCTAATACCTGTGAATGGACCTCATTTAGCAAAAGTGTTTCTGCAGGTGTCATTAAGCTAGTGATCTTGAGATGAGATCATCCTCTGTTATCCAAGTGGAACCTCGATTCAATGACAAGGGTCCTCATAAGAGAAAGACAGAAAGGAGAGTCAAGACAGAGGAGATGGCGATGGAGGACGGAGGCAGAGTTTGAGTGACGCAGCTTCAAGGCGAGGAGCGCCTGGAGCCCCGAGAAGCTGGAAGGCGCAAGGAGGGCCCCAAGAGCCTTCGGACGCACTGTGGCCCCACCGACCTTGATTTTGAACTTCTGACGTCCAGAATTATAAGAGAATAAATGTCTGTTGTTTTAAGCCACACAGCGTATGATAATTTTTTTTTAAGGCAGCCAATCCCGGAAGTGTGTGGAAACAAGAAAAACGTGGAATTCGTCAAGGGCGGAGACAGCAAAGGGACCAGAGCTACATGCAGAGGGAAGGACAAGAGCAGGAAGGGCAGGCTTGACCTACGGTTTGGCTCTCCTCCTTCAGGAAGCCCTCCCTGATGCCCCGGGCTGGGTCAGCGTCTGCCGCGGACATTCCCAATGCCTGTGCTACCTCCGGTAGAGCACAGGTCTCACCAGAAGGGGACTAGCTGTCCCTGTGTGTCCTCCCTCAGGGGCCCAGGCCTGGACCGTCTCTGGATCCCCAGTATCACTCCACACAGGGCACACGGGGGTCCTCAAGAGATATAAACTGGTCATGAAGATGCGAAGATGCTCCTGACGTCTCTCCCTAGAGATTCCGCCCCCCTCCCAACTGCCTGGGAGACACCTGAATTTTCTGCAAGGCCCAGGCAGGTCCTCACCTCCTCCGGGAAGTCTTCCCTGATCTCCCAGGCTGGGCCGTGCTGTCTCCCTTCTCATGCAGCACACCAGATGTGACTGGACCTAGGTGTCTCCCCTACCCAACCCTCCCAGATTGGGACCCCCTCGGGGGCAAGTCTGGGCTCTGGCTCAGGTCTCGGTCCCGGCATTTCCCGGGAAGACCTCAGGACAATACATTGAGCGAATGAATGAGCAAGTGAGTGAAATAAAATATAGGGACTGTCGCACTCAGAAATGGATGAAAACAATTTTTTTTTGCATGAGGCTGAAGAGGAAGGCTTCCTGGTGTCGGCGATGTTTTCCTGACTCTCTTTCTGTCCCCATACCTCTAGCCCTGGCTCAGACCTCGTCTTCTGCCACCAGAGTCCTCTCTGCAGAGTTCTAGATAGGAAGTGGCCGAGCAGGGAAGCGGCACAGGGCCCAGCCTGGGAGTTCAGGGAAGACTTCCTGGAGGAGGTGAGGCTCTCGCTGCCCCTCAGTCTCCCTCCCCCTCCAGTCCACGCTCCACAGACCCCAAGGGGCCTATCTGAAAGCTCTTAGCACCCTTGGACAAAGTCCCCACCCCTCACCCTTTCTTGTCATGGCCAAATCTTCTTTCTGTCCTTCAAGACCTACCTCAGACGTCACCTTCTCTGAGAAAAGTTTCCCGACTCTGACTTTCAGCCTGGGTTCAAGACCTTCTCTGGACTCTCTCGGTGAATTGAGCCACCTCGACAGATGATTGTGCATATGACCGTTGGTCACACAGGGCTGACTCTGCCCCTCCCCCACTCTGAGACCTCCCATGCCGCTTCCGTGGAAAACATACCCCATCCCTCAGCCTGGTCTGAGAGGGCTCCGTGCCCTGGCCACCACCAATCTCCAGCCTCGCCTCTGCTCTCCCACCACACCACAGTCTCTGGCCTCTGGACCTTTGCACAAACGGTCGCCTCTAACGGGCTCCCTTTCCCAGTTGTCTGCTCGACACGTTCCTACTCGGATTCATACGTAGTTCAGGAGTCTGCTCTCTCAGGAAGCCATCAGCAATGCCGAGGTGGGCAGGGGCCTCCTCTCAGCTCCAAAAGCCACCTGTGCCGCCTCCGTAACAGCGCGCAGACTGGGCTCCGTGCCCGGCGGCGGAGGGAACGGCCAGGCCGGAAGTGGGTCCCAGATGTGGATTTCACGCTTATTCGTCTCGGGCGCTGGGAACAAAGTTTGGGTCATGAGGAACATATGGGGCTTGCCCGCTCCTCACTTTCATCTCCCACCTCCCAGGCCCCCCATGGGAGGTAGTGGGGACGGGACTCTTCAGGCTCGGGTAGTTCCCACAGCCCCCCTTGACCTTTTCACCCTCTTTCTCTCCTCTCAACTCCCACTCCCTTGGGAGCCGGGCCAAGTCCTCTTGATCTGTGTTCTAGCCTCTTCTGGGGGAGGTATGGCCACTGGGCATTTAAAGAAAGAGGACAAACCGAATGGTCCTCACTCCGTTCTGGGCACTGTTCTAAACCCGTGACATACATACATTAACTCATTTAATCCTGACAACTTGCCCTGTGGGTTCCTTCCTGTTATTGCCATCATCATCCCCATTTTACAGATGAAAAATATCTGTGATCTTCACGAAAATGGTGTCTGGAGGCGAGCCATCCAGTAGGACTTCCCACAGCGGTGCAAATGTTCTGCTTTATCCAATATGCTAGTCTCCAGCCACTTGAAATGTGGCTAATGCAACTGAGAAACTGAATGTTAAATTTTATTTTATTTTAATTAATTTAAATTTAAATGTGGCTACTGTACTGGACAGCTCAGCTCTAGAGAACTAAGTCTGAATGCCAGCTACTTGATGTGTGATGGTTGCTTAGATTCCTCGCTTCTCTGAGCTGGTTTCTTCACTGAAGAGGTGGTTAAGAATTCTGGATTGGAATTGCTCCCTCACTCTAAGGTGTGGCCCCACAGGAATCTCGATTTCTTTATCTGCATATGTGAATAGTCATAGGAACCACCTATTTAGTCAACAAATATTTGTTGAGTATTATATTCCGGGGCTACAGTAATAGTATGAAACAAAACAAACACAGATCCAAGGTCAGGGCAGCAGGAGGTGGGGTGGAATGCCATGGCCACATATCAACTACTTCCAATTTTAGCCTCTATTTCCCAGAAATGACAAAAAGCTGCTCTGCCTAACACCTCATGCTGTCATAGTATACTCTGGGTTCTGACTGGCTGGCTGAGGTCTGACATAAAGCCAGGTAAGCTAATTTTCCCAAATATCCTTTCTCTTCCTTCTCCTCGATAGTAAAACATCCTATTTAGCTGGGTCCAAGACAGCCCAGAATTAAAGGCTCTATTTCCATTCTCTCTTGCAGCTAAATGTGGTCATGTGACTAACTTCTTGCCAATGAGAACACGGGGACTATGTAGTGGCTTTTTGACCTTTTGGCCTTTTCTCTTTGCCTTCCTTCATTCTGCTGCATGGATGCCGACAAGATGGCTTGAGCACTAGCTGCCATGTTGGACCACGACTACAAGGATCACTCTGAAGATGCTGGAGAGGAAAGCTAGAAGGTTCCTGGTGGCTTGACTATCTCTAGACCTCTTTTATGCAAGAAATAAATACATTTCTATTTTCTTGTTTAAGCCACAGTTATTTAGGGGTTTACTCTGACTCCTAATAATACAGATGCCTGAGAAATCAGTTCAGGGTCAGTTGGGCTGAAAGTTAGACCATTCATTGGTCAGTTTTTCAATAAGTATTTACTGAACATATATATGATATATGTCACGAACCTTTCTATACAGAGAGGTTAGAGCCACCAACAAAACCCCTCCTCCCACGGAGCTCACGTTCTGGTGGAGGAGACAGAGAAATAGCAAACAAAAAGACAGATATTTAATATCTCAAGTGGTGATAAGTGCTAAAAAGAAAAATAAAGCGGGACAAAGGAATGAGAATGATCGGAAAGAGCTGCTATTTAGTTGAAGGGTGGTCAGGGTAGGTCTTTCTGATGCTGTGAAATTTGAGCAGAGCCACGTGATGGAAAATTCTAGTGCTCACCCATATCCAGCTGTGGGAGGCAGAATAATGGCCCCCAAAGATGTTCACATGCTAACCCTTGGAACTGGTGAATATGTTACCTGACATGGCAAAAGATACTTTGCAGAGGTGATTAAGATCAAGGATCTTGAGCTGATGGGGAGATTTTTCTGAATTATCTGGGTGGGTCCCTTATAATCACATGGGTCTTTAAAAGCAGACAATCTTTCCCAGCTGTGGTCAGAAAAAAAGATGTGAGGACAAAGAAGAGCCAAGATAAATTTTAAGTGCGAAAGGGACTCCACATGCCACGGCAGGCTTTGAGGTTGGAAAAAGGGGCCATGAGCCAAGAAATGCGGGTGGCCTTTAGAAGCTGGGAATGAAAAAGAAACATATTCTCCCCTAGGGGTTCCAGAAGGAGTACAGCTTTGTTGACACCTTGATTTTAGCCTAGAAAATCTGTATTCGGCTTTTGACTTATAGAACTGCAAGATAATAAATTTGTTTTGCTTCAGCTGCTGACTGTGGTAATTTGTTATGGCAGCAATAGAAACTAATACACTGATTCTTCTCTCTTTCCGGCCACATAAGGGAATTCTACTTCCCCACCTTCATGCAATTAAATGAAACCATGTGCGCAGTGAGTGGAAGGGCTGGAGTCATTCCTGGGCCAAAGTATTTATTTCTTATGTGGGACGGTTCAGTGCATTCTTTCTCTCTCTCTCCCGCCCCCCTTCTCTCTGTCACAGTAATCAGAGATGCCATGGATTGCAGTTGGTGCAGTGACAAGATGGTAGTTATTCTCAGCCTGGGTCCTTGAATGACTGTGTGGAAAACTGCCCCTTGCTCACTTGCGTGAGACATATACATGAGCAAGAAATCAACTTTCATTATGTCGAGCCAATGGAGCTAACCTAACCTGACTAATGGAGGACTTAAATGAAGTACAGGAACTAGCTTATCATATGAGAAAGTATGTCCTAGGAAGAGAGAACAGCAAGTGCAAAGGCCCTGGGGCAGAGTGTGCTTTGTTTTTAAAGGAACAAGAAAGAGGTCAGTGTGGCTGCAGGGATGTGAATGAGGGAGAGTATAGAAGATGAAGTCAGTTATGCGGTGGGAGTAGGCCACGTAGGACCTCAGAGGGCAGGGCGTGGACTCTGGACTATTCGAGGGTTTTGAGCATAATAGTAGCAGCGATCTGACTTGGGTTTTAAAGCCATTATCCTGGCTTCTGTATGAAGCAGACTCTAAGCGGGTAGAGAGGAGAGACTACTGTAATATTCCAGGTGAACAGTGGTGGGGACTTGGACCAATGTGGTAGCAGCAGAGATGATAAAAATCGTTGAATTATGAATATATTTAGTAGGTAGTTTGTACAGGATTTGCCGATGGACTGGACATTGAATCGGCTTTAAGAAAGGATGAAAAGAATGAAGATATAGAACAGAGGGGTTTTATGGAACAGAGAACTCTTCTTAGCAACTTCCCGAGTCTCCTAACCCTAACTCTTGTTTCAAAGATGTCCCCACCATGAATCCAGAGGCAAGCTTCGCCAGGTACAGGGTATTATTAGTAGCTCGGGAGCCAATCACCTCCTGGAGGCTATTTTCTGCCTTTTAAGTCTCATCAGGAGCTTACCTAGAGCATTTACTTGCCGAGGGCCCCTTTTCTCTGCCTTGTATCCTATGACGTCACGGCTTATCCTGACTCCCTATTGGCCGAGAGGCCCACTTTTCTCTCAAGGAAAAAAGAGTGTTGCTCCCTAGGCCCAAATGGACCTAAAGTCATATCCCTTCCTCTGATACTCCCTCAGTGACTCTACTGTAAAGGCCACTCAAATTTGAAATTGTGTGGTTAATTGTGTGAGCAGGAGGCAGAGGTCTCGGTGGCAAGGAAGGTCCTAGGCCATGAAAACTGTCCATGCCACAGTGGTCACTGCTTCCAGCCTTTTAAGCCCCACCCCTCTGGCTTGCAGGTCCCCAGCTGCTGGGTGGGATGGAACCCTCTTTAGCACCGAGTGATGTCATACTACTCTGTGACTCGTGACTGGCTACTCTCTCAGAAAAGAGTTTAGGCTATGCTTCAAGGCTATGTGAACCTCATTCAGAACCTTCTTCAGCTATTTATTCGAAGTCCCTTTATTCCCTTCTCAGAGACCATCCTGAGGCCCTTCAGGAACGGAAAGTTCCTAAATCTGGAACTTTCTGGAAATCTGGCGTTGCTATCCCAAAAAGGCGTAGCTTTCCAGTTCTCTGGCCGCTGTCCCCGCCCACCAGCTTTTGCCCAATTATCAGGCAACACCGCCTAACCGTTGCTTAGTGACGTCCCCTCACCACTGTCACTGGATTGGCCGTTTTGTCAGGGAGCGGTATGCGGGCCTCACAGACTTCCCTGAGTCCTTTCTCTTTGCCACTTAAGGAACCCAACCGGCACAGATCACAGGTCTGTAGATGAAATTCCTCAAGATTTAAGACTTTATTGAGGGGACTCGCTGCATCAGTCTCGGGCCAAATGTCCCGCTCTCAGCTTTCCGCCGCCGGTTAAACGGCCCTCGTGCGCGGCACGTGCCAGTGACGTCTGATCCCTGGCGCCGTCTGATTGGCTCGCCCAGGTCGCGCCCTCGACATCGACTCGCACGCCTCCCATCACGGTCTCTTCCCAGCGCCTGGGCTGGGGTGCGAGGCCGCCCAGCTTCGGCTCCAGCGCTCAGGCCTGGGGCTCGGGACCTGGCGTCGGAGCCCTCAGGCCGTCGCAGCCCCCGGCGCGCTCCTCTCTCTGCAGCCGCCTCAGCGGCCGCGCCCAGTGAGGCCTCCAGGGCAGCACGAGGCCATGGCGGTCGAGGACGAGGCGCGCGGGGTCGGAGTTGCCGGCCGCGCTGCCCAGCAGCAGGTAGTCCGTGCCGGGGCGCAGGCGCAGGCAGCCGCAGGCCAGGTCGGCGCCGGGCACCCAGGCCTCCCGGCCGCCACGGCCCACAGGCCGCGCTTGCTGCTTGTACACAGCCAGCACGCGCAAGGCCAGCCGCCACCACGCCGGGTCCACCACCTCAGACGCCAGCACCTGTGCGTGGAGAACTGTGGGAAGGGGAGATGTCAGGCGTGGGTGGCGGGGAGCCTCCAGGGTCCCTTGGGTCAGTCCTGATGGGGAGGGCCCCAGGACCCAAGGGTGGGTTTCCAGGATCACGGCAGGAAGGGTGAGTTTCTGTGGGAAGGGGCTGAGGCTCAGATCTGAGGTAGGCAAGCTAAGCAAAGGCCAGTTCCGTTCAACGAGCTCCCCTTTATCCTTCCATCCCCTAGAGGGCACGCACTTTCCTCACACATGTCAGGTGGAAGGTGGCAAGACCAAGAATACAGGGGGAAAGGAGAAAGAATAGGAGACACCTGCCCCCACTGCCCCTTCCCCCCATTTGTCTTTTGCTTCGTTAAGTTCTAGATTAGGAAGGGCCCCTTAGAGTCTAACACCCTTTCCATTAAAGACAAAAAAACGAAGGCCAGCAAAGGGGGTAGCATGGGGGCAGTCACCAGAGCACCTGTGGGGTTCTTTTTCGTCCCAGCACTCACCGTAATCCTGCTGGCAGTACCTCCGAAGGCTCATGTATACCCTGGTGCCCGAGACATTGCAGGAGTTGTGACACTCGGAGTCTGGGGAGGGTCAGGCTGTCTGCAGTGGGCTCCTGAGTCCTGGGCCACAGCGTTCTGCCCCTGCCCATCCCCGCATTCCATCCTGATGAACAGCTGGGGAGCCTGAATCCTGGGACTGGACCACCCCTGTGTCCCTACCGGGGTGGACAGTCAGCCCATGCCCAGTCCCTCTTGCTGCCTGCGATCTCCCGCCAGCCTGTCTTACCGGAGCTATAAGCACTAGGAGTCGTAGCAAGGGTGATGGTTGCCTCTGGGATTCCTATGAGAAACCAAAGGAGAACTTTAACTTTAGTTCCTGCCCCTGGCCCCAAGGAATCCAGACATCCATCTGTCCCCTTGAGGCCCAAGAGGGCAAGCACCCTTTGCCCTTCTCCCCCAGGCTCCCTCCCTAGCCTCTTTTTCCTTCATACCCAGGAATCTGGAACCCCCTTGCCCCCCTTCTTCCTCAAACCCAGGAGTCCAGGCTTCCAGCCTCTTTTGCCTCAAGACTGAGGAGACTGGAATTTCAGTTCCCGCTTCCCCAGGGACCCAGCCTCCAGCCTCCAGCTCCCAACCCCCAGGGACCCAGCCCTCACCACATTTGTCCACTGGTGGGATATCTCCTTCCCACCCCACTTAGGGCTCGTGGCCCCTGAAGACTCACGCTGGCAGGGCATCTGGGGGGAGCGGCTCTGCTGGTAGCCAGGACTGCAGTGGTTGCACGTCAGGCCGGTGACCCCTAACTTGCAGGAGCACTGCCCGCTGGTCTGGTTACAGGTGCCACCTGTTGCCCCAATAGGGTGGCACTGGCAGGCTACATGAACGGAGCATCTGGGATGTGGGTGTCTGGGCTCTAGATGCTCCCTCCCAAATCCCCAGCCCCTCCTCCCTCAGACCCAGGAGTCTGGTCCTGTCCCCTCTCCCCCGAGGCTGGGCTTCCGACTGCACTCACCCCTGCAGGCCTTGCGGCTGGTGATAGGCTGGTTGGGGTCCCTCCAGAACCCTGGCTGGCAGTAGTGGCAGTGCCGCCCAGCTGTGTGGTGGCGGCACCGCTCGCAAACACCTCCACTCCGGCCGCCTGACAGCCGGAACAGCTCGGAGTTGAACCTGCAGCGGCGGGCATGCTGGTTGCAGGCACAGGCTAGGAGTGAGATGGAGCCGGGGCGCGTCAGAGCCAGCCCTCTGCTCCCCAGCTCCCCACCCCTGCCTTTGGGAAGTACAATGTGAGTACAGTGTCACAGAGACCGCCTGGGGTCCCTTGTTCAGCCTGCGTTGCAGAACCTCTTCATTCTTATCTTTAAAATGAGGGCTGTGGACTGGAGCTGGGTGAGCCTGATGGGCCTGATAAGCCTCCTGATTGTGTGGAAACGGGTGGTAGCTTCAGGCCCAGGCCATGGAGTCAGACCCTGCGCATTCACACCCCACTGTTCCTTGGGCATGTGACTTCTCCTTTTTGTAGCTTAGCTTCCTCTGCTGTAAAATTACTTATTACTATGTCTACTTCGTGAGGTTTAAACGATACCTTTAAAAAAAAAAAAAGCCTACAGCACCCGGTCTTCCTAGGTGGTCTCCCATCCAAGTACTAACCAGGTCCGACCTTGCTTAGCTTCTGAGGTCAGACGGGATCCGTCGTTCAAGGCAGCATTTAAATGAAACCCAATAGCACCTGCCCTTTCAGGGCTTCGGGTGCCAGGTGCCGTGCCCTGAGGGCCTAGGCGTTGCAGCTCTGTGAGGCTGGTGCTGTCATCATCTCTGTTTTACACATGTGAAAACAGGCACAGAGAGGTGAAGTCACCTGCCCCTGGTAAGCACCTAAGGGGTGGTCAGAGGCAGGACTGGAACCCGGCCGCAGAGGTCCAAAGTCGGGGCTCTGAGCCACCACACTGTGGCACTTCTCACAGCTCGCAGGACGCTGGGAGGGTTCTGTGCACGTTTTCCTGGGAGCACCGGTCAGCTTTTCTAAGGCAGTGGCTCCGAAACCTTACTAATCAGAATTCCTGGGGAAGCACTTGTAAGGAACAATGAGGACTCCGGTGTGGGAGGTGGAGAGAGAGGGAGGTCCAGGAGGTGAGAGAGAGAGACAGGGACAAAGACGGGGGAGAGGGGCTCTGTTGGGGGGTGGAGTTACATCCCAGGGCCTGGTGACGCACTCAGACCCTCTAGCAAGGGCTGCTGGCTGGAGGGGGGGTACGTCTCCAAGGGGGGCTGCTGGAAGCGTGGGAAGAGCCCAGACTCTGGAAGCACCAGTCTGGGAGCATCGTGGCGGGGTCGTTGTGCGGGCCCGGGGAGCGCTGGTCCAGCCAAATGGCCAGGGGGATGGCCCAGCATCTAGAAAGGCCTGTCTCCGGAGCCCAGTCCCAGTGCTGCTCCTTGCTGGCAGTCAGGCTTAGGGCACGTGACTGTCCCCTCCGGCCTCCCCTTCCTCATCTGGGTGACGGTAACATTGGCAGACTCTAGGGAAGCTGATTTTCATGCCAGGTACCTGCTGAGGCTTTGCTCTAAGGCATTTGTGTATATTAATTAGCTCATTGACTTTTCACTGCCGCCTACAGAGGAAGCGCTGTCACTGCCTCGTTTCACACGTGAGGAAACAGAGGCACAGAGGTCAGAGGTCAGACCTTGCGCGGGGTCGCATGGTTGGTGCAGAGGAACTAGAGTTCCAGCCCAGGCATTCTGACTCCCGTCTTCAGACCTACGTCATCCAAAGGGACACTACCTGGAAGGAAGTTGGCAGGGACAAGCCAAGACCCTGGAGCTCAGCTTCCGGCCCTGCCACTCACACTGTGTGCGTGTCCTCGTGCGAGGGACTTCCCGACACTGGCCTCAGTCTCCTCGTCTATAAGACGGGCCCGATGAGAGCACCTGCCTGGCACGCAGCGGGCGATCGACAGCAGGTGTATAATTAATGGATAAACCCTTCCCCCACCTGGTTGACCTGATGAGTGAGGAAAGGCCCAGCTGCCCTGTTCCCTGCAACCACCTGGCACATGTCACCGGAGCACCTGCAACGGGCTGGGTGCTCGGGAAGTGTTGCTCATATCATCATTGCGATCAAGTGTGGGGAGAAGCCGGAGCGAGCCCCCTAATGGGCAGGTAGGCAGATGGAAGTCCAGGGCAGCAGAGGTGTGAGGCAGGCAGGTTGGGGGGCTCTAGGGGGAGGCGAAGAGGAGACCCGGCTGGAGAACGGGGAGAAGCAAGGAGCAGGCGGCTCTGGGGAGGGAGAGAGCATCCTGCTTCTTAGGGACAAGGGACCAGCTGCAGGAGCAGCATAGGGCCTGGTGGGGGGTGAGGGGTGGGGGGGAGCGGGCCCAGGACTCACGCAGGCAGGGGCGGGGGTGCTGGGGCGTGGCGGGCCGCCAGGGCCCGTCGCGGTGGGATGGGCGGCAGCTCTCGCAACCCGGGCCGGTGGTGTGGTGGCGGCAGCGGCAGCGGGGGGGCTGGGCACGGGCGGCACAGCGGGCGGCGTGGCCATGGCACTGGCAGCGGCCCCTCACGCCAGCTGCCGCCAGCCCTGCCCGGCCCCCCAGCTCCACGCGGAGGTGGCTGGCCACCGCACTGGCCTTGGAGCCAGGTGGGGCACGGAACGTCACCTTTTCGGGGCCCCCCAAGGCCCCAGGCCAGGCGGGCCTGCGCCACAGCGATCTCCAGGGGCCTCCGGTGGCCCAGGCGGCCGACAGGACCAGGGCTGGGGGTCCTGGAGTGCAGAAGCGCAGGCTGACGGACGTCAGGAGGAAGGGGCCGCCCAGGGCCAGAGTCAGGCTGCCGTTACAGGTGGCCCGGGGGCCGACTTCAGCCCCTGTGGACAAGGCGCAGGCCTGGGGACAGGAGGCCACTATGCCAGCCAGCTGGGTCACTGGTGGGAGGCAGAAGCGGGGGCGGCCCCCTGGATGGTAGCATGGGTCCGAAGTGGCCTGGCTCAGGAGAAGCAAGAGGGCGAAGGTCACACGCATGGTCCCAGCAGGGGCAAGTACCTGGACAGGAGAGGAGTGGCCAGGCTGAGGGCCTCAGGCCGCCCCTCAAGTGTCAGCCTCCACTCTACTCCATCCCCTAGGCCTCCTGAGGACCCCAGCATTCCACCTCCAGCCCAGCCCGAGCCCCCTCCCCATGGCTTCTAAGCGAGGAAAATAGTTCCATCTGGGGAGAATTAGTGTTTACACAACCCAAAGGGGAAAGAACGCAAGCAAAATTGAGAATTTTGCCTGAACTAATCCGTAGCTTAACACCCCAGAGCGATCTGTCAGTGTGAGGGCCAGGGGCCTTGGGGAGAGGGCGAGGGGGCAGATGGGGAAACCGAGGGAGGGCACCAGGGGGCGTGGGGTCAGGGCTTTACAGGAGAGGGAGATTTAGATATGGATGAAGCTCAGAGACAAAGGAATAGAGAAAGGGAGAGTGGCGCAGCCGGGAGGAGGCCAGGAGTCCCAGATAAGCAGTGGCCCAGCACCCTGAGGCCACAGGGAACGGGGGGGGACTGGGCCCCGGGGAGCCTGGGTGGGGGGGAGGGGCCAGGACAGACAGGCAGACAGGTGGGTGGGCTCACAGGCACCAGGAGAGAAAACAGACAGCCTGGCCCATGGGAAGGGGCGGTGGGGAGAGACCCGGGTGTCCAGCCGGCAATCAGGAGCAGGAGGCCAGGCCAGGCCAGGCCCGGCCCACACGGGGATCAGAGGGGAGCCCTTCCCACAGGGGGCTCTAACCTTGTTCTCCACACCAGGGGCACGGAGAGGATTATCACCAAACCACTCCCAGCCTCCACCATCCTTAACCCCTTCCTACCCAGGTGCAAAGACCAGGGAAGCTTGCTAAGGGACAGGACCAGGACACCTGGGGCTGCAGGCCTGGGTCGTTCTGGGGCTGGGAGTGGGGAGAGCAGCCCTGTGGGGTCGCGAAGGTAGCCGCCTGGATTCCCCTTAGGACTCCAGGTGGGGCGACACTGTGCTTGGACTTCTGATGGCCGCAGCGCCCCCCTTCCCAGCCTGCCATCCTGAGCCTTGCGGTCCGTGGATCTGAGACCCCACATTCTCACATCTCCACCCTTCCTAAGGTCCCCAGAGCAGGTGGGGGAACAGATGATGGGGGTGGTGGGTCCTAAAGGAGGAGAGGGAGAAAGGCAGGACAGGGCAGGGCCGGAGGCCAGGGCGTTCGAGGGGGCCGGAAGTCCAGACCCCTGGGTGGCAGGAGCCAGGAAGGACTTGGTGCTGAGCTGCTCCCCGCTTTCTCCTTCCGGGGCTGGCAGCCCCTAAAGAGGCACTCGCTCAAGTCCAGGGGCTTGGAGCCTTTCTGGGCCCCACCGCCCAGTCCCCTGGCTCGGAATCTGGCCCCGGGCAGGAGTCTGTGAGGCACCTGGGCCGCAGGTGGGGCCGCACCCTCCCTCCGTCTGATTTCACAGCCCCCCGTGTCCCCACTGCTGTCGCCACGTGCAGTTTCCCCCTCCCAGCCCGGGTGACGGCGCCCCACTCCGCCCCTCCCGAGGAGCCTGGCGCCATTTTGCGCTCTGGAGGCGGCATTTGCCCAGAGGCCCTCGGCACCAGCCCGGAGGAGGACTTGGCCCCATCTCCCACCTCACTTCTCTCGCGTGGGTGGTTCAGGGGGTACCACTTTCTGGCCCTTAGCACCTTGGACAACAAGACCGTGAGTCCCCAGTGCTCCTGGGGGACCCAGGAGCCAGCCCCTGCCCACTGGGGAACCCAGATGACCGGCCCCCAGCTCCTACTCCTTCTGGAAGCTGGAGCCCACCCCCAGTCCCTTTAAGGAACAGAGTCGAGCTGTGCTCCCACGGGACCCATGGCTGGGCCCCCATGGGGGCAGCGTGGGGTCCGTCTGGAAGCCAGGCTTCTTTTCCTCGGCTTCTTTGCAAGCACCCCGCCCGCCCTTCACCCCTGGCGCTGGCCAAACCTGCACCCAAGAAGAGAGCGTCCTCTGCAGTCAGTCCTCACGTGTCCTTCCTGCTGCAGGAGCTCCGCGGCCAGCGTGGGCTCTGGGGAGGGAGTACTGAGTGGCTGTTCCCAGGCCCCAGGCTAGTGGGGGTTCTGGGCGGCGCTCAGAGCAGAGCCCGCAGAATCCAACACTGCCACCGCCCCCCCCGCCCCCCCCCCGCCCCCCCGCCGGCCCCAGGCCCCTCACCAACGCCAACCGTAGCCACGCTCTCCCGCAGGGTCCTGCCAGCGACACCCCCCGGGACCGCGTGGGACCCCAGAGCTGTCATCCCCCGGAGGCCAAAAGCCGGGCAGCCCAGCAGACTGGTGGAGGAGGCTCAGGCAGGTAGAGCAGGACGGGACAGCGGCCCGGGGGACGGGGGCGCCCTGCCAGGGCCGGCGTCCCCGCCACACTCTCACTCACCCCTAGAACCTGGCTCGGCTCGGCCCCGCACACCGAGGTGGGACGTTGGCCTCCGGCTCTGCAACCCCAGCCAGCCCCTCCCCACTCTGGAACCTTCTGCCCGCTGTGAGTTAACCGAGTGTTAAGGTCAGTTGCTTCCAAGCCCTAAAAACCAGTGTTCTTGGGAGGGTTGAGCAGCCTCCGGGAACGCAGAGGCGCGGGCCGCTGTCTAGGACGGCGGGGGCGGAGGTGAGGTGGACGGCCCCGGCCTCAGCGCGTCTAGTGGCTGCGGGGAGAAGGCGGGGAAGCTGAGGCGCGCGGAGCTCAGAGGCGGCCTCCCCGACGGCCAGGTGCTCGCGAGGCCTCACCGCTTCTGCTGCGGAATCGCCGCGGCGACGCGGCTGGCAGTTCGGGCCCACGCCGAGCGGTGCCGACTAGAAAAACGGCGTTGTCCATCACTTTCTGCTGAGAAAAGCAAGGGCCTCGGGAAGATGGGGCACAGTATGTGCTGCTAGGGCCTCGAGTCCTCCCCCCACATTGACTGGGGCACAGCGTGGGCCCCACCCAAACAGGGGGACCCACT
This sequence comes from Eidolon dupreanum, assembly GCA_028627145.1. NCBI lineage: Eukaryota > Metazoa > Chordata > Mammalia > Chiroptera > Pteropodidae > Eidolon > Eidolon dupreanum. The sequence goes on along the minus strand of CM053508.1, from coordinate 89,807,200 downwards.
GTCTGGACCCCGCGCTGGGGACGGGAGGGCACAGCCAAGGCACTCCAGGTGACTTCACAAGCCACGACAGGGACATCGGATTTGAAAGTAAGCTGTGAGGAGTTCGTTGCAAGAGAAAGGGATCGGGAGCAGAGACACCCCCAAATCAGAGGGGGGCACATCAGATCTCAGGACGGGTGGTGTGAGGGACAGTAACGTAGTCCTGTGTTCACTGTGCTCATCCATTCAGCGAGCACCCTCTGTGTGTCACGCTGCAGAGCACACGGGGACACACGTGGAACACACCCCTCCCCTCGTCAGCCTCACAATCTACAGCGAGGAGAGGTCGCCACGGGAAAGCACTGAGTGGTTACATACTGGAACGCGGTGCAAGAGACAAGTGCTTTGCCGCAAAAGCAAGTAGGGAAGTGGATGGGGGTGGGGGCGGCCTGGAGGGGACGTTCGCGCCCACCCGCCGCGGGCTGAGACCCGAAGCCCTCAAGCCGTGTGCGTGTGCGTATGTGGCAGGACAGACCCCGGGGCAAAGGCTGCTTTTGCTTCCCGAGAGAGTTCAGAAGGAGGGTCGAGGTCTTACCTGTCCTTCCCACCTGGGGACAAGAGGTTTCTTAAGCTGACGTCACCTGGGGGGAGGCCATCCCGCCCTTTTGTTCTTAACAGCCTGAGCGATTAGCGCCCCTGAAGGTGGCCGGGAGGGGGAGGGATGCGAGCGGCCAGATCGGAGGAAACAACTCCCCAAGTTTGAAAGGACACTGGCGGGGGGTCCTCCACTACTGGACACCCTCACAGCGCCCCAGCGGGGAGCAAGGACCTCCCGGCTCCGAGGTGGGACCCACAGCCCTTCTCTCGCGACCTTGGCGACCCAGAAGTAGCAGAGGCCCCAGACGGGGCAGCCACACCGCACGCGCACGCGCAGCAGGGAGCGGGCGGCGGTGCGCGACCCCGGCCGGACCCGGAAAGCCCAGGACGGTACCGAGAGCACAGGTTCCTGAGCAGCCCGGCGTGGGCCCCAGCCCGGGTCTGGCTCTCCCCGCTGTGTGCCCGGATGCAAGTCCCGTCGCCCCTCTGCGCCTTAGTTTCCTCACCCGTTAAATGGGCACACAAACGTGCCTTCCCCGCGGGACACTGTGAGACTGAGCGGAGACAGGCCTGCAGGCTCGGGCCTGGATCTCCTCAGACGCGACGCGTTTCGGAACTTGCCGTCGGCGTGGGCGCGGTGTGCGGACTGGCCCTTACGTGGCAGCTCGGGCCGGCCGGGGCAGCGCCCGGTCCTGAAGTCTCACGGCTTCTGCGGCAAAACCGCGCGTCTTTGCGCTCAGTAAAGTCTACGAACAGCCGCACGTCGGTTCAGGTCAGATTTCGTCCCCGAGCGAGTTCACTTCGGTTTGGAGTTTGCCACCAGTCTTAGGACAATGGCCGATGAGGGACTGCGGCCCAGGGAGTAAGCGCTGAGACCAGGGCCTGGCCTGCAGCAGGAGCCACAGAAGCGTCTGGGACTTGGCTCGTTCCGTCGTGCGGCTTTTTAGTTGTTAGGCTGGTGAAGAGCCAGGAGAGGGCGCTCTTGAGACTCGAGGACAGAGGGTACAGCAGGCCCGGTTTCGGGATTTGTGGAGCCCCCTGCAAAACGAAAACGTGGGCGTCTGGTTCAAAGGCACTGAGGGTGTCTGGATGGGAGAGCAGAGCATTAGGCACACACAGGGCCCTTTCGAATGCAGGGCCTTGTGTGACCACCCGGGTCGCACCATGGAGATGGCCCTGGGCAACGGGCTCTTTGTCCTGAGCTGGTTTCTCCTCCCCAGTGTCCCAGATTCCAGTCCTGCTCAGCTCTGGCTGGAGGCCGAGTCCTTTGTTGGCCACTAGTAGGACCCCAGGCAGGACCTGAGGTCCTGTGATGAGGATTGGGACAGAGCTGTCATCAGACCAGCCAGAAGAGAGGGCCAGGGGCCGATTTAATTCGACTTTTGGAAACGAAAGCAGTGAGCAAGGCCTTTCCTGTACAGATGGCCCTCGGCTCATGCTGGTGTTACGTTCGTCCTGATAAAGTTCAAAACTTCGCAAGTTGAAAATGCGGCGAACCTACCAAACATCAGGGCTTAGTCCGGCCTGCCTCACTCTGTTGGGCACACAACTCTGGCCCACGTCACAGGGGAGCAGTGTGCCACATGTCGCCAGCCCAGGAAAAGGCCAAAATTCAAAACTAGAAGTATGGTTTCTACTGAACGCATATTGCTTTTGCACCGTCGTAGAGCAGAAAATCATAATTTGGGGACTGTTATGTATACCTCAGTGCAGGAGTGGGGTGTCGTACACAGTTCTCACCTGGTAAGAGCCAACTGACCGCGCTGGGGACTCACGTCGAATGTGAGACATTCAAGGACAGTCCAGGGGTGTTCCCTAAGGGGTCAGATTAATAAAGTGAGGAGCCTTGGAATATAGGAGGAGAGCTGAGGCAAAGCCCACCAAACCCCAGCATTTAAGGGGGCTGGTGGAGGGAGAGAGGGGAAGCGTGGAGGGGGGCGAAATGGAAGCCGGATGACGGAGAGCAAGGGCCACGCAGCCCCGCGCTTCTGCAGGGGCCAGGGGATCCCAGGCTGGAGCCACAGGAATGGAGAAAGCTGGTCAGGACTCGCTGGGGACCCGGGGTGAAAGGACCATCTCGGGGAGCACAGATGAGAGCTGGAGGAGAGACTGACTCCAAAGGAAGCGATCCCGGAGGATGGGGTACTCCGTCCCATCACGGGGACAGGAGGCAGGGTCACAGAGCCCAGGGCGGGAGCCGGATATGGTCCGGGTGTGATTCCAAAGGACGAGAGAGCACAGCACATCCCCTGTGGCCACAGGGACGGGTGGCAGCCAATGTTGGTGGAGACGCGGAGACATTGGAGCCCGGCACACCGCAGGTGGCGGTGGCATGGCAGCTGCCGTGACCGTCTGCGGCGCCCGACAGCGCGAAACAGTTACCGTGCGACCCCGTGGCCCCACTCCTAGCTGAATGCCCGAGGGAAAGGGACACCTAGGTCCACTCGGAGACCTGTCCGTGTGGAAAGTGTTCGTGCAGGACCGGGTCTGTGACCAGTCCCCAGGACCCAGGGCTGTGGGGTCACCATCACTGGTTACCAGTGATGGCCAGCCCCCTGGCGCCCTCACACCGGCCCTCCCCGCTCACCCACAGGGACCTGGTGAAGCAGGCAGCAGCTGTTTCACAGGCTGGGGAAGGTCAGTCTCTCACCCGCAGCCCCTCGGCCTACATGTGTCACAGCCGGGATTCGAACCTGGTTTGGTGACACCCAGCGTGCCCGCGTTCTGTGATGCCACCTGCTTCTCTACTCCGTGCAGATGACGGCCACTTTCAAGTCTGTTCAGTACGGACAGGGTTGAAGAGTGGGAAGGAGCCGGGGCCCCCACGCCAGACGTCCTGGGCTGGAATCCTGGCTCTGCCCACCGGGGAAGGGCATGGCTTCCCTGCCTCGGTTCCTTGCCTTTAAGAGCCTTGTGGCCCAGGCGCCCACCTCCCCTGACCTCCGCTGCGGCCCGAGGCCAGCGCCCTCCGCAGTCCCACCCCAGCCTGCCTTGCAGATCTTACACGAGTCCCCAACCCTCTGTCTGCACTACTCTCCTTCCCCCCCGACCCTGGGCCGCCCGCTCCCCCCACCTCCCTTCCACTCTCTTGTCACCAGTTTCCTGGTACTGACTTGGGAGCGAATGTGCAGATGGGAAGACCAGGGCGGGCGGCGGGAGCTGGAGCTTCCCGCTTCCCTCTTGGAGGGCTGCTCCCCCACCTCAAGGGACTGGTGGCAGGACCCACCATGGTACCTAGGGGGCCTCAGAGATCCTGGGTTGCAACCCTCACCCCCAGGCCTGCTCTGCGCCCCCACCCCACCCCAGGCGACTTGATCCTGCTATCCTTAATCCTTCTGTTCTAGGCCAGAGAATAAAGCTGAGCATTTCGAAGTGCAGCCCCACATTCTTGTCTTAAGCTCTTCTTCAGAGTTACGATTATACGGCCACTATCGGGGAACAGGGATGGACAGGGCAAGCCACCCCCAGAATGTTGGAGGGAAGCAGGCTCCTGGGTGGGGACCGAATTGGGTGGCCTTGAGCAAACCAGGGGTGAAGTCCAGGGAGGCAGGAGGTGCCAGAGCTGAAGGACCATACTGCAAATCACAGGGCGATGGGACTGGGCAGGGGAAGGGGAGAGGGGTTGGTTACCCCATGGGTGAGCCTGCGGAAGCCCAGTGAGGGCTGGGATGGAGGAGTGGCAGGGCCAGCTCTGGGTATGGGGACAGATGCGGGGAGGCTGGAGGCTGAGGCCGGGCTCCAGAAAGAGAGGACGAGTCCAGGCCGGGCAGAGATGAGGGGAGAGCATAAAGCCAAACTCTCAGCAAATGTCACTGGCCCCACTTTTCCGAGGGACCCGAAGGCTGGATTCCTCATTGGAAATTGGGCCTCCTTTCTCCTCTGCATCCTGCTGTGACCGCCCCCCGCCCCGAGGCACCTCCAGGGGACCGGGATGGAGAAAGGGACCTGGACCCCTCCTTTCACTCAGCCCAAGGACACGTCTCAGAATGAACTTCCTGGCCTCAGACTGCAGGAAGGGCAGGCCCCTCTGCCGGAGGCTCCTGCAGCCTTCAATCCTGACTCCAGCTGCTGGCATTCCCCAAGATTTCCCCTACAAACATCAGCGAGGGACTTTCCCAACGTCCTCCCCCTCCCCAGCCTCCCGCCCTGCCCTGGCCTGTCCCCTCCCCTGACCCGCTTCTGGGCCTCAGTTTCCTTCTCTTTCAAATGGGCGTGTTTACACCGACGACCAAAAAATAACATCAACTAGGTGTCTCGTCACCAAAAAAGATTTATTCAAGGAAAAGGATGCATCCAGCCCAGCGTACGCAGACGCGGCAGCCAGCCACGTGCCCACTCCGGCCTGCGTGCCAACGTGGGGGTGTTTATAGAGGGGAGAAGGAAGTTAGAACCGTGGAGCTTCATGGTAACATATGGGTCTTCCCGTGGGGTTCTCGGGATGGTGGCAGAGTGTGAGAACTTCCAGAAGCCCTGGCTCCTCCCATGGGCCCTCCCGAGTGGTTACATTTGCTTAAAGTTCCAGTTCCTCCCTGTCCACACTACCTGGCAGAGTTTTTAAAATTCAGCAAGACAGTGCTGTCGGGACGGGCGACACGAACACTTGGTTCAAGCCTGACATGAATTTGAGATTGAAGTATTAACCTTTCTTAGAAAAATGGGAGCGTGTTGTGCTCACCCAGCCCTGGGGACAGCCCCACCTTTGGGATGACAACACTGAGGGGCGAAGGTCCTTGGTCAAGGTCACACAGCTAGTAAGAGGCCCGTGACCACGCCTCGCAGCCCTCTCTCCACACCTCAATCTTCCAAAACTTCAGAGCGCGGGCTCCCACTCGCAGACACTGGGCACCTCCCCGTGAGGCCCTCCCCAGCTCCTCCTCTTCTCCCTCCAGCCTCGGTCAAGGTCAAGGAGGTCAAGGTTGGGGTCAAAATCTGGAGCATCTATGCAGTGGCCCATCCTTCCTGGGTGAGAGACATTGTTCTACAATATCCTGCCTTTCTTTTTACCCAAACAAAACTAATCTTATTGTCTTTCTGTCTGCCGTAAACAAATTTCGAGGGGACATTCAGGGGTGCGTGGTGCCAGCCCAGAGATTAAGAGATTTCATTGTGAAGGGCTGTTCTTCCAGTATTCATTTGCTTCTCCTACTAAGTTCCAGGAATGGAGATTAAAAAAAAAAAAAAAAGCGACGGGCATAGGGGAATGAGAAAATGGAGGCAGGAAGATGCTGGCAGAGACTGGACGGGAGAGAGAGAGGAAAACAACAACATGGAGCCAGACGGCAACTGAATGGAGGTGAGGACACGGCCATGTTCTGTTTAAAAGCTTTTTTTTTTTTTTTACCTGAGGAAATTTGCAAATCCTACTTTATTCAATGATTCGTGAATCGGGCAGCGTCCCATTGAACAGAGAGAAAGGAGCTCTGAGTGGCCATCAGAAATAAGACTTTTATAGGCAGAAGGAGGGAGGAGACACTCAGACCAGCAAAAGTGAATGCGTGTGGCGAGGTCACTCCTTTTAAGGGACAGCAGGGGCCTCTCAGGCAGATGGCCTACCAAGAGATGACCGGGTGATTCCTGACTGACCCACTGAAGATTCCTTCTCTGGGAGAAGCTAACACTTTTATTAAGTCTCAGTTTGGTGACGTGCAGCTTAGCATAAATGACTCCATTTGGGGCCCATTGTCTTATTTTTAACAATTCCTTCTGTATATATTTCCTGAGCACCTACTGTGTGCCGAGCCCAGTTTCCAAGGGCTATGGGGGGATACACCGGGAATAGGACAGACGCTGTCCCTTCTGTCACAGAGGGAAGGAAGGATCAGTGTCCGTCCTGATAATAATAAGCTGAGACTGAGAGAAGCCAAAAGGGACTGATCTGGAGAGAGAACTGGGACAGAGCGGGAGCCAGCGGTGGCACTGAGAGGGGACAGTCCACCCTGCCTGCCCGTGTGGCTTCTCTCCCCCTTTCTCTGTCTCTCCCTCTCCTCCTGTCTTTCAGTTCTTGCCTGTTTCTTTCTCTCTGCCTCCATCTTTCTCTCGCAATCTTAGCCTCTCTTTGTCTATCTGCTTTTTTTTTCATTTCCTGCTCTCTCTCTCTCTCTCTCTCTCTCTCTCTCTCTCTCTCTCGCTCTGTCCCTGTCTTTTTCTCCATTTCTTTATGTCTATCTATTTCCCTCTCTTTTCCTTTTTCTGTCTTTTTCCATCTCTGTCTCCTCCCTTTTTTCTTCCCTCCCTTCTTCTCTCCCTTCATCTCTCTCTCCCTTTCTTCCCGCCATCCTCTGCCTTCCCACAATTTCCCTCGGGCCCCCATTATCCCATGTCCCATACTTGGCAAATTAGGGACCAAACGGAGGAGCCAGGTTTGGTCCTTGCACTTCAAGGGTTCACAGTCTAGCTGGGGAAAGGAAGAGAGAAGCACCTAGGGGGGAGGCACGAAGCCGCCCCACAGGAAGCTTTCGTCCTCCCACCCTGGGTGCTCCCTCCTCGTTCCGGTGGCTTCTCCTTGCTCCCCAGTCCCCAGAGAGTTCATCTGGACCCAGAGTCAGAGGCGGGGTCTCTAGGAACTTGTGGCGGTCTGGACAGGAATGAAAATGCAGGAACCAGGAAGCTGCCAGGGGCATGACGGTACCTTCCACCTCTCCCTGATAGGATCTTCCTCACTTTTTGTTATTGGAGCTGGATCCACTCTGCTCACAGATTTCTCTGATTCCTCTTAGATATGGCTTAACATGGCCACACTCGCTGGGCCCTAAAAACCCTTTGGCTGCCCAGCCTACAACTCTACTAGCCACCCTGCCTGTGCTTGTCGCTCCAGATTTCCAAGGGAGAGAGTCCGCTTGATCCAGAGCGTCCTCCCCAGCCAGCACCCACCCATACAGCTCCGTCTGCCCCCGACCCACTCGTGTGCCACCCCTCCCAGTTCTAGGATCTGTGAGGTCTGAGGTCCACACTTGACCATGACCAGTACACCCAATGTGAAAAGTAGAGACACCCCCAGGCCCAGCCCAGAGCCCGTATGGAACAGGACCCTTTCCTGGGATGTGGCGACATCAATAACCGACGGTCGCCTGCCCAGCATCGCACAGCTGATGAGCATGGGAGCCTGGAGTCGCACTCACGGCGCCAGCGTGCGCACGACCCCACTGGCCGGGTGTCCTCTCCCCGTCGCCGCGGGCAGCGCGGCCCACGCGGACCGCCGGGGACTGAGGCTTCGCTCTCCGAGGCGAGGAGGAAGCGCCTCACGTGGACCTTGTGGGCGTGCGACAAATCCCCTGAGCATCCGCTGAGCACAGGAACCCCCGGCCTGTCGGGCTCCGTACAGTCACGTCCCAGGAGATGGAGGGAGAGGGCAGCACCCTGCGGCCTGCTTCAGGTCGGGCTCAACACCTGGGGTGACTCAGGGGGCCCAGGCCCCCAGTCAAGTTGACAGGCCCGAGTATCTTCCAGAAAGAAAACGCTCACATGATCTCCACGGGCTCTGCGGGCTTGGGCGACTGCTACAAATCGCCCGTGGTGATGCTGATAAACTAGGTCCTGCGCCAGCTTCTATCGGCCACGGTTAACTCCAAAGGACAACGGCTGCTCTGTGTCCGGCAGCTTCCCTGGGTCAGCCGGGTCACACTCGGCTTCGTTTGGTCCCGGTGTCTTCCTATCGATGGCTGCTGGGCTCTGAGCCCTGAGCAGAAGCACAGGCCCTGGGCCCCGGCAGTCAGAGATCCGGGGTCTCCACACTGACCCCACACTCAGTGTTGCCCGTGCTTCTTTATCGAATGTTCCATCTATTTACTCGATAAATGTGCTTTATAGACTATTCGTTTCCTAGGGCTGCTGTAACGACCTATTGCAAACTGGGGACCTTAAAATAATAGAAAATTATCCTCTCACTGGTCTGAAGGCTCAAAGCCAGTCTCCGCCTCTCTCGTCACATGGCATCCTCCCCTCACAGGTCCCCGTGTCACCCATCGTGTTGGAGTAAGGGCCCTCCCTACCCCAGTGGGACCTCATCTTTACCAAGTATGTCTGCAAAGACCCTGTTCCCAATGACAGCACACCCCGAGGTACTGGGTGGGGGCTAGGATTTCAGCGTAACTTTTTGGGGGACACAATTCGAGCCGCCACAAACGCACGCTGAGTGCGCGACACTGGAGGGCCGGGCTGTGTGTGCGGTCTGTCTTCGGACTCGTCTTCTAGAGCCAGTCTGCACTGGTCGTAGGCCACAGCCCATGAATGGAGAGGCCCCGGGCGAGCCGGCCAGGTATCTACCTTTAGTCAGTGTGCTGCGGCTGGGAGAGCCGGCAGCTCAGGCGGTTGAGTTCTTGATGGGCCAGCCATTTCCTTTCAAAGGGGACGGGCATGGGCGGGACGTGCAAAGATGGACGTCTCTAGAAACTGGACCCTCTGTAAATAGTAGGTTCATACCCTCGTACTGCCCACATACAACCGTATGTATACTCACGGTTTGTAAGCGCACACAACTGAGCATGCAATGTATATGCATGTAATGTGTACACACTCACATAAACATATACATTCTCATATACACACAAGCCACGTGTCCCCAAACACCTGCACACCGTATGTAGTGTGCATGTATATGTACACAATACACTCATACGACACAATATACACATGACCATTTGCATGCGCACAATCTCACACGCACTATCCATAAATATACACATACCTGTATGTACTCATTCAATGCACATGCCATGTGCACACCCACCAAGCACACATATCCACAGGTGTGAACACACCTATGTGAACCCAGTGTGAACACACCCACATAACACGCTCTAAAGACAAAGCTGCGTACATGTGTCTGGGTATTCATACTCATTCACACGCATACACACAATGTCTGCACGCACAACCGTGCCGCTGTTCACACTGCACCGTGTTCAGCCGCCACCCCAGGGCCTCCATGCCCCGAGCTAACGATCGTTCGCTGCTCTCCGTCCCCGGACAGCCATGCCTTCCTTCTTCCCCACGGCTCGCTTCATCCTCTTGGTCTTCACACCTCCACCACTGCAGCCGCAGCTGGTGGAGATTCAGCCCACGTGGGAGTTACAGACGCTGGAGCCAGTGATCGCGAAGAACACCACAAGCCCCCCGCCCAGGGGTCTGTGGACAGTCACCGCGATGGGCCGCCCCAGGAGCCGGATGGGTGAGTCTGCCACCCCGCCCGCTGTGGCCGGGGCGAACGGGCGGCCAGATGCACAGAGCGCCAGCCTTGTCTCCAGGGCCAGCTTCCTGGTCCTGCATGGCCAGCAGGGTCCCGTGGCGGACCCACCGCCCGGACGGCTGGATGCAGGAGCCCTACCGCCACGTCCCCAGGGGCTTCATGAGCCTTGCAGGCCAGCCCTGCCCCTGGACCCTCTGCCACCACCTCCTCGACGAGATCCTCCAGAGCTCGCCCTGCACAACCACGTGCAGGGGGAGGCCCGGCGGTCCCTCTGTGGTCTGCAGGTGAGTGAGAGCCTGCCAGGCACCTTCGCAGGGGTCTGCGGATGCCCAGGTATGGAAAGGCTGGTGGCTGAGCAGCGATCCCCGGAGCAGACCCTGGACTGGCCCCAGGCTCACTCGAGCACCCTCATCTTTGTGGTCTCCACCAGCAACAGCATGGCCTGGTGTAGGCAGGACAGCAACGCCTCTGGGGGCGACGGGGTGTTTGCCAGCAATGGATCTAGGGCTCACCTGCCAAGGACTGTGCGTCACTCACACAGTGCAACCACACCATCGCGACCACTGAGACGTTCGGGACCTGGGCCGCCTACCTTGTGGGTGGACAGACCGTCTACCTGGCCAATCACACCCTCCCAGACTCTCCCGTCCTCAAAGTCTCCAAGCCAGAGACGGCCCTCCTGCCAGAACGAGTTGGGATTGCCGCAGATCCGCCCTCGTTACTCAAGTACCGATGTTAGCCCTTCCTCGGCACCCTCTCCCCCCTTCCAGCTCCCCCAAATTCAGTCCCAAGGCACAAGGAGCACATTACTAAGTGGACCTGGACCCTTCCCTCGTGTACCAGAATGGTTCCGGATGCAAGTAACAGAAGCCCCAACTAATTAGTTTAATTCATATATTCCTGTGTCTCGCATCACGAGACCAGAGGTGGCACATCTCCAGGGTGAGTTAACATGGCAGCTCGACAATATCATTAATGACCCCAGCTCCATCCATCTTGTCGAACTGCTATTATCTCCTCTTAGACTGGTTCCCTCATGGTCCCAAGAGGGCTGCCACATACCCAGCGGTCACATGCAGACCACCTCTCCGAGGCTATGACAAGAGATTCATTCTTATCTTAGGTCCCTTTTGAAGAGTGAGGGAAATCTTCTGAAGCCCTCCAGCGTTGTCATACGCCACAAGCCAGCAGGGGCCTGAGCTAGGACAGGATGGTAATATTCTATATAGGATCTGAGTCTGGCTCGTCTGCTTAAAATGGCAGCTGTTACAAATCGGATTGTGTTCCCCAAAAAGATATGTTGAAATCCTAACTCCTAGTATCTGTGAATGTGGCCTTCTTTAAAAACAGGCTCTCTGAAGATATAGTCAAGATACAGTCACTAGGGCAGGTCCTAATCCAACATGTCTGTGTCCTTACTAAGAAAAAGGGAGATTCAGGCACAGAGACAGGGATGCCCACAAGGAGAGCGCCGTGTGATGATGAAGGCAGACATCAGGGTGAGGCACCCACATGCCCAGGAATCTCAGTGATCGCCAGCAAAGCCCCAGAAGCTGGGAGAAAAGCAGGGAACAGATGCCCCTCTCGCAGCCCTCAGAAGGAACCTGCTCTGCCAACACCTTGATCTTGGACTTCTGGCCTCCAGGACCGTGAGCCAATCAACGCCTGTGGTTTAAGCCCCTTGGTCTCGGGCACTTTGCCACAGCAGTCCTAGGAAACTGATTCAGTACCTAGGAAAGTGAGGAGGATGGAGGGCTGTTTCTGACAGTCCCGTGGACTTTCTTCACTTAAGCAAGTGTCAGCAGAATGGTGGCTGTTGCCTGCTGGCTCGTTTTCATTTAACTAAGTCACGTTCATGGTTACGGCCTGTTCCTTCTAAGGACTGACGCTCCCTAGGGTTCTATCCGTGGCTCATTGCTCTCCAGGATGACTTCATGGTTTCACAGAATGTGTATAGATGATGCTCGTGTTTTTACTTGGGGGCCAGAAGCTTCCCTTTAGACCAAAAAAAAAAAAAAAAAAAAAGAGTTAAACAATAGAATAACTTAAACAATTCCAAAAATAGAGAGTACTGAGCAGGGCAGGCTCTACCAGATGTTAAAAAAGAATGTCAAACCTCAATAAATAAAACAGTGTGTTGTTCCCAGCTCATGAAGGCCTAGAAAAGTCATAAATGAACAGAAAGCCACCAGCAAATTTAACATACGTTGAGGGCAGCATTATGAATTTGTCATGAAAAGACAGATTCTTAACACGTAACATTTGGCCATCTAGGAAAAAAAATCGAGGCCATGAAAAGAAAAATAAATTAAAACTTTAGAAATAAAAATTAGATAAATGTAAAAAAATCATGTCATCTTTTTTCTTGTTTTGTGTTTTGCAGATACAGAACGCCACAGACGTTGGCAACTTGCTTTCCTCTCTTCATCTGCTGTGTAGGAAACATCTTTCTCATCCCTCTGGTGGTTGCAAAGGATTCCATCTGTTGATCAACTGTGTCATGTCCATTCTCCAACCGAAGGTTTTTATTTTTAGGTCGTTTGCTGGTTCTCATTACTATAAATAATGGCAAGGAGAATGTCCTTGTCATTTGCGACTATTGGCTGTCATGTGGGAAAGCTTTATGCACGCATCCATACCGATATTGCTTTTTTAAAACATTATTAGAAGTGAAATTTCTGGGTCATGGCGTATGCATTTAAATGCAATACTGCTGTGTAATTTGTGAAAATTTTATGTTTTGTCTAACCATGTGTAAATGTCCATTCTCGCACAGTCTTGTGAGCTGTGGGCTCCCCAGCTGACCTGGGTTTTGCCCACTGCCTTGGGTTGGCCCAGCCCTCTTCTCGGGGGCAGGAGAGAGCCACTGAAATGTCTGGAGAAGGGCTGGGTGACAGGCCCCACGCAGAGAGCAGGATGCAAACCTCAGGGTCTGGGTTCAAGTTCAAACACTCCACTCACGCCTTCCTTCAGATCTCCACCTTCCAGAGAGTTCCTCAGCCGCCCCACTCCTGACTTGCTCTGGGCCTGCCCACAGGCCCCACAGGCTCTCAGCCCAAGGCTGCTTTCCACTGGATACAGGCGAGATGGAGACAGAGAGTGACAAGGGCACGAATTCAGGTAGAGATGGGGACAGACAGATATGGAGATCCAGGCACAAGAGTGTCTGAAGGGCAATGAAGACAGAGGAAGCCCGCCACATCCCTTCCTGGTGTCCGCAGGACTGATGGCACCCCTTTCTCACCAGTTTTCAGGCTGACATGAGGGTCCCACAAGACCCGGCCGCCACCCACCCCTTCTTCCGCAGCTGCACCCTCCACACCTTCAGCCCTTGGTTGTTCTTCTGCCTCCAGGAGGGTGCTATTTTCCAGGCAGTTCCTCTGACCAGCTCTTCCTCATCCTTCAAATCTTCGCAAAAATCCTTTCTCTGACCACCCTGTTCATTCTCCCACAGCTTCTGGCCAGGGGTCACGGCCTCACAGTCCTGTGTACCACTGCCACAAAAATACTTACCACCCTGCACCGGACTCTCTCCATACGAATGTCTGAGCTTCATCAGAGCAGAGATCGAGGCCCTTGGTTGTTTTATTTTGTTTTTTCCAACTCGGAGAACACACTGTGGACTCATTCATCTGATTTAAAACCCCACCCTAACGCCTCCCAGCTGTGTGACACTGGGTGTATCATTCCCCTTCTCTGATCTTCAGTTATTTCATCTAGAAAATAAGGATGACAAATCCTACCTGATGTGTTCAGAAAATACCAAAGAATGCCTCTGATTCACGTAACGAGCATTTGTTCCATTGCCTTTTTGATCGTGGATCTCTGATGTCCTCAGAGGTTACACACGTCGAGGCACTGGAATTGCCAATCAGAAGCTAATAATGGTGATTAATATTTATCGGCACATCTCACGTGCCAGGCCCAGTTCATGGACGAGTGCAGTGAACACTCATCCACACTGGGCTGGAGGTACAGATGAGGAAACTCACAAGACAAGAGGATGTCCCTGGCTCTAGGTCCTGTTGCATGTAATTGACCTGCTGTCCCTTTCCGCCTGTAGCAGACACTGCTGGTGGCTGGCCCAGGTCCCCTCTGATTCCTCTTACTGAGTCTGTTCGTCCAGCCCTGGCTATTGTGTGCTTTCTACGTTAATCATGCCTTTTCTTCCCCTTGTATCCGTGGTGCATAGACATCTGGGGCTTTGCTGACATTGGAGGGGCTGTCCCTCCCAGGACTAGCCAATCCCTAGAGGTAATAAAGAACTCACCTCAGTGTGCCTTTCACATGCAAACCAACCAATCCAAAGCCCAGACTCCCAACCACTTCCTTTTCTAAGCTTTTATATTCCAGACTTTTCCTTCGCTTGATCACCCCAGGGCCATGTTCCAGAAAACTAGGGACACCCCAGAGCCTGTCGAAACTATTCCAACTAGTTAACCCGAAGCCAGCTTACCCTGCCTCATCTGTTCCTTCCTGAAGTGACCACAATACTCTCGCCCAGGGCTCCCCTCTCTCCTGCCTCCTGGCTGACCTTGTGCTTCCCCATGTGGCTCTGCATGGCTCGGAGTATTCCCTTCTTTAGGGATATGTGAGAATAACAAACTATCTTTTCAATGGCAAGCACCTGCTCATCTGTCAACCTCACCGTACCTGAATAATAATAAAACCTACATTTTAAAACACTTTGCTGCCAACGAATTACCTTGTGACCTTCTTCCCAGGACTGCCCTTGGGGTCAAAGTGCCTGAGAGTTTGTGCCCCAGTCCCACCTTTTGACCCATGGCCCATGGCTGACTAGAGGGGTGTAGTAGCAAGTCCTCAAATATGGCCCCCAATGACCATGGCCCCCGATATTCACGCATTTGTGTAGTCCCCTCCCATATTCAGCCTGGGTACCCTAACTTGCATTAACCAATGTGGTGGCAGTGACATTGTGTCAGTTCCAAGCTTAGTCTTTAAGAGACTGGCAGCTTCTGCTTCTTCCCCTAGGGACACTCACTTGCAGTTGCCTTGAGCTACCATGTAAGGAGTCCATCACCCTGCCAGAGAGACCACATGAAGAGGGAGAGCACCGAGACTATGCAGAGAACAGGAGAAGTCCAGATGTCCACAGCCCTGTTGGGTCCAGACACGTCTGAGTGTGCCATCTTGGATGCTGCGGCCCTACGATGGCCACAGCCCCATTTGACATTGTGTGGTGCTGAAGAATCGCCTTGCTGAGCCCTGTCAACCGTGGACTTGTGAGCGATCACAGGTAGTTACTATTTGAAGACTCTAAGTTTTGGGGAGCTTTGTTATTCAGCGATTAAACCCAAACAGGGTTCTCCCTTCACCTCAGAGGCTAAGCTCCCTCTGCCTCAATGCGGGAAAGATTTTGTAAACTTAATTTACCCTGAGGGTTCGGGCTGAGGTCGAGACTTCACCTGACATCAATTACACTCCTATCGGTCCTCTTCTTCTTCACTCCCATTTCATCCACGCCTTTTTGGTTTCTCCCGGGAGCATTTCTTTAATAAATCACGGACACATGAATCTTGTCTCAGGCCCTGCTTCCGAGAGAATCTGACCTCAGACACGCGCTTCTGATTTTCTCATCTCCAACCAGAAAGCAAGCGTCTGGCTCCTGATTCTCCCTCCCATCTTCCCTGCCCCTCTCCTGCATTAAAAAAAAAAACACACAGACCACCTTCCACACACGCCAGCGACCGGAAGCCACGTGGTCAGTGGGATGAGGGAAGAAGACATCCAAGAGGTCTCTGAAGGAAGCAGCAAGCAGCTTGTTTGCCATGGCGAGCAGCAAATAAAACCTCCCACCCCCAACCACACAACCGTGGAGGGAGTCGTATGGCTGTCGGGCAGGCGAAAGGCAGGCAGCTGGCATGTCGGCAGCAGGTTAGGGGTGGGGTGGAGATGAGGGTTGTTTCTGACGTTGCTGGTTGCTCCAATGCCTCCCTCGGGGGGTCTGTCTCTGTGACCTCCCCATGCCCGTCAGTTCTCAGTCCTTGGAAAGCCCGGAGTCCCTCACCACGGATCCTCCAACAGGTCCCACAGCCTGGTGCCACTGGAGTCAGATAAGTCAGCAGAGAAGATGCTGGGGGCCGGGGGGCCACAGCCCAGCGCTGGACCCCCACTCAGAGCCTCCAGCCAGTCCAAGGAGTCCATGGGAGAGGGGGACGGGGAGTTCGTAGGGGATGGAAGCGAGGACGAGAAGACGGATGAGAGGCCTTCGGAGTCGGGGGAAGGGGACAGCACGTCGAAGGAGCCGGGGAAGTCCAGGGGCATGGGAGACACTGTGTCTGCCAGGGGAGAAATGCAGAGTGAGCTTAGGAAGGCGGGGACCCGGACCCCGGCTCCCTAGGGGTTCTCCCTTTCCAGGAGCCCGGAAGCTCAGCCTCCTACACCCCCACGCCACTCTAGGAGTTCGGCTCTCACCGTCGGGCTCCCCCTGTCCCTTCAGGATGTTATCGATGCCCGGGTCCGGAAGCAGCTGCGTGAGGGCAGAAGCGGCGTGAACCTGGGACTCGGCCCGGGGCGGACGCGAGACCACCGGCCCGCTCCCCCTCACCTGCGCCCGCCGGATCGCTTCTTGCAGCTCCTCTTTCAAGGTCAAGGTCACCGAGGCTGGTGCGGAGGAAGGGCTCGAGGCTGGAGCCGCAGCGGGGCCGGGAGCCGCCGCGGCCGTCGCGAGGGTCTCCGCGGCACGTGGAAGCGGCGGCGAACGGGACGCGGGGTCCGGCTTGGGCTGGAACCCAGAAGAGGGGGCTTCTATGAGGGGGACACCGCACCCCCCACCTGCGCGCGACCTGCGGCTCCCGCGGCCCTGCCCCTTCCAGGCTCGGCCCCGCCCCGGCCACGCCCCTCGCTCTCATAGGCTCGGCCCCGTTTCCTCCTAGCCACGCCCCCCGACGTCATTGCCTACTCTTTTTCCGGCTTTGCGCCCCATCCCGCTGTGGCTTCTCGTCGGTCCGCACGTGCACCGTCCCGCCCTCACCGAGGCGCCCACCGGGGCCTCAGGCCTGCGGCGTGGCCACGACACGCCCCCGGGACACCCCTGGCGCCGAGGCGGCGGCTGCTCGCGGGGCGGGGCGCCGCCGCGCATGCGCTCCAGGAGCGTCGACTTGGTCCCCGACACCGGGAGGCCCCGCAGGCGCAGCTGCTGCCGCAGCTCCGAGACCTGGGGTGGGGGTAGGGACAGGCAGGGGCCGGGGCTGGATGATTGGAAACCGAGAGAGGAGGGTCTGGGGACCCGGGCTGCTGGACCTCCGATGGGGCACTTATGCGGGGTTAGACTTCTGCGTCCCCCCACCGAGAGAGGGCCAGCCTCGGGGCGGGGGGTATGCGCCCCGCACTCACCGTCAGCTCTTCTAGTTTAAGGGTCTGAAGTTCCAACTTGTGCGGAGGAGGCGAGGGGCTGGGGACTCCTGGGAGGGAGGGACCGAGGGGAGTGGGCTTCATCCTGGCGAGAGAGTCGTGAGGAGGAAACTGATTAGTTAGGGCAGAGAGAAAAGGCTTCTGGGGTGCTCAGAGACAGGCGATCATAGAGAGACAGGAACATGCGGGCCCGGAATCCTGGGTGGGAGGGTGCAAAATCAAGTTCGTTCCTGGGCCTAGGACAGGGCCGGGGGCTCAGACTCTAGGGCGTGAGGCCGGGACTCCTGGGAACTGAAGGAAGAAGGGCTGGGGACAGGGACCCTTGAGATCTGGGGGAGTAGAGGACTAAGGGCCAGACTCCCCCGATCTTGGACTCTGGGTTTGATGGAGGAGGATTCTGGGGGCTCACACTTCCAGGAGAACAGAAACAGAGGTCATACCCAGGAGGAGGCTGCTGGGAGTCTGTTTCTTCCCACAGAAGTTGCCCAGGGGAACCCAGGGCTGACCCTTTGGTCTGGAGGTCAGCCCTGGACACTTGTCTCGGCTCTGGGGGCATGTACTGGTGGTATGTCAAGGTCTCTTGGGTTCGGACTCCCTCCAATGTTGAGGGATTTTGGGAGACTCCTGAAAAAGCAGGTGTGACGTCATATGCCTCGGCTCCATTCCCACATCCCTGCCCCAGAGCCCCATGCAAGGTATGGGGTTGGCTCAGCACTGCCAAAGAGGAGCAGGAAGGTGGTAGCAAGGAGGACCAGGGCTAAACTTTCAGGGGGCTTCCCCTCATTCCGGGGGAGACTCACCTTTTTCAAGGACCTCCAAGGACAGCGTTCTGGCCCAGGGAGCGGGACCCCAGAGCTGAAGAGGAAAGGAACAGGGCCGGAGGACAAGGCTGGGGCTGGGGCCAGAGCTGAGCCTGCAGCTGAGATCCAGGGATCTAGACCCGAGACTGGAGGGGTAGTGAGGAACCCCAAGAGGCCTGCAGGCAGCAAGCCAGGCAGGGAGGAACCAGGCTGTGTGGGAAGGAGGGCCCCAGAGGCCCTAGTCCCCAGAGCCGAAGGACAGGACCAGGGAGTGAAACCCAAGCGGTTGCAGCCTGGGGCCAGGACCTCTGGACCTATAGGTGGCTGTGCTGGAAACCCAGACTCACGTTCTCCAGAAAGGCAGGAATCCTGTGCTCGGTCACCGAGGGGTGTGGCGGCTGAGGATCACGGGTTTCTGGGGTTTCGCTGGGGCAGGGGTGGGGCCAGCACTCCTGGTTCTTGGGGAGAGAGAGAAGCCGAAAGCCACATCCTGAGATTCACATGTGTGCCAAAGGTGGAGTCGGGGACGTTTTCTTCTGGTTCATGCATTTCGCTGGAGCGGGAGGCACCGAAGAGCAGACGCAGAGCTACTAGGGGCAGGGTGGCAGGGGACCTGTATTCCTGGGACCTCTGGAGGGGACAGGATGGGATTTCAGTGTATCCTGGGGCATGGGGACCGAGGCTCAGGAACCAGGGAGGCTACCTGCAGCTGCACCCCAGGGTGCCCCAAGGGAGTTTGTTTCTATCCACAGAAGTGGCCCATGGGGACCGAGGGCCGACCCTTTGGCCTGGAGGTCATCCCTGGACCCTTGATGGCCTGGGGGGCCACCATCCCCTCCCTTTCGGGGCCCACACTTACTCGGGTCCTGATACTGTCTGTGGATCCAAAGCGGGAGGACTGGAAGCAAGAAGGGGTGGGAGGAGAAGGCGGGAAGGGAGTGTCCAGGAGCCTGGCCTGGCAGGCGGTGCAGGCTGCAACCACTGGAGGGCCGTGCGTGCCCAGCCCCCTTACACACACCCTGTGCAAGCGGGGTGGGCGGGCAGCCTGCTCCCTCTCCAGGGCCTCCCGCCTGCTGCCTGCCAGCAGAGCGCTGAGGGCCGGAGCCATTCCAGGGCTAGGTGCCAGCCAGCGTGCAGGCAAGAGGCACCCCCGCCTCCCGTTTCACCTGCCCCTTTCCTAGCGTGCGCCCACCCTACTCTCGGCACAATCGCCATCTTGGCAGCCTGACCCACTTGTACCTTGCCTGCTTTTACCCTTGCGCTCCACATTGCATAGGCTTGCTCCTTTCTGTGCTGCCTCTGGGCACGCCCCGGTCACCCCCTCTGCACACCCAACCTTAAACGGGCATGTCCCTG
The DNA here is from genome assembly GCA_028627145.1 of Eidolon dupreanum. NCBI lineage: Eukaryota > Metazoa > Chordata > Mammalia > Chiroptera > Pteropodidae > Eidolon > Eidolon dupreanum. Next base: position 89,787,910 of record CM053508.1, on the reverse strand, counting down.
GGCTCGAGTTACGCCCACGTGCCACTTTTGTGCACTTGTACACTTCGACGCTCTTCACCCACCGAGCCACATTAACACACTTATTTGCACGCTCAGGATTTGGCCCCTGTTTTGAAGCAAGGATCCGCCTTTGCGCTTTTCTGCCCTTTGCACGCATGTACTCTTTTGCACACTCCTTGCTTGTCGGTTGCTGGTGTCTGCACTCAACCATGCAAGTACACTCATTTGCACACTCAAGTACTCTTTGCCTACTCAGGAATTGACCTCCAGTTCCACCCCCTTGCACACTTTCCACCTGCACCGAAACCTAAAATACAACCTTTGACACTTTCAAGGCTTGATAGCTTATTGTCTCCTCACCAGCACTCCAAAACTGGTCACTCCAAAGCCCCAATCTGCCCCCTCCTCTAGTCTGCGCACGTTTCACTTTAAGCCCCTGGGTTTTTGTTGTTGTTGTTGTTGTTGTTTTGCAGTACCTAACCCTCTGCACACCCATCGCTAGTCACCTGCTCCCCACTGTTCACATGAGCATCGTACTAGCCTTTTGCGCATCCATTGAGCCACTACGACCTGATATTTTTTTGGGGGGCCCCTTTTATGCACAGGTGCTCTCTTGCACAGGAAACATATGCCTCGTGGGTCCCACTGCCCCCCTCCCACCTCACCCCGCTGAGCACGCTCCCAGAGTTAGAGTATCCCTGCACCCCGCCCCGACCTGGAGGACCCCTTCCCTATCTGCACAGACAGAAGCCTCTCACCGGATCAGAACCTGGAGCGAACGATTTGGGAGCGCTGGGAGGAAGCAGCCAGTGTCATTGCCAAGGCTGGGATGGGGACCTGAGCTGGGGGGAGGGCAGGGCCCCCACAGGAGGCAGGGTCAGTATTGAGGTCAGGAGGCTGCCCCTGCATGTGGATGCAGCAGGGAAATGGGCCTGAAGGACTTAGGGACTGGAGAAGCCTTGGGCCATAACTCCAGGATCCGGTGGGAGGAGGGTGTAGGGACCCCAATTCCTGGAGCCTCGGGGAGGAAGGGCCTGGGATCTGGGATTCCTCAGTCCTAAGAAGGAGGGCACTGGAGGCCTGGACCCCTGGATCTATGCAAGTGGAGAAAGGGGGTGAAGCGCTGGACCGCAATACTTTGAGAGGACCAGAATCCAACATCCTGGATTGTCAAAAGGGGAAAAGGACCCGTAGGTCCCTGGAAAAAGCAAGGGCCTCGGTCATCTGCATTCGGGAATGGAATGGGTGGGTGTCAGACACAGTGGTGTGTGAGGAAGGGACTGGGATCACAGAGGGGACAGAAGAGTTAAAGTGGGTCTCCCCGTCTCCACCCCAGGAGCTCCTCACCAGGTGGGCTCCGCGCAGCTGTGCTCCGGGGCAGGTCGAGTCTCTCGTTCTAGGCTGGAGGCGGTAGGCCCCGCCCCGCCAGCCTGGGACTGCCTGGGACCCCGCTTTTTGGGGAGTGCCGGGAGCCCATGAAGCGGGACAGGGGTTGAGGGGGAGGCAGGAGCCCCGCCTGGGACCCTGAGAAGGGGAGGGAGCGCGGGCTGGGGCGGCCCGGAGTGGGGCGGACGTCGGGGTTCCCTGGCTCGCCCCTCCTCAGCGGCCCGGGGCTGCAGGGTCGGACGGGGCGGTGGCGAGAGGACTGACAGAAGCAGGTGTCGGGAGAGTGGCGCCGGGTGAGCAGCAGGGGCAGGTGATCGCGTCCCGATCCTATAGGCAGGTGCCACCTGTCGTTTACTTTTTCCCTGACGCAGCAGCAGGAGTCGGATTCGGGGGAGGGCAAAGTTCAAACGTCCGGGGCCCAGGCTCCGGATGCCGGGAACAGGGACCAGAGGAGTTGGGCCTCCGCAGTGTGTCTGACAGGCAGAAAGGTCCAGAAGGGGGCGGAGAACCCCAGATTCCTGGGTCTGAGGGAGGAGGGGCTGGAGTATGAACTTCGGGGATCAAAACGAGAAGGTGGCTGGTTCCCACTGGCAGGACTGAGGGCCGGGTATTCGGCAGAGCAAGCTTAGAGCGCTGGCCTGAGATTTGTGGGACACTCCCGTGCTCCTGGGTTGGATTACGTGCAAAAGGGCAAGCTGAGGCTGTGGCTATAAATACCTCCTCGGACTCGGCAGGAGCCCAAGGCTCCAGGCAAATATTCCGAACACCATCATCACTAGCGCTCCCGGGTCTCAACAAGAGAGGCGTCGCCAATACCACAGATAACGTTTATTGCTCCTGGCACTCAAACCCCAAGCCCATCTTCCCACTGTCCCATCCTCACCGACCAGAAAACGCAAACTCCCAGCATTCCACGCGGGGAGGGAACTACAACTCCCAGAAGGCTCCGCGCTGAATAGAACCCGAGGAATCGTTAAAGTTCGCGCGCTCGTCTGCTATTGGTTTTCACGGCGACGTGGCCACGGGAGGCCCGTGGCGGTGATTGGCCGGCAGTTCCTGTTGCTCAAGATCCCAGAGGAGGCGGCGGAGCCTGCGCAGTTCACGGTGTAGGGCGTCGTCCGTCACAGGACCCGTGAGGCGCAGGCGCGAGCTGCCCAAAGGCAGGATGAGGGGAGGATGGGAGGAGAAGCTTTCAAAGATGTCCCCTGTGAGAGCGAAGAAGACGGAGTTAAATTCTGAAAATGGGCGTCAGGCAGCAGTGTCGGAAAGAGCCGAGGCTGCGTCACGCCCGATGGAAGGAGAAACTTCAACCCCCAACAACTCCTAGAGCGGGGTCCACGCGAATGCAACTCTTGGAGTCCACAAGCATCATGGGAGTTGTAGTTCAGACTATGAGAGGCCACCGTTGCCTGGGAAACGGCCGATGGAGTATGGTTCTTGGGTCCACGAGGACGAAAGGGCAACGTTTTACTTGGTTTTACGGATTCTTTCGAGTGAAGGGGCCTGGAGCTGGGACTTCTAGATAATGGGGAGGGTAGTTTGTGGGAGGAAGAAGCTTGGGGGCGCTGAACCCCGTAGGAAAAAAGGAACTGGGGGCTTGAACTCCTGTAAATGGGGGAGAAAAGGGTTGAGGTCCAGTACTTAGGTCCTGGAGGAGAGGGCTAGGGGTCCAAAATCCTGGGTCAGAAACAGGAAGGGGCTGGGGTTATGGATTCCTAGGGCTCGAGGACAGAGTAAAGCTGATAGTCCCAATGCCTCTGTCCCCATTTCTCCTCACCTGTGTCCACAGCATCTCGCTCTGTAGGCAGAGGGTCCCAAGCAGGTGGTGGCGCATGGCCAGGACCCAGCTGGTAGTGGCTGAGCAGATGGTGGAGCTGAGCAGGCGTCAGTGTGGGGTGGTCAGTTCGTAGGCTGCTCCATGAAGCCTGGTGGGGAGATGAGGTGAGAAATCTTTGGTCTGAGAAACTCTACGTGGGAGGCCTCCATGAAGGGGGTGGGTGCAAAAAAAAAAAATGTGACTTGCTTTAGAGTAAATAAAGATAGGAGTAGGCAGGGGCGGAGAGGAAGCAAAATCGGCCATTCATTTATATTATTGAAGCTGGTGGCGTGTGCTTGGGGATTTACTCTTCCACCGTGGCCACTTTTTGCATCTGTTTGAAAATTTTTACACCTACCCTTCCTGGCATAAGAATTATCAGGTTAAAAGCAGAGATTCTGGACCCGGATTGCTTGGGTTCAAAAACTCCAGCCTGGTGATTCACTATCTCCTGGCAAGTCACTGTGCCTCACTTTCCTTATCTGTAAATTGGGGAGATCAGGGGCTACCTTCTAGGATTGTTAAAAGATTCAATATGGCAAGATTATAAAGTTCTTAGAACACTTCCCGGTGCTTATTAAATGCTCTATAAAAGTTCGACAAGTAAAAATAAAGAAATGAAATCGAGTGAACTGTCCTTCCTAATTCTCAGTTTCTTTGTCCGAAAAAAAAAAATCGTCAATAACCTACTTCACAGGGCTTAGTCAGCATTCCGCTAGAAGTGCTAAACAGTATCTGGCATGTAGTTTATGTTCAACGAATGTTTTAACCATCACATTCCTTGGTCTCATACCAGACTTGTTGAATCTGTGTCTGAGGGAGGGGGCCCTGGGAACTATTAATAAGTCCCATTGGGACTCAGATGTAACCCAGGTTGGACGTTCTTGTTGCTGGTTTCCTTCATCCACAGTGTCTGAGCTGGGACTGAGAACAACCTGGAGTCCAAGGGAAGATCTAAGGGTAAGCTGAATAGAGGATGACTGAGGAGTCAGAGGTCAGGGGTCAAAAATCACCTTGAGCAGGGAGGTGCGGGGCACACAGAGCAGGTTCACAGCCATGGAGAGTTTCCGGAAGAACTCAGTGGCAATGTCACCCAGCCCAGCCCCCTGTAGCCAGTCCAAGACAAGGTCCAAGTTGGTTCGGATTTGGACGGCTCGAGACCATTGATAGAAAGGTCGGCCTTGACCTGTGGGAAAGTGATAGCAGGGTCAGTGGGTGCCTGCACCCTGCACTCCTGCCTGCCAGGCCCTTCCTGTCCTTCAGCTTGGGATCGGGAGCTGGTTCTCCAGAGTCCCAGAAGGTGAGGCCTGAGCCAGTGGTGCGTCTGACTTGACGTGAGTCTCAGTGGCTCCTGTCATCTGCCTCCCTGCTCCCTCCCGGTCCCACCCTCACCTCGTTCCATCAGCGAGTTGAGAAGGGATGCATTGGAGAAGAAGAACAAGTAGCCGAAAGTCTGAGACACGAGGTCCGGGTGCAGCTCGCACTGGCTGGTCAGCTCCAGGGCTGCCTGGAACACGCCCAGGGTAGGTCTCAAGCCCGGAGGCATGGCCTCCAGTTCTGCTCCGGGCCCCGGCAGCTCCGCCCCAGCGGTGAAAGGATTACTATCCAGAAGAGCAGGCAGCGTTGAATACAGAGTCTGAGGAGATACAGAGATGCAAATGAGTGATCAGACTCCCTCCAATCTGTGGAAGTTTCAGGGTGGTAGACCATGAAGACAGTGGGGAGCACCACCAAAGTTTTCTGGGAATTGTAGTCCATTTTACCTTCGACACCCTAGAGGTCTCCATGAGCAAATTTCTACTTTCCAGTTGGGTTTCTAGCATTCATCAGGCCTGGGATACCTCAAGTCTTAAGAAAGGCTTTCCAGAAGTTTCTTGGGTATTTTAAGACCACCTCTGGTGCCTTACCAGATTTAAAGTTTCTCAACAAAGACAGCTCAAGGAGGACAAAGGATACTGAACAAAGAGGCCCCCTTCGGTCAAAGAATTATTTATCCAGAATTCCCGAAGGAAAGAAAAAGAATAGAGAGTCAGGAAGTAGGAGTGGGGTGGCAGTTAGCCAGTGGAAAGTGAGATCAGGCCAAGGACAGGAAATGAGGTCAGAGCCAGAAATGAAACAAAACCACACTTGGCAGAGATGTACCGGAAGTAAGGGCTTGGAGGAAAGCGCTCCCCGAATCAAGGCTCCTCAAGGAACACAGACTATCTGTCCCAAAAGATCCTCTTTCACTTTACAGAAAAGGAATCAGGCCCATCATCAGCCAGAAACCCTGAGAATTCCAAGAAGCAGTATTAAGGTCAAGGATGGCGGTGGAGAACTGGGGCAGCAAGTAGGTACTGTAGGATAGGCACACTAGAGTGAAAAACACCTGTGGCTCCCAAAAGGGAGTGAATTCAGAGCAATAGGAAGTGAAGTCAGCAAACACAGGAAGTGAGGCCTGATTAAATAGGACGTTTAAATGACAGTGCCCAACACTATTTGATCTATATATACCATTTATCTCTCTATCATCAATCATCTGACTTAGCAGTGATTGAATAGCAGACTTAGAAAAAGGATGCTTGAGAAAATGTTAATGGCAATACAAACCAGTTAGTGAGGTCAGATTATCAAGAGCAGATAGTTACAGAAACAGGAAGAGAAGCCAGAAAGGCAGGAAGTGATGCAAGCTCAAATAGGAAGTGGTATCAGAACAGCAAAATGAGAAGTGATGTCAGAGAAACAGGAAATATTGTGAGGTCAAATAGGAAGCGACGTCAGAGCAATGTGCCGTGGTTCAAATGGGAAGTGAGGTTATGCCAAACAGGAAGCAAGGGTCAAGGCCAACCTTGGTGAGGTAGTAGACAGACTGCTGGAAGGTACACATGATGACCTCATCCAGGAGGGCCATGGCTTCGTCACATAATTCCAAGTCATTGCAGAGCTGTGGGTCTGAGGATAGGCCTGGGGGTGAGAGGGAGAGCCAGGGGCTGGCAGGGAGGAGCCCAAGTCCTCAGGTGCGGGGAACGGCATGGGGCTTGCACAGGCCTGGGCCTGGGCTCCAGCTCACCCTCCTGGTCTGCTTCCTTCTCCATCTCTAGCACCTTCTCCTGCACAAAGCTCAGCATCTCTGTGGTGTTGGCCATCCACAGCATGAGTGGCCGCAGCTCCACGGACACAGCCTCGGGAGTCAAAGGCACCTCAGGGACCCCCTCGGGGTGGCTGTGGAAGGAGGAAAGGACCCGTGATCCTTGCACAACCCACCACAGTGTCCAAACCCCGAGATGTGGGTCTAACTGGGGATTCAGCCTAACCCCCATTTCACAGCTGGAAAAGTCGAGTCCCAAGGAAGAAAGAGCAGAAACTTGCAATAAGACACGCGTGGAGTGAACACAGAACTGCACATCCCAACCCCTGCACCCCACTAGGCCCTTCTCCCCGGAATGTCTTACTTCTCTGGCTGACGGTCTCCAATTTCTTTAATCTTTTCCTGTAGAACGATAAAATCAGGATGAAGGTAAGGGGGATGGGGCAGAAGGCCTGCCAGGTAATACCCTGGTTTTTCCGGAAGCACCTCTTTTTGACAGACTCTCCCCACTTTTCAAATGGACTCTAACTCTCTCTCAAGTGTCGGAATGGTTTCTTCTCTTTTAAAACACATAATTATGAGTGGTTTATCTCCCTCAGGTCCACTTCTGCTCACATAGAGTTACTCCTCACCCCCAAGAAACTTCCTAAATCTTCTAATAGCCTTGAGCCTATTAGTATGTAACCTTCTCCCCCCTCCCCGCCCCACTTCCCACCCTGGGCTTCTCCCTGGCGCTTCTCTCTGTAGGTCTAATGGGTTCGTTCTCCCTCTCCTCTGGGAATGGTCTCGCCCACCACGGCTCCAGGCTTCAGACCCAATGGCTGCCCCTGGGAACACCTCTCACTATCGTCTCTTGCAACTTTTCATTCAATGAGATCTCTTCCTCCCTCCCCCATCTCCCAGAATGGGTTCTGCCATTATCGGGCAGCCACAAAAGCAGGTACTGCCTTCTCTTCAAGTACAGAGGACAGAAGATTAATCCACAATTCCCACCGGCCCAGGGGACCCCTTGCTTAATAGTCCAAGCTCTTCCTGAGGCATCATGGGAGAGGTAGTTTAGTTTCGCCCCGCCTAACTACAGTACTAGGGTGGAAGGTGGCGAGCAGAGGCTGGGGCAAGGACCTAGGCGTAAATGGGGTGGGACAGTGGTTAGGGTGCTCACCCAGACAGCCTCCTTGATGAGACGGGCAAGGCGGCCCAGCAGGCGCGGCAGGTGGCCCAGCTCCAGCTCCCGGGCTGAATGCTGCACACACAGAGCTAGCAGCGTGGCTGGCCCTAGCGGTGGTAGGTCCCCAGCGCCCGCGGCCGCAGCGCGCACGATCTCGCCCAGCAGTGCCTCTTCCTCGCGCGGCCGGAAGCGCAGCACAGGCTCACGTCCATCCAGGTAGGCGGCCAGCGCCTCGCTGCGCTCCTGCAGGCCGCGGCCGCACAGGCGGCAGGAGAAGGCCCAGCCGGGGCCCGGAGGCGCGGCCCCGGGGCGAGCGGGCAGCCATGGCGGCCGCGCAGGCCCCGAGCCCCCCGTGCGGGGGTCCTTGTACATGAACAGGAAGTGTTCGCCCAGCCCCAGCAGGTCGCCCGCGTGCAGCTCCGCCTCCCGCAGCAGGAGGCACCCGTTGTGCGTGACCGGGGCTCCCCGGGATGGGCGCACCATGGCCGGGGACTCGGGGCCCGCGCGCACTGTGCAGTGCCGTGGCAGGATGTCTGGAGCGTTGAGAAAGGTGTCCACATACGGGGCCGGGGACCCCCCGCGGGTAGAGGCGTTCCCACCGCGGCCGAACACATGCTGCTCCCGCGTCATCACGTACACCACGAAGTCCTGGAGGGAAAGTGACGATGCGCCTAAGATCGCGCGCCCCGCCGTGAACGACCCTTCCAAAGAGATCCCTTTCCCACAATCGACTCTCCCATCAACCACCTCCGTGGCACGAACACTTCCAAGGAGAACTCCTGGGATCCCACGGGACTCGCCAGTTACCCCATCTCCCAGGAATGGACTCTTCCAAGACACTTCCGGTGGTGGCCTGTCCCTTGACACCCAGCCCGAAGACTGGATACTTACAAGGAAACCCTTCCATGGGGTCTGCTACTACCCTCCCTCAGAGAATGGACGCTTCCCACATCTTTCTCCAACGGAGGGTTTCAAGGTGATCCCTTCTGACAGTGGACTCTCCCATAACACCTCGTCCAGAGCATGGGCGCTTCCAAGGACGGCACACCTCGTTCCTAAAATGGACAGCTACCCCCTCCCCCAGGAATCCTTTCTCCAGGCCACACTGCCTTTTCTTTACTCCTGGCCCTGCGTGCCGGTTATTCCACCCCTAAGATGGAGGCTTCCAAAGACACTCTCCCTTCCATCAATAGTTCCATCCCAGAAAAAGATGCCTCCAAGGAGATCTCTATAGAGTGGCACTTCTGTTAATCCCACCTTATAAACAGATGTGTTCAAAGAGACCCTCCTCTTATAATGGAGTGTCCACCAAATGAAGGTGTATTCCAGAAGACCCCTTCCTATACATGACTCCCCCATTTCCATCCTTTAAAAATGGAAGAGCTCAGCCTAACCCCCTTCTTGAACTGTTCTCCATTCATGCCTGAGAGAAGAGTCATCCTGACAGTCATACATCCTCCTCCTACATTGAACTCTCCCGTCACCTTTATCCGACAGATAGGGATGTTTCCAAGGAAACCCCTTCTACAATGGCTTAGTTGATCTGCCTTCTAGAAAAATGGACCTTTCCAGGTCAACTACCTACTGAAGGTAGACTCTCCCGTTTCCCATCCCTGTCTGAAGGAATGGAATGATCCAAGATACATAGACCCCCCTTTCTAAAATGGGCTCTCCTGTTCCATAACGTGAGAGGAGATGCTTCTGCAGCACATACAATGAACTCTCCGGCTACAGCCACCCATGAAGAGAAGTGCAAATAAATTCCCTTCTATAAAGGAGCCACCTCTTACTCCCATTCCCAAGGAATGAGCACTTCCAAGAAAGCCTTTCTTACAAAGGAATTTCTCATGAACTTCACCAACAAGAATGGATGTTTCTGGCGTTTCCCCCTCTTCCCCAAACAGACTGAGAAGCTAGGGCAGAGGAAAGGCCAAAGGGAGCGGTGGGGATACCTCCCATAGGTCCTTCCAATTTGACCACCTTCCAGAATAGACCATCCTTTCTCCAACCTTGTCTGCAGGGCTGGGCTGTTATAGTATACACAGACCCCTTCCTCCAATGAACTTGCCCCATCCTGTTGCCCCAGCGAAGGAGTGAATTCTTCCATGCGAGCTCTTCTCCAGATGGTCTTACCCTCTCACCCATATGCATGGCTAAGCCGCCTAACCCCATTAGATCCCTCAGACACTAACAGCGGGACTGTTCAGTAAGCCCCCCCCCACCTACAGTGGGCTTTCCCATCGACTCCAATGGCACCTGTCGAGCCTGACTGTACCACTGTTACCCAAAGGCGGACGGCACCATAAGGAGAAGTCTTATGATCACCGCACAAATGGAATGCATTTCTGAGAACACGTTACATTTCTGTGAATGAAATAAATCCCCACTGGCCCCCAACTGCTAATCCGTTCTCTCTCTCTGCTCCCTAACGCTCAAACAAGTTCAATTGCCACTCAAAGATGTCAACTAGAAGTATCAGCACCACCTGCCCCCATCGGCAGTGGTCAAATAGTTCCAGTGTCAACCATCACCTTTAAAAAATGGATTAGTCCACTCCTCCCCAGAAAATGTAGGCTTACCCAGATGATTCCAGGCATCAATCAAATTATCTATCTCCAACCACCAGAAGATAGACCCTTCCATTACTCCCCCTCAAGAAATAGACACTTTTAAGGCGATCTCCTTTCTACAATAAGCTCTCCCACGCTCCCCTGAGGAAGTTGGCACTTTCCCCCAACTTTGTCCCACCAGTGAAATCTTTCTCAGCCATCTATCCTCCATCACCCCTACTCTCCTTTTTGACAACGATAGCTCCTACCTGGCCGGGACCACGGCTTGCAGCAAGCCTGAGACTACCGTTAGCCGAAGAATTCTGAGAGTTGTAGTTTTGTTGCCCTTTAACCAAAGTGTGGGGCATAGGACTCTCCTACCTGGGCATCCTGGTAGCCCTGGAGCAGCAGGAAGTAGGGGCGGTTGCTGGGGGCCTGAATGAGGCACTGGGTCAACTGATCGAAGTCGCCAGGGTCCGCAGGTCCGATTGGGGCGTCGGCTGCCCCTGGGGCCATGCTAAGTGCCTGCTGCCTGCGCTCCTGCTGACGCCGCCGCCGCCCCTGCAGGCTGAGCTCCGACACACTGCGCCGCAGGGACAAGTTTTCGGAGCGCTCCTTGCCCCCCGACCCAGTCGAGGGCCCTGATCCTGACCCCGGGCCAGGGCTGGCCAGCGCCGCCCCACCGGACGCCGCCCGCGAGCGGTTCTTCTGTGGCCGCCACAAGGTGGGGCCCGAGCCTGCGGAGAGAGATGGAGAGCGATGAGGCCGAGACATGGGGAGGGACAGACTCAGAGAGCTGGGGGTTTTCACGAGACAAAGAATTGGCCACGGAGAGGTGAGGCTGCTTCTCACACTTAGATTTTTGTATCTATTGTGCCCCGTGCCTGGAACACACTTTGCACGCCAACTCCTACCCGTGTTGCTCAGAAAGTCATTCATTCTTTCAACTACTATTTTTTGAGCACCTACTATGTGCCAGGCACTGTTCGAGGCACTAGAGACTTCACAGTGAACAGAAAAGACCCTGCCCCCAGGGAAGGAGAAACCACCCCAGAGAACGGCACCACTGGGCACTCTGGGCTTTGTCTGGCCCAGCACGGCCCTGGCACATAGTAGGTGCCTAGTGGAAATGAGCCCAAGGAGTGAACTGGTGTGTTTCTCACTAAGCTGTGAAATCTAGGAGGGAGGAGCTTCACCTGTTAATGTCCCCACTGTATTCCCCCAGGGCCCTAACTAACGTGTGGCTCAGAGTAGTCTCCATTGAATGTTTTTTGAAGGAAAAAAAAAAAAAGGACGATGATGGTTATTTTTGTCATTCATTATTAAGCAACTACTACGTGCCAAGTACTGTACTAAAACGCTGTAATACATTATCAATGAATCTTCACCTAGGATTTTGCTGAGTTCGACTGGCTAAGAACGGATTGGAATCCCAGCCCGAGTTCAAAGCCACACCACTCTGTCTCCCAAAGGGACACTCGGAAACAGAAAGGCGGTTACAGGGTTCCCGGAGCGGCCCCCAGCCCTGCGAGCCAGGCCACACCTAGGCTTGCTACCTCCTGTCGCAGGTGCAGTCTTCCCAAAGACCAGGCCAACAAGTAAGCGTAACCTTCTCTGGCCTCTACCAAGAACCTCTTCATTTCCCAGACGCCACCCTCAAGCACCCTCCCTTACACTTCGCAGCCAGCGGGGCTTAAGGCCACCAGCCCCAAGCCCCGCCCCTCTCGGGCTCCGCCCATTCTTCGGCTTTGACTTAGCAGCCCAATTCTCCGCTCTCCAGGCCCCTCCCCGTACTTCTCTCCATCCGCAGAACTCCGCCCCTTACGGATGACTTCAACCTATCGCTCTGAGAGACCTTCTGCCGCGGGGACTCCCGCCACCATTCGGCTGCCTGGCCCAACACATCTCGCTCCAGGCTACTCTATTCTGCAGGCCCCGCCCCAGCCCTTTAGGTCCCGCCCATCGGCTCTGCACGTACCCCGGGGGACATCGTCCTCAGGCCCAGCCTACCGGGTTGACCAAGGTCCGGCCCTAGCTCCGCCCCCCACTTAACCGAGTGCTACAGGTACTTTCCAGTCCCGGTCCGACGAGCCCCGCCCCCAAGCCCCAGCCCATCCCCCCCGCTGGCCCCACCCCGTCCAGCAGGCTCCGCCCCCCACATCGTGCCGTCTCACCTTCGCCGTCGGAAGACCCGAAAGCCTCCTGCTCCAGGCGGCGCGCTTCCTCGCGGCCGCGCAGCTCGAAGCGCCGCGCCCAGCCGGGCCGCGCCCGCCACAGCTCCTGCACCAGCAGCGGGCGCTCGGAGTCGGCCAGCACGCGCAGGTGCTCCGCGCGCCACTCGCCGTTGCCCACGCCGCCCGCCGCCGGCCGGCCCAGCGCGTCGCACAGCGCGAAGGCGTCCACGCAGCTGCTCTCGCCCGGGCCGCTGCCGGGGCTTCCAGCCAGCCCATAGCGCTCCAGCGCCTCGGCCACCAGCTCGCGCGCGGTGGAGCGCGCCGTGGCCAGCACGCTCTTGTAGTTGGCGCCCGAAGCCAGTCCCGCGCCGAAGATCTTGAGGACCCCCGGGGGCGCCGTGGCGCGGGCGGCCAGTGAGGGTTCGGGGACCACGCACGGCGCCAGGTCAGGCAGCTTCTTCTCGCTGGCCCAGCGCTGCGCAGCCCCCGGAGTCCCGGGACCACCCGCGCCGCCGGATCCCGTGGCCCCGATCGCTGAGCCCCGAAAGAGCTGGGAGATGCGCTTGGCGCGGCTCCCGGATGCTCCCCCGGCCGCCTTGACCGCGCCCACTCGTCGCAGCTCCACGTGCGGCGGCGGCGGGGGCAGCGGCTCGCTGCTGCGGCTCCCCGTGTCTGAAGACGAAGACCTGGGAGCCCGCCGGGGAGCGGAGACGTGGGCGGGAGACCCCAAAAGACGCGCAGAGGCGGGCGAGGGGGGTAGAGAAGGAGGGAGGTGAGCAAAGACCCAGATGGGGGAGGGGCAGAGACCCATCGAGAGAGGAAGCAGAGACCCCAGAGGAGGGTGAAAGATGCAGGGTGTACGGAGATGGCGGGGTGGGGGTGGGAGGTGGGTAGGCAGAGGCCGGAGGCAAGGAGAGAGATAAAATAAATGCATAAATTAATAAATAAAGGCGAGTCCCACGGAAGGGAGTTCCCAGAAGTGAGCAAGGAGGAAAGTGAATCAAACTCCTGCTCCTTCTGGGTCCCCGCGTCCATGGGCCTCGGCCCAGCCCCAGGCCCAGCGCTTCCCCCGCACGGCTCTACGTCGCTGTGGCCCTCTGCGTCCTCCCCGCTGCCGGTCCGCCTGACCATTCAGGGGGTCCTGGCATTACCCAGCGCAGGGACTGGGACAAACAGGAACGCATGGGAGGCAGGTGGGGCAGGGGCAGGAGTAAGAGGAGGTGGACACTCACTTGACAGAGGCGGCACTGGGCCAGCGCCGCCCCAGCTTGGCCAGCTGCTTCCTGGGAGAATTGATCCACAGGCCCACGGGGAGATGGAGCTTCCCGAAGCGGGGGCTTCCGCCCTCCTTCCGTTCTCCAGATAGCATGGCCCTGAGGAAGGGTGGGCAAGGCCCCCAACTCCTGAGGCTCTGAGGGGTGGGGATGGGCTGGAAGGGGGCCTGGACTCGGGTCAGAGGGAGGAGGGGGCTGGGGCTGAGACTCCGGCGTCTGGGTAGAGGAGAGGGACAGGGACCTGGACTCCCGGGTGCTGGGGTGGGAGGTGGCTGGGGACCGACTCCTGGGTCTGAGGGAGGAGGGGTCTAGCTTCCTGGGTCCCGGACTCTTACCCTGCTTCGGGTCCCAGCAGCACCCGGGGGCCCTGGCTCCGTTGGCCTGGGTTGGTGCCTGACCCCACTGCTCCGGTTCAGCCTTTCCTCTGCCCCAGCTCCCAGCACTGGGTGGGGGACAGGAAAAGGCAAGAGGAAACACGGCAGGAAGAGCGGGGAGGGGGCGTCCTGTGAGGGGACGGGGCCTGGGGGAGGAGATCTGGGTAGGGCTGGCCCTGCCCCACTCCTGGATTCTGCAATTACAGGGCAGCCGTCGGTCTCCGCTAGGTAGGACCCGGCCCCTCCTCCCTCCGGTGGACGACCCTCCCCAGATCTCTTCTCTTGGAGAAACCGAAAGTTTCTGGAGAAGTGAGTCAAATACTTAGACAACCATATAAATCTTTATTCCCTCCTTGATTTTATGGCCTCTTTCTCTGTGTCCGAGGAGGTCTCATCGGCGGCGTGGCTGTTGCCAAACCAGGACTTTATGGACTCCACGACCTTCCCGGACCGATAGTAAAGTGTTCTGCGGGAGGGTGGGGTGCAAACAGCGGGAAAGGATCAAGTCCCGGCCTCCCTGTATTTGACCTTGGTCTAGCAATTATCCAAGCTTCGCCCTCCTAGGGAAGCCCCTCCCTGTTTTCTAGCCCGGTCCCCCCAGTGGAAGTCCGGCACTCGCGGTCCCGAAGCTCCGGCACGCCCCTCCGCACTGGAAGCCCCGCCCCTCCGCACTGGAAGCCCCGCCCCGAGCTCCGAGCTCCGCCTTCTCCGGTGGGCAGCTCACACGGTAGCGATGCCGGCCAGCAGCACCACAAAGCCCCAGATCATCATCCCGACCAGTCGGCCTTTCAGTATATTCTCGGTGGTCGGAGACTGTGGCGACGGAGACTGGAAGGTTGTGGTCGACGGGGTGTGACCCCAGTTGACTTCGTCCGGGGCCACCTCACCGTTATTTGGGATGTCTGATGACGGTATCTCCTCCACGATTCTTTTGGGCAACACTGATAGAGGAGGAGGAATGAACAGCCCCGGGAAGGCAGGAAGGTCCCGCCACCGCAAGGCCACGCCCTCGCCGCACCAACCCGCCCCAGGACGCAGACCTCCCAGGAGGTAATCACGCGCCTCCAACTGCGTGTAGCCGGGACACACCCAGAGGGGACTCCCGCCACTGTGGCCAGAGGCCACACCCACGGCAGGAAGCTCCACCCCTGTGGCCTGAAACCACACCCCGATAGGAAGTTCTGCTCTCACAGGCCACGCCCCTGGAGCGCACGGTCCCCCAAGGCCAGGACGCTGAATCCCAGACTCCTGTCAACTCCCCAGCACGGACCTGAGACATGAAAGTGGATGATCGTGGCCGGGCTGGACTGCACGGTGTCCAGCTGGCAGCGATAGGTGCCGGCATCCTTGGAATCCACCATGGTCTTTGTCAGGGTGGGCTCTTTCCCCTTGGACACCAAGGTCTCAGACTTGTTCTTCCAAACCTAGACCCAAGCTCAAGGGGTCACAGAGGCCTGGGGAATTCAGGGGTTGGGGGAGTACAGGGGTAAGAAGATCACGGGGCCTCGGTGGGAGAATGGGAGTCCTGGATGCACTGGCCAGGGCCCGGGGATCGTGGGCGCGGGCCTGTGGATGTGGGGTTCATACAGGCTTGACGGACATGGGAGTTCAAGGGGTGCGGGAGCTGGAGGGCCCCACCCTGAAAAAGCTGTAGTCGGTCAGGCCTTCGGAAACGTGATGCCAGCTGAGCTCGCAGTCCAGGATCATGTCTTCCATCTCGTGGACCTTGACTTGGCGCTCTGGAGATGGGGGCTACTGTGGGATGCTCCTTTATCGTCCTTGGCCCTACCCCAACCCGCTTCCACTAGGTGGACCCCGCCTTTTCTCGGAGCTGGCTCTAGTCTCCGCCCCCTTCAGATTCGGCCGCTCCTCTCGCTCCGCCCCTCTTGGCGCCAAGCCCTCCTCCTGGGCACAGCTCTCACCCCCGCAATCCCTGGACTTCCGACACGCGTGAACCTGCTTCTTGCAGTTACTGCACCAGATCAGAGACTGCAACATCATACCTGAAGGGGCAGGGTCAAGGCCGTATTCATCCGCTAAGAGGCGTGGCTAAAAGGAGAGGGCAGGGGCGGGGCGGGGCTAGAGCGCAGCTTTATAGGAGCTGGGTTTAACTGGGCTCAGGAAAATGCACATAGAATGAGCCACGCTCCACGAGAAGACCCTGGTGCAGAAGGAATACTAGAGACCCAGACTCGGAGAATAAAGAAACAACGAGACCCAAAATGAGGAGGAAAGAGGCTAGGTATTCAGGGGGCAGGGATGAGGGAGAGAGGAACAGCTCCCATAATCCAGACTCACCACATTTGTTGGGACAAAAAACTGCCTCGGTAGAAAGAAAAAAAAAATGAGAATCAGATTTTTAAGTTAAAGCGAATTGGGGGGAGGAGGCAGAGGGAGAGGCTGGGGCTGGAACTCCTGGCTTTGAGAGAGGAAAGACGTGGGTGCCTGGAGGAGGGGGTTGCGAGAGCTGAGGGACCAGACTGGGAGAAGCAAGGGGCTGGGGACAGGGATTCTTGGACTGTGGAAGGAGGGCGCTGGGGTCCAGAATTCTCATCTTCCCTCACCCTCTTTTTGGAACTCAGCAACGTATTTGGCAAAGATATCCTTTTGCAGGCTGAGCATCCAGAACAGCTCCTTCACCAAGAGCTCACCTGGGAGGAAGGATGAAGCAGAGCGGTACCCTCCCCCACTCCAGGTGAGAGGTACAGGAAGTCCGCTTCTGCAGAGCCTGGCATTCTGGGTTTTGGGGCCTCCTCAGGGAAGGACAGTGAAATCCAATGACCGCTTAACACACTGGCTCAGCGACAGCTGGGGCCAGGGCATGGTTATGGTCCATTTCAGAGGTAACGGAGCTGCAAAATCCCTCGCCCAGGGCCACACAGCTAGGAAGTGGCGGAGCCAGAATTTGAACCTAGGCAGTCTGACTCCAAGACACTAGTCTACCTAACTGCCCAAATAGGCATCACCAGCAGCAAGTCGCCTCCCCTAGATTTTCTGGAGTTCCTCCCATGTCCCCTTCATGCATGTACCTTTTACGTCACTGTCCGTGATGCGTTTCAGATCCTTCAGCAAACTCCAAGATGCCTTTTCCAGTGTGTGCTCATCTGTGGGAGAGATAGAACTCCAGATCCCAGTGTTCCTATCTCATCTGCTCACCGAGTCTTAGAAACTACAATACTTATGAGGCCACTGGGCCAGGAGAGGCCTGGTTAAGGAATTATCCACCCGTTGCTTTCTGGCAATTGTAGTTTTATGACTTAAAATTGCAGGATAACGGGGTAGGGAAGCAATATTTGCTAGCCCTAAAGAACCGCGAAATCTGGACAGCGACCTGCTGCGTTCCCAAACCCCGGAGACTCTGCCCCTTGCACCCAGCAATCCTAGCCCCAGACCCCTTCTTTCCCGGGACCCAGTTGTCTGGGCTCCACCCTGCCCTCACCGACGACCCCCAGAAAGGCATCCTCGTCAAACGGCAGTTCCTTGAAATCCTGCACGGTCTGCTTTACCCTTTGCATCACGTTTTCGTGATGCTCGGCCTCCAGGTGGCCAGGCAGGTAGTCCTTCTCCAAGGAGTCTAGCGCCTCCACGACCTTCACATCACACAGGACGCAACCGCGGGCAAGAAGCAGGCAGCCGGCCAGCGCCACCACCAGGAGAGGGAGCCGCGGCCCCATCCCCATCGGGGCCGAGTGCGCAGGGCCCCGCGCAGACCCCGGGGGAGAGTCCTCTCACCCTCAGCCGAGAGGGGGTGCGCGCTAAATGGAGAGGTGCCCTTCCCCGAGACTAATGGACCCCCGATTTGCAGGGCACACACTTCAGGAAACCGAGGACTCCCGATGCACCCTGAACGGCCGCTGCCCGGCCTTGACCCCAGAGTATTGTACCCTCAAAACACTGGGGTTCGCCCAAGAGCCAGAATCCAGGTTCCGACGGCTCTGGGAGGAGGGCCGGGCTACGTCCTTCCACTCTAATATTTTCCCACTACTGAAATTAAGGATTTTGTCGGAGGCGAGAGGAAAGTTGGCTGCGTGGTATAGACAGCATTGGACTGGGGTCAGGGTCACGGTTCGCCACTGTCTAACAAGTCCCACAGCCTCCGCCTTCTGGCTTCCCGTGCGGAACCCCGAATTCCCAAAGGATATTCCCTGGGGGCTCCCTCGGCCCCGCCCAGAAGCCCGACACTAAGTCCGATTGGACGGCACCAGAGGTCCCGCCTATCGCTCCTTGAGGTCACAGAGGCGGCCGCTTGTCACGATCCGACCTTTCCCAGCATCTCGCGAAGGGGGAACTTCCCTGTCCGGTTTGGCTTCGCAGAGACAAGGGACGGAATTCTCGCCTTCAGCTTCCTCCCCTCCCTGGGCCCCAGCGCCCGTCCTTCTGGCTCGATGCCCACGACCTTTGGGAAACCCGGGCGTCGAGCCACGGAGACGCGAGAAGGGGCCGTTCCCAGTCCTAGGACTATGATTCCCAGAAGGCCCCGGGATCTCTCCCTAGCCGATAACCGCCGCCAACCCCATAGCTTTATGGGAAACGTAGTTCAAGACTTATACCCGGTGCTCACTTCCTCCTCTACCCACTCTCCCAGGTTCTGGGAATGGAGGTCAAGGTTCCACAGGAAAGAGAGGTCTGAGGGCCAATACTGAGAGTCCGGGAAAAGGATCTGGGGCTCCTGGACAGCAAGTCCGGGAGGCTGCTAGATCTGAGCAGGGACAATACCCCAAGACATGAGTCATGAGAGTCACTGGAAGTTCTGCAGTTTTCTCCTATTCACACACACACACACACACACACACACACACACACACTCTCTCAGAGATGGGTTGGTGATGCGGACTTTAAATTCATCTCTCTCCCACCTGTGGCAGCCAAGTAGGGAAGTTCCCCCCCGAGATCCCTGAGAAGAGTCGCAAAGGGGCGTAGATTCTTAGACCACTCCGTAGTAAAGGCGTCTGTCTTCACCCGCTTCCAAAAGCATCAAGGGGCTCCTGAAATATGAGTCAAGAATCCCATCATCCTTGGCAGGTCCCCGGCCGAGGGTGCTCCCGCTTGGGATGGAGGCCAGTCTGGGGTCTACGTACCTTCGGGTCTTTCTGTTCTTCACTTGCCCAAAGCCAGATTTAGTGGTTCTGTGACTCCAGGGACAGACAGACAATGAACAGTTGTCAAGAGGCACAATGCCAGGGGCTTTCTGCAAGCCCAGAAGGCACGTTGATGCCAGCTGGCTCCCAGAAAGAGCCATCCCATCACCCCCAGCAGCCCAGCTGCAGAGGAGGAAAGATCCTTGATTGGGAGAGGCAACCCAAAGTTGGAGCCAACATGGGCAGCACCTGTTTGGGGCAGTTTTTGAGCTTAAAAAAAAAAAGGAAAGCCTCACTCCAGAAGCTGCAGCCTTTCAGCAGCCACCCTTCTCCCCACCTCCCACGTTTTAGCCTACCTGCTCAGAAAAGAGTCTTTGTCCCCCCCCCCCCCAGGGGCTAAGAGGTTGGATAAAGTTCCACTCTTCTGGCAATGTGCCCCAGCTACATGTGTGATAGTTTATTTTCCATCAATCTTTCTGGCAGCGGTGAGGGTTTGAGCTTCTGCTCATACCTTCATTCGATCCTTCACCAAAGTGATCTGGCATTCCAGAAGGAAAGGCCTTAGAATTGGCCCTCTCTTGAGCAAACCCCCTTCTAGAACACTCTGGAAACACAGAAGGGGAGTTGGTGAGTGCTTGCCCTAGAATGCCCATGAGTTCTTTCGGTCCTGAGGACCCAGAAGAAGAGAAACGTCTCTTCTATAAAAGACCAGTATGGTTAACTCTAGAGGGATGAATTCCCAGTTCGATCTAGAAAGACTCTGGATGTGGGCTATGAGCTGCAAGTAGGCTCTGTGCCTTGTAGAATTGTCATGAGCCTCCCTGGACATTGCCAGTCATCAGGGAAATATCTTCCGCTGCTTCTCGAATGTTCAGGCAGTTGCAGGAAACCCGTCTCTCAAAGTCTAGCCCACTAGAATCGCTCTAGAAATGGGTGCTCGATTGCTGCGGGGCCTCTGGAGACGCAGAGTGCTGGCCCAAGAGTGGTCATGCTGGCCTGAGAGTGGTCATGCTGGCCCGGGAGTGGTCATGATGGCCCGAGAGTGGTCATGCTGGCCCAGGAGTGGTTGGGCTATTTCAGAAAGGCTCGGCGGCCACTTCCGGAGTGGAGACAAGTCTGTGTTAATGCCCGTCCACTCCGGCAGGAAGGCGGCCTCGGGCTTAAAGATCTCGAGAAAGCTGGAGTTGGGCAGGGAGTGAAGTTGGCCAGGTGGACAGTGTCTCCACCAGCCAGGTAGACAGCCCAGAAGCCAGAAGTGCCAAGGGTCACGATGGTGTGGTTGGCTCTGTGTGAGCAGCACACAGTCAGTCCTCCCCCAGGGATACTGCTGTCCCTTGCCAGCGAAGACCACATCCCCCTGGGAGGTGTCACTGTTTACCTGACACCATGCCATGCATTTGATGGTGACCGCAAACATGGGGGCTTCGTGCCTCGCCGGGAACCAGCCCATGGCCTGCTGGGGGTGGGCGCGATCGCCCAGCATGCCCTTCCAGCATTGGGGCGTAGCCTCCAGGTAGGTAGTCCCCACAGCACCTGTGGACACCTGCGAACGTGTACAGGGTCCTCGGTGTGGGGCAGGTGGAGCTGTCTCAGGAAACCTTGCACCTTGTCCCCAAGGTGCTCAAGCAGGGCGAACCTGCTCCAGGTCCCTTTCCGGAGATGGTGGAAGAAGGTCGAGGAGCAGGGAAGTCTGGAGAGCTTCGGCAAAGGGGCGTTGAGGCAGGCATACGCAGGTGCAGCTCCCGCCTGGGTGTGTGGCTGTCCACCCTGGGCACCAGCATGGGCAGGGCGATGTGGAACGGGGGGACCAGAGCAGCAGGCACGGATGGCAGGAGGAAGGCCTGGCGGCCACCGAGCTACACCAGGGTCAGCAGAGTGGCATACCGCCCCACCTAATTGCCAAACCGGCCACCTGGGGAGGTGGTCCAGGTTCCTGGGAGAGAGGTAGGGTGCTTGGGGCAGGAAGAGGAGGTGTCGGGGGTCATCGGCGTGCCTGACGGGCAGAAGATAGCCACAGGGGACATCACTGGGTGTCAGTCTGCAAACAGAGCAGACAGGTCCAGGCCATCGTGGAAGGGATCTTGACAGACGCCGAGGAAGAAGGCTGCTGAGGAACACAGGCTAAGCGGAAGGTCAGACAGAGATGATGGAGGAGGCCGAGGCCCCGCCCACATGGCTGCCAGCAGGAAAAGGTGAATTAGCAGAAGCTCAGAGTTGGGGGGAGGAATGTCAGGGAGGAGAGGCCTGGAGGAATGTCAGGGAGGAGAGGCCTGAAGGAATGAGGAGACTGAGGGTTTCGACTCCTAGGTCTGAGGGAAAAGGGGATCAGGGTCCAGGACTCCCAGATCTGAGGGAGATGAAGCTAGAGGCTTGGAATTCACACAACGGGCATGGGAGGTGGTGAGAACTGGTGGATTCGAAGAATAGCAGTGGTCCAGGATCCAGCGCCTTGTCCCCACATCTTGCAACCTGCCTCTCCCCAAATGTAAGGCCCCCTGGAGTCGGCCTGTGTTCCACCAACTCCTTTCCCGGGTACCTGGGTATGAGGGGTGGGGGGCGCTCCCCCACCCAGGAATCCACCCTCCGCATTGGGATGCACAACCGGGTCGCCAGGCTGCTCCAGGGACGGGTGGAAAGCCACCTGCAGCCCTCAGCGTCCGCCCGCCAGGGGCTGCTGACCCCCCATTCCAGCCCATCCACCCTCAGATTCGAGTCGCGACCCCCAGCCTCTCCTTTGGGAAGATTCTAGACAGCACGGCCCGGAGGCGGCTTCTGCCGAGGACAGGAACCGGGACAACCAGCGCAGACGTGCCCACCACATCCTGCGCCTGTCGCAGAGGCCGGAGTCCGGCTAGGAACCAAGGCCTCGGCTCTTCTGCAGACCAGAAGCTGTTTCCATTCTCGAAGGCTTCTCCTCACCTTGCCCCCCCAGGGAACAGTCCGACCTTGTCGTGCAATGAATCAGACCCCAGAATTTGACTGGACTCTTGGAGCATTTGACGGTGATTCCTCCAGCCCAGGGCTGGGGGCTGAGAGTCGTCAGACTGAGAAGTCCAGGCCTCCCAGTGCCTTCCTCCCTCAGAACCGGGTGTCCATCTCTGCACGCTCAGGATCCAGAAAACTGCCCGCGCCTCACTTCCTTTGGGTGTTGGGTCTAACTTCCCCCTCCTGAGCTTGGCTCACTTGGAGTCACCTGTCAGAGACGGCCCCCAGCCCCACCCCCACAACTGCCAGGCTATGCTGGGAGCATGCTCTGGGAATGGAGTAGCTTATTTTGTGAAAGAAACCCCAGGATTGCATCAGAGAGGGGGAGAGGCCTGGACATTTGGTATAAAAATGGGCTGGCCAGGTCAAGATCGGAGGTTGGCTCCTGGCCAGGTGGGAGGCTCCTGAGCTAATACCCCTGTGCCCCTGCGGAGGACACTTCGGTCATGTGGTATTTGCTGCTTTCATGGTGATCCAGTCTCGGTGTCTGAGCCCCCCAGAACCCTAGAGATTCAGGTGGGGCACAGAAATTCCACCGGTGAGACACAATCCACATCAGTCGGTGAGGAGGAAGGTGGTTTTACAGGCCCCCGGCCCCTCCTCCCTCAGACGCAGGAGTCCAGGCCCCCAGCATCCTCTGTCCTCAGAATCAGGAGTCCAGGCCCCAGGCCCCTTCTCCCTCAGACCCAGGGGTCCAGGCCCCCAGCCCCTGCTCCCTCAAACCTAAGAGTCCGGACCTCAGCTGGAAGGGCTCGCTGATTGCATCATTCGTTCAGCCTGACCTGGCCACAGTAGAATCCTAGCTCCTGCCAAGTAGGTCAGGTATCAAGAGTCAGGTGTCAGGAAGGTGATTGGGTGAGGCTGTCTGGATATAAATGCTACAGCTTCTGCATCTATCCCAAGAGACCTGGGTGTTCTGTCGGCCCAGGACCCATGCCCGGGAGGACCCAGGCATCCGGGCCACCTGAGCAGACGTCTGCGACTCTGCTCTCCCCACCCACCGGGCTCTGGAATAGAATCTGGACCGTTCGGCTCTTCAGACCCCAGACCCCAGACCTCGCCTGAGGACGTGAGCCGTTGATGGGCTGGGGCGAGGCCAGGTTCCAGCGCCCAAGTCTGTGGGGCCCCGTGCTGGCCGTCCTGCTGAGGGCCTGCCAGGCATACCCCATCCCGGACTCCAGCCCCCTCTTCCAGTTTGGGAGTCAAGTCCGGCAGCGCTACCTCTACACGGATGATGCCCAGGACACGGAGGCCCACCTGGAGATCAGGGCTGATGGCACAGTGGCAGGGGCTGCCAGCCAGAGCCCCGAAAGTGAGTGTGGGGCAGGACCTGGGCCTGAGGGAGCAGGGGCTAGGGGCGGGGACCCCCGGGCCTGAGGGAGCAGGGGCTGGGGGCGGGGACCCCTAGGTCTGAGGGAGCAGGGGCTGAGAAAGGCCATCTGAGCCCCCAGCCGCTTTCTGCCCTCAGGTCTCTTGGAGCTGAAGGCCCTGAAGCCAGGTGTAATTCAAGTCCTGGGAGTCAAGACGTCCAGGTTCCTGTGTCAGAGGCCGGACGGGACGCTGTATGGATCTGTGGGTTTCCAGGACACCCCCTTTCTCACACTCCGTCTTTCCTCCTAGCATCTTCACCATTGGGGTACCACGTCTGGCACCCGTGGCCCCAGCCAGGCTGGGTTTCGTGCTCTGCGCACGGTCCCCCTCACCGCAAATCGTGAAGGTGGGGGCTGCTGTTCTCGGTGTTTGCAAGAAGAGGAAACTGAGGCGCAGGCAGGGACATCACCGGCCTCGAGTCGCGGGGACTGAGAATGACAGAGTGGCCTGAGAGATGGAGTCTTGCGTCTTGTGACCACCGCTGACCTCACGGGCTTCTCCGTGTCTGGCTCATGCTGGGTACAGGGTCGCTCAGGGAGCCCATGGCCCGTCCAGGGACCACGACCCCCGGGGGTAGCCAGACCCCCACCGCTTGGCCCTGGAGAGCCGTGACTGGTCCTTGGGTTGGGATGCTCCTCGTCGTGAGGTGGGGACAGGAAGGTGGGGCCACCCAGGGGTGAAGGAGGAGCCGGCTTTGGTTGTTTTGTGTCCCAGAGGACAGGGCGGGGCCCTGGACCCCTGGGTGCTGGAGTAAGAAGGCGTGGAGGGAGGCGTCTCTGATCTCCGCTCTTGTCCCCTCAGCGCCACTTCGACCCTGCGGCCTGCAGCTTCCGGGAGCTGCTGCTCGAGGATGGGTACAACGTCTACCAGTCCGAGGTCCTTGCTCTCCCGCTTCGCCTGCCCCCCTACGGCTCCCCGTCCTCGGATCCGGCCCACCCAGGACCAGCCCGCTTCCTGCCACTGCCGGGCCCGCCCCTGGAGCCCCCGCAGCCTCCAGGGCGCCTGGCCCCTGAGCCTCCTGACGTGGGCTCCTCGGACCCCCTGAGCATGGTGTGGCCTTCCCAGGGCCGAAGCCCCAGCTACACTTCCTGAAGCCACGGGCTGTCGATTATAGGGTCGCCTCTCTATTTATTGGGTTATTTATCTTATTTATTTATTATTATTATTTTTTTACTTGGAATAATAAAGAGTCTAAGGGGAGGATGAGAGTGAGCACGTGTATGTCTGAGGGAGGAAGTGGGATCTGCCTCCCTGTCCCCATGGCCGTAAGGCTGTAGAAAGGTCCCAGCTTCCCCAGTCCTGTTTTCTGCTCTGATAAGGTGTCCCCAGGGACCCTGAACTATCCCTGCCCTTCGCTAGGACAGGACTTATCCCCATCCACTCTGCCTCGAACCTTGTGTTAGTGCTGTGGAACTATCTCAGTTATGTCGATGATGGGGCATTATTTTTAATCATGCTGCAGGCCCACAGCCTCATGGGAGATGTGGTTTTCCGGGTTCATTTAGCTCTAGGAATGGGAAGACATCTCAGTCCTCCAGGCTGGGCAAGGACTCTTCGATTTGTTGGGGGTGGTTATTGGTGCTGGGATAGCATGCCTGGGTTCTGAGGGGTCAGAGGGCTGGACATCTGGACACGTGGGTCCCAGGAGGACAGGGAAGTGGAAACCTGGACATCCTGGGCTGGGGGCCCAGATTTCTGGTCTGCAGGTGGAGGGGCTAGAGATTGGAAGCCCTGGGTCTCGGGAAGAAAATGCAAAGATCTGGACACTTCCATCCAGGTGCTCGTGGACTTTGGTCAAGCACATTCTTTCACAAGAGGGGAGCTGTGCCCAACCATGAAACGGAAAAGATATTAAATAACATGACCTAACATCACTGCAATCACACTGCAATATACAATGTAGCAGATGAACAGGGTCTATACCTGAAGGTTATACAATGCAATATGTCCAACGTGTTTCAACAACAATGTTTTTCAAGTATGGAGTTTAGTCCTTCCCAAAGGGATGCTACTAATTCTGAGATCTATGAGGACTCCAACCGTTCCAGCATCTTCTAACTGCCCATAGCATCCTACTCTCACCTGGAGCCTGTGATGTCTCTCTCTCTCTCTCTCTCTCTCACACACACACACACACACACACACACGCACACAGACGCACGCACACACGCACACACACGCTTTGACCGCTGCTGTTCCCAGAGACTCTCACCAAGTCCTGGGCTGTGGGGACGACCTCTCCCCCAGGGGTCTGGACTGGTGGGGAATTCCGCCCTTCACAGTGCTTGCTCCAGCTTCCTTTTCTTCCTGTACTGGTACTGGTTTGGCCCCGCCCAGCATATTTTGGGGATCGTGGTGCCCCATTGTCAGCCAGTTTTGTGGAAGATGTTCTTTGTAGACTCTTGCTATCTATCCTTCTTCTGCACGAGATTATACTAGGAGTGGGGACTGGGGAAAGTTAAGAGACTCTACTGCCTGACCCGAATCTAATAGTGAAGAAGCATCAAATAAATTCCAACCAAGGGACCTACTGCAAAATAACTGGCCTTGACTCTTCAGAAGTTTCAAGGTCAAAAAGGACAAAGACAGAGGAACCGTTCAGATGAACGGAGACCAGAGAGACAGCATAACCAAAGGCAGTTTGTTGAGCAAATCCATTTCCTATCCTGGACATTCATAAGACACTTGGTAACATTTGAATGTGTCCTGTACATTGGATAGTAGTAATTTATCTCTGTTAAATTTCCTGATTGTGATCATTGTATCATGATTATTAAAAAAAAAAAAAAAAAGAATGTCCTTGTTCTTAGCAATACACGCTGGAGTATTTAGGGACAAAGGGACATGGTATCATAGCTAATGTTTTCTCAAGTGTGTCTGGAAATGTAAATATATAATAATATATAGAGATAGAGTAACAATAGAGCACATGGGAGGTGGGAATAGTGATAATTGGGGAAACTGAGTAAAACATGCATACAGGGTTCTTTGTGCAAGGCTTGAAACTTTTCTGTAAGTTCTAAGTTGTTAGATCAAAGTTACTCCTGCCCCTCCCTCAAAAAATTTATGCTGTAGATTCTTCTAAATGCATGGATGAGCTTATAAGAAGAAAAAGAAATCTCCAGGTCCGCAAAAAGAGAAGAAAGAAAGAGAAAGGAAAAGAAGGGGAAAGAAATGGTCAGGAAAGGGGAAGGGATGGGAGGGAAGAAGAAAACGTAAGAAGGGAAACTCAGAGTGGAAAGTGTAACTGTTATTTCCGTGTGTCCCCAGGTGAAGCTCAAAGGGCCACCTCCTCAGTGGAAGTCTGCTGTCTAAAATCCCACGAATACGATTCCATCTTAAAAAGGAAGGAAATTCTGACACACACTACATGAATCTCGAAAACATTTTGCTAAGTGAAAGAAGGAATCACACAAGAACAGAGACCGTACAATTCCACTTATAAGTATCTAGAATAGACAAATCCATAGGAACAGGAAGTGGAATGGTGGGTGCTGGGGGTGGGGGAAGAGGGGGGATGAGAAGGTGCTTAATGGGTACAGAGTTTCAATTTGGGATGATGATACAATTCTGGAGATGGATGATGGCGCTGGTTGAACAACAATGTGAATGTATTAAATGCTCCCGAAATGTACACTCAAAAGTGGTTAAACAGTAAACTTTCTGTTGTGTATGTCTCACCACAATTAAAGAAAAAAAAAAAAAACTTTACCAAACTGCACTAAGAAAACGTCAGGGAGATCTTCCTGTTTCCATTTGGGCTCTGGCTGGAAGCAGATTGATCCTCTGTTGACAATTGTGTAACCACCGGACCCATCTCATGTGGAACGGGTATAAAATCGAACTGCGTGGCCAAGGCACGCCCCAGATGAGACCTCGATGGACTGGCTGTTGGACTAGTGACATCCCAGGGTTTCTGTCCAAAGCAAAGGTCTCCCTCTCTGGAGAGACACGCCATTCAACTCAAATACCACAGAGAAAGTCTCTAATGAGCTCGTAATCCAAAGTCGCAAAATTTACAAGGGAACAAGGCACGTGGCACCATGCCCCCAGATAGATACAAGGCTGGACAAGACTGAATGGCCCCATCCCGCCCCGCCCCACAGTAACTTTTGTATAGAACTGTCAGAGAAAAATGAGCGTTCGAGATCTTTAAAAAAAAAAATGATCAAATGCACACAACATAACACGCACCATCTTAACTATTGTAAGTGTACAGTTCCGTAGTTTTGAATATATTCAGGTATTGTGCAACCAACCCCCGGAATGTTTTCATCTCGCAAAGCTGAACCTCTTTACCCATTAAACAGTAACTCCCCATTCCTCTCTCTTCCTGGCCCCTGGCCACCACATTCCACTTGCTGTTTCTACGAATTTTGTGTATAGTGCTTTAGATACATACATCCTCACACATACATCCTGTTGGTTCTGTTTCTCTGGAAAACCCTGGCTAGTAACACACCATGCTGTTTTCCACGGTAGCTACATCACCTCCTCCAACAGTGCTCGAGGCTTCCGATTTCTCCATGTCCTCGCAGACACTATTACCTGGGTGTTTGGGTGGGCTTTTTCATTTTGTTTTTTTTGTATAGCATTCATCCTGGTGGATGTGAGGTGCTACCTCGTGGTGGATTTGATTCGCATTTCCCCAACGATTAGTGACATTGAGCATCTTTTCAAACATATATCATGTATATCTTCGGTGGAGAAATGTCTACTCAGATTCTTGCCCCATTTTTTAATCAGCGTATTTGTTTTTTGTTGTTGTTAAACTGTAAAAGTTCTTTATACATTCTGGCTGTTAACCTCTTATCAGATTTATGGTTTGCAAATATTTTCTCCTGCCCCATACGTTGAGTCTGTCGATTGCATCCTTTGATGTACAGAAGTTTGAAATTTTGACATGGTCCAAATTACCTGTTTTTACTTCTATTGCTTGAGCTTTTGCTGTCGCATCCAAGAAATCATTGCCAAATCCAATGTCATGAAGCATTTCCCCTAAGAGCTTTATGGTTTTAGGCCCATGATTTAATTCGAGTTAGTTTTTGCATCATGTGTAAGGTCGGGGTCCAACCTCATGCTTTTGCATGTGACTGCCTGGTTTTCGCAGCACTGTTTGTTGAAAAGATTGTGGTGAAATATTTATGTCAGAAGGGTTTTTGTGTATAAACACAACTATTCACACTGTTTTGATTTTTGGTAATGATTAATAACTTTTTAAGCAACCAGCTTTCATCTAAACATTCCCTGACTACTTCCACAGCTAAAAATAGCAAGCTGTGAATTTCACAATTTTAGATTTTCCCAAACGTTTAAACATAGATTGCAAATGTAATCAATGGACTTTTCACAAAGTCTGGTATCTCTGAGTCCTTTAAACGTGCCTTGAGTAAAGGGATTAAGAAATACAAATTGCCACTTGTAAGATTGTGAAGTACGGCATAGGGAATATAGTCAGTAATATTATAATAACTATGTTTGATATCATACAGGTACTAGACTCATTGGGTCTAGATCACTTCGTAAGTTATATAAATGTCTAATCACTATGTCATACACCTGAAACTAATAAAGAGTGTAGGTCAACTATAATTGGAAAAAAAAAAAAAAACTTAAAAAAAATATCAGTACCTGAAGGGGGAAAAATGCTTCCAATAAAAGAAAACCAGTAATAAAATCTTAATGATATTTTTCACGAGTCTAATATAGCGGATTCTCAGGAATGCTTTAAATATCATCCAGGATAGACAAATAGGGACACAGTGATTATCACATCGATCAGTTTCCTTACATTAAACTGGTTACAAAGTGCCGGCATCATGGATATAAATGTATCTCTTCTATACCTGTATTCCGATGAAGATTTCGATTTAACTATCCTGATACTTCCTCTTACCTGTGGTTGTTCTTACCTAGAAGAGTTAGGCTTCACTCATCCACCAGGTGAGATTGAGTTAGCGATCTAAGGGTTGACGGTCAATGGCCCTGGAGTCCCTTCCAAGTTGATTCTCACCAAGCCCAGTACAAGACCGTTTTGTTTTGTTTGTTTTTTTGTTTGTTTTTCACTAGATGGTGTCATGATCACATGACTTAGGGAGTCGATGACAGCAATCCTGAGTTATCTCCCATAGCTGTTTGCTCAGAGTGTCATGTCTTTATAGTAGTCTGGAATAGATGTTCAGAGTGTCATATCATTTTAACGGGCTGGGAGGTGAGATTATTGAGCAGCTGTTTGTCCTGGGGCCTCTCTGTGAAATGCGTGGAATGTTGATCCTTCATTACGCACCCAGGGTGAGCCTATGCTTGCTCCACTTGTCCTGGGAAGGCTGCCATCTCCTAGGCATGAAGCTCAACTTCCAACCCTCTGACCGCCTTTGCCAACTGATGAGAGTTGGGGTGGGGGAGGCCCCGGCAGGAAGCTAGGAGGCAGGCAGCGGGACAAGGAATGTTATTTTCCCACCTCCAGCTCTATTCTGCATCTCGTCAGCAACCCTGGGGCAGCGATGGTTCTACCTCCCAGTTATTTAGGGCACTTTGAGTGTTGGTCAGCTGCACAGCTTTGCCAGAGAGATTTCCGGCCCCTTTGGACAGAGGTACGATCTGTCCATGTTCTCTTGGAAGTCAGAGCACCAGCTGCCTGCAGCCCCTTCCCGAGAGGTCTAGGTTCTACCTCGCAGAGGCCATTCTTCTGAGTCCTACAGTCCCTGGGGGGTTTGAGCTGCTTCTGGTAACTAACTCCTCTACTATCTCAGGGATCGCATTTTGCTCTTCTAGCCTCATGGCACTTGTGTAGCCAATTCCCTTTAATAAATTCCCTGTATTTGAAACACCGGGAGTGGCTTCTGTTCTCTTCAGCAGATGCAGAAACTGGATCTCTTTCAGTTCAATTGAAAGCTTTTGGTCAATTTTGAACTCGAAACTTATCTTTCTAATAAAGCTTAAGACCTACAATGTTGACAACTATAAAAGGCACATGAAATGTCTAAAGACATTTTTTTAAGGATGAGAAATAAGAAAAACCAATGTATTATTAAAAGGTCAGGCAAGTTTGGAAAAGAATAAAATAGAACTTCTAGAAGGGATGAAACGCACATGAGAGTCAAATAATGATTGAAATGAAAAACTTGTCAGAAGAGTCAAACAACAGATTAGAAACAGCCAAAGGAAGAATTCATGAACTGGAAGACATACCTCAGTATATTACCTAGAAGGCACCACAGAGAGACCAACTGATGAAAAATCGAAGGAGAAATTAAAAGACATGGAAGGTTTAATTAAAAATTCCAATGAACTTCTAGAGGAAAATGTAGAGATGGGGGAGAAGTAACCCTGAAGAAGATAAGAATTGAACACTTTCATAACTGAGGAAAGACATGAAGTCTTAGATATAAGAAGTGTAACGTGTCCTGGGTGAGATAAAAGCAAATGTACACCTAGACATATTCTAGTGTTTTTTTTATGGTACTCTCTGCACCAGCCAGCTGCACAGCCTTGCCAGAGAGACTTCCAGCCCCCCTGGACAGAGGAACAACCCCCCATTAACCATGCTCTCTTGGAAGTCAGAGCACCAGCTTCCTGGAGCCCCTTCCCTAAGGTCTGGGTTCTGCAGAACACCAAAGACAATGAGAAGGCATTTTTTTTTAAAGCCAAGGTGTGGAAAACTTGCTAATATGGAAAGACAATTAGACTGACACCTCCCTTGTCAACAACAATGGTGCAAGCCAGAAATCAGAAGTCTCCAATGTGCTGAGGAAATAACTGTGAACCCGGACTCGGATACAAGCCCATGCCACCTCTAAAGAATGAGGACAAGATAAAGACATTTCCAGACAAATAAAAACCAAAAAATGTTTGCACTATCCATACCACCCTGGAAGAATTACTGAAGAATGGGATGCATGAAGAAGCCCACTGAAGCTGGAAGGGAAAGATAAGTAGCCAGGAGGAATGAAGAACAAAGAAACTGGGAAACAGGTAGGTAAATCTAAGTAAATGTTAACCATACAGAACAATAACAAGAGGATAACTCATTTGAGGGCATAAAAATAGGTGAGGTCTGGGAGGAATGGGCAAAGGGGGCCAAAGGACACCAACTTCCAGTAATAAGATGAATAAGTCCTGGGAATGAACAGTTAATGAACTGGATCGCCCATTTGAAAGTTACCAAGAAAGCGTATCTTAAAAGTTCTCATCACATGGAATCAAACTGTAACTATGGGTGATGGGTGCCAACTAAACATCATGGTAATCATTCTGCAATATATACATCTATCCAATCATTTTGTTGTTCACCTTAAATGAATTCAAAGTTATGTGTCGATTATACCTCAATAAAAGTAGGGGGGGGGGCGGACAGGTGGGAGTACAAGACCAAATATCAGCAAGGACGTGGAGCAACTGGAACTCTCACATACCACCGGTGGGAATATCAAATGGGGCAGCCACTTCGAAAAGGAATTTGGCAATTTTTCAAATAAAGTCCAACACATACCTAACCCTGAAATTTCACTCCTAGATGTTTACTGAAGATAAATGACAACTTACCTCTACAAAAAATAAAGTCTCATACGAGAATGCTCACAGCAGCTTTACTCCTCATAGCCAAAAACGAAAATAACCCTAACATCCATCCTTAAGAGAATGGATGAGCAAACTGTGGTGGACATCGTGATGGGCAATGGAAAACAGCTCAGCAACAGAACATAACAGAACAGAAGGCTGATACACGTGACAGTTCAGATGAATCCCAAACAGTATGCTGAGTAACTAAGCCTCACACAGAAGAGGAGACACTGTGTGATTCCATTTATACAAAGTGATAAAACGGGGAACAATGACTCTAAGGTGAGTCAGAATATTTGGCTGCCTAGGAGTAGGAGATTGACTGGGGAGGGATCTAAGAGACCTTTGCAGGCAGATGGAAATGTTCTATGCCATGAAAGGGGTGTGGGTTACATAAATGTGCCCGTTTTTAAAAATCGTACAGCCAAGACCTGGGTGCTTTTGATGTGTATAAAATCTTACCTTCAAAACACTGTGAGCAATCATATAAATAAGCGAAGAAGGGATGGAGGCATAGATGAATCAAGAAAGGCAGTTTGTTGGTAATTATTGAACTGAGCGATGGATCCAAGGGAATTTATGTTATTATTCCACAGAAGCTGAAATGCCTCCATAATAAAAAAAGTCTTTTTTCTAAATAGTGGTCAATACTAATATGTAAGTCAGGCGACAGATGATCAGAATTAAAGTGTCTTGAAATCCTTTTATTGTTCGGGAGTATGATAGAGGTATTAACTATGTTTAAACTTCGCCACCTTCAAGCCGCATATTTATATTTGGACGGTGGCCTCCGAGAGAACTGAAACTGAAGACATAATTGCCGAACCAATAGAAGAAAGGAAGGAGGATAAAGGATACTCGACCCAACAGGAGGAAGGAAAGGAGAAAAAATAAGCATAAATGAAACAAGGACAAACAGAGATCACAAAACAAAATGGTAGAAGTGCACACGTGTACGTATTTTTTTCTGTGGGGAATGGAGCTACCATGAGCCCTCCCTAAAAGTTTTATGAGAGATGGATGGAGACATGACATCAAAAGAACAGAGGGATTAAGAGAGATGATCTACAGAAATAGGGAAGACTTCCAACTTGAGGATGGTGGTGGGGGAATAACAACCATGGTCGGTCAGATGCACCATCACTTAGAAGCCTGTTTCCTTTTAATGGATACTTAAGCTGTCTCCCCATCAAAGGAACCTACAATGAATAAGCTTGTAAATACTTCACGGTGTGTACATAGGTAACTCGTAAGCCTTTTATAGAGGGCAATCTGGTGACATCTATAATCTTGCAAATGTATCCTTCAGCGCAGCAATCCTAGTGTAGATACACACACATCTATCTACACATTAGGTCTACACACACGTGCGCACGCACGCGTGCACACACACACACACACACACACACTAGGTTTACATTTATAAACTTCCATATCTGTTTATGGATGTTAAAAACCATGAATTCACAATGATATATCCAAGTCCAACACTTCCACTTTGTTCTCTTTCCGTATGTATACCTCCTTTCTCTGGCAGTGAGAAATCTGACTTCCGTTTTCCTTAATTTACTTCTTTGATCAATTCTCTTGTGTGTTCCCTATCCCCTCTGCACCCGCACCCAAACCCTCATCACCTGGGTCTGGTTTTCACTGCTGAGCCAGTGGGCCCCTCTCCCAGCCCAAGGGCCTTATGAATCCCACGTGGGGACACCCCACCGTCCTGAACTACCAGTATGAATAGATGCCCTCCTCACCCCGCTAACATCCTGACACTCTGTCTCGGCCACTGTCACCACCCACACCCCAAGCCGGCCTTGCTTGCTCCACTTGAGGATCTCAGGGAAAAAGAGGAAAGGAAACAGCAAGAATATTTGGTCCCATTTCATGCGTTTAAATGTGTCAGTGTTTTCTCTTACACACCTGGATTCTAAATTAGAGCTCAAAGCGTTTCTCCACACCCGAGTTGTAAAGGAATTTTCCAGTGTTTGCTTCTCATTCGTTTATGGTTTCATATTTTACCCTGAAATCTTTGATCCATTTGGAGTTTATTCAGCGTATTATTTTTTCCATTCCTTCCTTCTATTGGGTTAATAGGGTTTTCTTTGTTCCCCTTTCTTCATATATTTTTTTAAATTATATAAAGTTCTATAAAAGCACAAAGTGTTATGTGTTCAGTTTAAATTCCACAGCCTGTCCCACTGACTGTATTAGTTAAAGCATCATTAACCACAGAGGCAGATAAATTCTGACACATCGGTAGTTTAAACAACTAATTTTTACATCTCCTTCACGTAAAGTCCAATCAACAGAGAGGCAACGGGCAGGAACCCCGGCCGATGATGGCTACATTGTCTTAACATATGGCTCCCAAGGTCTCCTTGAGTGTGGTAGTCAGGCTCCAAGATGAACCCCAATAATCCTCACCTCCTGCCAACAGCCACGTGAGGAAGCCCGGAAGCAAAACTTCGAGGCCCAGATGGGACTTCAGGTGACCGCAGTCCTGATTAATCGCTTGACTGAAACCTCATGAGACAGACAGCCTGAGACAGAACAACCCAGTCGAGCTGTTCTGGGTTCCCGACCCTTGAAACCTACGTGAGATAATAAGTGGTTGTTATTTTAAGCGGCAAAGATTCTGGGGTAATTTGTTACACAGCAATAGATCACTGATACACTGGAATCCACATCCGATCGCAGGTGGAGAAGAGAGAGATGGACACCATGGGCGACTTTTATGGACCAGACCGTGCAGGGGAGGCTGGGAAATGTAGTCCCTCCGTAGGCACTGGGGAAGGGAAACACACATTTTGGGTGGTTCGCTGACCTTCTCTGCCACCGCCACTTCCTCCGTCTGGCACAGTACTTTCTCTCCATCGTGACCCAGTTCCAATGTCACAACTTTGAGGAGACCTTTATCAATCCAACAGTCCGCTCCACCCCTCAGTACCAATTCTCTCTGCTAGATTTTCACTGACATGTGTTAAGTCAGGGTGAGGGCTGGGTTTGCAGCTAAACATGTCTGCTTCACCCTCCACCTGCAGCTTCCCCGCACCTCTGCTTTCTAGGGGATTAAAAGTATCGTTTCTGGCATTTTCTTCCTCAGCAATCCAGGCTGTGAAGCTGGTGGTTTTTGATGTCTACACACACGCAGGCAACGAACACGTATAGGACCCCGTGGATTAAAAGGTACATCCAGACTTCAGATGTGCTGTGAAGAACCAACTCTTAGGTCAACGAAGCAGCGTATCGGATGCCCTGGCCATCTCATTCATTTCGCCCGTTCGTGCATAGCAAGCAACTGCTTTCACAAGGCAAGAGGCTGAGCCGCATTACTTGGAAATACTCAGCATAAAAAAAGTTCAGCTGGGTTTGAAATCCATTTGCCTGATCGCGAGAACTTGCATCATCACTTTCGAAAGAAAAGGAAAAGCTGTTAGAGTAACTTTTAAATGTTTCACTCTGAAATATAATCTAAACACGTCACACGTAAATATGACGTAAATGTACGTAGGGTACATTAGTGTCCTACATTTACTCTTAAGTCGGCGCCTTAAAATCACACATGTTTATTCTCTCACAGTTCTGGAGGCGAGAAGTCCAAAATCAGAGTCATCGATTCAAAATTGAGGCGTGGGCAGGGTTGTACCCGCTAGAGAGGCGGCCGCGGAGAATCTGATTCTTACTACTTCTAGCTTCAAACAGCCACTGCTGTTCTGCAAAATAACCAATATTCTTCAAAACTGTCAAGGTCATCAGAGACCAGGAAAGACTGAAAAACACAGACCGGAGGAAACCAGAGACATCTGACGACTAACAGCAGGGGGGCACCCTGGATGGCACAGAAAAAAGGCGTTAGGGAAATGACTGATGCAAGTCAAATAAGGCCTGCAGTTTAGCTAATGGTAGCATGCTGTCACCTCCTCTGATTTGACAAACACACCACGGTTATAAGATGTAAACATGAGGGGAAGCCGGGTGAAGGCTATAGACACTCTCTGCACCGTCTTTGTAGTTTTTTGGACAAAGAGCTCCTAAGCCCTTGGGATTTCCTGGGTGATAAGAGCGATTTAGCTCCCTTTCCGGGGTCTCCGAGCGCGCCCAGTGGCTCCTGGGGTGGGTAGTTGGCTCCCCCGGGATGCAACGCTGCTGATTTCCTCTGCTGTGTCTCAATCTGTGTCTCAATCGTCTCCAACTTTCAGTGCCTGGGGTGGTGGCACCCTCTAGTGTTCCAGCGTCTCCCAGGCCCTTCCTGGTCCCTGACAGTGTGCCACGTACAACTGTGCTATGCGATCCTCCCAAAAAAACCCACGAGTGAGCTGCCATCATTACTTCCATTTTATAGATGGGGAAACTGAGGCCCAGAGAGAGGCAAAGGTGTGATGGCCACTGCTATGAGAAGGTATCATAAGATCGACAAATGAAACAGGCAGCTCCATAGGTTATAATAGGACTTGTTATAGGGTAGTTTACTTACCGGAAGCTTGGGTTGGAGCCGAAAAGACAGCATAGCGATTGTGCACAGATTATTCTCGGCTAACAGACCTCTGTCACTGCACTTTTTTAATAATATAACTCGGGTACGAATGATTGACAAGACAAAGGGACAAAGAATGTAGCAGGGCCAGGGGCCATGCCTCCCGGTGGTCTTGTGATGGATGATTGTTTATAATCAATACCATCACCAGTTTGACATTTTTCTCGATTGTCATGCCATTTCAGCTGTTACGAAGTGTAGCCATTTATGGCTACATTTTAAGGAACACAGATAATCAAATAGAAAGCTTCGAGATGCTTGCTAACGACAATGAGGTTGGTCAAGGTCACAGCGTGAAATGAAAAATGAAATGAAATCCGGGACCCGGAGGGAGTTAATTTTGTTCACATCTACATGTATACAGGTTCATTTCTGGGCTCTCAATCTATTCCACTGATTCCTGAGTCTGTCTTTATACCAGTACTAACACTGTTTTGATCACTGTAGCTTTGTGGTGGGATTTGAAATCGGAAACTGTGAGTTCTCTAACTTCGTTCTTCTTTTTCAGTATTTTTTTGGCGGAGGTATTTGGGATCCTTTCAATTCTATGATTTTTAAGATCATCTCTTCCATTTCTGCAAAAGAGAAGGCTGTCATGTTTTGTTTTTTCCCTTGGCATTTTGATAGAGATTGCATCGAATGTCTAGATTGCTTTGGCTATTGTTGAAATATTAATAATATTAAGTCTTCCAAACCATAAATACAGATGTCTTTCAATTTACTTATGTCATCTTTAATTCCTTTCAGCCATGTTTGGTTTCAGCCTGCAAGTCTTTCCTTTCCTTGATCAAGTTCATTTCTAAGTTGTTTTTTTTTCTTCTTTTTTTGCTATTGTAGAGGGAATTGTTTTCTAACTTTCCTTTTCAGATCGTTCATTGCTAGTGGAAAGAAATATGACTGATTTCTGTGTGTTGATCTTGTATCCTTGCAACTTTGCTGAGTTTATTTATTTGATTTAATGGATATTTTGTGTGGATTCTTTAGCATTTTCTATATATAACATCAGATTATCTTCAAATATAGTTTTAGTTCTGCCTTGAGAACCTGGATGGCTTTCATTTGTTTTGGTAACTGAATTGCTCCAGATAGAACTTCCAGTATTGACCAGAAGAGCCAAAGGCAGACACATTTTTCCTGTTTCTGACCCTGAGGGTAAAATTTTCTTTGTCTTTCACTATTGAATCTGATGTCTGCTAAGTTTTTCATAACGGCCCAAGCCAACTCTTCTTAAACATTTCCTAAAGGATCGCTTGCCAAACAGATGTACCCGTAGGTGTTTGCAAATGTTTATAGTGCCATAAAAATGGTTTTAATTAATCAGACGTTGACATTGTGTTGTGACATTCCCATTACAAATAGCTTTTCATTCTTTCTGCCTTTGAAACTTTATTTCAACATGGGCCGCCAGATAGCGCCACATGCGCCTTCCACCGGCACCTGAAAACCAGAGTTCTTTGTAGTTAGGTAATTATTAGGTTGTTTTAGGTTTTCTTTTTCTCAACTTAATCTTATTGTACATTACTTTATCTTATAACGAGAAAGATATGTACATACATATATATTTTAATTATCACCATTATTTTTATATGATACTTAGTGTTCTGCATAGAGCACAATCGATTTTAATATTCTTGGTTAGCTCATTAACTTAGAATTGGTATCTAGCGTTCGCAGTTGGGCTAAATCTGATTTTTTAGATTCGTTATGAATTATCGTTTGTTTTTTAGAAACTAATAAAAATCTTCGTATCTAAATGCATAATTGCTGAATATTAGTGCAGTCACAGATTTAGAACATCAAATCCACAAAGTGGTTTTATTATAGAAATCCAAGGATATTTTTGTAAAATGTTCAGAATTCTGATCACTAAATTAAATGAAAACTCACATTTTGGTTCTTTCCACTTAGTGTGTATTTATTATTTTGCAAATGAAGAACATCCTTAAGCTTAAAAACGACTTAAAATATTTAGAGGAAAAAAAAATCAGTTTTCCAAAGTCCCCTAAGCATCGTATAATTACATGCATTCAATTTTTACAGATATTCATTTTCTCCACACAACTGGACTTTTTGAAAAAACCTAGAAAATCATAAGGCAAATTTGGTTGTCAAAAAGAGAGCCGTTTTACAGCGCTCTCTACATGCCAAGCACCGTTCCAATCACCTCGCATTGAATGACTCGTTTAACCTTCAGCATGGCCTTCATGGGTGGGTACTTCTGTCCTCATTTTTAAAATGAGAAAACGGGATCAGACAGGTGAATTCGCTTCCCCAAGGTCACACGGCTATTAGGGAATTTTTTTAGGCAACGTAAGAGGGGTATCTGAAATGTGTACCCCCAAATTCCCTTCTTCGCCCTGAGTGCGGCCTGGTGACTGCGCGCGCACTGGAGCTGTCCCCAAGATGGGGAAGGGGGCGACGCGCAGGTTAGTGAGGGGAGATGCTCAGCTCCATTTGCGGTGAAGCGGAAGACTCTTGATCGCCAGAGAAACCGCCATGATGTTGGGGGTCAGGATGGCTGGGCTGGCAAAAAGGAAACGGGCTGAGGACCAGGAATCCCGGTGAAAAGCCTAGAGTCCCGAGTTGCATCACTGGAGATGGGAGCCAGTGTCTTGTTATTTGGCATTTTCTTTCAGAATTGCAGCAAGAAGAGGGTAAAACATCGACAGCAGCACGCGAAAGATCCGGCCTGAGGAGAGTGAGCGCGGAGTCGCGGCCAAGGCGCACCGTGGACCCCGCAGCACCGAGGTCCGAATGCCCGAATGCCCGGGCCTGAAGGGCGGCGCTGCGGGCGGGGCCCCTGGGTCCGGGTCCGGCGCGTCTGCTTTGGGAGCGCAGCGGCCACGCGGGGGCGCCGGAGCCCCAGGCGTCCCGGCCCCCGGCCCTCTCGTCGTTTCGTCGTATTGCACTTCGGGCGAGTCATCCGTGGGGCGGGGGGTCCGGCGCCGCCCGCAGCGTCACACCGGGAGCATCCACTCGTGGGCTCGAGCTCCGTACTGCGGGGCGGGAGAGGCAGCGCGTGAGAGGCGGGCCGCGGGGTGGCGCCCCCGGGCCCCCGCAGTCATGCGGGGGGCGGGGGGAGGGGGTCGCTGCGCACGTGGAGCAGAGGCTTGGGGGTGCAGTTCTGTAGAAAGTTCTCGCACGGCCCTGCGGGCTCTTAGGAGAAATGGCTTCTGGCTGAGAAGCTTCGATGGCCAAAGAGGGGCTGTTTGTGGCCCGGTGCCCCGGGGCTGGCGGAGCAAGGGCCTGGACGGAGCCTGAAGATTCTAGGCTCGGAAGAGGGCCGTGACCTCTCCTGGGCCACGGAGGGTCCGAGGTCCAGAAGCCGGTAGGAGAGATGTCCCTCCCTGACCACGGGGACAGCCCGGGGCTCCAGGCGAGACCGCGGGGAGTGGACGTCCGCGGCCGGACGCTAGCTGCAAGTCGTTGGGGCTCGGGGAAAGGGACTTACTTCCCCCTCCAGGAAGCCCTCGGCACCCGCGCTCAGGGCAGGGGCCAGGGCTTCGCAGGCTGGCAGGAAGGGGTCCCTGAACCCCGAGAGGGGTGCTGAGCCACAGCAGCCCGCGGTCCCGGCTCAGAGGCCGCTATCGCCTCGTGGGACGACGGGCGGGGCGCCGAGTCCCAGTCCGGAGGCTCCTGGGACCTAGGCTTCTCAGGGGACCGAGCACCCAGCCCCCCTCCCAGCCAGCGCCTCACCTGGATTGCGCTCAGCTCCTTCTGGAAGCGGAAGACAAGCTCGGGTCCGTTCTCCATGGTGGGAATGTGGAGGTGCTGGGGAAGACAGCGCCGTGAGGCCCAGGACCGCCCTTCCCGCCCCCACCCCGCGCAGCCTGCGCTCACCTCGCCCTGGTACAGGATCGCGTGCACCGGGCACACCTGGCAGGCGGTGCCTGAGCCGAAGACTTCCCGGAGGCGACCCTCCGCCAGCGCCCGCATCACCTCCTTCATGGTGACCCTGCGCTCCACCACCCGGAACTCGCCCTGCAGGGCAGGGAACGGTCACCCAGCGGTCACCCAGCGGGCCGCGCCGCTCAGACACCCCAGAGGGAGACGGACGCCCCGGGGGGGGGGCGGGGACACGGCGGTGTGCCCCAGCCCCTCCTTCACAGCCCCTGCCACACTGGCCCCCAACACAGCAGCGGCCCGCACCGCCTCAGCTCACCCAGGTCTGAGCGAGGTCCAGCAGACTCTGTCTAACCACTCCAGGTAGTATGACGCCGTCCACCGGCGGGGTCACCAGTTCCAGCACTGCGCGGGGTGTGAGGGGCGGGGCGTCACCCCTCGGCCTCGCATCCTCTCAGGAGCCGCCCCGACTCAGGCCCTGCCGTGCGCTCCGCTGGGGAAGGGGTGGCACCCGCTCCCGCCAGGGCTTGGGCTGGGCCAGGGGTGGGGCTCACCCCCATCCTCGTGGGTCCAGAAGATGAAGATGTTCATGGTGCCCACCTCGGTGAGCTGGTGGTCGGGCCCATACAGCCAGAGCACCTGCTCGCAGCCCTTCTTCTTGGCCTCCTGCTGCACGAACACCGTGGGCCCGTAATTCCTGGTGCACGGCACCGAGACAGCGTCGGCCAGGGAACCGCGCGCCCTCCAACGCGCCCCAGGTGAGTCTTCCAGACCAGGGCGGACCCTGCTCGCCAGCTCTGCCCTCCCGTGGCCGCCCACCGCGCCCGGGACAGAATTCCTGGCCAGCAGCTCAGGGCCGAGGATCTAACTGGCCTCCCTTCCCCCCCCACCTCCCCTCAGTCCCACTGTCCAGAGGTCACAGGTGCATGGCTGTTCCCCAGGCTGGGATCGCCTTGGGCATCCAAGCCCCCAGCTGTCCTTCAAAAGCACCTGTGACGTCACCTACCCCTGGAGGCGTGTCTGGACCCCCAGGCTGGGTCCCAGGCCTTCTCTGTCCCCCCTCCACCAATAAACTGGCCACCTCCATGATTTCCCTCATCCCCTTGTTTCAATGCTGTCTCTCACCCAAAGCTGACCTCACCCCACACCTGCTCGCAAGCCTCCCCCGGGCACCCCATCACCTCCGGGATAAGATCACAGCCCCTGGGGCTGGTGCTCGGGGCCGGGCCTGCTCCGGCCCAGACTTAATTCTCCTTTCTGAACAACTTCTGTGCCTCTGCCCTGCTCCCTGCCCCCACACACGGGGCCCCTGGGAACTAGAAATTGTTCCCCGTCTTCCTACCTGGGAAACTGCCTCCTTCTTATCCATCAGACTCAGTTAAGGTGTCACCACCTCTGTGCAGATGATGGAAGTGCCCCAGTCACCTCCGTCAGAGCTCACGGACAGCAGGATACCCACCAGCCTGGGAGACCCTGCCTGCCATGCTGCACCAAGGCCCCTGGGGACCCAGACTCACACAGAAAGTCCACACCCAGGGCAATGGGCGCTGCAGGCCCTAGGGACTCTGGGAGCTCGTGGTCAAGGGGGCAGTGAGCCCGGGTGTTCGGGCGAGGCCACCTGGGGAGGACGTCACCTCCTTTATGGCGACCTTGCGCTCCACCACCCGGAACTCGCCCTGAACTCAACGTAAACTTCACTTCTGGAGGCTTCTTCCCGGGGCAACCCTCACTTCCCGGTGGTGTCCCCACTGACCTCCACCCGGCCCCATCCCATCTCCGAGCTGGTCTGCACACGGCGCCGACACACCCTGCCGTGTGGGCTCCGCACCGGGGACGACGACTCACCCGCCCACCTTGCAGTCGCCGATCCCGCCCACCCAGGCCCGGACGAAGGCCGGATCCGCCAGGAGGGACACGGGTCTCAAGGCGTCTCCGGGGAAGTACGCGCCCACGGGGCAGAGGATGACGAAGAGCAGGGCCCGCGAGGCACGGCTGACGCCTAGCGAGGGCTGCGATGGTCAGGAGGGGGCGTCAGGGACCCAGGAGTCCAGGTCCCGGCCCTCCCCTTGGGTCCCCGCCACCCCTGACCCCGAGGGAAGCGCCCACCTCGTTTCCGAGGAAGACGGGCCGCACGTAGAGGCTGGCGCCGCTCCTGTCGGGGACCCAGTCCTTGTCCACGTCCACGAGCCGGCGGATGCACTCGAGCAGCTCGACCTTGTCGAAACTCTGCACGGACGCCCGCGAGTCAGGGGGGCCCTGGGCCCGGCGGCAGCCGCACCCGCCCGCCCCCGGCGCCCCGACCCCCTCACCGGCAGGCAGAGGCGCAGGGCCGAGCGCAGCATCCGGTCCATGTTGAGCCAGGGGCGGAACAGGCGCACGCTCCCGTCGCTGCCTCGGAATGCCTTCAGGCCCTCAAAGATCTGCGGCGACAGAGGGGGGGGCTCAGCGACCGCCTGGGACAGGACAGTCACAGGGACGCGGCGCGGAAAGCTGAGGCAGAGTTGGGGAGAGACGAACCCGCCGAGCTCAGAGGACGAGAAGGAAGAGGGACGCAGACCCCGAGAGAGGGGACAGAGACGGGCAGTCCTTGTGAAATAGCTGTGGGCGGCCTAACACAACGTCCAGGATTTGCTTCAAAATCCTACAGAAAGGGGAAAGAGGGGGGAGCGAGATGAGAGGAGATGGTGACAACGGGGCCGGAGGGTGAAGCAGGTGACTTGGGAGAGGGTGTCCTATCACTCTACTTTAAGTTTGAAGTTTCCCATGATAGAAACGTTTTTTTAAAATACAAAAAAAAAAGTTGATCCCCACCCCACCGCTGGATGTCCCCCCTGGGCCTTCGAGGCTACACGCACCTGCCTCCCTCACCTGCTCCCTTGCACTGCCCACTGGCCCCCACTGCTGGCGCCATGGCCACCGCCTGCTCCCAGCTTTTGTACTTGTTGGACCCTCTGCTAGTGACTCTCCTTGTGTCTTCCGACTCACCTCTTGGGGCTCAGCTTAAATGTTACATCCTTTCTGGTGTAGCCTCACCCCCAGACAGGTCGGGGTACCCTGATTCCTGCCCGTGGCCCCATGTTTGCTTAAGTCCGTTTCCCTGCCAACTGGAAGTGTCACCGAGCAGGGACCAGCAGTCCCCTGTGCTCAGGGTGGTGCTTAGCGCACACTAGGTTTTTCTCTAATGAATAACTAAATGCATGAATGAAGAATGAAAAACAAGAAAAAACAGCCAGAATGTTTTGGAGAAAATGAAAGAACAGGGACAAGAGGTGGGAGTGGAAAGAAGCCTTATCAGATATTAAACAGATTATAAATCTACAATACTATAAACTCGGTGACAAGGACGTATGAGTAAATGGACCGATCAACGGAAGAGACTAAAAAGTGGGTTATAAAGCAATGGGGGGAAACATGGTTAATTCAATTAAAATGCTGTTGGGACAACCAAATATTTGCCTTGGAAAAAACTAAACTGGATCCCTACCTCACACCTCACACCAGGAAAAATTCCAGATGGATTAAAATATTTAAAAGGGAAAAAATTAAACCATCAAAACAATAGATGGAAACACAAGATAACCATTTTATGTTTCAAATTGGGGGTGGTATTCTAAATATGGCGAATCATTGAAGCCAAAGAAAGATACATTTGATTGCATAAAAATAAAATGGCGAGAGAATGTCACCTCATATTAGAAATAGTTTGTCGAAAATACAAAAGTACGCCTAGAAATAAAAATTTAAATTTACTTAAAATCTACCCTGATAGGAAAATCAGCCTAGAAAATGGACAATCCACGGAAGGGAAATAATAATGGCTCTTATGCTTGT
The DNA here is from genome assembly GCA_028627145.1 of Eidolon dupreanum. Lineage (NCBI taxonomy): Eukaryota > Metazoa > Chordata > Mammalia > Chiroptera > Pteropodidae > Eidolon > Eidolon dupreanum. The sequence continues at coordinate 89,743,898 of CM053508.1, read as the reverse complement.
GAGAAGATGGCCAACTTCATAATTAGGAGGAACATGCAAATCAAAATTACTGTGAGACACCTTCGAAATCAATCCAGGGCCGGGACAGGATCTAAAAGGCTGACGGGGGATGTCCAGGCCACAGGGGAAACGGGTCCTGCCGGCGGGCACAGCAATCAGCACGGCCCCACAGAGGGACACGTGGCAGCGCCCGGCACTGTCACGGTACCAGCACATGTACCCCTCGACCCCACGGCTCCAGAAACCGGAGCAATACTCTCGCACTTAAAGAAGTGGCAAGCCAACTCGTTTATCGCGACGCCGTTAATAATAGCGCGAGGCTGGCAGCGACCAAAGTGTCCGACAACCGGGGAACAGCCCCGAGAGGCATTGTTAGGATGGGACACGGTGTGGTGGCCAAAAGGAGGGTGAGGCTGTTCACGGGCGCTCGGTCCCCGAGAGGCACCAAGGGAAGGACGCAAGATGCCAGCGAGTGTACAGTCAGCTCCCTTTTGTGTGGGGGGAAAAAAATGGGGTGAAACGGTGATACGCATCAGTGTTAATATTCAGAAAGCAGACTCTGGGAGGACATAGGAACTGGGGACAGTGGCCTCCCCTTGGGGAGGGCAGCTAGGTGGCTGGAGAACTGGAGACATATATTCCGTCTATCAGTTATGATTTTGAACTGTGCAAATATATGACCTATTTTTTTAAAAGGTGTTAATTTTAAAAATGCTCCAAATAAAAATAAAAATTACTATGTTGTACACCTTAAACTAATCTTTATGTCAACTGTAATTCAGAAGATTTTTTTTTAATTAAAAATATTTAGGACGTGGTTCCATAGCATAGCGGTTAGCACGTCTTCTTTACACACAGAAGGTCCTAGGTTCGCGCCCTGGTGGAGCCAGGGTCCATGGTCCATGGCCGTGCCACCCTCAACAAGGCCAATGTCCAATCTTGGAAGCTAAGCAGTGTTGGGCCTGGTTAGTACTTGGATGGGAGACCACCTAGGAAGATTAGGTATTCTAGGCATAAATAATAATAAAAATAATAACAATAATAAATAAATAAAAATCTAAATACAGAGAGATAAAGACAGAAAGCAGATTAATGGTTGTTGGGAGGCGGGGAAAGGGTATGGGGACCAATTCGTTGGTGGCTCCCGGGTTTCTGCTGGGGGTGACGAAGACGTCCTGGGACTAGATGGTGGTGATGGCGCATGACACAGCGAACGTACTTAACGCCATTTGCAATGGGTACAGCGGTACACACGTGACCCTTGAACAGGCGGATTTGAACTTGCGAGGGCCACTTACGTATGGGTTTTTCTCAATGGGCCGGTGCAGTTCAACTGACTGCGCTTTTACACTACGTGTACTCTTCTGGGCATGTATCATCCCCGTGATGATGAAAACAAGGACACAGTGGTCCATTTGTTACTCCACACGTGCCCCAGAGTGCGGGTGGCGTGGGAGCGTGATCCGCCCACCCCCTCACCTGGCCTCAGCTCCCCAGGCGCCCTGCCGAGAGGAAATGTCAGGGCCTCGAAACCCCTTCGGCTGCACTCGCTCGACTCAAGATGACGTTCCGGGTCCCCAGCCGGAGGGCACAAAGGGACAGAGATGGCGGTCTCTGAAAGCCACCTCCCGGTGGACGCAACCTTGACTGTCCGTCCTTAGCATCTACCTGCCCCCCCCAAGGTGTCTCCTCTGCCCAGAACTGATGGGTTCTAGTCAAATGTCCATAGCAGGTGAGGAAAAAAGACCCTCAAAATTCTGGGGGAGGGGGGGGAAGGAAAATCTGCCTAACATCACAGAACCGCATCCTAAGAAACAAAAATTACTCAGTTTACAAACCAGCTTCTAGAGCTATGATATTTTCATTCAAATCCCGCCACAACCGGTTTCCTCAGGAAGACTTTGCTTTCAGCCATAGCTGTAACTCAAACCTGGGTGCCTCTCATCCTCACGGGCCCCTCCCCGAGACCCGCAAGGCCACCCCTGCTCCGAGTCCCCGTGGGGGGACAGTCCCATGGTCTACTTGGTCACCAGGGCACCACCCTCGGCCCTCCCTTCCTTCCTCTCCCACAGCCGGCCAGTCCCTCGTGTCCTGTCCCTGAGTCTCTCTGCCCTGTCCCCTCCTGTCCATCCCTCAGCTCCGGCCCCCGCGCCGACCTAGTCTCTCCTACCTGGACCTTCACCCTGGCCTGGCCTCCTGGCCTCTGCACCACCCCCCTGCCGCCCGCCTTCTCATCCTGTGTCCTGACTGGGGTCTTGCACCCAGAGCTGGCCCTACTTCGCACCGCTCAGAGTCTTCACGGGTCCCACTGCCCGTGACAAGGTCCCAGTCCCTCAGCCCCTCAGCCCCTCGGTGGCCCCGATGGCCTCCTTGGCCTCCTCTGCCATGCCCCGATCCCACAATTCCCCCCAAATGCGCTGGGCTCTTTCTTTGCGCTATGTCTCTGGACTGGCTGTCCCCTCTCTTTCTAACACCCTGAGCTCCCCTCTTTGCCGGCACAGACCCCACTTTCTTTCAAGGCGCAGGGAGAACTAACTGGGTTCCTCTTCTGGCCCCCCACAACACCGACGCCTCGGCTGCCTCCCCTGGAGCCCAGATTGCAACGGCTGTAACCAAAACGCGGAGTTTTCATGCAAAGGAACTGAGGCTGTCACGGCATCAGCCGGCACGGGGCCTGGAAGGTGAGAAGACTCAGAATACGGATGCTGAGCGCTCAGGAATCAGAGACACACAAAAAAGCAGACCCAGGGAGGGGGCCTTGGCGAGAGACACAGCGAAGGGAAGTGATGCAGAGAGGGGCGGGGACAGAGGGCAGCCGCCGTGCCACCTGCTGCGAGTAGTGTAGTGCCGAGCAGGCCGGGTGCAGCGTGAGGTTCTGGAAGGGCTGGATCCGGGGCCGGCCCCAGCCCTGCTTCTCATCCCACTCCACCATCAGCATGTGGTCCGTGAACGTCTTCCCAAACACCAGGGGCTCGCTGTCGTCCGGCTTCTTGTGAGGCTCCCGTGTCATTTCCAGCTGCAGGTCTGCAGCCTGAGAAAAGAGAGGGGACCCAGGCGTCCTGGAACCTCTGGAGCCACAATCTAAACTGAAAAACTATGAGTCCCATGAAACCCTGGGACTAAGATGCCAGAGAAGAGGGATCTGTGGTCCAGAGGCTTCTGGGACATGCCACTGCAACTCTTCCCCACAGTCTGACGGCAGGCATTTAGGCTACCCACTGCCGCCCACCTCCACCTTTGAACCCTGGACCTTGTGGAGATGCCCAGATCCAGCCCCCAGCCTCCTACTTTCTCAGACCCGACAGTTCAAGCCCTCGGCCCCCTTCCTTGAAATTTAAAAGTATAATCCCCTCCTTTCACCTTGAAGTTCGACGAGGCATATCTTCTGGGACCACACAGAAGCCAAGGGACAGTGAGTTTTCGGACCCAAATCTGGGACAGAAGTAGGAAAGGTGGTGAGTGAGAGAGAGGGAGAGAGAGAGAGAGAGAGAGAGAGAGACAGAGAGACAGAGACAGAGACAGAGAGAGCTCACGAGCGCGTGCAGAAGGCATGTCCTTTGCCACCTCTTGCACCTGGGAGGCTTCTCTGAACCACCCTTGACCCAGGCCTAGTGCATTCTGGGTAGCGAGTGTGGTCTGTCCGGATCTCCCCGCCCCTACGCTGAATCAGCTCCCATTTCCTGGGACAAGGTCACACACAGGCCCCGCCCACCCCAGGGAACTTTGGCCCCAGCCCTGAGACGACTCAGACAGGAGACAACGAGGGGCGGACGGACCGGAAGCGGTGAGTGAAAGCCTCCCTGGGGGTTAGGAAAGTGGGGGATCTACAGATAATGCTGCCCCAAGACCCAGGATCTAGGCCCCCCAGCCTCCTCCTCCTTCAGACCCGGGGGTCCGGGCCCTCAGCCCCTTCCTCTCCCAACCTCAAGAGTCCAGGCCCCCAGCCTCCTCCCTCAGACCCAGGAGTCGGGGCTCCCAGCCCCTCTTTCCTGAGACCCAGGACTACAGACCCCCAACTCCTCCTCCCTCAGACCTAGGAGTCCAAGTTCATGTTCTTTCAGGGTACTAGGTCCACTGAACTCAGATTACCTGAAGGCCCCAGCCCCATATCTTGGACACCAGTCATCAGTGGACACCGTCCAGATGAACACTTCCCTGCGGTCCTGCCTGAGGTCAGCAGGGGAGAGCAGGGCTGGCCGTGGACAGCGGCTGGCCTGTCCCCAGTGTTCTTAGACCTCCAAGTGCTTCTTTCCTTTGCCCGGTAGGAAGGTAGCTGAGTCATGAGGCTGAGAGAGACAGCCTAGCCTGCTCCTGCCCTTGTAAGCTGGGTGAGCTGACACCCATCAGTGAGAACAGACGTGAATGGCAGCGATGAGTCATGGGGAGAGGGGGACGGTGGGGTTGCCATGCACTGAATTCTGGGCCATGAAGTCTGAGTAGCGGCCTTGGATAGCCAAGTGGCCAAGGGCTTCTGGCATGGTGCGCCTGCGGGTCTGAAACATGGCCTCTAGGTGGCGATGTGTAGCCTGCACGGGCCTGTGGCCGGCCATGCTTCTGGCCAGAAGGAAACAGGACACCCACAGCATGGAGACCATGGACGCACAAGGCAGCGGAGACGGCCAGCAGCTGGGCAAGAATGCAGCCCTCCAAGGGAGCCAAGATGGAAAAAAAAATAAAAGGGGAAGAGAGGGAAGAACGAGAATGAGAAAAATAGAGACATAGCAAGAGAAAACAAACTTTAAAGAACAGGAAACAAGACTAAGAGATGTCAAAATAGACACGATCATAAGCACGGAGAGAGACTGAGGCATGAGATAACAAAGAGAAACTCAGGGATCGTACAGCCTGGAGAAATCAATAAAAGATACTGAGAGTGGAATAAAGAGAACCCACGAGGGAGAAAACGAGGAAAAAGGAAAATAGGCAAAGGCCAAACTTCAGGCAACAGCACACAGTGAATGGGAGAGCCGGAGAAATGAGGAAGGACCGTGAGAGGCAGAGCAATGCCAAGACGTGCAGAGAAACTATCTCGGTGACTTAGAGACCGACATCCGGGAGAGAAAAGGGCAGAAAAACACACCCACAAGGCAGAGAAGGTGCCAGGCACAGTATCTGGGAGATCTGACTGGCCATAGAGTCCCTGTCACACTGGGAGAAGCTGCCTTCATCCTTCCAGGACATTCCTCCAGGGCCAGGGGTCTCACTTCAGCTGAGGAAAGGTGCCCTGTCATCTGACGCCCCAAGCCATAGGGACTGGCCCGAAGGAGACTCTCAGATGGTAGATGGGCTTTGGAGACAGAGTAAAAGGATTGGGGCTGAATTAAGAAATGAGAAAGGCCGGGGCGGGGGGTGGGTGGGTGTGCACGGGGCTCTGTAACACTCAGGAGCCTCCGCTGTGCCTCATTACAGCTCAGGGCTGTCCTCCCAACGTCACCCAGGGGTGTCACCATCAAAGCCCAGAATCACCTGTGTCATAGTTTAGTGCCGTCCTTCACACTTCAGGACTGCCCCCACATTACTGCCCAGGAGGAGTCCCCATCATAGTGCAGTGCTGTCTCGTCTCAGCCTGGGACTGTCCCTATCATAGCCCCCAACTGTCCCTGTCACGGCCCAGGACTAATCCATTTGCATGTAGAATCGTCCCACTATAGCCCAGCACTTGCCCATCACAGACCAGGACTGTCACATCCCAACCCGACTGTTCCTGTCCCTGCCCACAACTGTCCTGTCACAATCCCCAGGAGTGTCATCATCAAAGCTCAGCTTGCCTCAGTCGTAACCCAGGTCTGTCTTCGTGAGTCACTGAGACTCCCACAAAGTAAAAGTCTGCCCTGCCATCCATCAGGCTGAGATAAGGAACAAGGTGCAAAGTTAACAGGAAACTTTTCTTCCAAGGTTATGCTCTGGTTATGGAGGGCTGTAATGACCTTCTTGGAGCTGCTATTGTCTCCTTCCTCACTGAGAAACCTCATTCTCTAATATCTTAGACTCTCGGAAACTCTGCTGCCTGACATCCTATCAGCAGGAACGGGCCGTCTCACTTGCTTGGAGTGTCCCTGTCACTTCGACGGTGAGAAGCTGCGTCAATTCCCAGCCCAGGTGCGCGACTTCCCATAAGGGGTTTGGGAGACACAACAGCCCACGTCTACGTTAACTTTTAGTTTCAGGAAAACAGGGCCTTGAGTTCAGTGCGCAGCCCAGACGTGTGGATGAGCTGTGCGCCTTCATCCGATCCCCGTCCCCAGAGGTGCTGGGAGCCTTATCCCGGCGCCCCCACCAGCTGACTGTCCCCCCCAAGTTCCCCACCCAGCCCTGTGCCTCCCCCGTTACTGTCCCCTCCTCCACGTTTCCTTCCTCATACCTCTGGTCTCGGTTTCCTTCCTGCCAATCACCCCCCCACCGCACTAAGGCTCCGCGCCCCTTCCCGCTGGGGCCCCCCTCTTCGTCGGCGCCTCGCCGCGGAACCCGAGCGCTAGCGAGGCCGCGCCAAGCGGGATGGGGGTGCGGGCGGGCGAAGGCCCCGGAAGCGCGACCCCCGCGGGGCTCCTCAGTCCCCCCCAACCCCCGGGCGCGGACCCACCTGGACTCGCACGGCTGCGGCCATGGTCCATGCGGCAGTTAACTGCCGGGTGCGGCGTGGAACTGCTCCCGCCGCCGCCGCCGCCGCCGCCGCCGCCGCGGGGAAAGCCGCTCGGCCCCGCCCCGTCCACGCCCGCGCCCCGCCCCCGGCGGCTGCCCGGACCTCCCGATTTTCCGCGCAGCCTGCGGGAAGGTGGGCCCCGCTGCGGGCCGAATCGAAACGACGCCGTCCTCGCAGCCACGCTCCCGCGGCTCGAGAGCGTGCGTGCGGCCGTTTTCCAAAATGCATTTTGCTCGGTCCCTCCACGGAGCTCTAGTGAGGAAAAGCAGCCCAAGGTGGGGAAAAAAGGCCAGCGGCAGAAACCTCCCCAGACCTCGACTCCTTGGTGTAAAGGAAAAGCGCATCGTACAGGCCTGTGGGTGCACGTGGCGTACGTGAGAAGGGAAAGGCCTCCGGAGAGGGCGGCAGGCAGGGATGAGGGGGTCGCAAACAACCCGTTTGAATAGAGGTTTCCTTTCCCGCGAGAACCCATGTGTCTTTGTAAAAGTTCGAGAGAAAAAAGAAACAAAACAAAACACATAACGGTTCACTATAGCCCCTTCCAGTCTCTTCCATTATTGGGGCCCGAAAATTTTTCAATACCCCAATTCATCAAGGAGCCCCTAGAACAGGATTTCTGGGTTATGCCCCTTTGGCGTCTCCCCAACTTCAGGACCCCCAGAGGCAGAATCGGCCAAGCTCTCCTCGGTCACTGTGCCGCCCCCAAACTTCCAGGGTCAGAGTTCCCCCAACTCCTGCATCCAAGTTACTGTGACACCGCATTATTGTGTCTGCGGCTCAACAGCCCCAGGCCCAGGCAGCTAAACTCCGAACCCTCTCGGTGTAGGGCGTCTCCCTGCTTTTCTTTCCTTGTTCCCCACTACCCAATCTGGGGCCGCCTCGGCCAATCAGCAGTCGCCCCACATCCAGCCGCGGCCAATCCGCATTAGCCAGGCAACCAAACCCACACCCTCGCCCAGGGTACACAGCCGGGACTGTCCCCTCCCACAAGTTTCCCTCCCGGGACTGAGCCCCGGGCACCACCTGGGTGAATCCAGCGTCCGCCGACCCTAGACACGGGATCTGCGCCCCGCAGTTTCCAAGCTCCCACCCCGACTCCCCCAAACCCAGGAGTCCGGACCCCGGCTCTTCCACCCTCTGTCCCAGGAGTCAACCCCCAGCTTCCTCTTCCCTCAGAAATTTTGGCCGGGACCACCTTCCTACTCCGCAGGCGGCGAGGTCAAAACTCCTTTCCCCTAAGGGCCAAGAACAAAGAGGAAGCCCTCGTGCTTCACCTGCTCCATTATCTCCTAATTACAGCTTAATTATCTCTCCTCTGCGAACCTTTAACTAGGGCGCTGGTGAAGCCTAACTGCAATTTTCCCAGGCGCCCCAGGCGAGAGGCTCCTGCTGCAAGGCCTGCTGGGAGTTGTAGGCCCTCGGGTCGGGGCCCCGCTTGGGCTGGGCTGGGTGGGAATGGGTCGCGGCGTGGCAGGACTCACGAGGGATGGAAAGGAAACGTACCGATGCCCTCCTGCTTGTGGCTGCAGATCGCTTTTATGGGCCCTCGTAGGGGGTGGTTTGGCACACTGGTAAGCGGGCTTAATGTCTAGAGTTGGGGGCTACACCTGAGGGGCAAAGGGCAGAAGCTGGAATTTGGGGGAGACTGAATCTGGGGCGGGAGGGTCTTAGTCAGGGAAGCCCACGTAGAAGTGTGGAAAATCAGGAAGGGATGACAGGGGCCTACACCGGGGCACCCCACCTGGCCTCGCACGCATACGCCAGCCTCCCCCCTCCAACCTCCCATCCCCCCACCCCCGTCTGAGCAGCTCAGGACCTGTGCAGAAACCGGCGCCTGAGTCCGAGGCCAGGCTGGAGGCTGCCAGCTCCTCCCACAGTGGGGCCCAGATGTTCCCTGAAGAGATCCTGGGAGAAGGGAGAGAGGATCAGGGGTCTGCCCCAAACGCTTCCTCCCCGTCTGCCCAGTTCCCGCGGGGAGGCTCTCGGCCCATTTGGTGCCGCCGCCATGTTGACCCTCATCCAAGGCCAAGGCTTTGGTCATGGCCGCCACTGCCCCCTACAGAAGACAGGGCCAAGGAGAAAGTTCAGTCCCAGGAAGATGAGGCTCCTCCCCCCGCCCCCCCCCCCGTCCTCCTCCTTCCTCTTTCTCACCTCCGGGGTCTAGCAGAGGCATCATACTGGGGGCGCCATGCACTCCCTGTAGGCTCCTGGGACACACCGGGCTCCGTTTCTTGGTGCATGACAACGTGTCACCGCTTGTCACGCTTCGGAGCTGGGGGACCCAGGTAGGGTGGGAAGGAAGCAGCGGGGTACCTTGGTGGCCACATAAGGAACTTCCTGGATCACCCCGACCAGGCTGGAAATGTTGATAACATTCCCTCTGCTCTCCCTCAGGCCGGGGAGGAGGCAGAGTCAGCGGGCCGAGACCCGGGTCTCCCCAGCCCGCTGACACGCAGCCCGACGTCTGGGTCGCTGGCCCTCTCCCCCGAACATTCACTAGTTGGTCTGGGCGCCCTGCAGAATCGGCACCCAGAGCTCTAGAACTCACCTACTCTGGGTCGCCCCAGACTCTCCGGGTCCCGGCGCTTACAGAGTCTGGACCCGGCTGAAAGGGATTTCTGTCCGTGTCTCTCCTACTGTCACCTCTTTTTCTGTTTATCCCCCTCTTTCTGGGCCTCTGTATGTTACTCAAACCTCCTGTCTCTATAAAGATAGAAAAAATGTGACATAGCTACATTTTTTTTTGCAAAAATGGGAGGACACTCTTTTATCCACGGAGGGCAGAACGGTTTCTCTGGGTTTCAGAGAGAGCTCTGTGGTCAGAATGTGATGTGGGAGGCTCTCATGAAATGCACCCCGCATTCTGCCAACTTCTCCCCTAAAACCACCCCTGGTTGCCTAGAGCTCCCTAAATTAACTCAACTCTTTCCGTCTCCCGCACCTCTCTCCCTCCCTCTCTCTTCACTACATGATAGACCTTGAAGAAGCTCAAGTTCTGTCCTCCCCTCTCACTTTGGGCAGCCGAGCTGGCCAGGCAAGGCCCGTTCCTGCCACTGGAGATTAAATGGGCTCCCTCTCCGTTCACCCCACTTTCAAGCCTCCTCCACTCCCTCAAAACCAGCCTCCACCCTATTCTCGGTGCCGAATCTTCAAACATCCTGAGAGCTCCAACCTCAGACCTCAGAACAGCACTCGCTGTTCACGCTGCCCAAAATGCTTTTCCTGAGATAGCCATGTGACTTCCTCCTACAGTGACCAGCCATTCCGGTCTGGCCAGGACTGAGGGGTTTCTGGGGACCTTGGACATTGAGTCCACGGTTTCAGAGCTAAAGGGAGACATTCTTGGGTAAACGTACCCCCTCAGCAACGTCAAATCACGTTCGAATGTCACTTTCTCCGTCGGGCCTGTGCCGATCATCCTCCCTAAAACTGCGATGTGCATCCCCCTGGGTCCCCATCCCGCTTCCCGATTTCTTTTCTCTGTGGCACACACCCCCTTTCTGACAGGCCACACATATTCTACTTACTTATTCTGTCTCTCCTGCCACAATGCAAAAATCCACAAGGAGATGGTTGAAATTCTTATTTGGTGTCACCCCCAGGAGCTCAATAAACATCTTTGGAATAAAAGAATGACTGAATTGAGGATCTAGTACGCGCCTGGCCCTGTTCTCAGTAATTTACACAGATTAGCTCATTTAATCCCCAGGACGCTAGACGGAGGTAAAGACAATAGCCCCTCTCTACAGGCGAGGAGACCAAGGCTCGGAAGAGTGACTGACACACGCAGAGGGCCATGGGACTCCTGACAGACCTGGTATTTGCAACCTGGGTGGTTTGAGACCACAACCCATAACCCAATAGGAATTTCTGACAACTCTGGGTGTTAAAGATTTTAAGGTATGTGAGTGGGCAGGCCCTGAGTATGTGGAGATGGTGGGGGGTGGCGTGGAATTCTGATTCTAATCCACTGGTCTCCTCCTTAGGGACCCCTAGCCTCTCCTCCCCCTCACTCTCATCAGCCTTGAAACCTCCCCTCCCACACCCTGAGGCATGCCCCGCCCCTACCCCAGCCATCTATATCTCCTTCATCTTTATTACCTCCCTCCCTCCCCACCCTTATTGCAACACTGGCCCAGCAGCCACTCCATAAACATTTCTCTCTCATTCCCTGTGGCCCCTTCCCAACCCTCCCACACATTCCTGGCCAGGTCCCCTCTGCCCCGCCCCCTCAAGGTCACCTAGTAACAAATCAAGGACTCTGCTGGACTCCCACTGACCGGACTCTCTCCGCCCTTCTGACACCCCAGCTGAAAGCCTGGCTTTTTGCTCAGTGTCCGGCCACCTGCCTCTGGCCTGACTTTATTTTGCCTCAGTGTTGGGGTTCCTGGGTCCTTCCCCCTCTCCGAGCTCTGTCCGGGGATCCCCTACTTTGTTGGTTTCCCAGCAGCATCTCCTAAGTCTCCCCCATCCGTGTCTCAAGCGCAGAGCTCAACCCCTGGTCGCCTCCTAAAACCTGCCTCATTTCCTGGTTCCCAGCGTCAGCCACAGACTGGGAGATCTGGGAGCCACCCAGTTCCTCATCCGATCCATTGCTTCCTCACTCACACACCTCGCATGGCTCCCTATTGCTCTTGAGACAGAGACCAGACACCCGGCGGGGCTCTCAAGTCCCCATGTGACCTGCCCCTACCACTCCGTCTCCGCACCACCCTCTTCCTCACTCCACTCGGCCCCTTGACAGCCCCCTGTCTCACCGCCAGGCCTTTTCACAGGCGTCCCCTCCGCCAGGAACACCAGCAGTCACTTCCACGGAACCACGCCAAGGACCTCGGAATCCTGTTGGTCTGACTCTCCCTCCCTTTGCACACTGGATCTGGAGAGCCACCGCCCCACCCCTCACCACTGCTCATGTCTGACTTCCTCTAGCAAGCCCACCCTGACGACCATCCCCTCCCCGCCCAGAACAAGCCAGACTAGCTGTCACACATCTCCCAGAACCACATCTGTCTCCTTTCTACACAGAACACACTCCCCCGCCATAAACTCTCATCTGCCTCTATTTAGTCACGCCTGGCTGCCTGGCAACTAGGAACCCCACAACAGCAAAGGGCACGTGGTGTGTCCCCAGCACCTAGCATGCTGACCAGGCTCAGCCAATATTCGAAGAATAAATAGATGACGAACAAATAGGAGTCCATGAGAATCAATCCACCTCTGAGAGTCCATGATGGACAGCTCCTATGGACCCCTACCGCCCACGAGAGCTCACTTCCTTGACCATATAAATATCCCTCCCACCCCCACTGTTCTCTTGAGACTCGGAGATTACAAACTTTGGCTTGTGTCGGAATCAACTAGGGAAGCCAAAGACCCAGAGATTCTGATTCAGGAGGTCAAGGCCCGGTCAGCATTTTAAGAGCTTTCAAGAGATGGTGGTGGCGGTGGTGGTGACGATGGTGATGGTGCTGATGATGGTGGTGATGGTGGCGATGGTGATAAATAATGAGGGTGAAGATGATGATGGTTAAAATGATGGCGATGCTGGTGACAAGGGCAGCAACTTACTCATGTCAACACATTTCCTTGTGACGGGCACAGTTGTAGGTGGTGGGATAGGTGCATGAATGAGAGACAGAAGTCTTTGCCCTCTAGAAAACCAAATGGGTGGACCCCGTCTGGAGCCTGATGTGAACAAACCGCGTGTAATAATAAGTCATTTGGGAGAGATGGAGTGAATTTAAATAGGGCTCGGGTATTATATGGTGTTAAGAAATTGCTGTTCATTTTCTTAGGAGATCTAATGGCAGTTTGGTTGTGTTAAAAAGGAAGGTCTTAATTTTAATTTTTAGCATGCAGTTAAATGTATTTTTAAATTGAAACATTTGACTCTCCCTCGCCTCTTGGGTGGGAATAACTGCGAAGTTCACGTTTCTCCTAGCCTCGCAGAGTTGCCCAGGGACGGGGTGCCACTTCCAAGGGTAACTTGCTCAGTGACTCCCTCCATCAGCTGCCTTGTGTGTCCGCAACAGCTCACTGACCCCAAGGGCGGCACTTCCCGGGATCACACCCCACACACCCCATACTCCGTCCTCATCTAGGCTCTGCTTCTGGGAGTTCCCAACTAACACAGGTGTGGCCACGGTGCCGTGATGATGTTAAGAATCCTAGCCATCAGAATAAGAAGGTCCCCAGGTTAGCTGAGACTCTGGCGTCAGTGTGACTCTTGCTGGGATTGTGGAAGAGAACGTTCTCATTTTCAGGACATACACGCCAAGGTACCGAGGGGTAAATGGACATCATGCGCTCCACTTACTCTCAAAGAGAAGGACAGAAACATCAAGAACGTGTAGTCAAATATTAACGATGAGGAGTCTGGGTAGATGAGAGCCCTCTGTACTATTTTGGCAATATTTCATTAGTCTTAAATTATGTTAGAGTAAAAGTAAACATTCTAATCCAATGGTAATATTTATGACATTCTGACTGATGAAACGATATGGTGTCTCAGTAGGAGATGGCAGGAGGCAACAGAGAGAACAAATTTAACAAAATGCTTATTATAATCGCTAAGCTGGAGACGGAGATGGGTGTGCTCTTGTTCTTAAAATGCACCCAGGTTGTTTCTGCCCCAGAGCCTTTGCACATTCTCTCCTTAGTGAATGAAATACTCTGTTTCCTATTTTTCCACTTCCTGCCCTCCCACTCAGTCCAGCTCAAATCTCACCTTTTCCCTTCTTTACTTGCCCAATATATATCTCAGTAACAAATGAGGTGGATTAGCTAAAAGAAACAGATGGAACAAGGCTCATGACAAACAAGAAACGGATAGAATGAGGTTCGTGATCAATGATAATAACTCGCAGACAGCGAACTCAGTGCCAGGCACGTTTTAAGGGCTTGGTAGGTATTTAGTAGAATCTCATTCAATTCTCAGAAACAACCCTGTGGACTAGGTGCCATGATTAGCCCTCTTTTACAGATAAGAAAAGCGAGGTGGAGAGAGATTGAGTAATTTGTTCGACATTGCAGGTAGAAAGTCTATACTAGCCACTCACAGGTAATAGAGCCAGGTGGCCAATTGGGGGACGCAGGGATTGGGGCACAGTGTCACCCTGCCCTATGGATCCAGTGGAACCAGAAAGCCAGTCGTTTGTGTGAAAGTACTCTCTTTTTAAATGCCGGCAACTAATGAGAGAGAGGGAGGGAATACATGCAAACCCACACACACATACATATAAACCTGTCATGGGCTGTGGTGTATGTGTCAATCACAGATGAAACAAATTGGGGACAGGAGCCAGAGCTCGCCCCTTGCTTGAACGGAGGATTATCCCACAGGGGACATTCCACCTGGATCTCAGATAACACCTGGAAGGTAGCCCCGGAGCTCTCCGAACACGGGTGATCCGCTGGTTCCCTCCTTGGGCCTCTCCCCTCTGTCTACACTCGCTCTTCTGAGCTCCTCCAGCCATGAGCTCCAAAGTGGTGTCTCCAGGCCTCCGCCCTCATCCCAGACTCAGGAATCCCACTCAGCGCGTCCCCACCGCACTTGCTCCTCCCCAGGAGTCCCCGTCCTGCGTTTGCTGGGACAGGGGTGGGGGAAAGGAATAAACGGAACCCCTTCCCCCCGCCCTGCCACTCCGTTCTTTCTCTAGTCTGCCCCACATCTAGTCTATGAGGGAATCCCAGCAATTCTACCTTCAAAGTGGATCCAGGCTCGGACCCCTTCTCAACCTAATCCGGGCGGCCACCGGCCTGGTCGGATGCAAGGTCACCTCCGCCCTGAGTCCCGCTGCTTCAGCCTTCGCCCCAGCTGTTCCCCACACGACCACCAGAGGGCCCCGGCGGCCTCTTACGGCAGTTCCCGGCCCAGCCTCCCTCCCCGCTCGCCCCGCGTCACAGCCAAGTCCTCTCCGTGGCCTACAGGGCGCCACAGGCGCTGGGTCCCCGCGCCGGCCTTCCGCCCTGGGGCCCTAGCTTGCCCTGTTCCAGTCAGTCACATCGCCCTTCTCGCGGTTCTGCCTACAGCACCACGCTCCTTTGCCCTGGCCTTTCCCCTCCCGGACAGCAATCTCCCGCATACCTCCCGGGAGTCTGACTCAAATGCCACCTCTCAGAGAAGACTTCTGTCTTCAAGAGCACACCAATACACTAAAAAACAAAACAAAACAAAACAAAAACAAAAACAAAAAACAAACAAACAAAAAAAACCTCATGCAGTAAAGATCGTACTGAATTATCTGCAGATGAAACACGATGTCTGGGATTTGCTTTCAAATATTCCAGCAAAAAATAAAAAATAAATAAAAAATAAAAAGTTAGGTGTCTCCAAGAGGTGAGAACGGCAGGTTTTGACCATTTCTGGCACTGGGTGATGAGCAAGTGGGGTTCAGTATGACTCTGCCACCGTGTACGCTCGCAAAATGCCGTGAAAAGTTTTATAAACTATCACTTGCAATCACCCCTCGCTCTTCATCCTCGTTTTTTCCTTGGCTTTTTTTACATGACATTTATCACTCCCTGACAGTATATTCTGGATTCATTTGCTCACTACCTGTCATCGCCACTAGACTGTCAGCCCCTCAAGGATGGGCATGTCTGTTTTGTCCCTTGCTGGGGACTTAGCACTTGGCACATTGCTGGTGCTAAATATATATTTGTTGAATAAATGCATTAAAAAGTGTGACGATAAAAATAAAGACTATGATGAACGCGTTATCATAGAAAAGGATTACGTATGCGTAAGCGCCTCATCAACAAAGATGCTCTGGAAAGGACGTTCGGAGGAGGCGACATTGGACAAAGATGACAAATGGGGCACCGTTCATGGGAAGACTCGGAGGAAGGCACAGAGGCAGAGGGAGACGCTCTGAGCTCCTAACAGCTACTCATTGGGTGGTAAAACTGTAACTGCCTGTTAGTGACCCCCTGTCTCAACCCCTCCCCCCATGTTTCCAACCCCACACCACTTTGGAAGGTCCTGGAAGGGTCCTAAGAAGGCTGGGCTATGTAGCCACCCAGGCAGCTTCTGCTGGATTTAGCGATTTGCACCCATTTATTTCCACAAAGAACAGAGTCCTTTGGGGATGAGATCAGAACAAGGCGCAGAACACATTTCACTCTCGGACAAAGTGTCTCTGAAAATCGCACTGCCAGGCGGTTACCTGGGCCTGGCAGCGGGGGCCCCAGCCTTCACCTTGGTCAAGGTGTATGTCCCCAGCTGGTTGAGCTCCAGGGGCTGCCGGAAGCCCTGGGAAGAGGTCTCCTCCCACCACTGAGGGGGTGGATCTAAGGGTGGGGGTCGGAGAGAGGAGAGAATGAGGGAGAGAGAGTGCAGGACAGAGAGAGGAAATAGGCACATAGGGATGGTGTAGGGACATGGGGGACCCGGGGCTGGCAGCCAAGAGGGCCAGGGGTCCTGCAATGGGAGACTGCACAGCAGTTAACAAAAAACCGGTCTTAGAGGTGACAAGGCCTGGGTTCGGGTGTCAGCCCTGACACTTCCCCGGATGCACGGCCTTGGGCAGCTCGCCTGGCCTCTCCGTGCCTCGGTTTCCTCATCTGCAGAATAAGGACATCGCTTTCTTCTTGAGCTCAGACATTTCAATATTTGCGCCTGGCACTTAGGACCATGACGTGGTTGTTAAATACAGTTGACCCTTGAATAACACAAGTTCGAACTGCGTCCACTTAAACACAGGCTTTTTATCAGCAAATATACAGTCAGCCCTGTGTGTCTCAGGGTTTTGTATCCACGGATTCAACCAAACGCGGATCAAAAACAAGAGTATTTTTTTAATCTACGGCCATATCTCCCTGAACACGCCCAATCCCATCTCATCTCGGAAGCTAAGCAGGGTCGGGCCTGGTTAGTACTTGGCTGGGAGACCACCTAGGAAGATCAGGTGCTGTAGGCATTTTAAAAAAAAAGAGTAGTTTTTGATCCATGGTTGGGAATCTGTGGATGCGGACGGCCAACCACGTCCATTGTTCTACTCCACTTTATATAAGGGACTTGCGAATCCCAGGATGTCGGTATCCACAGGGATCTCGAAACCAACCCCTCACGGGTACCACAGGAATGTAGCAGTTTTGGGGAAATCAAAAGTTATGCGTGGATTTTCCACTGTGTGGGGTTGGCGTCCCCAGCCCATGCATTGTTTGGTGGTCAACTATAAGGAGAAGGAATTGCAGGGAGAAGGTCAGAGGGAAAGAAAAATCGATATTCAGAAGAAAAGGAGGTGGAAAGATAAGGGAGTAAGAACAAGGGAACAGCCTTCCTCGTGGGGGCCAAGCTAGGATATACAGTCAGTTCTCATTCAGCAAAGCAGTCACCGCCTGGGAAGTCACCATACACCTTCTGTCAGTGATCCCTGGCCCATCATCCCCAGGGGAAGAATGTACATATGATGCTATATGATAATATGTACCTATCATGGACTGAATGTCTGTGTCCCCCCAAACATTCATACGCTGAAATCTTAACCTCCAAGGTAATGACACTAGGCAAGGGGAGGTGATTATGTCACAGGGTGGAGCCCTCATGCATGGGGAAAGTGGCCTCAGAAGAGTGACCTCAGACGGCTCCCTCGCACCTCTCACGGCGTGAGGACACCCCATCTGCCTGCACCTTCGCCTTGGACTTTCCCGGCTCCGGAACCATGAGAGATAAATGTGTGTTATTTAAGCCAAATCTTCTACGGGAATTCCTGCTACGGAAGCTCAAACAGACAAAGACGGTACCTGTGTGCACGCATATATCTAACGTAGGTTGTGACCTTAAATCCTAAGCACAGTTCACGCTCTAGGCTATTTATTTTGAAAGGAGGTTCGGAGTGCGTGGTTACTTGTCTGAGGCGGCTCCACCGAGAGGCGCCACCCTCGCTGTTCAAACCTGCTCGGCTGTCCCCCCCACCCCACCCCCACGCTAGAGCTTGCCCCGCGCCGCCCCCTCCTGTCTCTGTCCTCTGGCCATCCCTCTGCTGGAGGCCTGGAACAAGAGGGCAGAGGGAGTGTCACGTTGTTAGACCAGAGCTGGGAATACTCGCTGCAGGCGACTCATTTTTATTTATTTATTTATTTGTTTTTGCCACTCTGCGCACGTCTGCAAATACCGCAGAAGCAGAAAAGCGCGAGGAGAACTGATTCTGGGGCCACGCAAATTTTTCTGGGGAGTCGGAACCTGCGGACGATGAGGATTAACTATGTCTGTCTCTTCTTGTCTATTTCCTTATTCTAGAATGTGAATCCAGGAGGGCTGGAACGCTTTGTCCACTTCCTTTGCTGCTAAGTCCCCAAGGCCCGGGGACAGAACTGGGGACATCGTAGGTGCTCAACACGTATCCGTTGAACACACAAAGGATATAGAAAGAATGAACGTGTAGCCACCAGCTGTGTCATCCTTACGACAACCCGGGGAGGAAAATGCAGCTCGCAGTTGCCAGGCGATGAGGAGGCGTCTTTGCAGCATGGCCTTGGCCTTGCCGTGGGAACTCAGTGCGATCGGTCCGCCTCCCCGCGACAAGGCTCAGCCCGACAAAGCTCAGCCCGATGGCCGTTCCCCTCGGAAGCCACCCCACTGAGCCCTGCGGGGACTTCCGTTATGAACCACGTGCTGTGAGGACATCTTCAGTGTCACCGGGGGAGACAATGGCCATCGGCTTCACGGCAGAGATAGACGGAGATAACTCTGGCCATTAGGAATCGTTTATCTTAATCAAGACTCACAACCACCCTATAATGAGGGCCCTTATCATCACTGTTCCCGTTTTAGAAATACAGAAACGGAGGCGCAGAGAGGTAAGGGCACACAGCGGAGAGGGAGCGAAGCAGTCCCGTCCTGTCCAAGTGGCAGAGAAAGGGAAGCAGAGGTTTGGGAGGAGGGGGAGGGAGGCCAGGAGACGGGATGACACCAGAGGAGAGAGCGTGTCTCATGAGCGGGGAGTGTCGGCACCCAGCCGAGTGGAGACGCAGCTCCCTGCAGCAGGGCAGGGCAGGGGAAGCCGGAGTCGCACCCGCACCCGAGGGAACAGAAGCCAGAAGACGTGGGGCCCTCCCCGGAATCACCTGGCATGGCGAGAGAAGAGCAGAGAGGAAGCCAGAGGTGACAGAGCCCGGAGGGCTGGATAGAGTCACAGTGCAGTTAAAGCTCCCGAGACCCAGGGTCAGGGCGACAGAGGCCCAGGGGACCAGATATGGGAGAGATACTGACTACAGAGTAGGGACAGGAACACTGGGATAGGAGAGAAAAGACTCTTACGGAAAAAAAAAAAAAAACCCACTTGCTGTGAGGGACTCATCTGTCCCCACCCATGCGACAGGTGTCACAGCTCACAGGGGTCTCGAAGGCAAGGCGTGGGAGATAAAAGAACCGGCCTAGACACTGCACCTCCCGGCAGACCCAGGGACAGCCTCAGGGAGGCGGGGCGGGGGGGGGCATGACACAGCTGAAATCTTTGGGACCCAAACAATTTAGCCCGGAGAAGAGAGACGGGGAGGGCAAGGGGCCCGTGGGAAAACCTGGAAGGCAACAGAGCTGGGGGAGGGGATAGAAACTACTGGAAATGGGGAGAGGGACAGAAAAGCACCCACGTCTTTTTCCTGAGTCACGTCACAGAGGAGAAAGACAGCTGCAGGAAGCTGCGGCTCCAGAGGGGGGTGGGGGCCACTCTGCAGGAAGAGAAGGGCTGGGGACCCCAACTCCTGGTCTGAGGGAGGCGGGGCTGGAGGTGAGTACTGAAGGACCGACACTCACCATCTTTGTCACAAATAACCGCTTCGGCCCTGAGCTTCACTGAGAACGGGTCACCCCAACATAGGCCTCCGTGAAGGCCTCTGCTGTCCTCTTGTGGCCAGTCGGCGCGGGGCCCATCACCCCCTCGGCTTCCCTCTGACCCATCTCATCATGACCCCCTAGGACAAAGGGCAGAGGCCACCACGCATCTTCTCCCTGGCTCTTCCAGGTATGGGCTGGGATTCCTGAGACCCGCACTCCCATCTCTGGGTTCTGGAGTAAACCCTAAACCTACCAGAGACATATTCCCCACACCATCTGCTTTGCAGCTATAATAACTGAGACCCAGAGCAAACGGGTCAGGGCGTTTGGGGACCCGCCAAAAGCTCGCGCTCAGGGCTACGGCTCCCACGCCTTCCTTAGCATCGCAAACCGGATTGCGTAAGACCGGGATCTGGGCTGCAACCCACACTCAGTAGACCGCGGGGTCCCTCCTCTCCCAGACTCCGATATTCCAGCCAAGACCCCCGTCGGGGAGGCGCTCAGGAGGCCGGCTCCGACGCCCCGCCACCCCACCCCGTCACAATGACCTCCTTCCCCGCATAACGCGACCCCGCAGCCACCCCGCGTCCGTCGGTCTGACTGTCCCTCTGCCACTCACTCCGGGCCGCCTTCCACCTGCAGCGTCCGGTGAGGCCTGGCTCTAACGACAAACGGGGGGCTGGATCCAGGAAGCCCGGCCCGGGGCGCATTGCCAGGAAGTCTAGAGGCTGGGAAGTTGGGCCCCACACCCCCTCGCCCCTCAAACCCAGGAATCTAGACCCCGGGCTCTCTCCTTCTTTCAGACCTGCAAGGCCGAGGCCCCTGCCCCTTCCAGACTCCAGCTCTGTCCCAACCCCAGACAGACAGACAAAGCTAATTCACTACGAGTTCAAAGTTTTAATCTGAATTTGGACAAGTAAGTGCCCGGAAAACCAAACTTTGGACACAGAAGCCCCTCCCCCTTGCAGGCGGGGGACCGGACAACGCGCCCAGGTGCACAGGGCGGCTCGGATCTTCAGGTGGCGCCCCCGAGCTGTGCCCTCGCGCTCCGATTAGCTGCCGCGTTTGGGCCGCTCAGAAGCTGGACTGCAGGAGGGTGACTCGCAGAGGCCAGGCGCCCTCGTCTGGGGACACTGGGGAAGGGGCGGTCCCGGAATCCCACGGGGGCTCCCAGGAGGCGGGGCCTGGGCCACGCCCACCGCCTCGGCGGGCGAACCCGGTGCAGCGGGAATTGGCCACAGGGGACTTGGGGGGCGAGGTCACCTGCAGCGTGGGGTCTGCCGGAGGAGGTGGCGCAGGGGGCAGAGGGTCTCCTCCCGAGTCCACATTTCCACCTGGAGAATGGCGAACTTTGGGATGAGGGATTCCGGGGCCCCCGCTCCCTCCGGCCTGGAATCTAGAACCCCGGAGCCCTGCCCAGGTCTTTCCGCATCAAGACGAGGGGGTTCCCAGCTGTCCCGACATCCCTCCCCGCCAGGACCTATGATTCCAGGCCTCCGGCTCCCTAAAACCGAGGACCCCAAGGTCCCCAGCCCCTCCTCACCTGCCATCATCCGGTGCCACTGGGACGCCTCAGTGGCCAGGGCTTGAGAGAGGCTGAGAACCCGCTCCCGGTGACCTTCTGATGTGGGCGAATAAGGGGCGGTGTTCCTCGGGCTAGAAAAAAGATTTCGGGGGACACGTACAATTAGCCGGTGCAGGTGACAACTGCAGCGCCGCGCATGTCCTTCTGGGAGTCCCTAGCTCGTGTCTCTAAAGGACTTTAAACCTGGAGCCCTCATACACAGACCGCGTGCATTATGGGATTTGTAGTCCAGTCTCCCGTGAGTTTCACCCGATTTCCCGATTTCGGGCAGAGTTCACGACCCACCCAGGTTTGCGGTTTCGAGAACCCGAGGGCCTCACTGGGTATCTAGGGCTTTCTGGCGCCCCAGGAAGGTTCTGCGATCTGGGCTCTGGTACTCGGGAGCCCGTAATAACAAGGATGCATGCTCGCCTCGCCCTTGGCAAATTGATTTCCCGGCTCCTGCCCCCACCCCCCTCCAACTCACCTGCTCCAGGACCCAGAGCTTCGCAGCCATTTCTGGGCTCCCGGGTGTCCTAGAACAGGCTGCAAAGGAATCGGGGCATTAGTATTCCTCACCCCGAAGCTCCGCGTGCTGGGGGTGAAGTGTGAGAAGGGTCAGAGGGGGTGAAATTGCCCCCAGAGACCCTGACAATGCAAAGAACCCCTCTTCTCCGGATGACTTAAGACTGAGACTCCTCCACTTTGTTTACCTATGACAAGGCCAGAAACAGACCCCCCGAATTCACTCTTTACCTAATAAACGATGAACTGAACTGTTTGTCCCCCCAAAACTAGCTAGACAGAGATAAACGTTTGGTGTTCACCTGAGGTGCTCTCCTAACAAAAATAATCCTAACCCTAAAGTCTCCCCATCAGTGACTTGTCTAATTCCTCCCCAGAAAAGACTAAGATGAAACCACCCAGTGAGACACTCTGATCTTTGAATCTGGACCTCTCGTCCCGTTGCAATAGTGTAAATAAAATCGATTTTCCTACTTCGATTTTTTTTTTTCTTTTGGCCTATGACAACACACAGTAACCGGAAAAAAAAACAAACAAAAAAAAACCACGCCCGGCTTCCAATCCAGACACGTGGTGCCTGGTGTGGTGGGGGTGCTGTCTCTGCCCCACCCCAACCCCGCACTGCTGAGGGAACCAGGGTGCTGCTGACTTCTGCTCAGGCACGAGTTGGGGTGAGTCTGGAAACCTAGTTCCGGGTGAGGAGGCAGGGAACATCCCGCTGCGTTTCACAGAGAGGGAAACTAAGGCTCAAACTAGGAGCAGAGGCCCCACTACCATCATACCCCCCCCCACACACACACACCTCTGCTCCCCTCACCCTCTGATCCGGGTCAGGCTGGCGTCTGGCTGGGGATAGTGTCCTCCCCAGAGTAAGGAGCCGAGGAGAAGCTGGGTGAGGGAGAGGCCGTCCACACTCCTGGTTTCTGCGTATTCTTTCCAGCTGTTCCTGAGCGCTCATGCGGAGCCGGGCCGGGGGCACCTAGGGGGGTGAGAAAACCCTCAAGACCCCAACCTTGACCTCCACTCTCTCCCCGGAACCACTTAGCCTCCCGTCTCACCCTTTCCAGTAAGTTCACCACCAGGGCTCAGAGGGCTCGTCCCATACCCAGAGCTGCTGCCGTCCCTCCCACGGTCCCTGAGCCGTTGGGACAAAGGCATTTGTGGCCCCCAAGAGGCCTGGTCTGCAACCATCTCTCCGGCCTCCACTCCAACAGCTGCCCTATATTTGAACTTGAAGCCCCAGCCTGACAAACACACCCATACTTCTCTGCACATATCAAGCTTCTTTGCACTAATAGACAAGACCCTGGGATGCTTGTGATTAAAAAACAACAACAACCTTTAAGTCAGCTTTGAAAAAAAAAAAATCAGAGGAACGGGATTTATTGATAACTAAATTGTCCAAAAGACAAGCTTGGGTTGGCCTTAGAGGACTTTATGAGCTTGATCTCAAGCTAGAGAGAAGATACATGCAGGGAGAATGTCATGTGCCAGTTTGGAGTTATGTGGCTACAAGTCAGGAAAGCACCAGAAGACAGGAGAGAGCCCCAGATCTGACCCTTCTCTGGCGACTTCGGAGGGAGTGTGGCCCTGTTGACATTGTGATCGTGGACTAAAGTCTTAAGAACTTAAACTGCAAGAGGTCGGAGATAAAGCAAAGAAAAGTGAGAAGAAACCAGAGCTTGAAGCCTACCCATACTGTGACAAATGAGAAAGCGTGTTCAGCAGAGAATGCTACGGGTGTGGCTGGACAGCCTGTTTGCCACGGGATGAGTCATGTGACATGTGGATCCAGCAAACCATCTCAGCAGAAACACGGCCAGCTTGAACAAAAGGGGACAGAGACGGGACTAAATGAGGACAGGCCGTCAGGTGTCTGGAATGCTGCAGGCAGGAAATGGGCCGACACACCCACACACACGCACGCACATGCACGCACACACACACGCACACAGGGAGGACGCCACGTGACAAGTGGACGTAGGCTGCCGCGAGCCAAGGGACAAAACTTGGCACGGAATCGTCCCTAACGATGACACCCTGATGACACCTTGATGTCAGACTTCTAGCCTACAGAATTATGACAATAAACATGTTGTTTAAGTAAAAAAAAATTTTTAAATTTTAATAAAAAGGGAAGAGAACGCTGCAGTGCAGTCTCCAAATAGAAAATTCTAGAGAGACAGCTTGGATCCATTGCGGTTCGCTGTTTTGCTCTGATCCCCAGTAGCATGTCCCCCTGCTCCAGGCATGGTGGACGCCGTACACTGGCCCTTTGTCATTTCTTTGCTTACAGTGGGCCAAACCACTGGCCCGAAAGCCTGCCCGGGCCAACTTCAAACTTTTATACATCCGCTAGTTTCAAACATAGTCCAAATAGGTGGATATTTTTAGCCACGTAGAGCCTGCCTGCTTTGAACGCTCCACTACGCTGTACCCCAAATCTGCTAGCCATGAGTCAGGATCCATCTGACAGCCATGAAGGGCCCCAAGCAGCTGCTGTCCTCAGCTCTGTAACCCAGAGACTCCCCACTGTGGTGCTAAGTGACATCACCTCGACCTTTAAGCCTCTTCTTCTATCTCCCTTCCCCCCCTCACCTCTGGGCAGTGGCCCCCACGCAGTAACCTCTGAAGGGTCTCACGCCGGGAGGGACTTATCCCACAGACAAGCCCAGCACAGTGAGGACCAGACACAGCCCGTGTGTACGACTGCCACCACGCGGCCACACCTGGGACTCGCACCACCCCTGAGCTCAGGCCCTCGGCAGCCCAAGAACTAAGCGTTTGGGGTGAGGGCGGAGCAATTTCTGAGCAGCCCCAACAATCCACGGACACACGTCACCGAAAATGCAGAAAGCCGCGTCTTCCTCAGAAAGGACCGATTATCGTTTTTATCCATGGTAATGAGTATGACCCATGAGGTATCCCCGTATGTGACGTGACATGAACAGAAGGATGTCATGAAAGGTTTACAGGGACGTCGATGACCAGGAACTGATGACAAGTACAGAAATGCTGCATAGGGCCAAACATGAAGACCTGCACCATGACGAGGATGTAACTAGATGCCCTCAACTGGCTTTTTTTTTTTTTTTTTTTTTTGGTCATGAAAGAAGCTAGAACATTCCACAGAGACCTAAACATTGACTGTGATCATTGGCTGGCAACACGGAAAAGGGATGTGATATAAAATATCTGATGATCCGCAGTGGCCAGAACATCTGAAAATCAGAAATTACACTGATGAGCCTGCTAAGATAATACCTGATGAAAACTGAGTTCTGAAATAAAAATCTATAATGCAGATAAACCAGCTCCACAGCAATGCTCCTATAAAAACAGCGACAGCAATGAGAGATGACATTGACAGGCCTGAAGGACAGCAGGCTCAGGTGGTCTGTCCGCGGACATGCTGACGCCACAGGCACACACAAGACACAGCTTGGAACATGTTGCAATTTTCCATAACTTGGGCATTATTATGCAAACGAGAAATCAAATCATGTTACCCCAATGATTTTAATTCAAAGAAGACCAAAAAAATAAAAAAGAATCATGGGACCCAGGAAAATCTTTTTGCACAAGTTCAGATTTGTGATCAGCAGCATGAGGTCGTTGCAGACAAGCTAGCCCGGAAGAAAACTGTCGCATTTGGGTTCCTGAATAAACTCGCTGGAAACCTTCCTGTCTCATGAAGGGTGGCATTGTGGGGGCATTTGCTTCCTGCCGAGTGTGTCATCTCCACACACAGCTTCTAACCACAGAAGCAGAAACTCTGTGAAGAACAAGGATCACCACCACCCTCTCTCTCTCTCTCTTTTTTTTTTTTTTTTTAATTGTATGCTGGCTGCAGGAAACCCAGGACCCAAGACCTCTTACCGATGCCAATTTGCAACCACCAGTGCCCGGAAGGAGGTCGATAAATGGGCAGAAGCTAATGCCAGCCCAGGCCAGGCTCTGACTCTGCAGATAAAAACCAAAGGACCTGCTTTCCCCAATGTCCTCGAGAAACCAGATTTGGCGTCACTGACTTAAGAGGAGGCCGAGTTTTCTTATTTGTGCCTGAGGTGACCGGGTCCAAGCGGGCGCTCTTACTAGATACCTGCAGTAACCTGTCTATTGGGCATCTATTGACAGAGAGAGAAACCACTGAGACGGTGTAAGATCGGAAATTCGAGAGCACTAAAGCAATCATGTTGCTAACATTGGGGACTCAGGGGGAAAACTCCCCACGGATGAAATGCTGAAACAGGTGATCAGTTCGCTGATGACAGCGTGTATTTCTCGGTGACCAAGACCGTGTATTTGCTCGATGAAAGGGACACTGCGCACATGAGACCCTTTGTGAAGGAGCAGATAACACAGCATGAAACTCCACGAAGGCTTCATGCCTCACCCCCACAGAACCTCCATCCTGGCCCCGCCTCGGATGTCCGATTTCAATTCGACTACAGCGTCAATCACTTGACCGGTAACCTCTGTCTCCACGGTCCTCAAGCCACCGGAAGTCATGAGCATTTACTTCTGGTGTACATTCTGGTATTTGGCTTCATTCGTCCCTGGATTGTGTGACACGTCTTACTAAACCTCTTCCTTAGAAATAAAAGGTGCCTGATAGTTCTGATCTATTCTTATTCCACTCTGACTCACTCATTTAGAAGTTCATGACTATTAAAAAAAAAAAACTTTGACATTTAAATTGAGATGTCTTTTATAACCTTTATCCCATTTAGGATGGATATCCACACATTTTATTGCAGAGATTTTAATGTGTTTGATTAAGGGTGCGGTGCCAGGTGCTGCTGGAGGTTTTACATAATATGTGGTACATGCACCATGTTATTGGTCTAGAATCTGCATAATTTTGCATTTTAAATGACATCTGGTGCCAAGGGTTTGGCATAAAGTTGGAAGACTGATACACCTAGACTCTGACTCCTTCTCAACGTCTCCACTCCTTCTGACCGAGTGGAAACCGCTCCCCACCTCCTGCCCCCGCCACCTCTCCACCCCTCCATCCACCGCCCCTCCACCCCTCCACCCACCGCCCCTCTACCCCTCCACCCACCGCCCCTCCACCCCTCCACCCTGCGCCCCTTCCCCCGGCTCCTTGCCTCAGCCCTGGCCCCGCAGGCTATTCCCCACATGACCACCAGACGGCGCCCGTTCCCACTTGGGGTTTCTCTGCTCGGAACTCTCCTGGCTCCCGGTTCCATTACAGCCAGAGCAAAGTTCTCCCCGTGGACCACAAGGCCCAGCATCATCTGTCCCCATCATCCATCTGTCCTCATAGCCACCTCTCTCTCCATCGCTCGCTTACTCACGCTGGCTTTCTGGCTGCCCCGCCCACATGCCAGGCCCACTCCTGCCTCAGAGGCAGCATGCTGCCTTTGCCTGTAATGCTCTTCCGCCAGATGTCCCCAAGGCTCGCTCCCTCACCTCCTTCAGGTTTCTGCGCGAACACCACCCTCACACGAGGCCTCCCCAGACCAGCCATTTACAACTGCACTCCTTCCCGAGCGTCCCCCTCCTCCTGTTTTTATTTAGCACGTGTAAGGTATAAAGCAACGTAAAGTGAACGCTCATTATCTGCCCGACAGCCACTAGAATGCCACATGCATGAGGGAAGCATTTTTTTTCTCATCTTGTTCACATTTGTGACCTCAGCGTCTACACGGCTCTGTGCCTTAGAACTTCCTATGATGATGGAAATGTTCTATGCAGATACAGCCCGACAGGATGGCTGTGTGACGTGGCTCTCGGGCACTTGAAATGTAGGGAGTAAGTGAATTTTTTTTTTATTTTATGCCATTTTAAGTCACTTAAATAGCTGCGTGTGGCTACTGGCTACCTTCTTGGACAGTAAAGATATTTAATCAGTATTTGTTGAATGAATGAATTGATGAATGAATGAATGCAGTACTTACTCTATCCAGATACTACTTCCAACCTAATCTGAATCCTCACGTCAGCTCTAGGTGGTAGGCACTGCTATTAGCTCCGTTTTGCAGATGAGAAAATGGAGGCAGAGAGAGCTTTAGTCACTGACCCAAAGTCACACAGCCTAGAAGTGGCAGAGACAAAACTCGATCCCGACGCTCTCAGCAAACCACATGCTCTCTGATCTGGGGTGCAGCCTTACAACTCCCCTCTCCCAGCTGTTCCCCCATGAGGGGTGGTGAGGGTGGGCAGAGGTGGTCAGATCAAAGGGTTACAAGATGGAATGGAAGGGGTCGATGGACCACCTTACCTTGGCTCCTGGCTGCGGGCACCTGGCGAGGCGACCCTCAGGGCTGGAGGCCCGGGAGACCCTCGGAGATCCAAGACCTGGAAGGACAGAATGGGACCTGGTGAGGACCTGGAATGCCAAGTGAGCCCCGCCCCGCCCGAGAGGCTCACCTGAGCGGGGGCTGGGGAGGTCTCTGCCGCCCCCGGGGGGCTGCCCCCAGTCAACCTCGAGGCACCGGGCTGAGCTCAGTTCCAAGGACTCAGGCAGGCTCTGGAGGGGTTGGAGAAGGGGACTCATGACGATCATTGTCATTGTCATTACCGCTTTCAAGGGCTTAGAAGTTGGGACGCAGCATGCCCAGGATTAAGATTGAAAACCAGGAGTCGGAGGACCTGGTTTCCAATCTCGGCCCTGCTATTTCTCAGCTGTGTGACGTTGGGCAAGACACTTTACCTCTCTGGGCCATATTTCAACTTCTAATACGAGGATTGACTCCATACATGTCAGGCCCTTAGAACAGCGCCTGGCACATGCAAAGGTATTACAAATGTGAGATTTTTTGTAATAACTATGCATTTGGAACAGTGCTAAATACTCTTCCTGTATTTTCTCATTACATTTCCCAAAAATCCACAAGACACCTATCATTATTGCTGTTTTACATATGGGGAAACCGAGGCTCAGAGAATGAGGTCAATGACTGATGTCATAAATAGAGCAGAGCTGGGACCAGAACCCAGGTCTCCTGCCTACATGATGTGCAGGTCACAGCAAGCAGTGGCTCTGACCCAGAAATGACAACAGTGGCTTGTGCTTCTTGAGCACCGGGCACTTCCTAGTCAGCCTTTCTCCTTCTTACAGAGCCCTGCAAGGTGCGGATTATGACCAAAAGTGTCTGGTAAATGTTGAACCAATACCTCTGGGAGAAAAGAGCCCTCCCTGATTTGTAGCATTTGCCAATGACCCTGGTGTAAACACCCCCGCTATGGTCAATGTGGAGCTGGGAAGAGATACAGGCAGCTGGCCCTTGGGAAGTGATGGGAGTTGGCTCCAGCACAGCACTGGATGATGACCACTTATAACGAACAAGGAAACAAAGGCTCCAGAGCATAGCATACTTGCCTGAAGTTGCTTAGCTGGTCACGGGAGAGGAAAAGACGTGAGTGGGTAATGAGTTGAACCAGGGGCAGATGGGACAGGAAACTGGGGGGTGGGGAGAGAGGCGTGTGTCTCACCTCCCTCTCTGAGGACTCCTCGCCTTGGAGCGTGGGGCATGGGGGGTCAGGCTCAGTGTGGGGGGGTGGTTTATGGGGCGCCCCCAGACCTGCCAGCGTGTCTTCCATCATCCACAGCTGCTGCTGAGCAGACGCTCTGTCCTGGGGAGAGGAAAGAAATTTGTTACTCAAAGGTGGGAAAATGCAGGGAGGGTTAAAGTTCGTAGGCCACAGACAGGGTCTGAAATCAGCTGGGCTACAGTTATGGAGTCACGAATGTACTATGTGTGCATATGGAGGCTGTATTTGTGAATATCCATTTCCACCTGGATATCCCATCGACCTATCACTATTTATCACAAACACCGTCTTTCCTGTACTGCTCTGCAATTACTCCTGTCATGATAGATGACTGTATAAATATATGAGTCTGTTTCTGAATACCCTGTTCTATTCCTTCAGTCCATTTGTCTAAACCTGTGTCAATACTACGCTGTCTTATACACTGTCGCTGTACAATCAGGCTTGACATCCAGCACTGTTCTTGGAGGATGTCCAGGCTACTATTGGCCTTTTGCACTTGCCAAACTCCACATAAAAACCTTCAGGATATTTATTGGGATTGCAGATCCCCACGAGGGAAATCATCAATTAGGGAGAGACTACATCTTTGTTAGTGTATCTTTCCTATCCATGAACATGGTATATATCCCCATTTATATGGGTGTTTACCTTCTCTTAATGATGTTTTGTGGCTTTCGGAGCAGGTGCCTTGCATATCTCTCTTGTGAGTTCTTCCTAGACGTTTAATCTGTGAGTGTACATTGAATACTAGAAATTGTTTTCAACTAAACATTGATTTAGAAACTTGATGGCTAGGCTTAGAATGAGGAAGTAGGTCTCAGGCTAAGCAAGGGGGCTCACACTGCAGCTGTGAGGCTTGAACTAAGACACCGGATTTAGAACTGGAAACTCCAGAGGATAAATTTAACTGCAAAAGTCAGAGTGTAGAAGATAAGAGGTGGGCTTCCTGGATGGGGAAAGGGCTGAGGAGTGGAGTTCTGATACAGAGAGATTTAAAACCAGAGGGGAGAATCTAAAGGTAAGTCTTAAAGTGAAAGGCTTGGTGTTAACTACAATAAGAGATTTAAAATGAAAGAAAGGACAGGGAGGAGCTAATGATAAAGTGGGAGGGACTTTGGTTCTGTGGGAGGGGCTTAAATAACAAAAGGGTTTCTGGGTGAACTTGGAGTCAAGGGCGGGGGTCCCGGGTTCGGAGTGAGGATGTACCTGGGGGGACCCAAGGTGCAGCAGGTACTCAAGGGTCTCTCTCAAGGTGCCCAGCTCCTGCTCCAGGCCGCTGTACGTGCCCCAAACCCGCTCTCGCTCCTCCGGTCCCGGAAAGGGAGACACGGGGTTAGCATGCCCACCCACCGGATCTGTCCGCACTCTGTCCTCGGACAACAATTCCCACAGGCCTCTTCGCTCCGACTACGAGGAACCCCAGAGTCTGCACGGAACCTGCCGTTTCCATGAGCTGCTAGCGCAGGGAAATAACTGCTTTCTCTAAAATCTCTGGATTCCCTCTGCACTGCCCAGGGCACGTCTAATGAATTCTTAAGACCACAACCCCACGCATCCTGGGCAGCAGGAACCTCCTTGCCGATACCAATAATAACACTCAGCTAACATTATTACGTACTTAACACGTGTTAGGCACTGTTCTCTGCATTCAATTCCTGGGATGTAGGGACTACTAAATTCTCCATTTCACAGATAATAATAACTATAGCTAACACTTAAATATTGCTCAGCATTTCCAGATCCTAAACAGTCACTCATTCATTCTTTCATTGATGTATATTTATGAAATGCTCACAAGGACCCTACGAAGTAAATTCTGCTTACCATCTCGCGTTGACATAAGGTGCATCTGAGGCCCAGGGAGGTTAAATAACTTTACTAAGGTCACACAGCTAATATGAGTGGGGGTTGAGACTCGAAACCAGGAATCCTGTATCAAAATCACCCTCTTAAACTGATAAATTAAGTTCTGCCTCTTCTCAGCCATTCACCCTCTAGGATGGTCAAGACCAAATATGGGGCGGGGGCTATTCTTAAGAACCGCGTTCCCATGAACTCTCGGGGTCAGGTCCCCTTCACTAACAATCTATAGAGTCCTGGGGCCTCCTGGGAAGGCGCGCCCCTTTCCAGATGCTCACCTGGGTCAGGTGACAAAGAGTGGCCCTCACACTGACCAGTCGGTCCTGCAGAAGGCGCTGGCGCCCCCAGGCCCTCGGAGGAGCCGCAGCCTCCCGGGTCGCTTGGCCCAGCTGCTGCCTGGTCAACTCCAGGGCTGCTTCTAGCTGCTCCTGTGCAGAGCGGAAAAGGTTCATCTCCCGAAGCCACGCCCAGCCCCAGGGAGAGAGAAAAGATGTCCTCCCACATCCGGTGTGCTGAGGATCCAGAAGGGCTAACCGCAGGCAGAGAGGCTAGGTGTCCCTTTCTGGTCTCAGAGCCCTATACCTTCTCCTCCTGCCTCTGGTCTATCTCTTCCTGCAGCCTCTTCAGGAGCCTGTCCTGCCCGCACAACTTGGTCAACAGAGTCTGGAGAAAGGAGAATGGGAGCGATTTGTGGGCCAGAACTGGCCGTTCCCCTTGCTTTTCTATTTCCCCCTCTCCACCATCTCAAATATTCTCTTTCCAACTGTGAGAACTCAGCGGGGGTTGGATCAGGGAGAACTTACATCTGTCTCCAAGCTTTGGTGGAAGGTTGAGTCCAGGGGGGGACCTGGCTGAGGGGAAGGAGAAAAGCCAGGAGTTACATGGACAGACAGGTTCTTATGTCAGTGCTGAGCCAGGCCCTGTTTCTGCTGACAGATCGGCCACCTATGAGCTTCACTCCAAGCTTTAGCAAACCTCAGCAGACCAATTGCCTGATTCTTGGCTTTAGGAAGATACATGGTTTGTGTCGCCAAATAACTATAGCAAATGTTATAATGGAGGAAATGTAGATGTGTCCTCTACGACTGAGAATAAACAAGTACATTCACTACCGCTGCTACTCTATAACACAGTATCAGAGATTCTGACCAATGGCGTAAGAAAAAGGAAACAGAAAAAGGTGTAAAAATAAGAAGGGGAAAATAAAACCATCATATTTATAGATATGTTCATCTACCCAGAAAAACCAACAGCGCCAAAGAGTGATTAGAACAAGTAAGAGAATTCAGCAAGCATACCGAGTGCAAGATGAAGCTACAAACGTTCACAGCATATCTCTATGCTATCGATAACTAGCAAACATAATTTTAAAAGAAGATGTGATTCAAACAGCTATAAAAACCATCAGGAATTAAGGAGTTACCTTAACTAAGAACACACAAGATCTTGACGAAAAACATTAAAACTCAAAAGTTCTAGAAGATTATATGAATGAATGGAGAGATAGTCCATATATGTGCTAACCAGTTTGAGGCAGCCCTAGGAAGCTAATAAAAGCACCAACCCAAAGACCTTGGAACAGCCAGTGTTCCCTGGTCCAGGAGATGACATTCGCCATAGCGAAGAAAGCAAGGGAGGGGACCTTGGCAGACTGCAGTTACCCCAGGACACTTACCAATAAAATCATGGATGCCCGGGTCCCAGGAGGTCTTGGGGGGAGCTGGAGATACGTGGAGGAGCCAGAAGGGGCCTGGGAGGAATATTGAAATAGAGATGTTTGGAAATTGGCAAGTCTTACTGTCAAATGCTAAAGTGTATGCGTCCAGAACTGATTTTGAGGTTCAGACCTGGGCCCCAACTTGCTCAACTACCTGCTCTCCAGTTGGACGCCACCATGGGGACACAGAGGATTGTGACAAATAGACAAGCCTGGCAAAACAGCCCCAGAGGCAGATCAAAGTTTCAGTCTGTCTTTACTCTCACTTGTGGTTAGCTGTGGATATTCTGGGCTACAATTCCATGATGCTCAGAGAAAATAGCAGGTTACCAACTTGAAAGGATAAACTGGAGACACAAGGCAAACCCAACCTACACTATCTCTCCCAACATTCTTGGAGCGTATCCTGGACTACAATCCCCATAATGCTGAAAGAGTAATGGCCTGAGACCAGCCTGAAAAGACAGCCCTGTGGATTGATGGGAGATAAAACGTCTACTCTCCCTTTCACATCTGAACCAGCTATGATTATGCTGAACTACAATCCCCATGATGCTCAGGGGGCAATGATCTAGAGACCAGCCGGAAAGGTCGCCCCACAGCCATAAGGGAGATGTAGTCCCCCTTCCCATCGCCTCTCTCCTCACCTGTGGTCTGGCCTCCTGATTCCAGTTCTGGGGACTTCTGGGGGGCCTTCCTGCCCCAGCCTCGGAAGAGGGTCCTCTACGGGGAGTAGGGGGCCGGGAGAGGGCCTGGCGCTGGGGACCACAATCTAGGGGAGGCCGCACATCGATGCGACTCAAGGGAGTATGAGGTCTGGCAGGAAACGCTGTGTCACCTGAGGGAGGGGGTCTGCGTGCAGGAGCAGACCGGGGCCGGGGGAGGATCAGAGGGGAGGGAGGGTGAGAGGTGGGTGTGAACAGGCTGTGGGGGAGGGGGTTGGCAGGGAGAGAGAATCAGGGAATTGGTCAACTAGAGCCGCTTCACCCCACTACCCACCAAGTCAGCTTCAAGGACGGGTCTCCCAATGTGTTCACTGTCTCATTAAGAGCAGAGCCCTCCTCTTGACCAGACCCTGAATGACCTCTCACTTTGTGGCATCTCCTGACAGGCTCTGACCCCACAAGAAGCCCAGCAAGTCACACTCTAGCAAGAAAACACTAAACCATGCCCCTAATCAGTCCCAGTCCTAGCCCTTCTCTTGGGCCTTGTCCCCAACACAGCCTTTCCCCTAAAGCTCAAGAGAACTTGCTCATCCCAGATTCCCTGGTCCAACTCACTCCGGGCTCCTGGTCCTCTGAATCAGGGGTCCAGACTGGAGGTCAGTCGTGGGGCTGGGAGGGAGCAGCCCACGCCGGCCATGACCTCTGGAAAGGCGAGCCACTTCCGGTGATTCTAATGTGCACCCCTCTTCCCCTTTGCTCACCTCCGGAGGACCACCGGGGCCGCCAGGACCCTCCCCGGCCTGAGGACGCGCAGGTGACCTGGGACGCCCGCTGTTGAGTGGGCATAGAAAAAAAAAATCACTTTTTTGAACCTCCTAACAGCCCTTATTCTGATTTCACAGATCAGGACACAGGGACCTATATAGAACAAAAGGAGAGGTGGTGCATTATAAATCACTGTCCCCATTTTGCAAGTGGGGAAACTAAGGCTAGAGTGTGGAAGTGACTTGTGCCAGGCCACAAGGTCCGCCCAGGTCACTGAACCCAAAGCCCCAGACTATGAATCTCCAGCCTGTCCAGCCTGAAAACTGGAGCAAGCAGGGACAGAAACAAACTGAAGCTTTTTTTTTTTTTTTTTTTTTTTTTTTAATTTACCGGACATCGTTTAGGTGACAACCTGGGAGGGTGTAGACGTCAGAGGGAGCCCATCAGAGAGTGTAGAATATTGATGAGGGGGTGGGGGTAAAGTGATGGGCGGAGCTTAGAGGGAAGGACTTTTTGGTGATTGGAAGAGCTTAAGTTCTTCCAATGATGGCCTAAGGGGGCGGAGTCTCCTTAGCTAGAAGACTAGTGATTGGACGTTGAGGGGCAGGGCCTCAAGGAGAGGTACTTGGGGAAGATGAGACTGACCCAGGTTGGAAGTACAGGGTCAAGGGCGTGACCTGTAACTCACCAGTCATCCCCCTCTGCGCGTGAGGCCCTGCCCAAGGCACGTAGCCAGCCCCGCAGGTCCTCTAGCGTGTCGGCAGCCAGAACATAGGTCCTCATGCCTGGGTGCTCCGCCTACGGGGAGACAGAGCTGGGGACCCAGACGCCCCTGCCCTCCAAAAAGGAGGAAGCTGTCGAACCTGGCCAATATATTTTATCTCCAATAATGGATGCTCCAATGCCCGTCTCCATCTCCCGGTGCCCACAGGGGATGGAGGGACTCACGGTGAAGGTGAAGCGCCGCCCTCGGGGGGCCTCTGGCCCATCTGGCCTGATACTATAGCTGGGGAGCAGAACGCTACCCAGGACGCTCTCCTCGCGGCTGTCTGCAAAAGAGGGGCTGGGGTCAGGGATCACATGGAGATCTAAAGCCCCAGAGGCTAGAAGAAAAAGATGAGGGGCCACCCGCCCCACGCCAGCTGGGGCACTGACCCTTGTAATAGAAGAGGCAATGGCCAGAGAGGACGAACCAGCGGCGTTTCCAGAGCCGGAGCCCGGCACTGTCCTGGGGAGAGAGAGTGGGAGGAGAGGCCTGAGTTGAGGAGGAGGAGGAAAGGAGATGGAAAAAGTGATGCTCGGGAGCTTGGGGACAGAGCCCCAGGGAGAGGGGAGGAACAGAGACATGTCTGATGTAACGGATTCAGATGGAGGACTGGAAGCCAGTGAGTTGTGCTGGAGAGGACAGTGCTCCGCCACTTTCAAACTGCCCCTAAACAGGCCCCTCATGTTTTCTCCACTAGGCCCCTCATGTTTTCTCATCTGTCCACTGCGGATTGAGAAGATATGGGAAGGTGCGAACAAGGGACTGGGCACGGGCTGTGTACACGATGACCTGGTCCCATAGTTCTGGAGCCTGAGACATGGAGAGGACAGGACCGTGGCCCTGAGCCATAACCTGAATCCTGCCTCTCCCCCATCGCCTCTGCCAGGACTACTCCATCTGAGACCTTGTGCCCCTCCTCTCTTCAGTCTGTTCCCACAGAAGCAGCAGGATCTTTTTAAATGATAAATCAGATCATGTGAGTCCCCTGCTCAAAACAGAGCTTACCTTCACACTTAGAATAAGTTGCAAATTCCTTACCCCAGGGCACCAGGCTTGCATAAGACTCACCAGGAGGGCTTGTTAGGACCAGGTTCCTGGGTCTCTTCCCCAGAGTTCTGAAGTCAGTAGGTCTGGGGTGGGGCCTGACAGTTTGCCTGTCTAGCGAGTTCCCAGGGGATGCTGGCGCTGCTTGTCTGGGACCACGCTTTCTTTGAGAATCTTTGAGAATCACTGCCCAGCGCCCCTCCCATCTCTCCCCTCGTTTGCTCCAAACACCAAGCTATGGCCTGCCACAGAGTCTTTTGCTTTTTGCTTTCGGAGGCCCACTGCCCCCAGATCTCAGCATCGTGGGCTCCTTCTCGTCATTTAGTTCTCAGCTTAGATGTTATCTGCCTTCCCGACCACTGGTCAAGGGCAGCTCTCACCCCGCATCCACTTTCAAGCACGCCCCCCCCCACGTGTTATTTCTTCACAGCTCTTCATTTCACACTTCCTACAATCCGAAACCTTTTATTTCATGTATTTTGTTTTTATATTATATATATTACATATTATTTCATTTATTCCACTTATTTATATATTAGTTTTTCACCGCCACTCCACCTTCATCTTGAATGTACTATTGATACATAGCTGCTATGATTATTATTAGTAGTACTCTTGGCACATGTCCCAGGGTGTGGCACATTGTAAGTACATGTTCAAGAAGGGGAATGAGTGAATGAGAAAATGAAACAATGACGGAATAAGGAGAGAAGCAGTGATAGCAAAAAAGGAAATTTTGGAGACTCGGAAGGAGAGAAACAGAGGACAGCCAGGGACAAGTCTCCTTCCCCTTCTCCCCTCAGCCCACCTGTTTGTGCAGCCAGCCTCGGATGTGCACTGGGAGGTTGGGATCCCTTCTGAGCGCATTGCCCCTCTTTCCAAAGGCGTGCACCTTGCTTACTGCCCGGGTGGGCTTCTGAGGAGGGAAGGACAGAAGTGAACAGCGCTTCCAGATGGCTTGGGCGGGGCAGGAGACCCCCTCACTGGACTGCCCGTAGAAACCAGGGCAAAGAAGGAGCTAAGCTTTGAGATCAGAAGAGTGTGCATATACAGAACTGAGGGACACGTTTTATGTGCAGAGGGAGCATTTGGAGACAAGGAAAAGGCTCCTGGCCGATAGGGAAGGAATTTGGGAATCAAGGGTCCACTGACAAGGAGAGGATACCCTTTGCCACAAGAGCCAGGAATGTAATGTGACCTTTAGGATCTGAAGTGGAAATAATCAGGAGAGACCTCCATGCAGAGTCTCTGGCGATGGATCGGCCAGAATCAAAGGATGCCTTGGTGTCAGAAAGCGACATCCCTCCGCAACCATGTCTTGAGTAGAGGGGGCTCCAAATCCCTCCATCCCAAGAGACGAAGTCTCCTCTCCCTGTGTACACAGGCGTCGCAGGCATCCACAGCCACATTCCCACAGGATGCCCTTGGGGGATGGCGTGACCAAGGTCAGGTTGGAATCTATGGATTCCAACTGAACTTGGGAAACTGGAAATGACTGAGGGGAATGGCACGAGGACAAGGAAATGAGTGTTGTCACTGAACTCAGGGCCGGGGTGATGATCTGGAATGCAAGTATCTCGGGCCTTATTGTCAGAGAAAGGTCTTTCTTTGCCGAATTTCAGAAGCGGGTAGATTGGATGGCTAGAGACGGGACGGGGAGATCTCCATCCTAAGATGCAAGAGCAGCCACTGCTTCTGAGTTCCTGGGGGGAGTGGCCTTAGCAACCAGAGTCAAGCGGGGTTGTTACTCTGGCTGGGAATCAGGAAAATATGAGGGGTGGGGATGGCTGGAAATGCCTCGGAATTCCTAACCGCAGCTAGTGGGCAACTTGGGACCTAGCTAGGTCTGGCAGACCCCGTTGTTCTTAATAAACCGGAGTCCCCAGGGTGGGGCAAACCCAAAGCTAGGAAACAGGAGGATGGGGCCGCCCTGAGCCCTGCCCTCCTCCCCAGCCCCGCCGAGAAGCTCCGACCTTGGTGCTCAGGCTGCCGAGAGAGGAGATGGTAGAGGCGCTGCTGGCCAGGCTGAGGCTGCTCCGAGGCCTGCCCTCCTCCATCCAGGGCTCGAGAAGAGAAAGAAAGGGGCCGTGTGTGCGTGTCTCTGCAGCTGACCCGCTGGGGACAGAGACGGGGTCAGAGACTCCCAGGTCGGAGGAGGCCGAGGAGAAAGAGCCTGTTGTTTGGGGACTGGGGGGCTGGGGAGGCCCTAGCCCGGGACGGCATACCAACGGCGATGCCAAGAGAGGTGGGCGGCCCTGGCAGCTGCGGGGCAGCGGGGCAGCTGTCTGCAGCCCAAGACAGAGAATAGGGGCTCCTTTATTCTTGCCCCCTGTGCTCCAACCAGGAATTCGCCCCTCTCTGTGCTTAGAAAACCCCCATTCCCCGTCTTTTCCCAGCTGCCACCAGCTACCTGTCTCCTGCCCTCCCATACGCACCCCAAACCATCCCTGCAAAGCCCTGGGGACACCAGGAATGCACACCTAGGCAGCCCCTCTCAGCCCAGCCAGGGAACTTACCAGCTCTGGGCTCCCAAGGACAGGGGGGCAAGAGGGCGGTGCTGGGGCTCCCGGCTACAGCCTCCCTCCTCCTCCTCAGGTGCTGCCTCTTTCGGCCTCAGTCTCAATTATCCGCTCACTCTTTTTGTCTTTGTCTCTCTCTTGTGGTCTCTCTTCCTCTCACACTCTCCCTTTCTTTTCGACTGTCTCTGTCACCAGTCTCACCTTCTGTCTCTCTCTCTAATCTCTGTGTCTTTCACTCTCTCTCTCTCACACACACACACTTACACACACCCATATCGCTTTCTCTCCCAATCCTTCTGTTTCTGTCCAAATCGTTTTCTCTTAGTTTCAGTCTCTTCCATGAGTCTCTATCTCATTCTCTCCCGGGCTCCCTCTCTGTCTTGCCTGTATCTGTCTCTCTCCCTCACAGTCTCTTCCTCTTCCTCTCTCCCTGTGGCCCTCCACATCTGCTATTTCCTCTTTCCCTAATTCTCCTCACTTTCTATCTTCCTCCCTCTCGCAGTTTCTCTTTCCCTCTGCTGGTCTTTCCTTCCCTCTGCCAGCCGCCCACGCCGGCTCCCCTCCCAATCCCGGCTGACCCCGCCCCTCCTGCCCTCCCCACCACAGCCTGACCCTTGGCTCAGCTGCACCCCCTCGCCCGGGTCCCTGCTGGGCCGCGGCCTAAAGAGCTGATATATTCCTAAATGTCTGAAGAGAGGAGCTCAGCCTCCCGTCCAGGTCCAGGGGCCCCGTGGGCTGGTGGGGTCAGCACCCTGGGTCATTGGCGCCCTGAGTGGAAGTAGCTTGGATCTTGTTAGGGGTGGGGTTTCAGACCCCTGGGGGTACCTGGAAAAGCGTGAGGGAGGACCCAGGAGTCCTGAGTGAATGCAGCCAGGGTTCTGGAAGTGTGGCTGTGAGCTGATGGGTCTGAGTCCTCCAGGGAGGAGGGAGTGGCCCTGGATTCCTGGATTCTGGCTAGAGCAGAGTTGAGACTGAGACCGACGCCCTCAGCAGGGAGACATGGTCCCCGAATATATTTTGAAAAGCAAAATTATAGGCTAGGTAGGGGGCTTGGAACTGTGTTCCTGGGACTGGAACTGATTTCAGGTGAGTGTGAAGCAGGTGAAATGCAGGCATGGGGCCCGGTGTGTGAAACCCGGAAGGCGTCTGAGCTTTTGGTTTCGCATCTACTCGCAACATACTTGTTGAGCACCCTCTATATGGCAGGCACTGAGAAGAAAGCAGTGAGCAAAGCAAAGGGCCTGCCCTCGGGGTGCTTGAGTTCTTGTTTGCAGTGAATTTAGACTCTGCTGTAACCATCTCGGCCAGGTGACTTCATTCCCAGGCCTCAGTGTCCTCATCTGTGAAATGAAAACAATAATTCTCTCCCAAACCCGGGAGGACGCTGACCGGATGTGAAGGTGGGAGACCCTAGACTTGGGGCGTTTGTCTGAAACTGGTGGAGAGAGCTCCCTCACTGCTTAATCCACGTTTGATTGACAACCCGCTTGTTGGGGGAGGGGAGCGGGAGCTCGCTCTAAACGCCGCCGTGACGTCACAAAGCCCAGAATCCCCGCGAGAATTCCAAGCGTGGTTTCCCTTCCTGCTTCGCCCAATCGCATTTCGAAACCCAGCCTCTCCTCGTGACGTCAGCACGTCCGGCCGCGTTCGGCTATAAAAGCCTTGCGAGCGGCGTCATTACTCATCGCATCGC
Organism: Eidolon dupreanum; assembly: GCA_028627145.1. Taxonomy (NCBI): domain Eukaryota; kingdom Metazoa; phylum Chordata; class Mammalia; order Chiroptera; family Pteropodidae; genus Eidolon; species Eidolon dupreanum. The sequence continues at coordinate 89,703,835 of CM053508.1, read as the reverse complement.
TTTCCAGCTCCGTCGTCGAGTACATGCGCAATCCTGCACGACTCCGCCGCGCCACTCTGTCGCGACAGCGCTCGCAGCGACCGTTGACACCTTGAGTCCCCGAGCCCGAAGCCGGAGGGCGAGATGAAAGCGCTGGCCTCTCGAGCCGTCCCGACCTGCGATCGCCCGTGTAAGCCCGAGCCGGCGCTCTTACCCCCGGGGTGACGCGCAGCCCCCCGCCGGTGAGTGAGGGATCGGAACGCGGGGATTCGCTGGGGTTGGGCGCGACGGAGCAGTAGCAGTGCAGAGAGGGCTTGGACCTCAGGGTCCTGAGACAGGAGGGATCAGAGCCGGGACTCCTGGGTCCGGAGGAAGAGGAACTCCTATGTCTGGGGAGGGAGGGGTGTTACGACGCGGGGACGGATCTCGGGGCTCCGACTTCGGAAGTAGAGGGACTGGGAGCCTGGAGTGCTGTGCCTGACGGGGGAGGGGTCTGGGAGCCAGACTCGGGTCCCCAGTGAGGAACCATCCAGGGGTCAGAATTTTTGTCTCCGAGAAAGGAGGGAGATGGGGCCCTGACTTGTCAGTCCTCGGGAGGATGAGAGAACCAGGGACTAGGACTTTATCCCCAAGGGGAGCGAGTACAGGACTTGTCTTTTCGATTCCCAGGACTGGGACTTCCGGGTCTGAGGGAAGAGGGGGCTGGGGGCTTGGGCTCTTGGATCTAAGGAAGGAGAGAAAGGGGACTCAGACTTCTGGGTACTGAAAAAAGAGGTGGCAGCCTAGGGACAGAGATGGGAGGGACTGGAATCAGAAAGGAATGTGGGCAGGGACTTTGGTGTTGCTATTTGTGGCAGTATTTTCTGTTGCTATGACTCAGGGTCATCCCCTGATGCTATTTCCTAAATGGATTCCAAACTTTATTCCCTTTTTCTCAGCCCCAACAGATGGCCCCAGGCCAAGTGCCCCATCAGCCCATCCCCTGGAGGGATGCCCACCCCTTCCTCCTCCTGTCCCCACTGATGGGCCTTCTCAGCCGGGCCTGGAGCCGGCTGAGGGGCCCAGGACCTCCAGAGCCCTGGCTCGTGGAAGCAGTAACAAGCGCAGATCAGGGAGAAGCTGTCCTGGAGGGAGAAACCAAGGCTGCTGTGGCCGCCCACTGTGCCCCTTGGGGCGGGCACTCTCAGGGGAAGGCTGGAGATGGTACAGCACGTGAGGAGAATGAAGCATCCAGGGGGCCCTGCCCTGACCCAAAAGCCTGCGGTTCTCTTCTTGAAACCTGGGGACTTTCAGGTGATGATGATGATGATGAAGAGTATGGTGGAGAAGAAGCAATCAGTGTCCTTAGAGATCAGGGAAGTGAATATATAGGTGGCCAGCCTGCTCCCCTATCCCCCAGCCTTCTGATAAGAACTCTGAAAGACCCTTTTGGGGAGGAGGAATCTGAGGAAGGAGTTGTTGCTGAAGATAAAGCGATCACATTCTTCTCTTTATCTCCGTCGCACTGGGAGTGTCGTCCAGGGTTGGTAGTGGAGGAGGAGGATGCAGAAGCTATAAATAAAGAAGCTCTCGGGAAGTCTACTTCCCCTTTATCTCCAGGATCCAAGCCCAGAGCTTGGCTATATTGTGCAGAGGAGAAAGAAACGGAGAATAAAGCCAGGAAGACCTCGATTTCCTCTTCATCTGCAGCCTCCCACCCCAGCACCTTGGAGGGTTGTTCAGGAGAGGCAGCTGAGGAGGACAAACAGTCTGAGAAAGGAGCAGCAGACCCAGGACCACACCCAGTCCTTGCTCAGAGGACCCTGCTCAGGGCCTGGCAGCATCAACCCAGTAAGATCACAGAAGATGGAGAGGATGAGGACAGTGCTCCAGAGGAAGCTGAGGGGCCCTCTTCCATCCCCCCTAGAAGCGCCTTCTTGAGGACCTGGGTGTACCAGCCAGGAGAGGACACGGAAGAGGAGGATGAGGAGGAAGAAGCTAAGGATCCCTCTTCCTTCCAATCTACAAGTGCCTTCTTGAGGACCTGGGTGTACCAGCCAGGAGAGGACACGGAAGAGGAGGATGAGGACAGTGATTTGGGAGAAACTGAGGAGGAAGGAGAAGCTGAGGGGCCCTCTTCCGTCCCCCCCAGAAGCACCTTCTTCAGGGCCTGGGTGTACCAGCCAGGAGAGGACACAGAAGAGGAGGAGGAGGACAGTGATTCAGGAGAGGCTGAGGAGGAAGCAGCTAAGGATCCCTCTTCCATCCAATCTACAAGCACCTTCTTGAGGACCTGGGTCTACCGGCCAGGAGAGGACACAGAGGAGGAGGAGGACAGTGATTTGGGAGAAACTGAGGAGGAGGGAGAAGCTGAGGGGCCCTCTTGTATCCAACCCACAAGCACCTTCTTGAGGACCTGGGTGTACCAGCCAGGAGAGGACACGGAAGAGGAGGAGGAGGACAGTGATTCAGGAGAGGCTGAGGAGGAGGGAGAAGCTGAGGGTCCTTCCATCCTCCCCAGAAGCGCCTTCTTCAGGGCCTGGGTGTACCAGCCAGGAGAGGATACGGAGGACGAAGATGAGGAAAAGAATGAGGAGGAAAAAGATGAATCAGAAGCAGCTGACTTAAGGCCAAGTTCTTTCCTTCAGGCCCAGAGTACCCTCCTTGGGGGCTGCTCATTTCCATCTGGAGAGGAGACGGGAGGGGAAGCTACTGAGGAGTTGGTAGCTGAGCCGCACCCCTTCCGAGTGGCCATCTATTTACCTGGAGAGAAGCCACCAGCTCCCTGGGCGCCTTTTCAGCTGCCCTTCCGACTACAAAGGCGGCTCAAGCCTGCAGAAACCCCCACCCAGCATCTGGACCCTGAAACTCCCCAAGAGGCCAGAAAGGTGGGTACTAAGGGCTCAATTTTTTTTTTTTTTTAGGTGAGGCAACCCTTAGTTGACTTCACAGATTGCAAGGACTTTGTCAGCTTACAATCCCTTATTTTTTATTTTTATTTATTTTTTACGCCTACAGCACCTGGTCTTCCTAGGTGGTTTCCCATCTGAGTACTAACCAGGCACAACCCTGCTTAGCTTCTGAGATCAGACAGGGCTCAGATTCTTGAGTGTTAGGGATGAGGGGGCTGGGAGCTGGGACCCCTGGGCCCACGTGTGTTACAGGGGGTTGCATGTGAACTCCCCTGGGAAGGCTGTGTTTACCGTAATGCAATCCTTTGCAAGAGGCTAGGCCCCCATGGGAGGAGGAAGCAGCTGTGACTCTTGTCAGCCCCAGAAAACCTCTGCCACCTTCAGTGAGTCAGATGGACAATCCAGTGACAGATGGGTGACTAGTCACATAGCAGTCATTTTCGTGTAACTAATTTTTTGTCTGGTTCTCTTTCTCTCCCCGTCCCACCTGTGGCCACGCATATCTTTCGTCTGTCTCCGTTTCCCCACGTCTCTGCTGGTCCGTCTCCAGGTGCGCTTCTCTGAGAAGGTCTCCATCCACTTAATGGCTGTCTGGGCAGGACCAGCCCGGGCTGCCCGCCGGGGCCCCTGGGAGCAGTTCGCCCGGGATCGCAGCCGCTTCGCCCGCCGAATCGCCCGGGCCCAGGAGGAGCTGGGCCCCTGCCTCACCCCAACAGCCCGGGCCAGGGCCAGGGCACGCCTTGGGAACCCTCCCCCTCCTCTGGCCGCCATACCTTCCCCTGCCCAGACCCTGCCCACATCCTCTGTCCAGGCCACGCCCTTGAGCCATGCTGTGGCCTCTCCCTCCCCTCTTTCTGTGTCTCCTTGCCTAGACCTCAGCGGGAGGCGTGGCTAAGACCCTGTGGTTTTTTGTTATTAACTATTTTTTTACCAGTTGGTTTAAGAAATAAAGCCTTTTGGTTTGTAGTGAGCAATGTTATCGCAAGTGTCTGAACTGACAGTATCTATTACTCCTGGGTCCTAGAGGTAGTGGGCAGGAATAGCATAGCCTTAATAGAGGATAAACTACATTTCCCATCATCCATCAAATTTGCCTCTTCTTATCCTGAGGCTTTTTTTGAACACAGGCTGGTGGGTTTTGTAGGTTTTCTTGGGCTTCTGCTAAATTTTCTTAAACTTGGGACAATTATCCCCCAAAGGGGCTGGGCGCTGGACTCACTGATCTCAAAAGGGGTTATGCTCCAGTTTTCTGTGCCTCCCTGGAATATAAAGACTCATCCTCCTACTGGCCTTTACATGCTGAGTTCACGTTTACAAGCCCTGTGGCCATTGACTCAGTTTCCTTATCTGTAAAATGTGGCTAACAACTACACATATCTATGGGATTATAAGGCCCCAAAGGAGTTCGTATTTAAAAGTGCTCACCAATTAACAAATGCGTGTTAGCTAGTATTTTCTCATTCTCACCCCTCATGCATATCTTCAAATGCCCATCCACGTTTATATTTCCAGCTTAGAACTCTCCTCTGGCCTCATTAAGATCTTCCAGCAGTTCAAACGAGAGTGGCCCAAATGTCCTGCACCCTTCCAGCCTCCTACCCTGCCAGTCCTCCAGTGGTTCCCCAGGCTTGTGTCACGCTATGCTTTCACTTGCCCAGACCAACCAGGCCCATTTCCACCTTGAGACATTTCTGTAGAGCTGTGCCTACTGTCTGATGTTCCCATCCCCCACCCCTCTGACTCAGCCAGTTCCTCATGATTCTTCAGTGACTGTTTTAAAGACGCCTCGCCCCAACCCAGACCACCTGGGCCTCCATGTGCTTTCATCCTTCATAGCAGAGGAGCGTTTTGATATTTTGTTGCTTAAGATCCATCTCCCAGGAGCCATTCTGAGTCCCAGGAGAGCAGGTGCTGTTGAACAGCTCACTCCCTAAAAACCAGGACTGGGCACCCAGGAGGCGTCTAGTAAGTGTCGGCTATTAGCCTCCAAATGAGCAGGCACAGGAGCCGATGAGAGTACCGTACTTCATTGGTTTACTCACACGCCAGTTTCCCATCGAAACTGGACAAGCAGATGGCGAAGGCTTGGAGAGGGCAAAGCGGGAAGCGGAAGTCCATGGTGAACGTGTCTGGGGCCACGCGGCCAAACTGTAGCACAAGGTAGTCCGCTGGAGATAAAGTCAGGAACTAAGCCTAAGCGTACTCATTTCCCTGCTGCGGGCCTCTGAGCTGCGAAATCTACTCCCAAAGTCGTGTGGTGCCTTCACTAGACCCCCTAAAAAAAAAAAAAAACCTCCGAGGACCGTGTAAACTACAGTTCCCAAGAGGCTTTGCAACATCATGGAGTCGACCCTACCTAGAAAATCGCTCAAGTGTCGATGGGAGTAGTAGTTCTCATCGGTTCTTGCTTCCCACCCACTCCCCGACCCCGCTTTTGCCCAGGCAAACCGGTTCCCAGGAGCTCACGGTCTTCCGGGTGCACGATCTGGAAGTTCTTGACCGAGGCCCGAGTGACTCGACCATGGAAATTGAGCACGTAGGCGCCGCTCTCGTCGCTCCACGATGGCGCTTTGTTTTGCAGCAAGATAAGCCCCTGGTTGGCCCCATGTTGGAGGAGACTCAGTAGAGACTCCTGTTCCTAGAGAGTAAATTAAGGGGCGTGGTTAACCTACCACACACCAGCCTTCCCCTCTCCCCCGCCCCCTGCCCTGGATTCAGAATTTTGAGTGCCCCGTCTCTTCTCCCTGAGACACAGAAATCCGACAGAATCCTCACGTCTAACCTTCTGCAACCCACCAGCCCTCTCCTCCCTCAAGGACCTAGGACCTGTCCCCTAGCCCTTCCTCTCCCATTGACACAGAGATTATCGACCTTAGCTGACTCACATTTAGTGGCTGGACGCTGATTCTCCGGTTCTGGGCATCGATTCCTGGAATGATCACTGTCATTTTCCGGGGCCCTCGGAATCCTAGGACGTTGGTCTCCTGTGGGTATTACGCTCCGGTTGCCCTGGCTCGTTCTCTCTCCCCACCATCCTGCTCCGTTCTCTAGTCTCTGGACACTCACATAACACACAGCGCCCAGCTCCTCCCTGATCCGATCTGTCTCTGGGACGAAATTCTTCCTTTCAGGATTCACTCCATTGTCAAAGATGGTGAACTTGGTGCCTAGGACATTAGATCTGCCCCAGGAAGGACGTGGTCAGAATATAAATAATAATTTTTACTGTTTTGCTTTATGTTAACTGCTTCCCCATGTCGTCTCATCAACTCTTCCCATCAATCCTCTATATAAAGACTCATTTCCATGTTCCATGTAGCCACAGTCTCAGCCCTGTGAACCATGATTTTTAGTTTCCTGTCTAGTTCCTTCAGGAAACTTCTTCCCTCTAGGACGCAAGAACGCACACATCCCAACCATCTTCTCCTACTCAGGAACTTAGAATTCCCAGCACCTTGCAGTTCAAAGAAGTCAGATGTCTTAAATGCCAGCCTCTGCTCCAGAGCATTCAGTTCCTTTATTCCCAACCACCCTAAGATTACAACCTGAAAAACTACAAAGCCCATCAGTTCTTAAGAGGAAAAACATCCTAGAGAGCAGGTGGAACTTGTGCTATACGGCCTGTTGGGAAATGTAGTTTGTCTCCTTCTCCCCCCAGGTGCCTTGCCATCTGTTTCTCACACACTTCAGGGCTCTGCCCACCTGACTTTGCCCACAAAGTTGTCCCCATCCCGAGACAGGTCTGTAGGGTCCAGGGAGATGAGGTAATTAGAGGTTTTGCTCCTTCTTCTCTTGCGCCCAGCGAGAAGAAAGTGCTGTGGATGTGAGAATAACCCATCAAAGTTGATTTCTGGTATGTGGCTAGGGCTAGGAGTGCAAAGACAAGGAAACACTATGCCCCTAAAACGGAAGTGTAATGGGGCAACAAGCATGCCAAGGCTTGCTGGGAGATGTGGTTCTCACTGAAGGAAGCCATCAGCTGGGTTCTAAAGAGGAGCTTCACATCTTAATATATCCCCTTCAGTCCTTCCGACATTAGGTCCAGGGTTTAGGCAGAGCCCGGGCAGGGGAGAGCCTGATTGACCGGTAGGGCCTGGTTTTGGAGAATAGAGAAGAGCCTCACTTTGAACACTGCAACAGGACTTTAGTAGATGTTTCATCTGAGAAAAGTGGGTCTGGCTGTGAGCAGGAAAAAGCCTCTTTCTGAGATAGAGTGTCTTGATAAGAGGCAGCCACACTGAGGGGAACGGCCAAACAGAGAGGGGCGTGGCTCAGTTCTGGATGGGAAATCCAGGAGGGGAGGGGCTTGGGTCCTGAGGGCCCAGGGCTTATCCCACGATTGGGTGGGCCCTGACAGTAAAGAAGGCTGCGAAGGGGCCAGACTTGGACCTACAAAGATGGGAGATGGGGCCAATACCCCTAGGGGGTCCGTAAGGAGTGGGGTTTGGGACACTGAAAGGGCATGACCTGACTGAAAAAGGCGAGGCCGTGTCCATAGTGGGCAGGGCTCGGTTGTGGGGTGGGTAAGGCCTATGCCATTGAGCTCTGTAAGGAGCCTAACTGTCAAAGGTAGGTTTGGGAGCCGTAGCTGACAGGTCCTAGTTCAGTGATGAGCAAGGCCTGGCTTCGTGAAAGACTTGCCCTCACTCAGCAAAGGGCAGGACTCGCCCCAGGGAAGTGGGGCTTGCTCCCGAAGCTGCTGGACCGCACCTTCTGGCCCTCGGCCGCCTCCAGGTAGAGATAGTAGAAAGGGAACATGCCCTTGTCTACACCGTGCTTGTCGCGGCTGATGCGACACTGCACTGTGCGGCCCCGCGTCGCTGGCCGCAGCACATACGCTTCCATATCCTCGCCCAGCCGAGGGCCTGGGACGCGGCGGGGCATGTCCAGCGGGCTCCCCACATCGCTGCTGCCCGCACCGCCCTCGCCTTCCAGGGCCTCGGACACCTCCTCGCCGGCCGCCCCTGGGGAGTTCCTCACTGTAGACTGCGACTCCTTTTTCTTCTCTTCCAGGTCTTCGCCCTAGCCCACGCGCAAAATTCAAGTTGAGGGACAGCGGAGACCCAGGCCACGCCCCCCAACACCCGCTTGCCAACTACTAATTGGCTTTCTCACTCTCAACCATGTAGTCTGCCTATTGGTCAAACATCTTGGCCGCCTGCTGATTGGCCAGTCTGTTCAAGGGTCCCACCCAGCAAGGCCCCAATCATCTGTTGATTGGTTACTGCTGCGGCCATGTACGCCTACTCCACCTACCAATGAGAGAATCCCTTGCTAAAACCAGTGTTGATTCGGTCTAGATAACATATAATACGGCCCGGATATATCCAACTGAAACTATCTCACTTTCATTAATACCAAAGTAAGTGCCAACTGGCCCTTCCCTATCACTGTCTCACCCCCTTCTCTAAGCTCGCTGACTTTCGGTGGGCTGGATTTTAATGCATGTGCCCACATAAATGCAAATCCTCTAGACTGACTTCATAAATGGTGCACACACACAGCCTCTGTTAGTCCAGTCACAACAGGCTCCATCCACCAGTAAAAAAGACCTCTGATTGGACTGTAGAATTTTAGCCCCACTTTCCTTAGATTCCAAAGCTAGCCCTCCTCTTCCTCTATATTGATTGGCTGTGCCACCTCCCACCTGGTTGGAAGCCAAGTCTCCACGTTCCTGGTCACTGTCCATTCCAGGGATTGATTCTGGACTAGGTGATTCGTATTCATCTACAACATCCTGGGACTTGCTCTCGTCCTCTGTACTGGACCCTAAGTGGTGGAAGAAGCCAGAAGACTGAGCTCAGGAAATCTGGGTCCCAGGAGCTTGGGACAAGGTCACCAGGGCTAGCTGGAGAAGACCAAAACTCGGATTTTGGGCCCCTACTTATCACCCATTGCCTTCACTTGCCAGATCCCCCACTTCTCCAATGTGCAGGGCCAAGAGGTCTCTGACCGCCTTGGGTCTAAGGACAGAGAGGGATTAGAGTCCTCCCCATCGTCCCTTGTCCCAGAGAGAGCATCGGAGAGACTGGAGAACTAAAATAGGAGTAAGGGGGAGAGGTGAAGTTTTGGGATGACAATTAAGATTCCTGTTTTGAAATCGTTGGTCGTGTCATGAGAATAAAATGAAATGTCGCTACCAATGGAATATTATTAAGGAAGGAATAGGAGGGAATGAAGTACTGATAATACTGCAACATAGATGAAACTTAAAAACATGGCAAGGAAAGGAAGCCAGACACAAAAGATCATACACTGTATTATTCTATTTATATGTAACGTCCAGAATAGGCAAATCTAAAGAGACAGAAAGTAGATGAGTGGTGTCCAAGGGCTGGGAGGATGAGGGGGTGGGTGCAGTGACTGCTAAAAAATATGGGATTTCTTCTGACGGTGATGAAAATGTTCTAAAATTGATGGTGGTGATAAGTGCACATCTCTAAATATACTAAAAATCATGGAATCGTAAACTTTAAACGAGTGAATTATGTGCGAAATACATCTCATACAAGCTGTTACCAAAAAGGGGAGGATTTGCCACTTGGACCAGGGGGCCCAATGATGTCCCGGAAATTACCAAGTTGTTGGCAGGGTAGCCAACCCCTGCGTCTTGTCACTGGAGGCTCTTTAAAAGGAGAGGGAGAGGCGGGAACGTCCTCCACGGAGACTTCCTCCAACTCCAGATCGGAACTGCCTGGTGGCCAGAATAGGGAAGGGGACAGGAGGCTGGGATTTCTGAGTACCGGGGGAGGAAAGGGCTGGAGATTCAGATTCCTAGGTGTTGGAGGAGAAGGTTCAAGACCTTGACTCCTTGGGGTGAGGGATTTCAGGACCTGCGAAGGTCTGGACTCCTGGGTCATTTGGAGACCGAGGATTGAGGTTCCAGACTCTCGGGTTCTAGGGGGCGTGGAGTTCTAGGGTGTAGGCGGTCCAAGGGCTCGAGATTACCTCCCGCAGTCCACGATAGCAGGGGACAGCACTCGCCGCTGCCATCTCCACCACAGCTCACGGCGCCCGCGATACTGTGGGTGGCAGAGCGCAGATGTGCCTGTGGCACGTTCTCCCGTAGGAAAGGGTTCCCGAGGCCTGGCAGAAGGTGCAGTGACGCCCATTAACACGATGCACACATTTCTGTCCTTCTGGGAAGATCAGTCTCCTCACTGGGCTCCCAGACGTAGCCCCTGATTGGCTGACGACCCAAAACTCTGAGACCCACTCAGAACACCAATTTAATTCTAAGGCTCAAACGCGCACATCCCTACAGCTAAATTGTTGGGGACTCTGTGTGTAAATAATCCCCGTCTACAGGACCTGGTCTCAGATTACCGAGGCCCGCCCCCCTCGCCCCCAATCCCATACATAGCCCCGGGGCTTCGCTAGTTTCAACACTGGGGTTTCTCCCAACTGCATCCACTGCTTTTCCAGGCCCCGCCCCAGGCCTCCCTAGCTCTCTTGCCCGCACAATCTGTACCTGGTCTCTCAGGCTCCGCCCCAGAGCTCTAACAAGCCCAATCACGTGACACCCCTTAGTTGCATCATTCCCTGCACCCCCGCTCTCCCTGGGGCCCCCACAGATCGTGCACTTGGGTTTTCTGGGCTCTGCCGGGGAGCTATACTAAGTCCCGGCTACAGACCTCTGTCAGGCTCCTCCCCTCTGAGTCCTTTAGGCCCCGCCCCGCACTCTCACAGACCCCGCCCCGGAATCTCACAGACAAAGCCCCCACCGCTAACTCCAGGCCTAGGATCCGGCAGGACCCCAGGAACCTTTGCACATCGCTATCACCTGCGAGGCGCTCCTCCCGCCGCCGCGGTCGGCGGGAGCGAAAGGAAGCATCAGGATTGGCCTGAACCATGAGGGGCTCTTGGCGCTTCCGTCGCTGCTTCTTCTCAAACAGCCGCCACTGAGGGAGAAGGAAAGGGGTGGATGGGGGCCAGGAACCCTGCAGAAGACAGGAGTGAAAGGGGCCTGGGACAAGGGGAGGCCTGCATCGGCGGGAGAGTTCCTGGAGTCTAGGCCCTCAGTCCCTCAGCTTCTCCTTCCTCAGACCCAGGAGTCCTGGCATCTAGTCCCCTCCTCCCCCAGGACCTAGGGGGTCTTGCCCTCCAGCGTCCTTGTTCCTTAGAACTTTGGGAGTCTCATCGCCAAGGTTTGCTTCTCTAGGATCCTGAATTCATATTTTCTCATTTCGCAACTGCAGAACTTGAGGCTCCAAGACTTGAGCCTAAAAGGCCAGGAGTCTCAGGGCAAGTCCTGGGCATGGGGCCTCTGGGGAGCTACGGAAGATGGCACAGCAGGGGTGGCAGGATTCCTGGGCTTGGTACCTGCTGTTCCAGCTTCTGCAGTCTTATGGCAGCGATCTCACCCCCCAGGGTCCTGAGAGAGAGGCAGGCTTTTGGTGAAAGCAAGCAGGGCACCCCAGTTGCCCGAGAGCCCCTCCCTCCCCTCCCAGTTTGGGATGCTGAGCATTTGTTAGGTCACAGAAGGCATAGAACCTGAGCCTGCTTCCTTAGTTCTGAAGCTCTGTCTCCCAGCACTGGCCTGCCTAGAATCTAGGAGTCACAGATCCCAGGGCCCTCCTGTCTCAGGACTTGGGGGTCTAAGCCCTCGGCCCCCTCCTCTTTCAGACTCACAAGTCTTCATCCTAAGCTCACTCCCTTTATTTTATTTTATTTTAGTTTAGTTTAGTTTAGTTTTTGCCTACAGCACCTGGTCTTCCTAGGTGGTCTCCCATCCAAGTACTAACCAGCCCCAACCCTGCTTAGCTTCCAAGATCAGACAAGATCGGGCTTGTTCAGGGTGGCATGGCCATAGTAAGCTCACTCCCTTTAGGTAGGACCCAGAAGTCCAGGCCCTCAGACCTTTCCTACAAGGCTGATGGTGCTGAACCTGCAAACGCCATTATGAGACCAGAACTGAGTGTGTGTGAGCACCATCAAACACAGAGTTTCCCCTCGTACGCCCATCTCCACCACCCCCGCCCATCCCGTTTTCCTACTCACTCTTTCTTCCATGTATCATTCTCCTGAGACATTCTAGAGAAGCAAGAATGAGGAGTAAGGACCCAGACTCAAGATACCAGTGGATTCTGCCCTCCAATACCTGATCTTAAGCTTTAAATTTTCTCCTGGACCCAGGCAGCCCGAATTCTATCATTTACTCCTATTTAGGGACCCAGCTGCCTTTTTCCAGCTTTCATCACTATCTGGCCCAGGAGTCCAGTTCTCTCTCCCCCAAAATGCCTAACTCTCTCCTACAGGCCTCTGGGCCCCAAACACCCGACCCCCCAGTAAACCCAGACCACCAGCACCCACCTGTCTGGGATCCTGGAGACTCCTTCTCCCCTCGCGTCTGGAGAAGCTTTTCACACTCACTCCTCAGTGCCTTGCCTCTCTGGCCAATTTCTAAACATACCCGACCCACTCTTTGAGAGCTGGGGACCTAATCTCTGGTCTCTGGGAAGTAAGTAAAGGAAGAAAGAAGTTCCCAAGGGAGGGAGTATTCCTACTGGGACCTGCCCTGATCCCCTCCCTCTTGTTCTCACGCGCTCAACTTTAAACAAAGCAATGACCTCTGCCTTCTGCTGCAGCCAGGCTACCCTGCTCCAGGGATTCTGAATTGGAAGGGGGTTACGAGTGTTCCTTAAAGGGACCCCAGAGAGGCCACAGCGTAGTCTCTATATCTCTCACTTACTTATATACATACGAACATTGTAAGGTGACATGTGACAACTGCTAACTTGAAGCCACTTCTTCGGGAGAAAAATAACTGGGGAAACTACAACTCCCATGAGGCGAAGGGGCCAAGATGCCGCGGAAGTGGACGCATTTTCCCGGACCTGCAGGGAGTTGTAGTTCCCTTTGAAAGTTTCCGCTCCTCTTTGCGCCTACAAGGCAGGAAATGTGTCGTTAAGAGGTTGGGCTTCCCAGAAAGGAGGCGAGTCTTTCGAGAAAAGGCCAGCGACTTCGGCAAGAGGCGGGGCCACTAGGCAAGCACCGCGGGGCCGGGAGCCAGCGTGGGCCAATCAGACTTCTGAGGGCGGGTCCTCTGCGGGAAAGTGGGCGTGGCCTGGGGGGAAACGCACCAGGAACGCGGCGCGGGTCCTAGCCCGGGAAAACGCCCTCTGCAGCGAAGGAGAGGTGGGCGCCGGCGGTTTCCAGACTCGCGTCCTGAGAAGGAGGCGAGGAGGGGGGCCAGAGGGCCGGAAGACAGTCTCGGCGGAGGGCGAGCCGGGTACCAGCATTTATAGGTCCTAGGATAAAAGGGGGCTGGTGGCCTGGACCTTTGGTCTGGGGAAAGAGGGACTTGCGATCCCGGATTCCTGAGTCTGAGCGAAGAGGGCGCAGGGACCCAGGACTTCTGGGTCGAAGAAAAAAAGAGGCTGGAGGCTCAGAATTCCGGGTCCCGGGAACTAGTCGTTTTAAGTCTTGACTCCTAAAAAGAGGGGGGAAAGAGGCGGTTACAGGGCTTGGGTCCCTACTCCTAGGTCCGAGGAAGGAAGAGGCTTGCGACAGACGTTATTCATCTCTCCGCTCCCACAGATCACGCCGCCATGCCTCGCTCTGGGTCGCGAGCAGCCTTCCTGCTCCTGTCACCGCTGCTGCTGCTCCGCGCTGTTTTGACTGTGCCCCTGGAGCGGGGGGCGCCCAAGGAGGAGAGCCCCGCGACCGAGAGCCCCGTGAGTGGTCCTGCCCTGCTCTCCAGCCAGGTGTTTGCAGTGGTACTACAATTCCTGCGGACCCCCCGTGGCCCCCTGGGTGGATACTCTCCCCACCATACGGCTTGGAGTTTGTTTGTCTGTCATTCTTTGCAGTCCCGGCGATTTGACGTGGTGGAAAACTGGTGGTGGGGGCGGGGGAGGAAGAGGCGGGGTCGGGGAACAGATTGCTAACTCCCTGATTCCGAGGTGTGGGAAATCAGGTCGGATTCTAAGTGAAAAACTGACATCATGCCCCAACAAACACGCACCTAAACCGTTTTTTAAGACCCCCTCCCCTCAAGAAGGAATCTGAAAAAAAAAAAAAAAAGAACTACATTTCCCAGTAGCACCTTGAGCAGGTGTTGCGTATTAGATGACCCGCTTCATGGAGCTCATGGGAGTTGTAGTTTAATTTACGTAGGGGCGTGGAAACTGTTCATTTATTGGTTCCAACAAGTGTCTGTCCAACGCTATGAAACCTTTGGTCTTAGGGAATTTGAAACTTGAAAGAGCCTCAAGGCCGATGCCCTGATTTTTATGGCCTAAATCCTCCTACAGCTCCCGTTATGAATGAACTCGTCACTGTCTAGAACAGTTAACGCCCTGCTCCTGTGTGTCTGATCCGCACCCAGCAAGTCAGGCCTCAGCCTGGTGAAATCTTTGCAGACACAGAAGGGCACCTTTGAATCCTTTTCCCCTTCGTTCATTCCACACATCTCTTCAGCATCTCCTACGAGCCAAGGACAGTGCTGGCACGAGCCTCCTACCCTCACAGATCAGCCTTGCTCTAGCTCACTGGGAAGACAAAAGGCAGGGATGGGTACCGGGGATGATGGTCAAGGAGGAAGAGCTGTTTGAACTGAGATCGGAAGTTCGGGGAAGAACCATTCCAGACAGAGGGAAAAGGCTGTGCAAAGGCGCTGTGGTGGAGGAGAGCAGCATGAGTAGAGGGACTTAGAGGAAGCCAGTGTGACTGGAGCAGATTGAGCAAGAAGAAGAGGTCAGAGAGGGGACGGTGAATGCTTGTTGAATGAATGAATGAATGAATGAATGTTTGCACGGTTCTCTGCTTGCCAGCAAGTAGCAGCGTGTTCCCTCTGTAAGCGCGTGTGGTCGGCGTTAGGCTGGGTGTTTGCCCATGTGATTTTCATTTTGTCTCCACTGCGGGCCTGGGAGGAGGAGAGAGCCGTGACCTAGACGTCGGGTGGGCTGCTTAGGGTCACAGACCGGACTGGGATGGGAGCCCGGGTCTGCTGGCTCCAGAGCCTTCATCGATGGGGCAGATCTCCTACTCTAAATAGGGGTCTCTGGGTCCCTCGGGCGACATCCAGGGGGGCGGGGCCTGGTTCCTACCTGTGCGGAGGGACTGGGTGAGGGGCGCTGGGGCGACTATGTTCATTTTGTCACCTCAGGACACGGGCCTATACTACCACCGGTACCTCCAGGAGGTCATCAACGTGCTGGAGACTGACGGGCACTTCCGTGAGAAGCTGCAGGCCGCCAATGCCGAGGATATCAAGGTGTGGCTGGGACGAGCAGCGGGAGGGGACGTGGGCTCAGAGGGCTGAGTTTTGGAAGCACTTGGCTCCCTAAAGGGACCACATGGCTGCAGCCCTCACAAAACTGAGCCTCGAGAGAGGTCGGTTCTTGGGGTCACACAATGGGGAAGGGACATGGGGGAGGGGGACACAGAATGTGTGGCCCCAGCCTCAGCATTACCATTTACCAGCCGTGTGACCACCCCTCGCTGCGCCTCAGTTTCCTCGTCTGTAAAATGGGGGATGTGATAGAACCCGCCTCCTGGGATTCAGGTTAGGATTATCCCAGCGGCTGTCCTTAGTGAGTGCGTGATGCTGGCTCACCAAGCGCCCGGAATAGGTACAGTCACCTCCGAAGGAGCCCCGAGTGTCCCCATTTTACAGAAGAGAACACTGAGGCCCTAGTAGCACTGTTTGACTGTCCCGTGGGCCCGGGTCTCACCCCTGGGCTGGCTGAGCCCAAAGCCCACCCCCCACCCCCAGGCAGTGTCCCTCAGACGGGATGCTGGCAGTCTCCCGCGAGGAGAGAGCAGGTCCCTGCCCCAATCCTCCTCCCCACCCCGTCACATGCAGACCCCTTCCCCGTTCTGGTGCCTGTTGGAATGTCCCCTCTGGAGGAGCCACCCCGAGTTCTCCAAACACCTGGGACTAGGAGAGGCCCCAGGGCCACGCCCCCCAAAGGCTCAAGAGTCGTGAGTGACAGAAAATGATCTGGGCAATAACAGAAATAGCGGGGGGTCTCCGGGGAAGCCCCGGAGAGGGGCTCAGTCCAGCCTGATTCATGATAGGGCTCTTCTAGGGAGAGGACACCCCCCTGGGTGAGGTTTGCTTCCGAATGGGAATGTCCATGATGCAGAAGTTGTCATGTGGGTGGGTGCGGGAAGGGAGTGACATTTCAGACAGGAAGTATGCGTACAAGCAAAGCTTCTGGTACCTTCAGCTGTCTGCTGGCAGCTCCTTATAAGTGACATAAAGACAGGTGAGATGGGGCTGGAGGGGTGGGTAGGTGCAGGGTCTTGAGTGTCCAGGCCCAGAAATTCTGTCCTGGGGCCACTGGAGAGCAATAGGGGACTCCGAATGAGGAATGGACATAACCCAAAGTGCTGATCGAGGGAGCTCAAAGCAGGTGCCCGGCCCGCATCCTGTGTGTGGGGGGGGGGGAGGGCGGGGGGACTAAGGAGGTTTTAGGGGTGATTTCTCCCAAGGGCAGCGCCATCTGCTTTGAGTTCTAAAGGACAGTGAGGATCTGGTTAGGCTGGAAAAGCAGTGGTGGGAGCGCGTCCCAGGCAGCGAGAACAGCCTGTGCGAAGGCCCGGAGGTAGGGAGGAGCCTCACGCCTGGAGCCTGCACCCAGTTAGTTAGAGTTGCTAGAACCAAGAATATGACTTGATGAGTGACGGGATGGGCTGCAGAGGTGAGCAGGGCCTCAAATGCCAGGCTGAAGGGCTGGAGCCTGGTCTCGGGGGCTCCGGGGAGCCCTAGCGGGCATCGGAAGGCTTGTAGAAGGTTCCAGAGAGGGCAGAGGAAGGACGAGGCTGACCAGTGTCCCCTCGCTTCTGGGCAGAGCGGGAAGCTGAGCCGGGAGCTGGACTTTGTCAGCCACCACGTGCGCACCAAGCTGGACGAGCTCAAGAGGCAAGAGGTGTCGCGGCTTCGGATGCTGCTCAAGGCCAAGATGGATGCAGAGCAGGAGCCCAGTAAGCGGGGTCGGGGCAGGCAGGGCAGGTGGGCCTGGCCTCCCTCCCGGGCTGCCAGGTGGATTTATTCTAGGCTGGAGGGGCCTCCTGGGGGCTCACTACAAATTATGCATGGACAATTGTTCGAATTTTCTTTCTAGAAGGATAGCTCTGTTGTTGGTTGGTTGTTTTTTTCCATTTTTTTCTTCCGGAATCATGGTCATTTAAAATTTTGCTATAACTTCAAACTTACAACAAAGTTGCAAGAATAGCACTAAGAAACTGCCAAATACCCTTAACCAAAATTCTTCAGTTTTTCGATATTTGCTTCATTTACTTTTCATCCACATTTGCAAGTTCCTCGTAGACACCGTGTCCCTTTATGCCTAAGTATTTCAGTGGGATTTTCCTCAAAACAAGGACATTCACCTACAGAACAATAGTCTACTGATCAAAGTCAGGAAGTTTTAACAGGTTGCACTGTATTTTTTTCTTGCTTAGTTATTCTCTATCTCCCTTGCAAGAGTGATTCTAACTTGCTGGCATTTATATCTGAGGCTATATTTTGTAGTCTAATTACTTGGCAGAGAGAGAGGGGGAGAGAGAGAGAGAATGAGGAAAAAAGTATGCCTGGAAGAGAAAGGTTTGGACAGGTTTAGATTCCAAGATCTCATCCTATTTCTGACATGTCTAGATATGTGTGTGTGTGTCTGGACCACGCTGTTTATTTTAAATAGCTTTACTGAGATATAATTCACATACCATATAATTTACTCATTTAAAGTGTATAATTCAGTGGGTTTTAGTATATGCACAGAGATGGGCAACCATCACCTAAGTCAATTTCAGTATGTTGTCATAGCCCCAAAAGGAGACCCCGTATCTCTCCTATCCCCTACTGCAGCCCCTGCAACCACTCACCCATTTCCTGTCTCTGTTCTGGACATTTCATAAAATGAAATCATACAATTTGTGCCCTTTTGTGTCTGGCTCAGCATAGTATTTTGCACTTAGCATAGTATTTTCATGGCTCATCTGCATTGTAGCGTGGATCAGTGCCTTGTTCCTTTTTCAGGGCCAAGTAATGTTCCATTATGCAGACCAACCACATTTGATTTATCAGTTTATCCATCGATGGGCGTTTGGCTACTGTGGACAGTGCTGTTTACTTATTGTCACTTTGTGGTGTGCTCTGGTACTGCTGGGGCACGTTTCGGCCCGTCACTAAGTGGAATGACGTGCCCCTTGTTAGTGAGAACCACCTCCAGCTTCTCCCTTCATCTCCCGACAGACACCCCGTGAGGCTCCCATGTCACAGGTGGGAGAGCTGGCCTTTGTTTTTATTTCTATCTGACTCCATTTATCCATGGACCAAACATGTCCTGAGTCTTGCTGCGTGCCGGGGACTGGGCAGGTCCCAGAGCTCTAAGGTGACGACACAGACATGGTCCCCGGCCTTCTCTGCTATGCCGTTTTAATTGTTACACTGTTGGAGTCTAAACCGATCTCTGTTAATTAGATGTTCCCTTGTCACTAATGAGAAGAATGGCTGCTGGTGATTACCTGCTTCTTGCATCCTAGGCACTGTGCTGTGGACTTCAGCTTTGTCCTCTTGACAGTTCGAAATGTCTCCAGCATCTGGCCGCTTCTCTCCACATCCACTGCTGCCCCTCAGGTCCCCCTAGGATCACTACTGTCGCCTCCTCCCTGTCGCCACGTCTGCCGCTCTCCCTATTTGTTCCATTTCCTACCCAGCAGTTAGTAGGATCCTGGTAACACCTATATTTGTTTCTATGGCCACTGTCACAGATTACCCCAAATTTAGTGGCTTGAAATAACACACATTTATTCATTCCCTTACAGCTTGGGGGTAAGAAGTTGAAAATCAGTCTCACCAGACTGGAGTTAAGGTGTCGGCAGGACCGGTTCCTTTGGGGGGCTGCAGGTACCCGTCTGGCTCATTGCCTTTTCCAGCTGCACTCCTCAGCTGGTGGCCCTTCCTCCCTCTTCAAAGCTGGCAGCGAAGCATTTCTATTCAGGGGTCACCTTATCTTATACTGTAGTTGCATCTTCCTACACCTCCTTCTTAAAACTTAGGGACCGCCCCGGCGATCTGGGATAATCTCCCCATCTCAAGATCCTTAATTTAATCACCTCTGCACAGTCCCTTTGGCCACGTGAGGCCAAATTCCAGGAATTAGGCACCTGTGAGTATGTGACACACCCAGTTCAAGTCTGTCCCTCCTCTGCTCAGAACCCGTCCCTGATTCCCCAGTGCCCTCAGGATCAAGTCCACGGCCCCTCCTCTGTGGGCGCCATCTTGCATCAGCATTTTTAGTAAGTGCTGGGACACAACGCTTCTTTGTCACCTCAGGACCTTTGCCCATGCACTTCCCTCTGCCTGGGACATTCTTTCTCAGGGCTCTTTGCCTGGCTGACTGAGCTCTGCTCTCAGCTCAGATGTCACCTCCTCAGAGAGTCCTGCCCGGACTGCCCTGCGCGAGGGACCCTGCGTTCGCTGAATCCTTTATGGTCATGCGCTTGTCCCTCAGTCACCTGTTCTCTGCCTCTAGTGGGTGCTCTGTGGAGCAGATCCTGCCACCACCTAGTTAGTTCCTGCTGTGGCCACAGTGCCATCAGATTCTCGTAGGAGCACCACTCCCTGGTGCCACAAAGGTTGGGGACCGCTGGATTAAACCATGGGCACTCATTGCCACTGGTCTGGAGGCCAGCAGGGCTGGTTTCTTCCGAGGGCTGAGGGACGGATGTATTCTAGGTCTCTCTCTTTGGCTTATAAAAGGCTATCGTCCTCCTGTGCCTTTTCACATCATCTTGCCTCTGTGTCTGTCTCTGTGTTCAGACTTTCCCCTTTTTATAAGGACACCAGCCATGTTGGATTCGGGTCCACCCTAACGACCTCATTTTAACTCGATCGCCTCTGTAAAAACTTCCTCTCCAAATAAGTTTACATTCTGAGGTTCTGGGGGTTAGAACTTCAACAGTTGAATCTTATGGCCTTCAATTCAGCCTGTAGCAGGGGTTGAGTGCGTGCGCTCTGGAGCCCAGCAGCCACTTCCTAGATGGTGACCTAGATGAGTCACTTCCCCTCTCTGGGCCTCATTTTTCACATCCATAACGTGGGATAACCACAGAATCTCTGCTGTAAGATTCTTGTGAAAAGTAAGCGCATTAATATAGTTAATGTACTTAGAGCAGGGCCTGGCATACAGTAAGCGCTCAATACATGTTAGTTGTTATTATGGTTATTATTTGAAGCGTGAGACTCCGTCGTGGCATCACTTCCTCCAGGAAGCCCTCCATGATTGCCCCAGGCTCAGTCAGGCCATCCTCTGGGCCTCCCTAGTGTCCTCTGTGACCTCCTTTAGAGCACATCTGGCCCTGGATGGGGATTTTGAAAGAAAGACCATTCTATGAGTTGGGCGTTTTTGTTGTTGTTGTTGTTTTTTAACCCTTCCCCCTCATCTAGATGTACAGTTGGACCACTTGAGCCTCCTGAAGCAGTTCGAACACCTGGACCCTCAGAACCAGCACACGTTTGAGGCCCGAGACCTGGAGCTACTGATCCAGACGGTAGCGTGAGGTGGGGGGAGGGGTAACTACAGGCAGAGGATTGAGGGGGACAGTGGAACACAGCGCAGGACATGAGCCCGCTCACCCCTGCCTGGTGTCCGGCAGCTGCGGAGAGCCTGGTGCTGTCTAACGACCCTCCCCAGAGTCTACAGAAAAGCAGACATGTGGGCGGGATGGGCTCAGCTCCATTCAGGCCTGGTTTCAAATCCCTCCCCAGCTTTGTCCTTCCCACATGACCAGCGCAGGGGAGGTCCCTTCTGTACCCTTGTGGTAGGCAGAATAATGCCCCCCACCACCAAAGATGTCACACTCTAATCTGCAGAACTATGTGACCTTATTAGGCAAAAGGAGTTTTGCAGACAAGGTGAAGTTGAGGGTCTTGAACTGGTGTGATGATCCTGGAATATCCAGGTGGACCCTAAATGTCATCACAAGGGGCCTCGAAAGAGGGAGATTTGACTTCAGGAGAAGCTGCAAGGTGACAGCGGAAGCCAGGTGCTCCCCTGCTGGCTTCGAAGATGTCGGAAGGCGCCACGGCACCGAATCGGCTCCAGAAGCTGGAAAAGGCAAAGAAACGGATTCTCGCCTAGAGTCTCTGGAGGGAGCCCCGCTCTGCTGACACCTTGATTTCAGCCCAGTGGAACTAATTTCAGACCTCTGGCCTCCATACTGTAAGATGATAAATGTGTGTTGTTTTAAGCCACCGGGTTGATGATCATTTGTTATAGCAGCCATCAGAACTAATACAATCTTCACCTGAGAAATGGAAGCTACGGCCCTACCTCATGGGGAAGGCCAAGTGCAGAGTGGGATTGTGGAAGGGGATGCCCAGGCCTGCCCCTGCCTCTTCAAGGCTCACCCTTCAGCCTGGCCTGGGCCCTGCTTGTCTGGCCTATTGGAGCTCCATCTAGTGTCCGTGAAGATAATAGCAGCAGCCTTTTGATCGAGTCGACGATGGGCGCTTGGCTCAGTCCCTCGGTGATGTTTTTTTGTCACTAATTTCCAGAACATTCCAGAAACTTCTCACTTTTTCCCAGCCCCGGTATCTCTCAACCCCCAGCATGTCTCATAGCTGCTCCCTCACCGGGTACTTTCCTCCACGCTTGCGGACAGGATTTCACAACTCAGCCTTCTTGTCCTTCGGGGCCAGATAATTCTTTGCCGTGGGGGCTGTTTGTGTGTTTAGCAGCATCCCTGACCTATGTGCATTAGATGCCAGGAGATGTCCCCCACTTGTGACAACCAAAAATGTCTTTAGACATTGACAATTTTCCCCTGTGGGCCACAATCGCCATGGTTGAGAACCCCTGCTGTACCATCTGTTCAAACAACATGAATTTACTGTCCTACAGTATAAGACAGAAATCAGGAAGGGTCTCCTGCGGCTGCCATAACAAAATGCCACAGACTCGATGGCTTAAAACAACAGAATGTATCCTCTCACAGTTCTAGAGGCCAGAAGTCCAAAATCGGTATCACAGGGCGGAAACCAGGGTTTGGGCTGGGCTGTGCTTGCTTCAGAGGCTATAGGGGAAACCTGCTTCTTGCCTCTCCCGGCTTCTGGAGGCTTCCGGTATTCCTTGGCTTGCAGACACATTATTCCAGTCTTGGCCTCCATCATCAATGGTGTTCTCCTGTGTCTCCCTGGGTCTTCCCTGTAGCCTTTTTATAAAGACACCAGTCATTGGATTTAGGGCCCACCCTAATCCAGAGTAGGACTCCATCTTAACTAATAACACCTGCAAAGACCCTATTCCAAATAATGTCACCTTCTGAGGTTCTGGGTGGATGTGAATTTTCTGGGGGACACTATTCAATCCAGTATAGTATTGTCATCTCTGTTTTACAGAGGTGGACATTGAGGCACAGAGAGGCTGAGTAACTTGCCCAAGATCACGTAGTTAGTGGGATTTGTTCACACAGCAGAGCCTGGATTTGAATTCTGGGTAAAATAATTAGAGACCTCATGCTCTTTACCGCCTAGCCGTCCTACTTTTCATGTTAAGTTCACCTCCTGTATTCTTACTTATTCCTCCAAGATCCTGAGATCGTGG
This sequence comes from Eidolon dupreanum, assembly GCA_028627145.1. NCBI lineage: Eukaryota > Metazoa > Chordata > Mammalia > Chiroptera > Pteropodidae > Eidolon > Eidolon dupreanum. The sequence continues at coordinate 89,681,409 of CM053508.1, read as the reverse complement.
AGGGCTTAAAAGAGCTGGGTTGCTAATGTGTAATCATCCTAATCTCTTCTGAACAGAGAGGAGGCTGCATTACAGGGCAAGAGTAGGTCAGAGAGACCAAGAAGTGAGACCCAGGACAGGGAGGAGGTTGAGCCAGGCTCAGAGTCAAAGGCTTGGCATGTGGAGGTTGGATTAGCGGTTGGACACAGAGGAGAGACAAGAGTGGCCGTGTGCCTCTCCCCAGGCCACCCGCGACCTTGCCCAGTACGACGCAGCCCATCACGAAGAGTTCAAACGCTACGAGATGCTCAAGGAACACGAGAGACGCCGTTATCTGGAGTCACTGGGAGAGGAGCAGCGGAAGGAGGCAGAGAGGAAACTGGAAGAACAACAGCGGCGGCACCGAGAGCACCCCAAAGTCAACGTGCCTGTAAGGACCCCGATCTGTGCCTACCGCCGACCATGTCCGACTCTTTAAGCTCCACGAGATAGGCATATAGCTGAAAAACTATAATTCCCAGCAGACTCTGGGGCAAAAAGTCCCCTTTAATAGACCCAGCTACCCCAGGGGGTGCTGGGAGTTGTAGTTTTCTTACTTGAGGGGCATGACATTTGAGGGATGGGGATAAAGGGTTCTCTAGCTTTATCCCATAGGACCCAGACTTCTTGCTCATGAGCCCCTGGCTCTCCCCTCCACAGGGCAGCCAAGCCCAGTTGAAGGAGGTGTGGGAGGAGCTGGATGGATTGGACCCCAACAGGTTTAACCCCAAGACCTTCTTCATACTGCATGGTAAGGTGGGGAGGGAGTCCCAGGACCCTGGCTCAATTCTGAGGCTCTGACGTTTCAGGGGCCTGAATGCTAAGAAGGGGTCTCCCCATCTTCTTGGGACTTAGGCAGGCCAAGGAGGTCTGAACCTGTCTTCCTTGGTGGTCTAGATTGCTAGAATCTTCCATGGAAGAACCACTGAGCTCTAAGCACTGGCCAGGATCTTCTAACCAAGTGAACCAGGCTTAGCTAGGCCCGGGTCCCCTCCCAGAGGCCCTGGTCCCCGCCAGGAGTGCTATCACTAAGGGCGGGCTGCTCCCTAGTAACCAGGCCTCTAGGGAGCCCTTTCTCCACGGTGGTTAAGAGGCCGTTCCCTTTCATTCTCTTCCTATCCACAACATAGTCTGGGTTTTGCCAGGCCCCCTCAGATATGCCTAGGACCCCAACCCAGAAGCTGTCACCAGAACTTAGCAGGGCCTGGTTCATTCAGTAAATGTTTACTAAGTGACCTCTAAGCACCAAGCTTCATGGAGACCCTGTGGATACAGCTGTGAACAAAACAAAGTCCCCCTCACCCTCACACACGTACACAGAGCCAGTGATCAGGCAAACAGATAATTCCATATTCCAGTGAACCTAAGAGATGGTGGAGTGTAAGATACACTAACATTTTTACACATGCTACTAATTAAACTGACACACCATTGATGATAAGATGCCTCTCGATTTCCGGGATGAAAGAATATTGGGGGAAGTACATCTTAGAGTAAAGGAAGTAGGTTCTATAGTAGTCTCGGGCTGTGACATATATGGCAGAGATGAGGACAGCAGGATTAAAGGCCTAGAGTGACGGCCCTGGGTAGCCTGATCAGGAAAGGTTTTGCTAGACCAGAACTGTCCAGTGGAACCTTCTATGCCGATGGAAGTGTTCCACACCTGTGCTGTCCAGTATTGCAGCCACCAGCCCCACGTGGCTATTCAGCACTTCCAGTGTGGCTCTTCGGACTAAGGAACTGAGTTGTTGTATTTTTTTTAGTTTTCATAAAAGTTTCAGGATTTGTCATTCTGGTAAAATACACATAAAATTCCCCATCTCAGCTGTTTTAAAGTGTACAGTTCAGTGTGTTACCTTCACACTGATGTGCAAACAAGAAGACAAGAATGTTCTTCCTCCTTATGGAACTGAAACTCTATTAACTAACAACTCCCGTTACCCCTCCCCCCGCCCCTGATAACCTGTATTCTTGTTTCTGTCTCTATGAATCTGATGACGCCAGCCAGCTCATACAAGTAAGATTGCACAGTGTTTGTCTTTTTTGTGGCATAATGTCAAGGAAATGAATTTTTCACTTGATGAAGCTAAATTAGTTTGTCCCATGTGGCTAGTGACTCTGCTGGGTTAGACAGCACAGCTGTAAGGCGATGACCTTTGAACAGAGAGAACTCAGTGAAGTGAGGGGTCGCACCTCGCAGATGTTTGAGGGAAGTGTTCTCGGAGGACGGCAGGGGACACACACACAGGGAAGAACGGACTTGGTCCGTCCAAGGTCACAGCCAGGGTAAGGAATTTGGATTTTGTTCCGTCTATGATGGGATACCACAAAAGGGTTTTGAGCAGAAGACTGACATTATCTGCCTGACGGTGACAGACTTCATCTGTGTCAAGGACATTGTAGGGGTGAGGGCCAAAGCCTGGGGCTTAGTTAGAAAGCACACGGTGCTGGTGGCTGAACCATGGGAAGGAAGAAAGAGTGTTCAGATTCTGGATTCATCTCGAAGGTCAAGCTGGTGGGACTTGCAGATGGACTGATGAGGATTATGAAGGAACAAAAGGATCTAGGATGACTCCAAGGTATTTGGTCTGAGCAGCTGGAAAAAATGGAATGGAGAGGACACGCTCGTTTGGCAGGGCAGGTTGGGGACTGGGTGTGTTTATGTTAAATTAGAGTTGTCTGTTTCACATTTACATGGAGATAGAGAGAGTTAGTAGTTGGCCATTCAGGTGGACAGCATTGAAAGCTATGGGACTGGATGGACCCACCTAAGGATGTGCTGGCCAGTAGTGCCGTCTTTGTATGATGGAAAATGTTCTGTGCCACCCAGTATGACAGCCACCAGCCACATGAGGCTGTTGAGCACCTGACTAGTAAGTTGGACTAATTAACTGAAATTTTGATCTTATTTCATATTAATCAATTAAAATTTCAACAGCCCATGCGGCCACCATATTGGACCGATTTGAAGATTAGACAAAGAAGAGGCCCCAGGCCAGAGCCCTTGGGTGCACCAAGTTGTAGAGGTCAGGAAGAAGAAGAAGCCAGCAAAGGAGGAAGAGGGGCAGCTGGAGAGGAGAGAATGATGTTCTGGAAGCCACAAGCAGAAGGTCAAGTTAGATGCGGACTGAAAATTAACGGTTGGTTTTTGCAGCGTCAGGAGTTCCAGCCACCTCAGCAGGACCAGGGTGGATGCGGATCTGAGGGAGCAGAGGAGGCGGGGACAGTGAGCCTGGCCTTGCGGCTGGATGAGCTGCATTGGCAGGGAGAGGCTCCGCTGACAACTGGAGTTGACCCTGGCCTGGTTCCCTGGGGAGGCAGAGGCCCCAACACCCCCTGGATCCCGGGCAAAGGGGTCGATCGACCCTGTGCCCACATCACCAAGTGCTGGGATCAGGTCGTCCGATAGGATAGTGGCCTCAAGAATGGTCTCAGCGAAGCCCCACCTTCATCGACGCCATTCTCGGGACCCTGGTTGGTAGGTAGGAAATGAGCTGTGCCGGCCACGGGTCTATGGGGAGCTGCAGGCTGGATACGTCATTCTGCTGCCGGACACCCGCTGTCACCTGTCCTCTAAAACAGACCCCACATCAGCCCGAATTCCTTCTTCAGCTCGTCTCTCCGGGACCTGATGCACTCTGTCCTCAGTCTCCCAAGATACCTTGTTGTCTCTCCCTCAGATATCAACAGCGATGGTGTCCTAGATGAGCAGGAGCTGGAGGCCCTCTTCACCAAGGAGGTGAGTGCCTTGGAAGCGATGTGTGCAAGGGACGCTCAGAGAAGCTACCCGTCCCCTTGAGGAGCCTGGTGGCCCCCTTAGGTACCCGTGGATGTGCGTTCGCAGGAAACTACAACTCTCAGCAAGCCCTGGAGCAAAAAGAGGCTTCCAGGAGTGGCAGGGTGCCCCAAGGGCTGATGGGAGTTGAAGTTTTCTGGTGGTGTGTGTAAGGAAGTAGAGGTAGCCTAGGAAAGAGGTTGCCCTGGACCGCTCAATATGCCTTGCCTCTCGCATGACTCTGCAGCTGGAGAAGGTATATGACCCCAAGAATGAGGAAGACGACATGCGGGAGATGGAGGAGGAGCGACTGCGCATGCGGGAGCACGTGATGAAGAATGTGAGGGGTGCCCCGCCACGCGGGAGGGTGGGAGCGGGGCACAGGGAGGCCCAGCCGTGTCACTTACCCTTACCTGGCTCCCCAGGTGGACACCAACCAGGACCGCCTCGTGACCCTGGAGGAGTTCCTCGCGTCCACCCAGAGGAAGGAGTATGGGGAGACCGGAGAGGGCTGGGAGGTGAGGACACGGGGGATTCAAAGGTCCCGAATATGTCTCGCTCCCAGCCCTAACCCTTCTTTCCGAGTTCCTGGCCACTTCTCTTACTCTCTGGGTCTCTGTCCTCCTGCCCCCCACCATTTCTGTCCTCCCCAGTCTCTGATCTTTGTCCCGTCCCCAGCTCCCACTCCGATCTCTCCCTTCCACACACATGGCCCAGGCCTCCCAGCCTTCTCCAAACCTCTGCTCCGGAGTCCCCTGCAACGTGGGGGTGGGAGAGGGCACAGCAGCAGTCACCTGCTGATGGCCCCAGTCCCCACCCCAACAGACGGTGGAGATGCACCCTGCCTACACAGAGGATGAGCTCAGGCGTTTTGAGGAGGAACTGGCCGCCCGGGAGGCAGAGCTGAATGCCAAGGCCCAGCGCCTCAGCCAGGAGACAGAGGCTCTGGGGCGCTCCCAGGACCGCCTGGAAGCCCAGAAGAGAGAGCTGCAGCAGGTGACCCGCTGGGGAAGCTGGGCCCATCCTCCAAGCCCCTGGCAGCCCTTGTCCTTGTGTCTCCAAAGGCTGGGAAGGCCTGTGGTCTCTGTGTTAATCACTGGTAGAGCCTCAGGTGCTGACTGCCATCTTGAATAAGGGCGGACGTTGTCCCCATCCCTGACGGCTCTTGAACCGCCATGTTGGATAAGGGTTGGCGGGAGTGTTGTAAGAAGGAGAGGGGATGAAAAGGCCCAGGAGGGAGGAGAGAGGTAGACTCGGTGAGGGTTCAGGGAGGGCTTCTCTGTCCCAAGCTGTGCCCCGAGCCATGATGGGGGGTGGGAAGTGGCGGAGGGGGGAGAACCGGATCTCTGTGAGTAAGCCCACCTGTCAATGAGGGAGAAAAACTGAGGCCCTTAGAGAAAGGACTGACCACTCAGTGGGTTGTGGAGACTCCGCATCATACCCTCTTCCCTGCACGCTCCTCTGCCCCCTGCAGGCCGTTATGCAGATGGAGCAGAGGAAGCTGCAGCAGCAGCAGCAGCAAAGCCACAGCGACCCAGCCCCCAGCCCTGAGGGACAGCTCAAGTTCCACCCTGAAGCAGGTGCTGGCCCGGGGCCCAGGGAGGAGGGAAGGGACCAGGGTCCCTGGACTCCTGGGTCTGGGGGAGGAGGGGCTGGGATATCTAATGCTACCATTTCCTCTCCATTTCCAGATGATGCTCCTGTTCAAGCTCCAGCCGGTGATGTGGCTGCTTTAGAAAAGAAGGTTCCCGAACAGCCCCCCGAGCCGCCTCAGTTGGGTTCTCAGCACCTGTGACCCCAGAACCCTAGCACTGTGGTTCCGGCCGATGCACCTGATGGGAGGGGAGTGAGTTGTCACAATCAGCCTCCTCTGCGGATGATGCGTGTGGCCTCGTAGGGGAAGGGGACAGAGGGGCTCTTCCCACCTTGCTGCCTAGGCCTCCTGTCTGCCTCCTCGGCTTCCACGGCCTCCCAGTCTGCGGTCCCTTTCTCCCCCTCCCCAAGGGACTTGCCTTCTCGTGTCCATTTGGCCACTCACCCGTAGGGTCAGCCTGGCTTAGGGACACCCCCTCCCTCCCAAGGAGGTCAGCTGTGTGCCCGCCTGCCCAGGCAGTTTGGCCTCGCTGCCCCAGGCCAGGGCCACTCCAGCATCCTGAATCCCACAGCTGCCGGAACCCCGCCTCCCGCTCTGGGCCCCATTTCTGTCAGTTTATGGGGCTTGGGTGGTCCCTCGAGACCTTTCTTTACCTTTTGTGGGACCAGCTACACCTCAAAAACAGTGTCTTCCCCATGGCCGGGTCAAGGAGCAGCAGAGCCCGGAGCAGAGCTGATCAGTACTGACGTCAGGAGCCCCAACTGTCCCTGTGTCCTGGCTTCCAGCTGCCTCAGCCTCGGCCTCCTCCTTGCCGGCTTGGCCCCTCGCCCCTTCCCCACACAGCCACAGAAGGGTCCCGGAGCTGACCCCACACGGGATCAGCTTCCAGCCCCTCGGCCTCACCGAGAGGCCCCGCTGCTTTCTGGCCTTATCCCACACCGCTGCGTGTCCTGCTGTGTACTCCAGTCCCATCCAAATACATTTTCTGGAACAAATCCACGCCTCTGTTTCTTTGTGTATACTGTTCCCTCTGAAACTCCATCCCCACTTCACCTGCCAGAGTCATGCTTTAAGATTCCGTCGAAGCATCATTTCTGAGAGGCCCTATCCCAGCGTCTTTCTGTCCTGTTCTGATGAGTCTGCCATGTGCTCGCATACACATACCTTCATCGCGAGGATGGAAAACCCAAACCCAGGCTTTAACAAGAAAGAAAAGTGCATTGGGACAAGAAATCCCAACGTAGGGTAGCTCCAAGGCCTTGTGGGAACTAGGTTCTCCCATCCGGCTCAGCCACGGCAGGTGTGGGGGCTGCAGCTACCCTGGGTGTCACACCTGTTTGCGCCAACAGCTAATGAAGGAAATCGGCAGAGGGTACACGTTAGAGACTGCGCATCCCCCCAGAGCTGGTGTACCAACATCCCACCAGATGGCGGGGCAGGTCTAGTTCAGTGTAAGAGAGGACCCCATGATGATGATCTTGGAGGCTCATCAACAACACGTATTCCCAAACCTGGGAATGTCCGAGGGAGGGTCCTAGGAAGTTAGCTATGCCTCCTCCACCCCCAGGCTGAACTGCAGTGACAGTAACAGCAAACATCAGCTCTCCGCTTCTCTTTGAAAACTGGTAGTTGGACTCAGTGCCGCAATCTGGAAAATGGGGAAAAAATGGCAGTAGACTTCTGGTATTCTTGAAGGGTTTGATGATAATACCATGAATGGCATGGCTCCTGGCCAGAAACTGGAGGTCAGCAGCGGTAGCTATTATTATAGGGACACATTTCTAGAACCTGAGTTTCGGGGAACCTGCCCTGACTCCCCATATCTATGGAGACTCATTCCAGTGGCCCAGGATGCCTTTCACAATTTACAATTCTTCATTTGCAAGTGTGTCTGCTTGGTTGCTCTCTGTCTCCTCCAATAGATTCCAAAAGGATCAAAGAGAAGGAGGCTCATAGTGTCTCAAGTCCATTGCCCTGTACCCTACACATGGACAAGAATGGAGTCACATCCGCCTGAGAGCAACTGCCACCCTCCTGGCCTCCTGCCTGACCTTTCGTTCTAGTATTAAAGGGACAGAATTAAAGTGATCCTTTATGTTTCATCTGGAAGTGATTTCCTTTTTGACCTGCCTCTGCAAAGGTTTTAAAATGATAACTCTCTCTTTGGAACATCTGTCCCTTAAGAGCTCCAGCTCCAGCTGTAGACAGGGCTTGGAGCAGATGAAGAGAGAGGATTTGGGAGTCTCAGGGAAGAGACAAAAATGAGGAGCCATGAATTGGGGCCTCATGTTTCCCTGGGATTCCAACTCTGCCTTCACCTCATCATCTGAATCTCTGTTCCCCTCTGTATTTACCAGATGTTTCTGAAGTTCTGACATCTGGGACCTTGCAGATGTTGGAGGGACTGCCCCTCCCCAGGTAGGACAGTTGCTGGATCTGGCAAACTAGTCACCTGCTGGTGAGCGTACCTACCATTCCTGTACAACAGTTTGCATAGGTCAAAGTGATGCAGGACCACGAGGCAAGACGTGGGTGGCCTCTGGAAGCCGACAAAGGCAAGGAAATAAATTCTTCCCTCGGAGCCTCCAGAAGCAACACAGCCCTGCTGACATTTTGATTTCTGCCCAGTGATTCTCTTTTTGGACTTCTGATGTCCAGAAGTGTAAGAGAACACGTCTGTGTTGTTTCAAGCCACGAAATTTGTCGTCGTTTATTACAGCAGCTGCAGAAAACTCATACAGTCTTTCTCCTTCTTTCCTGGGAGGTCCCTGACCCTCTCACCTCTTTTCTCTGAGTCTTCATTCATTTTATTCGCTAAATCACTCTGTACTCTCCCTTGTGTATCTCCTCACCTTTTCTATGGTCAGAGCTCTTGGCAGTGAGTATTAATAGTATTAATAGTAATACTTTTAGTATTACTACTACTATGATGGTAATGTCTTACAGCAGCGATGGAAAAGTAATACACACTAATACATGGCAGCTAACAGTTCTATACCACAGAGAATGTGGCAGGTGCCATTCTGAGCACATTATGGTATAAATAACCATTCATTTCATCCTCACAGAACCCCTGTGAGGTCATTACCATCATCGCTCCCGTTTTACAGATGAGGCAAATAAGAGAAGCCACATCCCTTGCCTGCAGTCCCACAGCCAGTAAGTGGCAAAGCTGAGATTTGAACCCTGGCAGGCTGGATCCAAAGTTCACATCGTGCCATGTTTTGCTTTTTTTTTCCCGGAAATAAATCTATGCTATAAAAACCCTGGTAAACAAATGAGTTAATGAGTAAATGCTCTTCCCACCCCTCTTTTGCATGGTTGACACAGACTGTCTGCTCCCCGCACCAGAGGGAGGCAGAGAGTGGCGTGTGGCTCATCTCTAGGTCCCCAGCACTGCCCGGCACAGGGTCAAGTCAAGAGTAAAATTGTTAGCCAACAGAACGTGTGAGTCATGCCCACGGTGAGCGCCACAGCGAGAAGCTGCCCAGGTCAGACCCGTGTCCCTGCCACACTGCCAAAATCCCTCCGGTGTCCTCTTAAAGCCCTTCGTGACTGCTCCCCTGCCTGCTGCCCCAGCCCATCTTCCATTACGCCCACCCACTATCTTTTTTCTTCAGCCATGCTGGCCTTTCTTCAGTTCTTAGAACTTACCTAGCCCTTTCCCATCTCCAAGCCCTTTGCTCATGCTGTTCCCCACTGGACTTATAGCTGTGAGCGCAGAGAAAGTGCCTGTCTCCTTTCTGTTGTGTCTTCAGGACCTGAAACAGGTCATACGCTCAGTAAACATTTGTGCTCCGTAAACATTTGTGTTCCATTGGGAAGACTCTGCCTTATGCTTAACTCCACGGTTGGTCTCCCACGGTTGGTCTCCCAGGGACAGCAGGTGTCTGACCTGCTGAGCAAAGGAGCCCTGCCCTTAACTTAATTATCAATTAAATTAAACACAGCGCACAGTGCAGTGTGTGGACTCTGAGATCACACAGGTTGGATTTTTTTTTTTTTTTTATGCCTACAGCACCTGGTCTTCCCAGGTGGTCTCCCATGCAAGTACTAACCAGGCCTGACCCTGCTTGGCTTCCGAGATCAGACATTGGGCTTGTTCAAGGTGGCATGGCTATAGAGCATGGACCGTGGCTCCACTGGGAGGCGAACTCAAGACCTTCTGTGTGTAAAGAAGACATGCTAACCGCTACGCTATGGAACCACGTCCCACGCTGGTTGGCTTTCAATCCCTGCCCCGACACTTGCTTGACGTGCAGCTTCAGGCAAGACTCTTGAACGCTGCACCTTTCCTCATCTGTAAAGTGGGGTTAATGACACGACAGAGGCTGGCTGCGAGGGTTATGAGAGATACTACCCAGAAAGCCTTTAGAACAGAGGCAGGCAGAGACGGTCCCGTGTCAGAGCCTTGAGGAATACTTTCACAGACAAATAAAAACACACAGAAAAGCACAGAGAAAACACCCTGGGACGCACGCCCAGAAACACCAAGCCTTAACATACTGCTCTAATTGCTTCTTATTTCTTTTCTTAAGACATAAAATGTTACAGAGAGCGTCGAAGCCCCCGTGACTCTTCCTCTATCACACCACCTTCTTCCCGACCTCAGGGGAGCCACTATCCTGAATGTGGAGTTTTTCATTCGCATAAATGTTTCCAGTTCTGTATTAAACAGGAAAATACCTTCAAACACTACAGAACACTCTTATATGAACTGCGATGTCACTTGAGTTTAGAAACAAGAGGACTCGTTTCTAAAGGACCCTTACGTGAACTGTGATGTCACTTGATTTTTTTTTTTTCCACTGAGGTTGGAGATACCACGTCAACAGCATGTACAGCTGGTTCAGCCATCTTCCTTGCTACGTGGTATCCTGTTGTTAAGATTTGCCGGTTTATTTGCCATGGTTCCACTGATGACTGTTGGCAATTTGGAGCCATCAAACTCAACACTGAAATAAACATTCTTAGACATCTTCTTGAATACAACTTGGAGAGTTTCTCAAGGACACACGTCTTCTACCCAGGACAGGGACTGCTGGATCGTGCCATAGCCTCGTTTTCCACTTTACCCAATATTCCAAAATGATTTCTCTGGGCATAGAAACTCACTGCCAACAGTTTTGAATTATAACTTTTCATTCTGAAACCTCTGAAGAAGTTGCAACAAATAGAACAGAGTTCCTTTGTACTCTACACCCAGCTTCCCCACCGTGTTGTTATTTTAGGTAACTATGGTTATGTTGTAAAACCAGGAATTGCTATTGCTGCATTATTTAATCAGTTACAGACCTGATCGGGATTTCATCAGCACGTCTAAGTTCTAAGAGATTTTATCTAATGTGAAGATTTGGGTACCCATCGCCACAGTCAGGATACGGAACTGTTCCATCCCCACAAAGACACTCCCCTGTGTTCCCCTGAATAACTGCATCCTCCCCCGACCCCCAACCAGCTGGTGTGTTCTCTATGGCTATAACTTTGTCACTTCGAGGATGTTCTATAAATGGAATTATACACTATGCAACACTTTGAAATTGCCTTTTCTTGCTTAGCATAATGCCCTTGAGATCCATTCAAGTTGTTGCATATGTTAATCGTTCATTCCTTCTTATTGCTGAGAAGTTATTTCATTGTATCAATATGCCAGTTTGTTTATCCATTGTCTGGTTAAAGGACATTTGGGTTGTTTCAGCTATTACGATAAAAGTGCGATGAACATTTGTGTACAGGTTTTTGTGTGAACAATAAATACACAAGAGCATCTACTTATTAAAAATTCTTTGTTTTCCTCTTTCTTCAAAGTATTGATATTGTGTACTAAGTGCAATCATTAATATTTTTATTCAGCAGTTTCTGTGAGCTTGGACCTGTGACTCCCTGTGGAAAGCTCAGGTCGTAATTAAAAGTCTACAAGGGAAGGGAAATGGACAAGTTTGCTGTGGGCGAAGACGGCCGGAACTTTGCCAATTGACTCAGAGATTAATCGCTTGTTATATTTGACATACTAGACTCCAGAGCTCAGTTAATCTTCTTAACTCTCTATGGGTAGATGCCATTGTGACCTCCGTTTTCCAGAACAGGCAGGTGAGGCTCACAGAGGTAAACCCCTTGTGTAAAGCGATCCAGCCAGGAAGTGGCAAGGAGGGGTTTGCGACACGCCAGCCTGGCTTCACAGGTCTTCCGAAGCAACACGGCCTGGTTTCTCAAACTGTGCTCTTTGGAGGCAGGCAGTTTACAGGTGTTTATATGCTGGCTGTGAAAGCGAATATGACCGAGGTTCTCTCGGTCTATTTGTCAATGAGGGCAACAGGTCCATCGTGAGAAATTGCGGGTGAGGAAAGTAAAGCGTGGAGCTGGGAGGCTCCATTAATATTCATATTAGTAATTCTTATCTTGACTATTACTATCCTCTTTCTGAAAAATTCCTCAGGGCCCTCGATTTTTTGAGCCCAAGTGAGAATGAGGAGAAAATAAAGCAGGTCGTACCGCCTTTGACAAAAAAAAAAAAGAAAGCCCCTCCCCTTGCGTCACGTGGTTCTAAGAGTCCCTAGGGGTCGCTCTGGTCCCGCCCCCCCAAGGGCGGATCTAACGGTACGTTCGACCAATGGGGACGCTAGAAGTAAAGGACGTCGTCATGGAATTGGAAGTGCAGGTCCCGCTGACCAATGAGAAGCGGCGTCGAGGCAACAGGGGGGGCGGCGGGGCCACGCCCCCAGACGAGCAAGGACTCAACTTATTATCTCTGCAGCCAGAAAGTAGCCGACTCTGGAACGCGGCGTTTCCGCGATGGCGCTTCGCTGGGGCATTGTGTCAGCTGGCCAAATCTGCAGCGACTTCACGACCGTGCTGCGGACGCTGCCTCGCTCCGAGCACCAGGTGCGCCCTCCCTTCGAGTCTTGGAGAAGACCAGGCTGGGGGGCCGGGACGCCTGGGTCTGAGGGAGGAGGGTGCTAGGATTCTGGACTTCCGAGTCCCCAAGGCATTGAAACAACCTCTCATTCTTGATCCACTCCTTGCTCCCCTTCTGTGGTGTGAACATCAGCACCGTGATGTTTGGGAGCGTCCTGATCTGAGCGGCTGTGATCAGAAATTGAGATAGTAGGGAATTTCATAATCGCTTGCCCCAGATCTCTGTCCCAAGACCCAACAGCCCAACCCCCGTCCCCTCATCTCCGGTCTTGGGGAATGTCATTTCTGCTTAAGCCAGCGCCTTTTCTATCACCTGCCTTCCATCCACCTGTCTTGCACGCCTGCCTGGCGTCCCTCCAGGTGGTGGCAGTGGCGGCCCGAGACTTGAGCCGCGCGAAGGAGTTTGCGCGAAAACACGATATCCCCAAGGCTTACGGGTCCTACGAGGAGCTGGCCAAGGACCCTAACGTGGGTGAGTGAGGAGGGCCGCAGGGGCCACCGGGGCGCTGCTTGCAGGTGCTCCGTCGGAGACGCAAAGCTCCGCGGGACGGGCGGGTCACTTTGGAACTGCGGAGGGACCTCGGGCTGGGAGGCGGAGCTAGAGGAACGGCTTTGGTCTGGGATGAGCTGTCTAGTATGAAACTGCGTGCAGGAGCCAGGCCTCGCGGCGCAGCGGGGCTTGAATTTCTCAGGGAGCCGCTTCAGGCTTTCGATGTGTCCCGTGGCCAGTGGCTTCTGTGTCCCAGAGTGGCCCGGATGGAGAGGCAGGGCAGTGTCGTCGGACGAGAGCCGGGCTCTGGGGTCACGCCAGCGGGATAGGCCTTTCCCTCGTCTGCTTGGCCCTTGTCAGTTTCCTTATCTGTAAAACGTGGAAAACGATCGCATCTCCCTCCTGGTGTTGCTGTGAGGATGAAGGGATGGACTACGGTCATCTTGGAGGGCCGGAGATGATCTGAGAAGAGTGATGGTAGAGAATGGCTAGACCAGTGTTCCACATCTGCGGTCGGGCTGGGTCCCCGCTGGGGCGACCCGGGTTCCTCCGAGGCCGCAGGCGGCGCCAGAGGTCTGGGGCGAGCGGGGCTTCTGATCTGTCGACCTCTCTCCTCCCAACGCAGAGGTGGCTTACATCGGCGCCCAGCACCCCCAGCACAAGGCCGCGGTGCTGCTGTGCCTGGAGGCGGGCAAGGCCGTCCTGTGCGAGAAGCCCATGGGCGTGAACGCCGCCGAAGTGCGCAGAATGGTGGCGGAGGCCCGGTCCCGAGGCCTCTTCCTCATGGAGGTGAGGCCGCGGGGACCCTTGCGACTTCCAGCGGAGCGCTCCTCGCCCTTCTGAAACTTGGTGGCCCGCGGACATTCTGTGGAGGAACACGGGTGGGGGCGGGGGGGTTCCAGGAGTCAGGACGGGCACGAGAGGAAGTGGGGTGGGCGCCTCGGCCACGATGGAGCTGACCTGTGCCAGGGACTCCGCTGGCAAGGGCGCTCGTGGGTGGCAGCCACTGCTTCTGTCCCTGAGCGAACGTGTCCCCCGAAGGAGCCTTTGTCAGTCAGCCTTTCAGAAAAAGATGCCCGGACTGAAAGTGGCACAGAATGGCGATGGGCTCGGTGCGGGTGGATTCCAGGGACAGAGGAGGGAAGGACCACGGAACCCCCTACCAACGCTCAGCGTCCAGCGGCCTTCGTTTTTGCCCTTAACGGACGCATGGGTAGCTAGAGGGGCCTTCGACGTCTTGCAGATTGCCAATAATTAGAATGGCTACCAGAGGGCAGTGGATGGTGGCAGCAGTTAAGGCGGCCACCCAGAGGTCCCCCGAGAAGCTACTTCTGATAAGTACTATTTTGGTTCTTAAATACTTGGTTGTAGGTTCTTCCAGTAGTAGCAATAGCTGCCTCTTACTCCTCTGGGTCCTACCTAGCTATCGTTTCCCCAATATGGCTGAGCCTTCCTATCTGCCAAGTTCCACACGCCCAAGAAATAGATTATCAACGCCCAAGAAATAGATTATCAAATTCGATTATGGTTACTCAGTGACTTCTGGTCCTCACTGTACTTTGTCCCTGCTAACATTCTGTGAGTTTATCAGTTCCTCATTTTTATTGGCACTTAATGTGTGCCCTATCCAACCATGGGAATGGGGGAGTCATCATGTATAAGACACAGGCTCCGTCTTAAAGAGGTCTGCCATGCTCATAGAAATGGGCAGTTGACAGAGCACAGCGGCCCCAGCCCCCGTCCCTGCAGGTAGGGACTGACCTGAGCCTTAAAGGAAAAGTCAATTGCACAGGTAAGCAGGCCAGAAAGAGAAAGCAGGGTTGACGTTAATCAGAATGGCCAGATTTCATGTATTTAGTATGAACTTGATCTTGGACAGGTCGAGCTTTCTGGCTTTCAAGTCAGAGCACTCTAGCCTCTAGTTCCCCAGTGTCTAGCTCTGTGACCTTGAGCAAGGACTTTGACTCAACTGAACCTCGGTTTTCTCATCTATGAAATGGATGTAATGATCGCTACCTGGGAGCGGTGTTGGGAAGGTTCATTATGCAAAGGTGGCCCAGGGCGTCTTGTCCATAATACATACCCGAGAAATGGGAGATGATGTTTGGCACACAGGGGAACTGGGCAGGGGGTGACTGGGTGACCTCTAGGAGAAGCGAAGAGCTCTCTGGGGCCGTGCTGGGGGTGGACTGGAGGGCAGAGGTGGGACATACTTGTGGCCCAGGTCCGCAACTGCAAATGCCGGCACAGGCTGGATGGCCTCACTACTAGAGACTGATCATCCCACACTTGTGGAGGCTGGAAGCTTGAGGTCAAGGCGTCAGGAGCATGGCTTTCTCCCGAGGCTTACCTCCGTGGCATGTGCGTGGGCTGCTTCTCCCTTCACCTCCGCGAGCTCTTCCCTCTGCGCATGCGTGCGTCCTCATGTCCTCTTCTCATAAGGACACTGATCTTACTGGATGAGACCTCACCCTAACGACCTCATTTCAACTTAATTACCTCCTTAAAATCCCATCTCCAAAGACACACACACCGGGGCGTACTGCAGGTATTCCAACTTCCACAGGAATTAGGTGGGGACACAATTCAGCCCATAACATTGGGAGGCTGGGGTCATGGTGCAGATGAGGAAGGACAAGGCTGGAGTTGGGGATGTGGGTCTGGAGACGAGGGGAGAGGGCAGAGAGAGAGTCAGGATCAGGACACAACTTGGGGACTGAGAGGCTGTGGAAAGAAGGCGGAGGGTTCTCGTTTGAAGACCGGGGAGCAACAGGTACCCTCTGGAGTTTGGGCCCCAGAGAGGGAAGAACTGGGTGGTTAACTCCTGGATCCTGACCCCTTTCCTTCCCTTCCTGCATCCCGCTTCCCTCTGTGGCCTGCAGGCCATCTGGACCCGCTTCTTTCCCGCTGTAGAAGCTCTGAAGTCTGCTCTGGCGCAGGGGACCCTGGGGGACCTCCGCGTGGCTCGGGCAGAATTTGGGAAAGACCTCAGGGGCGTGCCGCGGTCCGTGGACTGGGCCCAGGCTGGCGGTGGTTTGTTGGACCTTGGCATCTACTGCGTCCAGTTCATCTCCATGGTCTTCGGAGGGCAGAAGCCGGAGAAGATTTCAGCTGTGGGAAGGCGTCATGAGACAGGTACGGTTTGTTCTTGACTCCGTGATGGTGATAAGAATAATCCTGCCTTAGTGGGTGTCCTGAGCTGGGACTAAGTCTCCTCGCCCATCAACGTCGGGTTAGACAGCTGGAGGAAGCTCCTGCAGGAGACGAAAGGGGATCCGAGTTGAGAGTGTGGACAGGCTGTGTCCTGGGACTTTGCTGTGTGATCCGAGCCAAGGGACTCAAGCTCTCTGAGTCTTAGTTCCTAATAAAATGTCAGAAGGAGTTAATGAAGTAACCATTGAGGCAAGTGAAGCAGTTAATAGATATCAGCGATTCTTATTTTTTGAAGTTGTCTCAGTTAGCCTTTGCTACATAACAAACTACCCCGGAATTTAGTGACCTCGGTGATGATGTGGGTTGGCAATTTGGACAGGGCTCAGCTTGGGTGGTTCTTCTGTCGGCCTTACTCCTGCAGCGGCCGTCAACTGGCTCTGCCGCACTTTTGTCTTATGGGAGCTGGCTGTTGTCTGGGCCTTGCGAAGTTCTCCTGCACTTGGCCCCTGCAACTGGCCAGCTCAAGCTCGTTAACAGCTTGGGTTCAAAGTTCTGGGTGCAGCAAAAAGAAGGCAAGATGCCATGTGTTTGCTCCTGTCACATTGCCCAGAGCCAGCTCAGATTTCAGAGATGGCCAAACAGACTGTACCTCTGGATGGAAGGAGCTAGTAAGTCATGTGGTAAAGGGTGACTCATTGAGAAATAAGCGGGTTTACCAACAGTACCATGGAAAGCAATAAGTAACCAGGAAAAGAATACCTGGGGTGAAGGACACATATAAAAACACTGAGTTACTCTCACATCTGGCCGATCTGTACACTGAGACATATCTCTAACAATAGATCTCACTTGCGAAGGGCTTCCTGTGATTAGGGTTATGACAGGTGACATCTCCCCGAGGTAGACAGATTACGATTGTGTCCATTTTACGGATGCGGAAACTGAGCTGTAGACGGGACTGATCCAGCCTCACGCAGCAGGTCCAGAGCAAGAAATCGGGCTTATCCCAAACCAGAGAGAACTCCATCGGTAGGTTCTTCCATCCACTGCATGACAGAACCGGGCTACTATTTTACATGAGGTGTTTCATTTTTAATTAATGCTCCTCTGTCACTTGGTGTGATCTAAATATACTCCTAAGTGCCTTGTGCATTTTATATCATTTAATGTAATACTTAGAACCACCCGATGAGGTAGGTTCTGTTATCATCCCTGTGTTTGAGATGAGGAAACTGGTTTTCACACGCCTATACAAGTATTTCCAGAGAGGGAAACTAAAGAGATGAAGTCTCTTTGATTTTCTTTTAGCACTTATTGGCTTTTTATTTCAATGACGACTTACTGCGATAGAATTCACATAACTTACAATTTATTCATTTAAAGTGTATCATTCCATGGCTTTTGTGTATTCACAGAGTAGTAGTGCATTTATCACAAAATGAATTTTAGAATATTTTCATTAATTAAAACACACACATGCACGCACACACACACACATTCACACAATTCTCCCAAACTCCCGAGCCCTAAGCAACCACTCGTGTACTATGGATTGGCCAAATATGGGGTATTTCATCCAAATGGAATGCCGCAATATGTGGCCTTTTGTGTCTGGATGTCTCTCTCAGCATGAGTGTTGTCAGGGTTCATCCACGTGGTAGCGTGGACCGGTGCTCCATTCTTTTCCGATGCTGCTTCAGAGACAAGATCTCTCGCCCAAGTTTCCACAGGTGGGATCTGTTTCGAGGCTTGCCCTTGTCCTGTGCCTCCCCCCAGGTGTGGACGACACGGTCACCGTGCTCCTCCAGTACCCAGGAGGGGTCCACGGCAGCTTCACCTGCAGCATCTCGGTCGACCTCAGCAACACGGCCTCCGTGAGCGGCACCAAGGGCACGGCCCAGGTGAGGCACCACCGGCCGAGCTGGGATGGGCCCAGGTGCTGGGAACCGTGGCCCTTAGCAAGAAGAGCGGGCCAGCTGTGGCTTTGCAGCCGCAGATGTGCCGAAGCAGCCTTTCCCCACACTGTTGCTAAGGAATCCATCCTCAGGCTCCAGGCCGTGGGATGGGGTTTGGACCAGCGGGCTCCTTCCTGACGGGGAGCCTATTGCTCTGTCCCATATCCTTAGGCCTAAGGAGTAACCGTTGCTATCAGTCCTGCTTGTAGGGTAGTGGAGGCCTTTGCAATGGCTTCCAGGAGATGATGTGGGCATCACTAAGAGCAGCTCCAGTGGGCTTCCTGGGGCCATGTTGCTCGAAAGAAATCCTGTTCTTCAAAGAATTTGGACCTTGCCCCAGCTGCATCTGTGTATTTCCATGTTGGCCTAGTTGAGAATGGGAATAACTTAGGCTCCCCAGGGATCTGGGGCTGAAAACAAAGGTCTCCAAGTGGAAGAAGGAGCCGAATAGTCCAAGTCACCTTGAAAAAGGGATTCACACAGACCCAATGATACGCATGCACCCAGAGAGGGATCTGCCTCTGGCGAGACGAACAGACAGGCTTCTAGGTGACAACTGTGCTGAAGAAAGTCCAGCGGCCAGTGATCCAGGGGATGTCCAGCCCTCCCAGAGGATGGAGGGCGGCCAGCCCTGAGCCAGCAGGTGGCTGAGGGAGGCCCCTGAGCATCACAGGCAGTGGGGCCACCTCTCATCTCCTCCCACAGATCCTCAGCCCTTGCTGGTGCCCGACTGAGCTGGTGGTGAACAAGGAGCATAAGGAGTTCCCGCTGCCCCCGGCCCCAAGCCAGGAGTTCAATTTTATAAACGGAGCAGGCATGAGTTACGAGGCCAGGCATGTCCGCAAGTGCCTGCGAAAGGGTAAGGATGTGGAGGACCGTGGGGCGGAGGGGTGGCAGGGCAAGCCTGGTAAGGCAAGCAGAACCCTTCCCACCATCAGCCGCTTAAGCAGCCGTTGGAGACTCCATCTCTCCGGGCTCCCCCCTCCCCCGGGGCACCATTTGCCTGAATGTGTGTGCCTCGTGGGATTCTGGGAATTGTAGTTCTTTTGGTCTCTTGGGCGTCAGGACAAGGAGCCCACACTGTCCTCTCCCCCAGGCCTGAAGGAAAGTCCTGTGATTCCCCTGGCGGAAAGCGAGCTCCTGGCCGACATCCTTGAGGAGGTGAGGAAGGCCATTGGAGTTACTTTCCCCCAAGACAAATGCTGATGTACGCCCCAAATAAATAAAAACATGGTTTCCACAGAGATCGTGACGCTGCTGGTTTGGTGGGAGCTGGTGAGCCCAGCGTCAAAGAGCTCAGCACTGGAGAATAAATGTGGTGATGGGAGGTGGGGAGGGGACGGAAGTCGGAGTCAGGAACACATTTCCCATGAGGTCCCGGAGCAGACACCTGTGGCAGATCCGTAGTTCGCCCGTGTGGCCCTGGGCAGGGAACAGCACGTGGGTAGGAGGCGACCCTAACTGCATCTTCCCCAGCCTCCCTCTGCCTTTGTTTCCTCCTCAGTAAAGGGGAACTCTAGTACTGACCACCCTCTGGCGAGGATTCTGTGGGATGGTACAGGAACAGCCCCTGGCACACAGTAGGCTCTCAGTAAACAGTGGGTGACCCTTCACTTTGAGGCCGGGCCTTTCCTGTACTGGCCTGCAGAAGCTCCAGGGCTCCACGATGTCGACAGGAAAGTGATAGCTGCCCTCACGAGTGTTTCAGTGGCCTCACTGTCTAAGCCGGTCGTACGCCCCTCTGTGTAGCAGGTGTGAGATCATTCCCACTCCAGTTACGAGTACTTAGAGGGTGGGCTATGTGTAAGTGCCTGAATTCAGTGCTCTAGGGAAGATCTAATGTATATTTTCTAGTAGTGAGTATAGGTTAGGTTATGCTCCAGTAAGAAACAACCCCCAAATCTCAGCTTAGCGTACCAAGGGTTTTTTCTCACTCGTGTTATGTTTTGGCTGAGGGTTCTGGTCTGTATGTGTCTGGGACCTGGGGTGACAGAGCCACTACGATCTGGAATCTTGCCAGTCACTGTGGCCAAAAAAAGAGAATGCCCTGGATGTTCATGTGCCAATACTTCAATGCTCTGACGCAGGAATGGTATGCATAACCTCTTCTAATCTCTCAGCTGAAACTAGTCACATGACCTCAACTAACCACAGACAGTCCAGGAAGTTCTATTTACCAGGTTCCAGAAGATGAAGATATATATATTTGGCTTATGATACTGATAACTCTCATTTTGAACATATACGCAATTTGGTAACAATTTTAGAACATCGAGAGATGAGCTGTCATCAAACAATTTTTCTATTGTTTCTATTCTATGTCCCATTACACATCACTCAGTTATCACCACATCGGTTTCAGCCCTCTGCTTGCTTGGTTTCAACCTTTTAACTGTATGGCAGAGATGGCTAGAAGTCCCTTTATTAATCATTCCCCTGTAATAAATAGGGAAGCTTCACTGGACACTTGGCTGCACAGCTAAAGACTACATCTCCCAGGCTCCCTTGCACCTAGTTTCTTGCCAGGTAAATAGCTTTTGGCCAATGGGATGTGAGGCATCTGAGTTATGCCTTTAAAAGGCAAGGAGAATGGCATCTCTTTCACCCTCTCCCTGCTACTGGAGTGACGGTATGATGTCGCGCACTGGCCTGACCATCTGACACTATGAGATGGAAGCCATGTGTTGTGGATGGTGCAGCCACACAGTGATTGTGGAGGTGGGCATGCCTCAGGATCTGCAGGGTGGGTTGGCAAACTGGAGACCCGAGAGAGACGATGTTTAGTCACAGCCTAAGTCCGAAGGCCCGAGTACCAGGAGAGCTAATGGTGTGGTTCTTGGATGAAGCCTGGCAGCTAAGGGACCCAGGAAGAACCAACGTTTCAGTTTGAGTTTGAAGGCAGGAAGAAGGTAATGTCCTAGTTCTAAGACCGTAGGGCAGAAGGAATTCTTACTTGGAGGAAAGTCAGCATTTTTGTTCTATTAAGGCCTTCAACTGATTGGATGAAACCCACCCACATTTGGGAGAGCAATCTGCTTTTCTCATTCTGCCAATTTAAATGTTAATCTGGTCTCAAAATACCCTCGCAGAAACATCCAGAATAATGTTAGATCAGATATCTGGACCCATATAACTAATCACACAGTCCCGACACGGTGGTACTTTACTCACTGTTAATAGCACTTGGGATTTCATATTCTTGAACTGTTATGTGAGAGGGAAATAAACTTCTTAGTTGTTTAAGCCACTGTTATATTAGCCTTTGCTAAAGCAGCCAAATTGGTGTGCCACCTCATAGTTTTCAAAGATAGCTCATGTCCCTGCTCACTGCCCTCATTAAGAAATGAGTCCAGCTCTCCTTCCCTTGAAATTGAATGGGCTCATGACTCATTTGTTGCCCTTGGAACATGGCAGAAGCGATGCTACAAGACTTCTCAGGCTAGGTCAGGGAAGACAGTGCACTTTCTCATTAGACGAAATAATCTCAAAATCTTCAGCCATCATGTGAGGATTTTCACTGGCCAGAAGCCACCAAGCTGTGAGGACGCCCAAACTATGAAGAACCACATGGAAAGCCATGGGGCTCCAAGAAAATAGATGTTCGATCAGATCCCGATCAAACCCCAGCTAAACCTATCCCAATGTCATTACCCACAGGCCTATGAAATATAATAAAATGATTGTCGTTTTAAGCCGTTAAGCTCCAGGCTGATTTCTTACATGGCAATGGCTACCCAGTAAAACTGGTGTAACGTTTACAATGTGAAAGATGGATTTTTTCTTTTAGACATCTTTTAAGATGTCTAAACAGAACTGGAACCCCCGAATCCCACATATTGTTTTCCACCCCAGAAACGTTCCGAGGTTGACCATCAGGGCCCTCTGCCACTGAGGAACTCAGCACCGTCGGCGTGTTATTCCTCTCCTTTGCCCTCCCCTCGTGTGCAAAGTGTTCTTCCTTTCCTGGCACGGTCATCGGTTTCTAAGAGACTCTCGATGACCTTTCACCTCTTGATAGTCACATCCTTGTGTGACCTCCTCTCCTGTGAGTGTGCTGGATCTAGTGACCTGCCGCTAATGGCAGAGGTTATGGTATGTCCCTTCCCAAACTAGGTTATAATCAACTGTGACTTCAGTCCTGCTTACTCACTTTGATGAAGCCAGCTGCCATGTTGTGAGCTGCCCTGTGAAGAGGTCCCATGGCTAAGGACTGAGGCTGCTCTGTGGCCAGCAACCAGCAAAGAACTGAGGCTGTCATGGCAACATCTCCTAAGGAACTGATCATCCCAACCACATAAGCGTGCTTGGAAATGCATCCTTCCCCAGTTGAGCCCTCACACGAGACCACAACCCCAGCCAACACAGCTTTTTATAGCCTTGCGAGTGCGTGTGGAACAGAGGACCCAGCTAAGCCATGCCCAGATTCCACCTATAACTTATATCTGGCAAGAGACATCTCTAACTTTAAAATATCTGTAAACTGTAATTTTCTTTGTTACAAAAATCAAAATATCATTTTATTTCTGTTCTCTTTAAATAAGCAGCTGCTTCCACTAATAATTATGTGTAAGAGAGTGTAAGAGAGATTTATTGTGACCAGCGAGCCATGGGAGAGCTGTGAGCAGGGGAGGGCAAGGGTCCCCTACAAGGATCCAGGTAGGGGATGGGCTGAATGCGGGGGACAGGAGGCTGAGGCTTGTAAGTGGGGGCAGAATAAGAAAGCCATGTCCAAACACCACAGCTGTCAAGCCGGAGAGCTGAGAGCACCTGTAAGAACTTTACAACTTAGGCAAGCCCATCTCCCTCTCTGGGCTGTGATTTCCTCATCTTTATGCAGGCCATGATTATCCTAGATGTATTAGTTATCTATTGCTGTGTAACAAATTGCCCCCAAACTTAGCAGCTTAAAACAACAATAAACATTTATTATCTCACACAATTTCTGAGAGTGAGAAGCCCATGAGTGGCTTAGCTGGATGGTTCTGGCTTAGGCTCCCTCATGAGCTTGCTGTCAGGATGCGGGGACAGCTGTCATCTGAAGGCTTGAAGGGGCTGGAGTGTGTGCTTCCAAAGTTGCTCACTCATGTGGCTGGAGGGCTTGGTTCCACACACATGCATTTCTCCGGAGGAGGACTGCTTGAGTGTCCTCACGATGTGGCGGCTGCTTTCTCTAAAGCAAGCGAATCAAGAGAGAGCAAGGCAGAAGCTATGGTGACTTTTATGACCTAACCTTGGCAGTTACATTGTTATTTCCACAGTATCCTCTTGGTCAGTCCTATTCAGTGTGGGAGAGGCATGAACACCTGGAGGTGAGAACCAGTGGGGCCGATGATGGACGTAGGCTTCACAGTTCCAATATAGCATCTTTATTATTGTAAACAATTTTGACTTTGGAGTTTAAAAAGTCTTCTCCCCTTCTCCTCAACAGCTGTACCCTTAGAGGTCTGTGGTCACATTGAAAACCCTTTCCTCCGTCTCTGTAACTGAGGTAGAAGGAGGGCTCATTCACTGGGCTTGAATAACAGCCGCAGATAAAGCCTGCTTCAAAGTTAGCAGGAAACACCAGGTCTCCTAAGGACACGCTTTCTTACACACAGAGAAACATTGTTCTCTAAAAATGTCAAGTGTTGGAAATTCCACTGTCGCCATAAAACAGTCCACTCTTGCTGTAGGATCTAAGTCATTTGATACACATTAGCGACCTTGATTTCCGGTCCCCGGTACATCTTCAAAGGCTTTGGACCCAACACGCTACATCCACATTTAGCTTGTAGTTTCCAAGGACATAGGACCCTGGTTCTTCTTCACAGTCCACCCCTGATGCCGCCCCTGCTTTGCTTTGAGCCTATCACATAGTTGTCACCTAAACTCCACCCTTCCTCCAAATTCTACAGTAACTCAACTACCTTTTCCTTGTTTGTCAAGATGCTCCATGGTTTCTCTGTTGTATGAGCTCCATCACGGCAGTGGGTCCATAAACTTGACTTTTTCAGACTTGTTCCTGGAGATGTTAGGCCGATGGCCTGGAACACATATCATCTTCAATTGCCATGGCTCCCAGCCTCCCTTGGGACATAGAATCCTTCTCTCCTCCATCTGACCCCAACCTATTTTTCTAATACGAGTTCTTTTTTCTTCTCATATTTTTTTAAAAAGGAGATATAGTTTCCATATGGTAAAGTGCACGTCTTATGTGTCAGTTCAGTAAATGTTTTAAAGATGTGTCTAGCCAAGTCATCACCGCCCAGATCAATATGTAGCACATTCCAGGCACCCTGGGAGCCTCTCTTGGGGCCTGGTCCTCTCCATATCCTGCCAATCTATCACCATAGATTAATTTCGCCACTTTTTGAAATTCAGCTTCCTTTTATTCTCATACGAACACCCATAACCACTCATAGGATTTAGTCATCTGAAACGTCCTGCCTCAATGACTGCTATTTGGGGGCCTCTGCTGTCCCCCTCCGAGGTGCACTAGACGTTGCTTCTGCCCTGGGAGAAGTCCCATCCGAAACTTCTGAAAATATTGCGAGAACGAAGGAATGAAAGTCATAGCTGCGAATGAATGGGCGGCCGGTGGAATGGCGCCAAGACCAGTTCCTAAGGGGAAGTGCTGATCGGACAGTCACGTCCCGAGGCCCACGGCCGTGCGGGGCAGCGGCCCGCGGCGGCCATTTTGCGGGGCGGTCACGTGAGATGACGCACGCTCAGCGGGACGCTCACGTGACCGGGGGCGTGCTGCAGCCGCCCGGGCAGACCCGACGAGAGGCGGCGGCGGGAGCGTCGGTGATGGACGGGTCCGGGGAGCAACCCAGAGACGGGGGTGAGGCGGGAGGCAGACGGGCGGGAGGAGGACGAGCCCCTCGCCGGCCGGCCCCGCGATCCCGCCCGCCGCGCTGGGGCGGTGCGATCTCCAAGCACTCCGGGGCAGAAACTCCCGGGTCGGGCGCTGCCAGCCTCCGGCCCCCTCCTTCCCCGAGGTTCCCCAGCTTTCTGGCCTCCGCGCCGCGATCCCTTCCTGCCCGGTGCTCTGGGACCCCAGAGAAGCTGCGGACCCCAAAATCCAAGCCCCCGGGCAAGCCCGGGCTTGTTGCCGGCAGCACTTCCTGGTGGGAGGGACGGGTCTCCCTTCGGCCCCCTCCGGCCAGGATGCTTTAAGTGTTCCCTCAGCCTGCTTTCCCGGAAGAATGTGTGGTACAGGCCTAGTCTCCCTGCCTCTTCCTCCATGGGCGACTCAGTTGCCCGGGCCTCCCGTCACTTGATCTACCAGGGACCCAGAAATCCAGGGCCCTCTAGCATTGTCCTCCTTCAGGGATCACGGACCACCGCAGTTCCCCCAGATCCCCTAGGACCCAAGAGCCAGGCACCTCTTCCCTCCTTTCTCCTCTAGGGCCCACCAGCTCTGAACAGATCATGAAGACAGGGGCCCTTTTACTTCAGGGGTGAGTTTGAGGTCTGATTATTGCAGAGCGGATTTGAGGAGTGACGCCTCCTTCTGATCCTGCACCCCACCCTTCCATTCCCGCTCTAGTTTCATCCAGGATCGAGCGGGGCGAATGGGGGGAGAGACACCTGAGCTGGCCCTGGAGGCCAGGGGGCCGCAGGATGCTTCCACCAAGAAGCTGAGCGAGTGCCTCAAGCGCATCGGAGATGAACTGGACAGTAACATGGAGCTGCAGAGGTGTGGTTCCCAGGACCCAGGAGTCCAGCCACTGGTCCCCTTCGCCCTCAGAACCTGGGAGTCTCGGCTCCCAACCCCGTCTTTCCCTAGAAGCATGGAGTGCAGACCCACAGCCCCCATTTCCCTCAGTGCTGGGGTCCAGGGCCTCGCCACTCAACCCAGCACTCTCCACTCCCAGCCCTCCCCTCCCCCCGAATCTTGAAACCCTCCTTCACGGAGTCATTTTCTCCACTTTCCTAAATGTCCATCTCGTCTCCCCCACCCCCATGGCCTTGTGCTCATCATTCGGTGTGGCTCAGGCCTGTTTCCTTGTCCTGGTATGGGGCAGATGCCAGTCTCCACGCCCTGCCTGACCTTGACTGTCCCTCCCAGCACTGTCCCTCCGCTTCCCCGCAGGATGATTGCAGCTGTGGACACAGATTCCCCCCGCGAGGTCTTTTTCCGAGTAGCGTCCGAGATGTTTTCCGATGGCAACTTCAACTGGGGCCGGGTTGTCGCCCTTTTCTACTTTGCCAGCAAACTGGTGCTCAAGGTGGGCAGCTGCGTGGCGGTGAGCCCCGGGGCGGCTGCCCTCAGGGCGACGGGGACCTGGGAGTCGTGAGGTCAACCCCCGTGGCGGCCTGGAGAGGATGGAGACAGGCAGCGGCGGGCCGGCTGTCGGCTCCTTTATTCATTTATTCATCCAGCAAACATTTATTGGGCCTACTATGTGCCTGGCCTGTACTCAGCACCCAGGACGCAGCACTGAACCAAGCAGGCTAGGTCCCCTGCTCTTGTGGAGCCCACATCAAATGACAAATGCTGACAGGAATAAGCTAGGGTCATGTGACTGCAAAGTAATCAGGAAAGACTTCTAAGAGGAGGTGACATTAAAGCCAAAAGTTGGAAAGACAAGAAAGATACAGTAACATATAAGGATTGGGGAGGAAAGGGATCTGGGAAAGGGTACAGTAAGTGCAAAGGCCCTGAGGTAGGACCAAGCCAGGTATGTTGAGGGCCATGAGATCCGTGTGGTTGGGACAGTGACGGGGAAGGGTGGGAGATGAGGACAGATTGTAGGAGGCCCACTGTAACGCTTTAGCTTTACTCTGAGTGAGGTGGCAGTGACTCGTTTTAAACAGAAGAATGAGGTGACCTGATTTATAAATTTAAAAGATTATTGTGAAGTATAGCAACATGTTAATTGTAGAATCTACGTTGCAGGTATATGGCTATTCACTGTGATATTCTTTTAACTTTTCTCTCTGAAGATTCTCATGATAAAATATTGGGAGAAGGGAAGCCCAACAAGTTGTTCTGGCCATTGTGGGTAGAAAAAGGGATTATGGGGCAGAAAGGAAAAGGGGGCACCTGTAACAGTCCCTGCAAACGATGACTGACCAGGACTCAATCATCAGGTTGGGAAGAAGTAGACTTCTTAATGTAGTCACAAGATTGAGTGAATGGGGGTTGAATGTCGCAGGTGAGGGGGACAACAGTCAGGGTGATCATGGGGCTGCGTGTGGAGCTGGGGACAACAGGAGGAGAGAAGCAGCTAGACGAAGAGTGGGAAGGGGAAATCCAAAGAGTTGCAGAGCAAGTCATGGTTATGGGGGTGTCAGGTCTTACCTGGTCTGAAGGTCAGAGAGTTCCCTCTGGGGAAGTGATGTTAGACCTGAGTTTTGAGGGATGAATGAAAATTCATTTGGTCGAGTTCCGTTTAGGCAGAAGAATCGGCACGTGCAAAGGGCAGGGGAGGGTTTGGTGAGGATGAAGACAAAAAAGAAGGTTACTGAGGCACAGAAGAGCCGTAAATTGGATTGCTGTTGAGTCAGCCTGCGTGCAAGGCCTTGTGGGCCAAGTTACGCCTTTTGGTCTTTATCCCAAGGGTACTGGGGAGCCATGGAAAGTTTGTGAACAGGGCAGTTTGTGAACAAGATCCAGTTTACAGTATATGAAGCTCATTCTGACTGTGAGTGGAAAAGAGACTGCAGGGGGGTGGGCAGGACGGGAGGCAAAGAGAAAGGAGGCTTGGGGCCACTCTTCCAAGGCAGTGGGGACAAGACTTCGTCCCTAAGGCCTCCCTGACTCCCCGCAGGCCCTGTGCACCAAAGTGCCCCAGCTGATAAGAACCATCATGGGCTGGACACTGGACTTCCTTCGAGAGCGGCTTCTGGGCTGGATCCAGGACCAGGGTGGTTGGGTGAGGCCCCTAACTCTCTTCCCCACTCCTCTGGGACCCTAGGGTCTTCCTGATCCCCCCACAGTGGTGCACCCCATCCCCACTTTTGGATCTTCAGATGTAGTCTGTAATGTGTTTCCTTACATGTCTGATCAACCCCTGATTCATCTGGTGCCTGCTGACCTCTGTGACCCTGACCTCCCAGTGACCCCTGACCTCCCAGTGACCCCTGACCTGACTAGTACCTCCCTGGTACCTTCCTCTGGAATCAAGTTCTTTGATAATAACCCTTTGACCCTAACTCTGCAGTAGCCACTAGTCTTAGACCTTTGTCCCTATTCATGCCCTCTGACCTCTCCCTGATCCTTGATGTACTGGCCCATGGCTGAATTGCTGAAGTGACTGATGTCCCTGTCCCCAGGAAGGCCTTCTCTCCTACTTTGGGACACCCACGTGGCAGACAGTGACCATTCTCGTGACCGGGATGCTCACTGCCTCACTAACCGTCATCTGGAAGAAGATGGGCTGAAAGAAGATGGGCTGAGGTCACCGGCTGCCTTGGACTATGTTTTCTGGATAAATTATGGCATTTTTCTGGGCGGGGTGGGGATGGGGGGGGGGACCAGGGGCATTTTTCTTACTTTTGTAATTATTGGGGATGGGGTGGGGAGGAGTGGTCTGGAGGGGGTAATAAACCTCTTTGGGGCCACACTTCAGCGTCTGAGTCACTGGGCCCTCTCCCTGGCTGGCAGAAAAAACCATACGCTGACATCATTTTTTGAGAGTGCCAGTTACCCTCTAGGTTAGTGATAAGTTAGGTCCCAGCCTTCCCTGATCCTGCAGTCCCAAGGGGAACAGGTGACCCAGAACCGAGTTGCAGCCCAGGGTATTGTATTGGAGCCAGGCAGAGGAGCCTGGGATTGAGGGGGTGGGTCAGAAAACAGCACACCTGTGCCTGAGGGAGGAGGGCCTACATTCTTCCACCACGTGGGAAGTTGCACTTCTACTGAGCGGAGAAGGGGGGGCGCGGTCTGGACCCTTACAGGGAAGCTACTGGAGGTAGGAAGGCTGGGAAGAGGCTGGGACGAGGGGTTGGAAGGGAGAAGACCCGGCCCAAACCTGTGCTGGGGGACAAGGCTGTGGGGAGAGGATCAGCAGCTCTGAGGTTCTAATAAGTGGGGCCCCCCTAGGAACAGGTCCTAGGGGAGATGCTGAACTTGGAAAGGCCTAGAAGATTGAAGGGGAATCAGGATTAGAATGAGGTCACTTGAAGAGTCTGTTGTTTTTCTCTGGGTCTCTGTCTCTCTTCCTAGGTCTCTGTCCCCTTCTCTATGGATCATCTTTCTGTTCTCTTCTCTGTTCCTCTCTGAGTCTTAGACCCCTTCTGTCTCTATCCCAGTGTTGCTGGGTCTCTGTCCCCCTCTCTGGATCTCTGGCCTTCCCTCAGACCCCCAGGAACTCCATCCACCCCAACCCTAAGATCTCTGTCTTTCAGATCATCTGTCTCGTCTCCTCCTCTTCCGTTACCTCTGAGCCCATCTCACTGATGTGGCCAGCCCTAGGCTAAAGGTCTTTAGGCTGAGGTTTGACACCCTGTGAATGAGTAACTCAGGCTCCTTTGTGACTGTGTGCCTAGGGCAACTGCCCCGCCCCCATGGACTCTCCCCAGAGACACCGAGTCTGGGGGCAGAGATGTCAGCCGGATAAGATAGCAGTGAGGGACTCAGTCATCACAGCTGGGAGTGAGATGACAATATGGACACAAGCTGCAGCCCAGGAAAAACATCACGGGAACTAAAAAGACAGTAAGACTTGGAGACAAAGAACGCTCCAGGCGGTACTTTGGGGGAGGGGGCCAGACTTGGGTCCGAGCCAGCCAGGCCTAGATCGCAGGGTCCCAGCCAGACTGCCGTCCCACCAAGGAGATGAGGTCAGTGGCCGGCCCCACCCACCCTTCTGCCCGAGCCCCTTCCTGTGCTGAGGTCAGCATGACTCAGCACCTCTGCTCTCTTGGACACTGGCCCAGACACCCCTCGAGGACCCCAGACACCAGCCTGGCCCCACATCCCCCCTCCCCTCACCCCCCGCCCTGTTCAGGATGCACCCTGACTAGGCTGTTGGGGTGGCTTCCCTGTAAAGCAGGGCCTGACCTCTTCCCCGCAATACCCCAACCCACTGCCTGCCTCCATCAGGGCACTTATGTAGGGTCAAGTTCCTGTCCCTTCACTTGACCACAAAAGGGTTCTCTCAGGCTGAGTCCTGGTGTGAGCCAGCCAGCCCGGACCTGGCACACTTTAAAAACATACTTTGGTCGAAGACACACATCCCATCCACAGTTCTCCAGATCCTCGTTTTCCCACACCCCAGGGCTTCTCTTTGTCACCCAGAAGGAGCACGTGTCAGGCAAGACAACTTCAGAAAGATGGCTTCAGAGCCAGAGAGAATTCCCAACGTCTCTGGCTGCTTTCAAAATAGTCCCCAGGGAACACAGCCTCAGAGAGACCCTGAAGCTTGTCATTTCACCCTTGCGCATCTCAGCTCCCAGAAAAATGATGGGGTCCTGAAATAGCCCCAAAGTATTCCAAGGGTCCCAGACACTTTCTCAGGGGCTCTCCTAGACCTCTACTTAAAAAAAAAAAAAAGCCCCCAGTAGGGTTCCAGAGACACCCCTCTCCCCTACTCCTTTTAATCTCACAGATCACCTCAAGAGCTTAAAGACCTTCCCCAGGAAGTTTCTAGAAAAATATGGACCTCCATAGTGAACACTAAGGCTACAGAAATGCCCCCACACATCCAAATTATCTGGGGACCCCTCATCTCCCAAAGCAAACGCCGGCAATCTGGAGGCCTCCCGGGGCCCCAGAAAAGTTCATGCTCTAGGAGACAACCCCAGAATCCAACCTACTTTCTTGAGACCCTCCCAAGGACACCAGGGTCATCGTTTTCCAGGGGTCCCAGTGTCATTAACTGTCCACCTATCAGAGAGACCCCAAGAATCCTCTGCTTATTCAGAATCAGTGCTAGAACCTTGGACCCCGTGAACCCCCGCTACCCCCACCCCTTCTCAATTCTCCATTTCACGACAACCGCGAGCTACAGGCGCGTGACTTCCCCACCTCCGGGCGGCGGGAGGCGGAGTCTGAGGCTCCTCTGCTCCGGATTGGTCCTGTGCGGGCTCCAGACCTCGCCTCCCGCCACCGCGGATTGGCCAATTGCTCTCCCCAAACGCCCCACCTCCAGAGGCCCGCGCGCCATAAAAGAAGCCGCCTTGGTCACTGCCTCTCGCAGTGCCCTCGGCGGTCCCCCGGATCTGTCTCTTGCTTCAACAGTGTTTGGACGGAACAGACCCAGGGACGCTCCTTCTTCCAGTCTTCGACCACCCTCCAACCTTTTTTCCAGTCGCAAAATTCGGAACCTTCTCAACCATCCTTGGCCTGCGAGAGCAGTCATCACCGTGTTTTGAGCTTAATTCCTTATTGCCTAACAACCATGAGCTCTCAGATCCGTCAGAATTATTCCACCGAGGTGGAGGCCGCCGTCAACCGCCTGGTCAACCTGTATCTGCGGGCCTCCTACACCTACCTCTCTCTGGTGAGGGTCTCTCGGACGCCCGGGGCCTAAGTTTCCCCCATGGGCGCACCTCCGGCCTTCTGCGCGTGCGCGGGCCTGCTTTGTCCGGGTGGGGAGCGGGTGGGCGGAGCCCGCGGGCCTCCTGCTATTGTTCTCGCCATGCCTTCCCGCAGGGCTTCTATTTTGACCGCGACGATGTGGCCCTGGAAGGGGTGGGTCACTTCTTTCGCAAGTTGGCCGAAGAGAAACGCGAGGGCGCCCAGCGTCTCTTGAAGATGCAAAGCCAGCGTGGCGGCCGCGCCGTTTTCCAGGACCTGCAGGTCAGTGGTGTGTGGGCTGCAGACTCCATCGCCCAGCCGCCCTGCCAGCGAGGCGCCTTGACCGCCGCGGTTTGGGCATCGCTCGGGCTTCTTAGGAGGTTTTCGGTCTTGTGTGGATTTTTAATTGTGGCTGAAAATGGAGGCGCAGCAGCCCATTCCAAGACCGCGCTGTGGTCTCCCGGCGCGTGTAGTTGTAGGAGGCTGGGGGTTGGGGCCGGAGGCTGGGGAGGGGGATGTAGACGTCTCTTAGGCTAAGCGCTTTACCCCCTCAGCTGCGAGCAAATGTTAGTCCTCTGTGAGTTATGTGGCCAGTTCTGAGCCGCCCCTGTCTTCCGTGTAGAAGCCTTCTCAAGATGAGTGGGGTAGAACTCAGGATGCCATGGAAGCTGCCATGATCATGGAGAAGAACCTGAACCAGGCTCTCCTGGATCTTCATGCCCTGGGTTCTGCCCACGCAGACCCTCATGTAAGTCCCTCCTTCATTCGAGTCTGCCCATCCTAAGACCTCCCCTGGAATGCAGCTTACATCCTAAGTCTTGGCCTCCTTTGTCAAATTTCCTTCTGAACCTCATTCCCCTATCAGTAACACTTGTTAAGTGGCAGCATTTTCTCTTTTTCTTCACAGCTTTGTGACTTCCTGGAGACCCACTTCCTAGATGAGGAGGTGAAACTCATCAAGAAGATGGGCGACCACCTGACTAACCTCCGCAGGCTGGCCTGCCCACCCCAGGCTGGGCTGGGCGAATATCTCTTCGAAAGGCTCACTCTCAAGCATGACTAAGAGCCTTTGGAGCCCAGAGGCTTTTGAGGGGGACCCTCAGCATCCCCCTGGTGTTGGCCTTGTGCCTGAACCTCTCCCTGCAACCAATAAGCAGTCTTCCAAACATCTTGGAGCCCTCTTCCTCACCTTGGACCAAATTGAAACAATAAAGCTTTTTGCAACAGCTGTTTTTGTGTGTGTGCATGTGTGCTGGCTGTGGGAAGCCAGGGTGGGATCTGTTTTGATATGCTAGCTGGACTAGGCCCACAGGAGCCGGCCACACCTCCCTCCTGTCTAAGGCTTCATCTCTCACCTGTGGGGTTTTCTACCAAGATAAGTGCCGCCTGTGCTCTGGTTTGGTAACACATGGGGCTGATGGCTGGAAGCAGGAACTGTTAAGAGATATCCCACAGTAACCAAACCACGTGCCAGATACTGTGCTATACTCTCTAGTCCCGCTCAATCCAGAAAGGTTTAATTAAGTAGAATTACCAGCTCCGTAAGGCTGAATTGAGGCTATTACTATGTAAATTGCCCACAGCAACTGGAAGGCACCCAAATCTGACCTCCAAAAGTTGCTTGAAGACAAAACAGGAAGGAGATCTGCGGCTGGGAGCACCTGATGTGCAAGAGGTGCTGAGCTAAGCACAGAAATGGGATGTGAAACTTTGGGGCCAAATAATCGAAAAGGGAACTGAAGAAGCTTGAGGATGACTGAGGAAACTTCTGAGTCTAAGTGACCAAACAATGTCAGCTCTGACCCCCACCTTTCCACGTTTCTGGTGGAAGAATCTAAGAGGTGGCTGCTGGACATCTGTTCTCTCGTCCACTCGGAACCGTGCCCCTCCTGTCGCCGTACTTTGGTGGCCACTCGTGATTCTGGTGCGGGAGTGGGCTTGTGTCTGTCACACTAACAGAAAGGATCTTTACACCCAAATCCAAACAATCGGAGCTTTTTACTCCCCTGAAAATCATTTGGTTCAGAGACGCACCTATGACCTAGACCTAGGGAAGACTAAACAAACAGATTTATCCTGAAAAGAGAGCTCTATCTGGGGGACAGTCAAAGCCCAGAGGGCACAGAGCCCTGGAAACATGTTCTAAGTGGTGTCCAGAACTTTTTGCAGTGACAGAAATGTTCTACATCTGCACGGTCCGTTAGAATAGTGAACCACACGTGGCTACCTGTGGCTACCGAGCACTTTAACAGTGCTGAGGAATTCATTAACCTAAGGATCCACACGTGGCTCGTGGGTACTCTATGGACCCTTTTTCCAGTGACATAGCCCCTGTCTGCCAAAGAACTTGAGCCAAGTTTTTGCCACCTGCAAGTTAGGTCCCAATTAGACAGGGTTGCCTTCCCTTAAAAGAACACTGGAATCTAGAATAGCAATCTATGACAGCGGAAGGAGGCAAGGGATCCGGGCAGCGGAATAGAGGAGGTAAAGAGGAGGGAGGGGCCGGGTGCAAGGCCCACCAAGCCCTCACGTTGGACCAGACCTGGGATTCTTAAATATAGTTGTATTTTTTCATCTCCGCACACACTTCAATCACACTCTTTCTGCCCCCACCCTCCCAACTACAAACCAAGTGCATAAGACACATCACGGCACACGTGAGGGGCCACCTCCCTTTCACCAAAGCTGGGGGCAGGGCACAGCTTGGGGATGGAAGAGCCTCGAGGTAAAAATGGAGGTTCTAGAACCGAGTGGGCTCAGTTCTAGACCGTGGGAAGGGGACCAGGATGCAGCATAGTGGTAAGGTTCTAGATTCACCAGCCAGGACCTAGAACCCAGTGGTTTCATGGTGGGCCTGGCGGTTGTGGGGGTAAAAGATGGCCAGTTTTGTCCTCGGCAAGGGGATTCTCCCTAGAGGGAGGGCACAGGAGTCTCGAGATCCAGGGGGGAGAAATCAGACTCACGGAAAGAGTAGGATCTGGTCCAGAAAAGGCCAGAAGGACATGTAGACCAAGACCGTATGTTCTCCAGGAGAAATGAGAAGCCAAGTGGTTCTGCGCCTCCCTTACACGGTGGAAGTGTGGAGGAGGAGGAGGGAAGCAGGCGGGGGAGGGCTCCTCCGGGCAGAGCCGGACACCCCAGGGAGGGCGAGAACAGGGTGAAAATGTGAGTGCCCTGTCCTGCAGCCCCAGTTCTGGAGTTGAAACAGAGAACCTTCTACACTCAAGTCTTTGAAACTGCTCCAGCTTTGGACTTGATTGTCTCGTTACCAGGGACACCACCTGGTTTCCAGGGCTTGGCGGTCCCCCGGAAAGGCCTCAGCAGGGTGTGCTCAGTATGCTGCAGAATTTACAAGCCACAAAGGGCTCTAGAAGGCAACAGACCGGGTTTCCTAAAACCTCCGGCACCATGACGGGACAATGGCAGGTTCCTGGCCACTCAGACCCAGGCCAGGCCTAGGGGACTCCAGGGCACAGATAATATACATTCTGGAACCCAAGAAAGGCACCGCGTTGTGGATTCTGGAGTATTGGGGATTCCAGGAGCTCAGCTGGAGGGGCTGGAGTGTATAGCGGAGGGGGCGGGGCTGTGAACCTTCCAGTGGAAGGTTCGGGATCTGGAGTGGGGGTTATGAACAGCACAGTTCTGCATCCGCCCTCGGGACGAGGGAGGCAGGGGCGGGCGAGGAGTGTGGGGTGAGGGTCCTAGTTGCGCTCCTCGCCCAGGGAGCTGGCAGGGCTGAGGGGCTCACTGGGGGTGCTGACGGAGCTGGAAGGCGCCGTGTCCACTGAGCCGCGCTTGCTTCCGGCGCCTGTGGAGGACGAGCCGGAGGCGCGGCGCGGCCACTCAGGGGCACGGATGTTGCGCCGGTCCTTGGCGGCCTCCTCGTC
The DNA here is from genome assembly GCA_028627145.1 of Eidolon dupreanum. Taxonomy (NCBI): domain Eukaryota; kingdom Metazoa; phylum Chordata; class Mammalia; order Chiroptera; family Pteropodidae; genus Eidolon; species Eidolon dupreanum. The sequence goes on along the minus strand of CM053508.1, from coordinate 89,646,169 downwards.
CTCGTCGTAGCGCTCACCGTCCTCATTTGGTGGCCGGTCCTGTGGATCCTCCTCATCCTCGCTCAGGTGCGGGCTCGAGTGTCGAGACAGCGAGGGCGACGGCGGCACTGAGGCCGGCCGTGGGTAGCGGTAGCCCTGGGTCTGTGTGTGGGGACGTGAGCACCAAGGGCAAAGTGAGCGGTGGCCCCAGTTCTGCCCAGGCATCCAGCACCCCCGAGGCCTTCTGACTCTAGGACGGAACCCCCACCATCACCCCCAAGCCCACCCCTTTAGCTCCTGGCCCACCAGAAAAGCCGGGTCCACTCACCGCCTCAGCCTCGTGGGGCTCGTAGGTGAAGTCCTCTGGAAAGGCCTTGGCCAATGCCATGTGGCGCGCTGACATGTAGTACTTGAGAGAAAGAAGGCGGGGCATCAGGGGGCGTGGCGGGCCTGGCTCCCGCCCCAGGGCGGCAGACGTGAGAGGGGTAACCCTGGCCACACCTTTTATGCAGATGAGCACACTCTGAAGTACCTCCTCCTAGGCCCCTAAGCCAATTATCCATTTCCTGGCTCCACCCCTTATGTAGATTAGCAGAGCTGTGAGTGGACAGTCTCTGAGGCGAGGCTCCTTGGCCACACCCTTATGCAAATAGGAGAACTTTATTCTTTGGCGGTCTTCGGCAGAAATTAATTTCTTAAAGGGGCAGCAACTATTACAAGTAGGAGGAGACCGTACCCCCTTCGCCGGCCTTTGAGACTGAGGAACCAGAGACCCAGAATTCGGAAGCGGCTGATTCACCAGCAGAGGACAGGAAAGGGAGTTATACCCGGCCTAGGTATTTCCAGTCCAGAAGGTCAGAGAGGCGCTCGGTACGGTTCCGCTGGATGATGCGCTGCCGCCGGCTCTGCTGGCAGAAGCTGTAGAGGAAGGAGGTGAGCTGCGAGCAGGAATCATCCAGACTGCGGAACCGCCGGTCCAGAATGTAGATACCTGTGGGGGCCAGGACGGGGACTCAGAGAACACATTGGGGAGACCTTCATTGTCCCTGGGACTCTGTGGCACCATGACCCTCCTCCCGAGGGGACCTAGGACTCCACCCCGATCTGTCTTCTCTTAGTGACCCAAGAGTCCACGCCCCTCCTCCCCAGGATCCAAGAGTCCTGGCTCTCCGTCTGGGCGCTGACCGTAAGCTGAGGGGTCTGCGATGTGTTCCTCCATGAAGCAGCCGAAGCCGGAGAGGTTGGTGGAGATACTGGGGATGCCCATAACTGTGCACTCAGCTGAGGGAAGTAGTGAGAAAAGCCTCCTTAGCTTCCCCCGCCTCTGTCTGAAACCGCAATAACAGCTTCAACGGCACCCTCTACTGGCACCTTTGCCAAGTGCCGGGCGCTGTGCAGAACAAGTCAGGAGGCGCTTGAAAAACCAGGCTGTGCGTTAGACTGTTTATTATAGTCCCTGTTTCTTAGAGGGGCAGCTAAGGGTCTCAGAAAAGGGAATTTACTTGCCCCAAGGCCTCGGGATGAGGAAAAGTCTATAGTTGGGCGGTAAGGATGCTAATTTATTGATTGAGCTTTGGACCACTTTATTTAATCCTCACACCCCCGTAAGATGCATTCTTGTGCCAGACCACACTGTTTTGGCTATCACACCTTCAGAGTCTGTTTTGACAGGAGGTAAGTAAAGGTCTCATTATTACTATCACTGTGTACAGAGCAAGTACATTGCCGTGTTTACTCTCTTAAACAGCACTGAGAAATGTTTCAAGGGGGTTATATAATTCTCATATAATGTTTCTAAAAACCTCTGTAGGCAGCAAAAGCTGGCATGAACTATAACAGGACTTATGGTGAAAATAGGGCATGATCCGACCACACAAAACATATGCACCATTTTAACCACAGATGAAACAAAACTGGCCAAACTCCTAACTATCATGCAAGCACAGTTTAAAAGCCTTGTTAAATTACTCATAAATTAAGAAATACTATAGCTAGAGTGGTATTTATTTAGCCTTAAAAACATATGAGAACTGCAAATAAGCTGTTCCAACTCAGAGCCCATGTCTAAAGGGAGCCAACAGGAGGAAGGTGGGGAGCCGATGGGCACTGGGGACAGCTCGGGGAGACGTTGCCACAGCCACATTCGGTTGTTAGTGAACTGTGCATTAAGCCGTTGTCATCAGCAAATTGGGGGAAATCACATGTGAACTGTGCTATCAGCCTCCCAGTTACGCATCACATGAGCTGCTGTGACACAGAAACATACACTGTAGCGGAAAAGATTGTTCCTGTTTTGCAAAAGATGAGCTTGGGCTCAGACAGAGCAAGTCCCCAGTCCCCGGATCATGCTAGATCTGACAAGGACCCCACCGCCACGCTGTACTCACCCGGCGTGTAGCCCCATGGCTCATAGTAGGAGGGGAAGACCCCAAGGTGGCAGCCACGGACAAACTCCTCATAGTCTACCGGGAGCAGGGGGCTCGTGGAGGAGAGGAACTCTGGGTGGAAAATCACCTGGCAGTGGAAAAGAAGGGCTCAGCCCGAGGCACCTTAATTAGCTACTGTCTATCATCCTGGAGGGGCCTGGAGGGTAAAAATCTTGTCTAAAGTCAACAAGTCAATGGCAGGACAAAGATTTGAATCTAAGTCTGTCTGCCTCTGAAGCTAAGGCTCTTTCTAAACAAAGCAATCCTTCGATAAACGAGGGGACATGGGAAATGTGAGGTCCAGGATCCCCCTACCCTCCGGCCAAGTGCAACCCACCCTGGCCAGTACCCTCACCTTGACCCTGTCGGCACTACTATTGAAGAGGCCGATTCGGCGGATGGTGGTCAGGATAGGGTCCGAGGAGTCGTCCAGCATATTGTGGGTGCACACAGGGGGGAAAGACTGCCGCTGTAGGGGGCACAAGTGGGGTGGGGGTCAAGGAAGGCACCTGCTGACCCTGAGGATCCAAGGAGACTACAATTCCCACCAGGCTGAGGGGGCAACAAGCCCAAGAGATTACCAAGAGTTGTAGAGTTCCTACTTGGGTCTATCTATAAAGGTTCTTTCCCCTTTCACCACCCTGAGCTGAAAAGAAACTACAGTCCCCAGCGACGGGGCAGAGGCTATGCCAATATGGTAGCAAACTGCAGGTGTTGCTGCAAGTTGTAGTTTTCTTATGAAAATCCTGGCTCTCTTTCTCTCCAAACTCCCTTTACTCTCTGTGCTGTAATTTCCTCTGCCTCCATCCCAACAGACGTCCAAAGAAACCACAATTCCCTACAGGGGAATTATCACTGAATGAATTCTTCCTCCAATGCTCACTGGAGGAGGATAGGGTGAGTATGATGGATGTTCCAGGAGACTACTGGAATGTAGAGGTCCTTGCAAATGCTCCGTCCTTTCTCTCATTAAAAGGTATGCTCACCTTCAGTTGTCTACTGACTCCAAGAGCCCAAGAAACTGTAACTCTCAGCAGCCCCAGGGCCGAAACATGCTCAGTGAGGCAGGCTGCTTTAGGGAACTACTGAAAATGTTAGTTTGGCTAAAAGCAGGTCACACCTTGTTTGTGAAACTTGGCTGTCCAGTTTTCCATTCCCCAGGAAATGTCTCACCAATCCCACACAAAGGGAACAAAGACGCTTGACTACAGAGAATAAAAGAATTCCAACTCCCAGAAATCTCCGGGGCAGAAAGCCCCAGGGACTGCTAGGAACTGTAGTTCTCATTTGGTGACTGAATTTTTTTTCCCCTAAAGTTTCCCATCCACATAATTCCATTAACCTCAGGAATCTAAAGAAGCTCCAACTCCCAGGGCTGTGTGGGGACTACGACACAGCAGGTGAGGTAAGACTTAGCACCGCAGCCTGCATTCAGTGTTCTTCAGGTTATCAGTGTTTTAGATGACTTCCTGGCTGTCCCTAAAGCCGCCCAAAACGGCCACTCCCAGAGGTCTCTGGGGGCAGAAGTGGAGCTGGTATGCAGCCAAGCCCAAGGACAACTGAGAGTTGTGCTTCTCCTACAGTGGTCTTGACTTTCTAAAGTCCCCACGGACCCTGGAGACTCAGAGAAAACACAAGTCCCAGCAGCCCCTGTGGCATAATGAGCCCTGGGAAGGCAGGTGGCCCTAAGGGCTTCTGGGAATTGAAGTTCTGCCAACCAGCGCTCATATCTTTCTGTGGACCTCCCAATGGATTCCCCAGAAAGGTCTGCCCAATAAAGTAGGACTCCCAGTAATCTCCGGGGTCAGAGCTGACATGGCGAGCTGCCCCTGGAGCTGCTGGGAATCGCTATCCTTCTGCTTCAGGATCCAAACTATACCTGCGTGGCAAAGATGGCTCTCTTCATCATAGTGAAGTCCTCCTTGTCCAGCATCTTGTTCATGTCCGGGAGGCTCCCCCTGCAGGGCAGGCAGGGACATGCATCTGAGAAGGGGTGAAGAGAGGGACCAGGGCCTAGGCGGGTATCAGGCCGAGGGTGGGGGCACTCACACCAGCAACGATTCGTAAAGCTTCCTCCCAAACTTCTCCTTCACCGCGTTGGCTGTATCCCTGGAAAGAGCAGAGCAACATCACATACACACCGGCCATTCACCTGGGGACTCCGAGCTAGAGGATGGAGACCCAGGGGACAGGCCCTGGAAGGCTCAGATCCCTTGTGCCTTGCATCAGCTGTGTGGGGATATGTGGCCTCCCCTCTCTGACTTCAATGACTGACTCATCAGTCAGATGCAAATAAAAATAGAACCAACCTCAGAGGTTAGCAGTGGGAACTTGATGAGGTCATGACAAAAAGATCATGGTGCCCAGCACACAGCGAGCCTTCCAGAAATGTCAGCTATTATTAGGGCCTGTACTAGTCCTGGAGGTGGCAACACTGAGCCCCGTTTTATAAAAAGGGAAAATTATGTTGCGAGAAGAAAATTTATGTACACAGATAAAGCTGACCAACAGTGCCACCCTACAACCCATTGTTGTTGCTCTGGTCACAATCCTCCCATAGCTCTGGCCTCACTCCTATGCCATCAGCTCCGACGCCACTGGCCGCCTTGCTGTTTCTCAGACAAGCCTCAGGGCCTTTGCACTCGCTGCTCCCCAGATCTACACAGGGCTCCCTCTTTCATTTCCTCTGTTGGTCTCTACCCAATGGCACTTTCTCAGTGTGGCCTGTCCACACGACTCTCTGTCACAGCTTTTTTTTTTTTCCTTGCACTTTCTATAGAATTTTCTAGAACGTGAGCTCAACAAGGGAAGGGATTTTATCTTTTTTGTTCACAGCTGTGTGTCCCAGGGCCTGGAACGGTGCCTGGCACACAGCAGGTCCTCAGTGAACACCTGATGGCTAATGAATGGGTTTCACGGATGAGGAAACTGAGGCTCAGAGAGGGGGACTGGTTTGCTTGAAGTCACCAAGCCAGCACGGGTCAGTAGCACGAGCTGGACCTCGCTGGTTTGATATTAGGGCCCCAGTCTTGCTGTCACACTTGTCCCGCCCGCGACTTCTTACTGCCACCGAGCCGGAGGCGTCTTGACCAAGTGACTTCGCTAGAAATTGGTGGGCCCAGATGTTCACGTTACAAATGACAAAACTTAGACTCCACTGGACCCAGAGCACACAGCTGGGACCCCGGGCTGCGGGCTGCTGACCAAAGCTGCTTGCGCACGGCTTGGCCTTTGAGGGTTTCCACGTTGAAATTGTTGGTCCGAGCCGGCATGATGAAGAAGGCGACCACCGTCTGCTTGCTGCTGTTGACCTGAGGCGGAGGGAAGCGAGCGGGTCAGGGTCACGTGCAGGGAGGCTGGGGCCATCCACCCTTTTCCACTGCCTAAGACCATCAAGATGTTGGCGTGCCCCTTCATGTCAAGAAGTTTCCCTACTGCCACCTCCCTGGGTCTCTGTTCCTGCCAGTTATGTACTGATTTTCTCGTCCTCTCTTTATCCCTTCGCGGCCCAGGCAGGCCTTACTCTGAGCAGATAGTTGAGCCGGGCCAAGGCCTCCAGGAAGACGTCGGCCCCCTTGTTGGAGAACTCGTAGCGGCCGGCGATAAAGAAGTACAAGGTCTTGTCCAAGTTGAAGTCCAGGTGCCTAAAGAAGCCACACAAGGCCGGGTGAGGCTGAGACCCTCGCCCGCAAGTCCTGGCCTTGCAACTACAAATCCCAGAAGCTCCAGGGGCAAAGAAGACCACAGACAGAGTGGAGGCCACATGGAGACTCCTGGGATTTGTGGTTCTTTAGTGCTCAGATGGGGAATCTCCTTCAATACTCAGCTGTTCTGGCACTTGGAAAATCAAGAGGCTGAGCCCCCAACCCGAACTCTCTCCCAAGACCTAGGGATCTGCCCCACGTACCCATAAAAATGGCCCCGCACAAATTCCTGGATTCGGGCCTTGCTCTGAGCATGGAGGTTCTGGAACTCATGCATGGCAGAGAACTTCTTCACATTCAGTCCATTGGGGGTCACGATATCTGGGAATGAGAGAGAAGGTCCCATGTTTCATTTCTTCATTCAGGTCAATGTGGTTGAATGAATAAATGAAGGAAAGACCCCGTCCTTTCTTTGTTTCAGTAGCTCCCCTAGGGGTTCCCTCGGTGACGCAGCTGCCCTGCCTCTCGGATGCCTTCTTGCACAATATTATTTGCTCATGTTCATAAGCATAACTACAGCTCCCATCAGCCCCTGCACATGACTAACCAAATAGGAAACTAATGTACTCCGGGGCTTCTGGGAGTTGTAGTTCTTTTGTTTGTCCCATTCCACCCAGAGCTGGGATTAAACATCACCACCCTGCTTCTCCTAGAATATATCCTCTATCTTCAGGCCTCCTTTAGGGTCAAAATCATTTTTCTATCTTCACATAAATTAAAGCATGTCAATGAAAAAATTATAAACCCCATCAGCGCCCAGGGTAAAATTCCAGGACTACAAGGAGCTGACCAGCCCAAAAGACTTCTGGAAGTTATAGTTCTTGCCTTACATTCATCGAGAACTGAGGCTATAGTTTAGAAGAGTAAGTGGTTCTAACACTGCTTTTCTCAGAAACAAAATCCAATGACCCTCTACCCTCTTTCAGAAGACCCAAATCTACGTTAGCCAGTAAAAGAACTTTACCATTTCTGAGATTAATATCAACAAACTTACACTTTCCATTAATCTCTAGGGTAAACAGCCAGGCAAGCCTTGTATGAAGGTCACGAATGTAGGGCCTTCTGGGAGTTGTAGTTCTCTGCTCTTCGCAGTGAGAAAGTTGATAAAGCCTTTGCACAGTCAACTGCCTCGTTCGTGTCTAGGGTCCCCAGCCTGTCCCCTACCTGGTTTCCTCTTGAGTAGGTGCTGAGCCTCAATGGCAGTGATCTGGGACACCGTAGTGAAGACATGAGCACAGTGGGCTGCCGCTCGCTCCATGCAGTAGCGATGATAGATCTGTCTCTCACCCGCTTCCTTGTCCACATTGAACTGGGCGGGAAGAGAGGGCAGTCGGGTCAGGAAAGCCGGGTAGAAGCCTGGAGGAGCAGACTCTGGGGTCCTGGCAGAGGTTGGGGCTGGAACCTGGACTCTTGGGTCTGAGGGAGGAGGACGCTGGGGACTTTGACTCCTGGGTCCTGGGAAGAGGGAGCTCCATCTCCTAGGGCTTTGAACCCGGTGTTACGCTGTTCCCAAATACTGGCAGCCCCCACTTGCCACGCTCCTGGCTCACATTCTCCAGGTTGTTGTAGAAATCCACAGCTCCGGCGCACAGGTATCGCCCCAGCAGCGTGGCGTGGGTGGTGAAGATCGTGGCGACAGGCAGCCGCCGGGCACGGCACAGGCAGAGCCCGACGCCCGCCAGCCACTCGTGGAAGTGTGCGACCACATGCGGCTTTTCCTCACTCTGGGCCAGGAACTGTGGGGCAACAGGGAACGGGGCTGTGCTGTGTCTCCAAGCGTGCTGTGAGGACGAGCAGCAGTCCCCAACGTGGACCAGGAAGCAGGGGAGAGGTAAGTCTGTCGTCGCCACCGCATGGAGTGGATGGTGGCCCGCTGCAATCCCCACAGGACAAGGAACTGTACGTTCCCGGGGCAGCTGACCCCACCCCCGGGGGCTGATGGGAGCAGGGCTTATTTTCAGACAATCTTCTAAGTCTCAGCAAGGCTGCATTGGAAAGATTGAAGTTTTAGTGTCCACAGGTCCTGGGACACAATTCCTGGAGACCCTTTATCTCAGTCACAGGTAGACCCGCAGCCAATACTGGCTAAAGGACTACAACTCCCCGAATGCCCTAGAAGCAGCCAGTTCAGAAACTGTTTATCTTGTGATAGTGGAAATGAAGTGTCTTGAGCCTTCTAGAACCTAAAAGGGGGGCAGAACCAGGTCTCCTAGTTCTCCTGAAAACTGGGGTTTCCGAAAGATGCAGAGCCCCACCTGAGAGTCAAGTTCAATCACCATCAGACTAGATACTGCAACTCCCAGAATCTCCTGGGCTAAGCCCTCCAGGCGGGCCAACCTCCCCAGGAGATAATGGCCCAGAATTGCTATACTTGGAGTGAATGAAGCTGGATTGGGAGTTTGGGTTCTTGGGATAAAGGACCTACAACTCCCAGAATGCCCTGGGAGAAACCAGCCCACCTCGGGCCCGGGGGGATGATGGCCATCATAGTCTTGGGCCTGAGGTTAAACAGGGCGACGTGGTGACCAGTAGTGGGGCCTACCTCACCCAGGAACCAGGTGGTGAGGAAGCCAAACAGCACGGCGTCGTTGGCCTCGCGGTCGTACCAGGGCACCCCAATGTTGCATGTGTCCCAGAGCTCCCCCTTCCAGCGCTCCAGGGCCCAGGCTGAGGCCCCCACGTCCAGGAGTACCACGAGGGGGCTCCCCTCGATCAGCCAGCGCCCGAAATATGCCTGTGGGGACCCACAGGGAGGCTTAGGGCATTACCAATGTCTGGGCAGAGCACATACGCCAATCCCACCCACGGGCGAAGGTCGGAGCTTGCTGCCTCAGTCCCTCCATCCTGTGTCTGCATCTGCTGCTAATTTCTTACTCGCCGTCTTATTTCTCTACCTGCTGTTCGTTAGTCCCACCACAATCTTTTTCTATTTCCGTTGCAACATTTTTCCTATCCCTTGCTTAGTTTCCACAATTGCTGCCCTCTGCCACCCACTGCCTCCTTTCTGTCCTTAGAACCACACATTTTACATGTCCTGCTCTGTGCCCCCGCTTCCTTGTTTCTGTTTGCTGCTACATCTCTCTCCCCAACCATCATGATGCTATCTGCCATGATCTCGTCTTTCTGCTGCTAATTCGTCCCCCTGGATGCTCCTCTCACTCTTCTCGCTGTCACATTTCTACCACCGTCCACCCTCTTTCCCCGCCCTGGAGCTGCATTATTCTATCCACTGCCATGTTTCTAACACTCGCTGTCTCATTTCTGCCACCGCCACATTTCTCTGGTCCGCTTCTTTCTTCCTCAGACCTTGGCGTCGTTGTGGGTTCTGGGCCTGGTGCCATAGCTCTATCCAGCTGACAGTTATCCTCCTCCCTAACCTGGCTTTTCTCAGCTTCGGGAGCCTGACCCCGATGCCCCTCCCCCTCCCAGCTGTTGTCTGCCCTTTTGCTGGGGGGGGGGGTTATTCTTAGGCCCCAGCACAGCACGTGGGGAGCAGCTGCCATGGGGGGAGGGCTGGGCTAGGGTTCCTTGGGGACACCTCTGGCCTGACTGGCCTCCAGACCCCACCCCAAACCAGAAGCTGAATGAAGGAACCACTGTACCCCTCCCTCCCAAGCTCCAGCCTGTCTGTACTCAGCCCTGCTGCCTCGCAGCTCTGTCCCTGGGCAGCAGCCATCGCTCTGGGCTCATCCTTCAGCCCTCATCTGGGGCCTGGAACACTTCCCTCCTCTCTTTGATCCCTGGCTCTGCCTGTCTAAAACTCTGTCCCCTGGGACTGCCTGATGACCTCTCCTTCATTAATATTCCATCTTCCTCTCTCTTTCTAGGTCTTTCTCTCTGAAACACCAGGCTACCTCTCTTCTGTGTCTAGACTGTATCTCTTTCCGTACTGCTCTGGTCCCTGGAGGGTGGGGAAGCCATCGTCACCTTTTGGGATACTCAGTCTCTCTCCATCCGCCTCTCTCCCTTTGTCTGCCTGTCCACCTCACTCTGCAAGCTAGGCTGTTTATAGTAATAATGATGATGGTGATAATAATAACTACAACGATAATAGCTCACCCGCAGTTCTAACTTCAGGCCAGGAACTAGGCTGAAGACTTTATTAACTACTTCATCCTCTCAACAACCCTACAAGGCAGATGCCTTTAGCCAAGGTCATGGCTGCAGGAAGTGCAGAAGCCGAATTTGAACCTCAGGCTGTAGAACCCCTACTCTGGCCACCTGCCTCACTCCATGCCCACCCCCCTGCCTGGGTCCTGGCTGGCTGGCTGTCTGTCTTTCCATCTAGTTCTTTTTCTCTCTCCCTGGGTCTGATGATCTTGGCCTCTTGGAACTGTCTCTTATTCTGTCTTGTCCCTGCTGTCTGTCTGTCTCTATTCGCCAATGTCTTAGAGCCTGGGGTTCACCCACCCACTTCATGGGATCCTGATCTGAGTGTCAATCTTAACTCCTGGGTCTGCCTGGGAAAAAGCACCAGGTTATCCCGTGTGTCTGTCTACGCCTCCCTCTCTCCCTGGGGCTGTCCCCCCCCAACTCCACCCCTTCTCCACCTGCTGCCCCCACCTACCTGCCCTCGGCCGAGCCATGTCCCACCTTGCAGCCCTTGCTGTTCATGGAGTCCAGCGTCCTCTTCAGAGCTGGAGTCGGGGGCTCGAGCAGTTCCACCTGGGTCCTCACACCCTGCTCCGTGTACGGTCCCACCAGGTAGTAGTTGTCGCCCCACTCATCCCCCGTCACCTTCGCCTTCGTCTGCAGCACCGTGTAGATGCCACCCACTGTGGGCCCAAGCGCATGAGGACAGGCCCCAGCCGAGGTGCACAGGTCTGGGCCCTGGGGCAGGGTGGGGGACCATGGGTGGCTCTGGGGCCCCGGACGGCTGGCTTAGAGGGAAGAGGGGACTGGGGGTCCATGAATCAGAGTCAGAGGGAGGAGGAGTAAGGGGCCGGAGGGCAGTCCTCTCGGGCCAAAGGGAGAAGGGAGCCAGGGACTTGGAGGGAGGAGGGGGCTCAGACTAGACTTCCGAATCCGGGAGATGGGGCTGGGGGCCTGAGCTCCTGGGTCTGGGGGAGTTAGGGGCTGGGTTCCCAAAGATGACAGACGCTGACAAGGATTACCAGGACCCAGACTCCTGAGTTTCCGGCTTATGAGAGCTGGATTTAAATTCTCATCCAGGCTCTATGACAGGGGAGGACCCTATTCAGCTTCCCACAGTTGCCCAAGAGAAGCAGGACTCTGTCGTCCCACAGGGACTCTGGTGACCTGTCCCCCAGTCTCCTCTCCCCAACTGGGGCGATAGGCAGGCGGGGCCCTGCTCCTCCCAGGACTCCACTCCAGACCCATGAGTCTGGGCCCCCAGCCTCCTTACTTCCTGGAACCTGGGCCTTGGTGATACATGGCTCAGTGTTTGCCCGCCCCTCCCATGGTGTAAGGCCCAGTTTCTCTCTCTCTCCCAAGACTCAGCTAAGCAAAACCCCAGCTCCCTCTCTTCTGAGGGGCAAGACTGCCTAGCTCTTGGGCTAACAGCCCCCTGCAGTTCTTCACACCCTGAACCTCAGGGTCTCTGAGGCCCGCTCGCAGAAATCCGGGGCCCCACCCACTCCCACCCCAGGGCCCAGCCCCTGACCAACTTGGGACTTGCCAGCCTTCCCTCATTCCAGTATCCGTACGTGCGTGGCCACAGGCTCCTTTCCTTCTAGGAATCCGTAGCTCAGGCACTCAGCTCCTCCAGAGCCCAGGCATTCAACCCTCTCCCACCCTGGGATCTAAGTATTAGGGTTCCCCGCCCCCTCCCATCTTACGCTCTAGTGACCAGTTCCCCCGTTCTCCCATTGCGACTTATGCATCCTGTCCACCCCCCCCCCGCCCCCGCCCAGTCAGCTCGCTCGCAAATGCGAAGGGCCACTGCTCTGAAACCTACCCGTCTCCTAAGTTTGCGCTAAGAAGTGCAACCCCACCCCACCCCCACCCCCACCTCCTTCCCTGTTCAGGACCCAGGTGTCTGGTGTTTCGGAAACCTCCCTCCGGGACCGAGGAATCTTTCATCTTAGCCTCTTCCTCCCTAGGACCCAGGACCCCCGGAGACTCATCCCCACTCCTCCAGGGCCAGGAGACATATCCCAGCTCTTCCCCAAGGACACAGGAGTCATGGGCTCCTTGCCCAGAACCCAGGAGTCATGCTATGTAGTCCTGTCCCCCTACCCCTCAAGAGACCCGGGCACCCGTCCCCCACTCCCTTCTCGTTCGGGCCCAACCGCCTGGCGTGCTCACCCTTATTGGCCACCTCCCAGGCCACCTCGAAGAGCACTGTGTTCTCCATGTCGAATTCATCCTCCCAATCCTCCAGTCCTGGCAATGAGGACATGGACAAAGTGCGGTTAAGAGGCATGGCCGACGCGGGAAGGGGGCTCCAAGGGCCACAGGTAGGGGCTTCGGAGGCGTCTGAAGAATGCACCAAGCAGGGTGTGGGGCCAGGTAGCTGGTGCCCGAAGGGAAGCTTGCAACGCCTTCGGTTTCCTATTGCACGACCGCACCCCCGTCCTGGGGCTCTCGGACCAAGGCAGCAGGCAGCCGCAGCGTCACTGAGCGCTGAGGCCCCCCGGCGGTAAAGCCTTGCGGCCGCCAGGAGGCGGCGCCCGTCCCCCGGCCAGCGCCATTGGCTGGCGCTCGGGGCGGGGTCTCTCGCGTATCCTCATTGGTGGACAGCCTGAGACTCGCTCCGCCCCGAGACCGCCTTAGCGGTCGCTGAGCTAGCTGATTGGCCCTCGGCTCTGCCCATCTGAAGCTTGAGGCCCCCAAAGTTGCGGGGGAGGGAAGTGGGTGGAAGAAGAAGGGAAGGGAGCGTGGGGGACGTGTGCTGCTTGCTCAAAGAAGTGCTAAGAATTTTGCAATCGGCCTCAGCAAGGAGGCTTGGGTAAAAGGAGGAGGAGCCAGAAGGCCTTGGGAACCCACCCAGGAGTTTCGGCCTCAAAAGTGACGTCTCGCCCTTACAAGGAGAGTTTGCATATTTATGAGGAACCACCGACATCTTTGGAGGACCCGGCAGTCTAGAGGGGCCAGAACGCCTCGTTCCTAGAGCGTTTCCGTTTCCGTTAGGATATTGGCGGTTGGTGTGCATCATGGCAACCGTGGTAAGTCCCGGCGTGCGGGGGACTGAGGAGCGAACCCGGACTCCTGGGGCTGGGGGCGGAGGGGCCGGGGGCCCAGACTCCCGAGTCTGGGGCAGGAGGATGCTGGGGGCCCGGAATCCTGGATTCACGTGGACGTTTACTGTCCCGGTGGTCAGAACTGACCCATCATGTTATAGCAGCTCCAACTTCCAGCCCCCTGGGTGCAGTCATTGGCCAGTTCTGCAGTCCTTCGCCTTGAAGTCCGTTGAGGGTTGTATATCTTGGGCTCCAAGGCGTCCAGGAGTCTCGAGTTATTGATGGTGTGGATGGCGCCTCAGTACACGGGAGAAGCGCAGGCAGGACCTGTCCCGTGTGCTTGAGAGCGTGGAGTCGCGTAGGGAGTCTTGAGCCAAAAGAGGGAGTGTCGAGAACCCAGAGGTTGACAGTGGAGAGGGAAAGGGCTGGGGCTCCCCCTCGTACTTCCAACACTTCATACGGAACATGCCCGGTGTGGATGCTCAGTAAATTATCACGTGACTCTTTGAATGAAAGAATGTGAACTCTATTAAAGTGAGCCCAGGTTCACTGGGCCTCACATCAAGTACTTGTTCAAGAAACACCTGAATGGAGAAAGGATGCGACCTTAGCTCAGGGGTTGGACTGAGCTTCCAGATGCACAGGTTACCATGGTGACCCCAATCAAGATGGGGGAAGGATAGGGGTGAGAGTTACTGGTGCCTGGGGGATGAAATTTGAGTCTTGCTGTTACCATGGCAAGGGGTTGAATAGGGAAGCAGAAGAGGGAAGGGCAGCGCTTTACCCCGAGACTCAGTTCCCATGGCTGTGGATGAAGTATTGGAGGTACGAGGGGCTGGCAGGTGCCCCTTTTAAAATGACCCCTGTTTCCATGGGGTCAGCAGGGGGTTGGAGAGGCTTGTGGTAAAGGAAAGACCTTGTAGGAGCTGTTTGTTTCTGCTGAGATTGCTACGGGTTGGGATTCTGGGATCTGTGCCCGTTTTTTGCGTCCAATAGGGTCCGATAAGGCTGTGTAGGCGTCCGTTGGTTTGTTCTCAGTCTTCTGATAGTGGTTTGGGGGCAGTGGCCAGTGGTCCCGGTTCCCAGCCTCCTCTGAGACAGTAAGTGGGAGGGGCCACAGATAGCGGGGGCGGGGCCTTCTCACCATGCGGACCTTGAGAAGTCTAAACTCTGGGTTCCAGAGAGGAGGTTGGTTCACTTGGGTTGGAGGGTTGGGGGCAGGTGGCCAAAGAGCTGGGTCAGCATGCTGGCTTCTTAGGCTTCCCTTTCCTGATCAGAAATTATGACACATTCCAAAGCGTCAAAAAATAATAGGCACCCAAGGACCCACCCCCCAGATTTTTTAAAACAGCTTTCTGGAGGTATAATTTACATCCCAGACAATTTACTCATTTAAAATAAACAGTTCATTGGCTTTTAGTACATTTACAGAGTTATGCATTCTCTCAGTCAACTTTGGAATATTTTCATCATCTCAAAAAAACAACACTTCATTCTTAGCTATCACTCTTCAATCTCCCATACCACCAGCCCTAGGCAACCGCTAGTCTGCTTCCTGTCTTTATGGATTTCTCTGTTCTGGATATTTCATATGAATGGAATCAGACAGTATGTGGTCTTTGTGTCTGGCTTCTTTCACTCAGCATAACGTTTTCAAGGTTCATCCAAGTTGTAGCGTGGATCAGAATTTCATTCCTTTTAATGGCTGAATAATATTCCACTGTGCGGATAACGCACCTGTTTTTATCTCTTCATCTGTTGATGGACGTTCAGATTGTTCCCACCTTTTGGCTATGAACATGCACGTTCATCTCCATGGTATGTGTGCATCTCCCTCCTCCACAGGGGGAGGGATGGTGGCTGGCTTCTCACTCTGCTGAGCCAGGGACACAGGAGGCCTCAGTACCTGCTTTCTGAAAGAGTTCAGCACTTTGGTACATCATTCATTCAACCCCCAAACACTGAGCCTGAGGTGAACAAATGAGGGGCGGGCTTTGCCCTTCATGGGACCCACATCTGTGGAGTCAAGAACATTGATCTACGAGTCTCCCTTGTAAGAGAGAGATTACACAGGGACACCGGACTCCCAAGGGAGGCCCTTCCTTCTGTCTGGACATCTAGAGACCCTAGAACTAGCCTGGCAGGGGCAGAGGTCAGGGAGGGCCTTCTGTAATGAGCAGAGCTTGATCTCATTCAGTGAGGGGGTCGGGAGAGCAGGCTGGACTCGGACCTGCACATGCAAAGGCCTAGTGACAGCTGTGGAGGTTGCGGGGGGGTGGGAGATCGGGCCAGACCGTGCCCACTCGATGCCTGCTCTGTGTTGGTGCCTGTCCTTACAGTTACGGGAGGTGGTGAGGACTGCTTCTTCACCAAATAATCCCTGGACGTCAAATATGTGCTAGGCTGTGCGGACAGAGCTCTGAATGAGACAGACACCATCCCTGTCTTCCTGGGACTCAGGTTGTAGTGAGGTCAACCAGCCAGCATCAGTCGGTGACAGCCAAGAAGGGCGAGAGTCACTGGTGTTGGGGCCACTCACCTACCTGCGGGCAGAGGAGTGGGAAGGATTTTTTCATGGGATGGGGCAGGCGGGACAGGAGACTTGCTGAAAACTGGGACTACAAGTTTTCTCCTGACGCATCTTCCTCCACCCACAGACGGCCACAACCAAGGTCCCAGAGATCCGTGATGTGACGAGGATCGAGCGTATCGGTGAGTGAGCAAGGAGCAGGACCCAGACCCGTCGCAGGCCGCACTCTGCCCCGAGCTGGCCCTGCATCGTGTCTTCTGCTTCTTCCCCCACAGGCGCTCACTCCCACATCCGGGGCCTGGGGCTGGACGACGCTTTGGAGCCACGGCAGGTAGGGCCGAGCAGGCGGGTGGGAGCCCAGCTCCAGGGTGGGGGGACCCAGCGCCCCGGGGAGGGTGGAGCTGTTGGGCACTTCCAGACCTCTGGCTGCACATTTATAAAATCAGCCACGCATGGAGTTTTATTGGTCTCAAAAAATTGGGGTGGAAAAGGCTTTTTTTTGGCCTTTTCCCCGATGTGCCAGCCAACACCGCTCTCGTGTCACAAGGCGGGCGGGGGCAGAACTGCATGCGGAGGGCACCTGGTGCATGTCGCCTCCCGCCCCGCAGGCTTCCCAGGGCATGGTGGGGCAGCTGGCTGCCCGGCGGGCGGCGGGCGTGGTGCTGGAGATGATCCGCGAAGGGAAGATCGCCGGGCGAGCGGTCCTCATCGCCGGCCAGCCGGGCACCGGGAAGACGGCCATTGCCATGGGTAAGAGACCTCTGGGTCGGAGCTCCTCTGGACGCTGCCAGATAGTCTGCCCTGTGTAAGTCATGGTCACGGTCAGGCACGTCTCACAGACAGCCCAGGGCAGCGACGGCTTAAGTTAAGCCCTCAGGGCTCATTCTCACAGAGAAGAATCTGATGAATCTGATCGTAGGAAGGACAAAGTTCAAGGAGGCCTTGGCCCCCAGAGGTGCCTCTCTCTGAGCACTTGCCTCAGGTGGGCGTCCCACATGCGTTTGTTGCCATTTTATTGACTGGAGCTTAATCGTATGGTCACACTGCTGCGAGACAGTGAGAAGTGAAAATATGTTTTTTGTATTTCAATTTGGACCACTTCTACCTTAGTAAAATGGGGCCCTGGACCTGAGAAAGGAGTTAGATGTCGAGAAGACAGCCAGCAGTGTCTGCTATCCACTAGCCACTGAAGAGCTTTTGTTTTTTTTAGGTGAGGCAGCCCTTGGTTGACCTCACAGATTGCAAGAACCTCGTCAGCTTACAATCCCTTATTTTTTAATTTTTATTTATTTTTTTTGCACCTACAGCACCTGGTCTTCCTAGGTGGTCTCCCATCCAAATACTAACCAGGCCCGACCTTGCTTAGCTTCCGAGATCAGACGAGATCGGGCTCGTTCAGAGTGGCAGGGCCGTAGACCGTTTAAGATCTTTTTACTCACAACTGTTCTTCATCCTCCTTGTGGAACTCTGATCCATCTCTTCATCGCTGAAGCTTTCCTCTCTTCTCACTCACTCCCCCCTCCGAGCTCGGGCTGAGGGGCCAGGCGGCACCGAGCTCGGGCTGAGGGGCCAGGCAGCACCGAGCTCAGGCTGAGGGCCAGGCGGCAGAAATCCAGGCAACAGCCAGGTGTCAGCTAAGATCAAGCAGTGCTGCTTGCAAAGTGCCAGGCCCTGGACCAGCCACGGGACGCGTGGATGAGGAAGGCTTGGCTTGGCTTTAAGCGAGCTTCCTGTCTGGGAGAGGGGGCTGTGGACATGGTCCCTTCCAGGGTGATGTGTGTTCCTGGCCCTACTGGGTCAGGGAGGAGGTGGTGGCGGTTGTCAGGACAGGCTTCTCGAATAGGTTGGTATCTGAGCTCGGACTTACAGGATGTCTGGGAACCCCCCAGACAGACAGCAGGAAGCAGGATATCTGGGAACAGTCTCCCCACACTGGTCAGGAGGCTTCTGTGACCTCCTGTCCGTGAGGCTTGGCTCAGAACTGAGCGGAGCCCTCGGGAAGGGGGCCTGGGAGGGGAGCTCAGGGCTGGAGTCATTGTGGGGACAGCCCTGCTGTCCGCCAGCTGGCCCCAGGCCTCGGCCATAGAGAAGCCCTCCCTGTGTTGGCCATGTGACGAGGTCACAGTTGAGGGCCCTGTCATGCCTGCCCGCCCTCATGAGCACTCCCATGCAGGGTGCCATCCCAGGCAGCACTTGCTCTGTTATTGTCCCCATCACACAGGGAGCAACAGGTTGAGGAGCAGATGAGACTTCTCAAGATCAGGGCGCCAAGGGTGGAGCTGGGCTTTGGACCAGGGCGGCCTGGCTTCAGCCCCTTGCCCTCCACCCCTGCTCAGTACCCCAAGTCCCGATGCCGAACGGCCCTTAGCAGTCTGGGGACAGGCTTAGCCCTGTCATAGGTTCACAAAGTTCACCCTCCGGACCTTGCGGGCGTCTGATCTGGCCTCCTCCCGATGGGAGCTCTGCCCCTGGTGCTCTCCGCGTCACCCTGTCTGCCCCGCAGCGCAAAGAGCTGGTTTGCCACAGAGGAGGCGTGGGGGCCCCGGTGCCAGGAGCGCCCACCTACCCAGACCGTCTCCTCCCCAGGCATGGCGCAGGCCCTGGGCCCTGACACCCCGTTCACAGCCATCGCGGGCAGTGAGATCTTCTCCCTGGAGATGAGCAAGACCGAGGCGCTGACGCAGGCCTTCCGGCGGTCCATCGGCGTACGCATCAAGTGAGTGCTGGCCGTGCGGGGCAGACTGTGCGGGGCGGCCCGTGCAGGGAGGGCTGTGCGGGGCCAGGCGGCTCCCCGCGGCTCCCTGCGGCTCCCTGCGGCTCCCCGCCAGGCCCTCGCTCTGTGCCCCGGGCCTCCGCCTCCGCCTCCGGGGAGCTGGCGTCGGCGCCCTGCTCAGCTCTGCTGTCTGGCTAGGGAGGAGACCGAGATCATCGAAGGGGAGGTGGTGGAGATCCAGATCGACCGGCCGGCGACCGGGACGGTGAGTCCGCGCTCGGCCACCCGCGGCTGGAGGGCCGGGTGTCGGGGGGCCGCGCCGAGGTCAGACTCCCACGGTTCAATCCGCAGCTCGGCGCTTCTGCGTTCCGGCGGTAGCCGGTCATTTGAATGACAGCAGTTCGTCCATTCGCGAGGGACGTTATGGGCAGTTAGAAGCAGGTGAAGTCCTAGCGGCCAGGCGTAAACAGCTTAGTGGTGGAAGACGTTTCCCATCCACTGTGCTTCCCTCCCTTTTTTTAAGCTAAGACTCGTTTTTAACCTTTTTATTGTAAACTAAACAAAGAAACATAAAAGAAGCACGTAGTCTAATAATTCATCATAGAGCGGATACTCACATCACCACCACCAAGATGGAAAACTAGGACTTCGCCACTCGCTGAGCCCAAAGTCCCTTCCTCGTTCCTCCGTGGACACAAGTGTCACCCCCTCCCGTTCTCACGTCCCTGCATTCATCGGTTTTGTTGCCCACCTGTGTACATTCTTAGACACTATAGTGCATTCTGCCCATTTGAAAAACTTCTCGTCTCCTAAGCCTCTCTTCATGGTCTGGTCTCCCCTTCATCCTTTTATCTTATAGTTTATCTATTGGTCTCTCTTTATTTTTTAATCAAGGTACAATCACATAACATGGAATCAACCACCGACCATTTTGAAGTCCCTCTCCCTTTCTGCCTGCCCCCAGCCCCTCACCGCCACTAACCCGCTTTCTGTCTCTATGGATTTGCCTTTTCTGGGCATTTCATATAAATGGGACCCTATGATGTGTGACTTTTTGTGTCTGGCTTCTTCCACCTGGTATGGTGTCTTTGAGGTTCATCCATGTTTGTAGTTCTTTCTTAAATATTAAGTTACAGCTGCTAGTAAAATGCTAAATAAAACTAACATGCCTCAAGCCCGCAGACCTGACACGTAGTCACCTTCTGTTTCTGTGTCTTGTCGTGTGGACATGCTCCTGTTTTCTCACATTTCTCGTTTTCAGCAGAAATAGACTTTAAGTAATTACATCACCTTGCTCTTTTAACACCAGTGAACTGCTTCCTAATCTGTCCCATCTATAAGCAATTAAATTTTGAATTTTAAAAAATAAGGAAAAATTTAAATGAAGAGAAAGCTATTCCTAAGCTAGTTCTTTAAATTAGATCTTGATTACAGAAGAAATCCATGAATACATCTTCACTTTAAAAATAAAAAGCAAAACCCCGTTAAACTCCCTCCCCATTCCCAGCCCTTTGGTCCTGCCACCTGTTCCTACAAAAGGGCCAGCTCACAGAGGAAGCAGCTCAGAGAAGCGAGGTCGTCGGATACGCTGGGCAGTGCCTACAAAGTGTTCACTGCTCGTCTGGTGGGGAGGGGGCGTGGCATTCCCATTTTCTTAGCTGGGTTTAGCTGTTTTCTGGGTTTGTGATTGACAAAAAACACCTTTCATTTGGGTATAAAAACGGAATGTTATGGTGTGACCCCCTTGACCGGTCCATGGGACCTCAGGTCTGTGTTGTTTTCATAGATTATCTTTTAGGGCTTTGTTTGTTTACTGGGTTTTTCATAATAGCTTTATTGAGGTGTAACTGACATACAGTAAGCTGCTCACGTCAAAAATGTACAGGATAAGTTTTGACATACGCATGCACCCATGAGCTCATGACCATGACCATGGCAGTGAATACACTCAGCGCCCCCCAGAGCTTCCCTGTATCATGTTGGGGGGACATCGGGGCCCTCTCTGAGCCCTTGCCTGGTGTGTCACCCCTCTCAGGGCTCCAAGGTGGGCAAGCTGACCCTCAAGACCACAGAGATGGAGACCATATACGACCTCGGCACCAAGATGATCGAGTCGCTGACCAAGGACAAGGTCCAGGCCGGGTGAGCGGTTGGGCCACCCAGAGCGCCCGGGGCAGGGGCACTTGGGCTCCTTCCTCTCCTCACTCTTGCTTGCTTCCCCTGTAGGGACGTGATCACCATCGACAAGGCCACGGGCAAGATCTCGAAGCTGGGGCGCTCCTTCACGCGCGCTCGCGACTACGACGCTATGGGCTCCCAGGTGGGCCGGGGCTCTGGGACCCCTTGCTCCAGGCTCCAGGTTTCCCGCTGCGTCACCCCGGGGCCCACAGGGTCTGGGTCCTCCTGCCACCTAACCCCGTGTTGCTGATACTTCTGGTTCTTCCCTGCACCCTCCAGGACAGTGGGGGCCCCTCGGTTTGGCACTGCGCTTGTGGTTTCTGAGCTCTCCTGGGGACCCCCATATTTTTCAGTGCTCTCAAGTGCCTCGCCTCCACTACCTCCTGGCCCTGGGGTCTCGGGGTAACCTCATCTAGATTCCCAGCCTCTTTCCAGGGACCCCCAGTGTCCCCCAGACAGAGCCCCCGGGGGCCACCCTCTGTGCCCTCCTCCGCCCTCACGCCCACCCCTGTCCCGCGCCCGCCCTGCAGACCAAGTTCGTGCAGTGCCCGGACGGGGAGCTGCAGAAGCGCAAGGAGGTGGTGCACACCGTGTCCCTGCACGAGGTCGACGTCATCAACTCCCGCACCCAGGGCTTCCTGGCCCTCTTCTCCGGTGAGGCCGGCCCCCTGCTGGCCCCCGCCAGCCCGCGTCCTCCCGCCACCCCCAATGCGGCCCTGCCGTCCCCTCAGCCCTGCTAGCTGCCTGCCGCGCTCCCTCTGTGCGGTTCGTCCCTCCCCGCTGCCGAGTCCCTGTCTCAGGCGGCCTGATGGGGGCGCAGCCCCACGGGGGCCGTCTCAGCCTCCGCGGCCCTCCGGTCTCCACGCCTGCAGTCTCGGTCTTTCCTCTCTTTGGCCCTGCATCCCTGTCTCCTCCCTGACCGCCCCCATGCCACACCCTCCCCCCACAGGAGACACAGGGGAGATCAAGTCAGAAGTTCGAGAGCAGATCAACGCCAAGGTGGCCGAGTGGCGTGAGGAGGGCAAGGCGGAGATCATCCCTGGGGTGAGCGCCAGGCGTGGCCGGGCAGGCGGGGTGCGGTAGGGGACATATGGGGGGGCTGTGTCGAGTCAGACGCACGCCCGGCCGTTCCCAGGTGCTGTTCATTGACGAGGTCCACATGCTGGACATCGAGAGCTTCTCCTTCCTGAACCGGGCCCTGGAGAGCGACATGGCACCTGTCCTCATCATGGCCACGAACCGCGGCATCACCCGGTGAGACGCTGCTGGCCGCCTGAAGGCCTCTGGGGAGAACGGGGTGCTCTGGGCGGTGGGCGTCGCCACGGGGTAAACAGGGCATGTTTGCCGGGCACTTCGTTAGGGAGCTGCGGGCTTCGCAGGTGCCGCGGGCCCACGAGGGCCGTACTTCCTTCCACCTTGAACGAGGTGGGTGGGCAGCCCGCTCTGCAGGGAGGCCCCGGGGCAGTGTTCTTTCTGTCTTGTTTCTAATTCCTCAAGGCTGTCGTTTCCCAAACTGCGTGCTGAGGCACCCCAGGGTGCTGCATAAAATACAAGAATGCTGTGGGGCAGTTTAAGTTTTTGAGGGACGCATGGTGACATGCATTGGATGTGCAGACCACTACAGCTAAGTGACTCAGAGCCGTTTACCTTAGGAAACGGAACGGACCTTAGTGTTTCTTTTGGCCTAAGGATGTAGTAGAAACGTCCAGAGACAGGCAGGGCATCTGGCTCCGGAAAAGCTGGGAAACCTCTGCCCTCAGGTGGGCAGCACCCCCTGGCCACTGTCCCGGCGAGCTCTCCTCCTGCCCAGAGGAAGGGAGGGAGTCGTTGGTCCCCCGGGTCCCGGCGCTGCGCCCAGCATCTGCACCGGGGCGCACTGCCCAGCGCAGCGTGGGTGTGTGGCTTTGCCTGGTGGCACAGGAGGCTCGAGAACGTCGTCTCCAGTGCTGCATCCGTGTGCTGCCGAAACTGGCCGGCGGGGCTGGTTCTCACCGTGTGGAAGCAAGCGACCCGGCCGCGGGGGCAGCAGCAGGCTCTCCCCGGCTCTGTGCCGCCAGTTTGCCCAGATGAGCTGCTCGGACCCTCCGAAGCAGCTCACACGGTCGATATTGTCCCAGCCCCATTTTACAGATGAGGACACTAAGGCCCACTGACCTGCCCAGGGTCGAATGTAGCATTGGTTCTCCAGAGGGCTGAGGACAATGTTTGCAGCTCAGAGCGTGGGAAACTGTATACAGGGCGTCTCCCATCAGGCAGCAGATCCGGTCACTCGTTATTTGCAGATTCCAGTTTGCGAATCTATTTTTTTGCTAAAATTTATCTGCAACCCCCAAATTGGTATTCACAACACTTTTGCAGTCATTTGCAGACAGGTACAGAGCGGCAAAAAAACTCGAGTCTCTGGACGCAGGCACTCCAGACTAAGGTGAAAGAAGGCGACGCTCTGTCTCCTGGTCTGAATCAGCATGCTGTAATAAGTGTCCTATTTGGTGCCACGTTTGTCACATTCCATGTTTTTGGTGATTTTGCTGTTTGAAACGGCCCCTAGCTGTCCTGTGTCCTTAAGTGCAAAGAGGCTGGAATGTGGCTTACAGAGAAAATGTGTGTGTTAGATCAGGGGTCCCTAATTCCCCGGCCACGGACCAGCACCGGTCCATGGCCAGTTAGGAAGCGGGCCGCACAGCAGGAGGTGAGTGGTGGGTGGGCGAGTAAAGCTCCACCTGTATCTGCAGCCGCGCCCCAGGCCAGCATCAGCACCTTGGCTGCACCTCAGGTCACCGGCATTAGATTCTCATAGGAGCCTGGGTCCCTGGTGCCACAAAGGTTGAGGGCTGCTCCGTTGGATGGGCTTCGTTCAGACACAAGTGACTGCTGTTGGCCATGAGTTCAACGTGAATGAATCATCCATATACATTAAATAAGGGGTTTCTAAACAGAAACACGTAAAACCAGGCTATAGGCTGGTTGGTTGATAAAAATATTGTGACCAAGAACTTAACTGTGTGTGTTGCGTGGTTCGGTGGTTCAGTGTTTGTTGATGGAGCATTCGCCTCCACTTCGTAGAACGTAACTCCCACCGATAGTGGGGGTTGCCTGTGTTTTCTAGCGCCTGCCGCGCCAGGCCCTGTGCTGGACGGGGCGCTGTGGGAATAAGCCCGGCACGGCGCCTGCCTTTGTGGAGCTCTGTCAAGCAGGGGAGTGGGACCTTCGCCCAGTAATCCCACACAGCTGTGTAGCTCAGACCGGCCGGGCTCTACGGCGCATTGACGTGGCCGGGCGCTGACGCCAGCTGGGAGCTGAAGGCCAAGTGGCATCTGGTCCAGTGAGTGGGCCACGCTAGAGGGGGCGGAGTGGAAGGAACAGAGATTCCGGCAGCATCGCCCTGACAGCTTCCCTCGCCCCGCCTCCCCAGCATCCGGGGCACCAGCTACCAGAGCCCTCATGGCATCCCCATCGACCTGCTGGACCGCCTGCTCATCGTCTCCACCTCTCCCTACAGCGAGAAGGACACGAAGCAGATCCTCCGCATCCGGTGCGGGCAGGGCCAGCTGTGGGCCTGAGAGGCGGGCCTGCTGTCCACCCTGTTTGACAGATCGGGGGGTTGGGGGTGGCGATGACTGGTCCCAAGGTCTCTGGCCTGCGAGAGGTAGTGGCCTCTGATCCGGGTGGAGCCCCTTTGAGTAAGGGAAGGGGGTACCGGTGACTGATGTGGGGGAAAGAGCCGGATCAGGGAGTGAGGAGCCCAGCCCGTGCCTCAGGGACCCTCCAGCTCGGTGTTCTGTGAGTCTGAGGACCACCTGCTCCCCGGGAGGTCGTGTCGTGTCCAGGGGAAGGGCCGGGGGCTTGCTGCCGTCAGAAGCCCAGCCCTGGCTGAGCCCCCTGCTCCCCGCCTGCCCACAGGTGTGAGGAAGAAGACGTGGAGATGAGTGAAGACGCCTACACGGTGCTCACCCGCATCGGGCTGGAGACTTCGCTGCGCTACGCCATCCAGCTCATCACGGCCGCCAGCCTGGTGTGCCGCAAACGCAAGGTCAGCCCGCGGGCGCCCGTGGGGCTGGGCTAGTGAGTGGCCCGCCGCGCCAGGGCCTCGAGTGGGTGGTCTCACTGAGTTCTAAAACGTAGGTCTCAAAGTGCGGGTACTTCGGTCTCTCGGGTTTGCGTGTGTCTCCTGGTCTGATACGTGTGTGTCGACTGCAAGTGGACACTGTTAAGTTCATCTTCCAGATGAAGAAACAGGAATGGAGAGGTTGGGCCCACAGCCAGGAGGTGGCCGGGGCGGGATCTGGACCCAGGCAGTCTGGCCCCGAGTCCCCACCCTGACCTGCCTCCAGGGAAGGGCCCGACTGAGTGTGGCCGTCCCCCTCAGGGCACGGAGGTGCAGGTAGACGACATCAAGCGAGTCTACTCGCTCTTTCTGGACGAGTCCCGCTCCACGCAGTACATGAAGGAGTACCAGGACGCCTTCCTCTTCAACGAGCTCAGTGAGTGTCCCCGACCCCTGCAGACCTGGCTCCAGTCGCTGAGTGTCCCCCGCCTGCGCAAGCCCAGCGTCACCTATAGGGAGAGGTGGGAGGGGGCGTGGCCTGAAGAGCTCAGGCCCCGGTCACTAGGCCACAGTGACCACCTGGCCTCCTTTCTCCCCACAGAAGGCGAAACCATGGACACCTCCTGAGCCGACGTCCCCCTCACCCCGCCTCTCCTGTTTTCTACCAGAGTTCTGACACTGTGACTTTGTATAAAATAGTTCTGAAACTGGACCCATCATGTGTGCATGTGTGTGTGCGTGTGTGCGTGTGTGTACACACGTGCATGGGCACCCCGAGCGCAGAGAACGGCAGCCCCAGGGTGCGGTTTGAGAAGGCTTTATTGAGAGGGGAGGAGAGGAGCGTCTGCTGGCTCCAGGAATCGGGGCGAGCGTGGACGGCCGGGGTAGGCAGTCCTTAGAGGAAGAGAAGGTCTGGGATGGAGGGGCGGTCGCAGGCCAAGGATTGGGCTCTGGGCCCCCCGCAGTCAGAGCTGCTGAGGCGGCAGGGCCCACAGCGACAGCTGAGGGCCACGGGGAAGGAGACGATCGGGTCCACACCAGGCGGGCAGCCGGGGAGGCGGATGGAGGCAAAGCTCAGCTCGTAGTAGGTGCACACCGGCTGGGGCACAGGTGGCAGGGCAGCCGGCAGCACCCGCACCTGGAGGGCAGGGCAGGGGGCGGGAGCGGCATGGGCATCTGCCCGGCCGAGCCCTCCCGGAGCTTCCCGTTGCCCCCCACTGATCCCAGGCTCAGGTGTCCGGGGGACCCTCTGTGTGCTCCCTCCCACACACCAAGGTCCGGCTCCAGTTGCCCAGCCCCTGCCCGGCGGGGCGGGACACCCTTGCATCCCCGCTGCCGCCCCGTCTTCTGCGGGCCGGGCACTGGCTTCGGCACCGTGCTCAGGACCGCAGGCTGGCCCCACGCGCCCGACCGCTCACCATGCTGGGGCAGTAGCCAGCACAGATGCTGGTGGTGAAGGTGACGCACACCGGGCAGGCCTCGTTCTCGGCGGCCAGGGTGGCGTTGATGGGCCGGCACAGTGGCCTCAGTGGTCCCCGGGATGCCCGCACCCCGCCTGTGCTCAGCAGCAGCCACAGCAGCAGCCCCTGGGACAAGGCCGCTGCCTCAGGGCCAGCCCCACAGCTCTGCCATGGGTTCGTGGCCCCCCGTCCCCATGTGCACACATTCAGGGAGCTGAGTCCCTGAACTTCCCTTCTGGGCCAGCCCCTCCACTTTGATTCCCCATCCGGGTACCCAGGGGCCCCAGACACCCCGACACCTGATACCCACGCTCAGGTCCTGCCCCATCGCTCCCCTCCTGGCAGGGATCCAGCAGGCTGGCCACGCCCTTCTAGAAAGAGGCCGCCTTCACCAGGTCACAGGACTCCCGTGTGCCACCCGTGGCCCCCATGGAGTTGCGAGGTGCCCAGGGGCCCTACAGTCTCACCTGGAGTGTCTCCATCCTCAGTGCCTCCCTACTGTGTTTGCCTGGTCTTATACTTGCAGGCTGTGGGGGCGGCAAGGCCACCGGGGGTGATGGCATGGCGGGGTAACCTGGACACTAATCCCCCCGGGGGCGAGAGGCAGACAAGGTCAGGGAGGTGCAGGAGTGGCTCAGCGGAGCACCCCCTCCCCCCATTCCCTGAGTGGCTCTTGCACCAAGAAGCGGGAGACACTCAAGGTGACAGCTGACCTCACAGGCTTCTCAGGTGCTAGAGAAGCTGCGTTGGGGGGCACCGGAAATAGGGTATAAGAAGCCCTAGGCTGTGCCCCCTGGCTGTGTAGCCCTGCCTTTGCCCATCATGGGGGGAGCCAGGGAGAGGCTGGAGCTCGCCCTCAGACCCTCGAATGGCGATGCGCGCAGGCCTCAACCCTGTTCCACCTCCCAAAGACTGGAAGCCAGAGTCCAACCTCTTAGGGCTCCACTTCAATATCGGATTCTGCGCCAGAAATGGGTTCGTCTGCCCCCAGGCGCGTCCCCCTCCACAGGGATGCAGCGGAGGGAGCCCCATGTCGCCGGTACGCAGGCCCCCGTCAGCCAGGATGCCAGAGTGGAACCCAGCAAACAGCGTGGGGGAGGCTGTTTCACTCTCATTGACTACGATCAACTCCGCGCCTTCTGCCGCAGGGGGCGTGTCCCGCCCGCCGGCCCACAGCCCCAAAGTACATGTTCGAGGCCCAGTCCCGCCCCTACGATCGAGTGGGCGTGCGTGGGTGGCCACGCCCCGGTGGGCGGGGTTCCGGGCTCGGGCCCCCCCCCGCTCGGGGGCGTGTCCGGGCGGGGCCGGCCGGGCCTCTCAGACCAGCGCGGGCTTCGGGCTGCAGTAGCTGGCGTTCTCGGAGCGGTAGGCTTGCGGCACGCTGTAGATGCCCGGCACGGGCTGCCAGTGGGGGCCGCCCCAGGGCAGCTCCAGCGGGCAGAAGCGGTCAAGCCGGCGGAGCGGATGCAGCGGGGGCGTGTAGGACTCCTGAACCAGGGACAGCTGCCCGCGGTGCGGCACGGCTGGCGTTACGGGGTGGACTCGGGTCCAGCGGAGCCCAGGGGCTTGGAGCGGCCCCTGGCCGCAGTGGCTCCAGGCCTTGGGCGTCTCCTTGAAGCTCCAGTAAGTCAGCAGGTCCTTGCGGGGGTACCCAGACAACTCCTTCCTGTTGAGAAGAGGCAGGATGGGGAGGGCGCAGCTGGATCCTTGGGACGAGGCTGAGGTTCAGACCTCCGGTTCTGAGGAGGGTACAGACCCAAACTTCTGCGTTTCGAGGCGAGGACACATTTGTAGGGGTCGGAGACCACTTACAGAGCCCCGGGCTGGCAACTCCTAGCCTGGATTCCTAGGTCCTCAAGGTGCTTAAAGGGCCTGGAGTTTGGCGTTTTCTCATCCTTGAGAAAGAGCATCTGGGGACTCGGATGCCAGAGTGGGCCCCGCTCCGCCCCAGGCCCTGTCTCCAGGTCCAGAACTCCTCCTTGGGCCCTCCACAGGTTTCATGTTCCTGAGAGTTAACACTAAGGACACCTGGACCCTAAAAGTAGGGGCTTGGGCATGCACTGGTACTTGCGCGTGCAGGAGCTGAAAGCTGAGACTCCTGAGAGAGAGGGAGCTGCCATCGGGGGGGTTGTGTGGGGGGCGCTGCCAAGCAAGGACCCAGGCTCACTTCGGGTAAGCTCGGAAGTCCCGGGCTGAGGTGGTCAGATAGAGTTGATGGCGGTCCAGGACGCCCTTGTCAGATACTGTGAAAGGTCGCCCGGCCAGCTCAGGGTTCCTCGTCCAGGGAATTAGAGCCTGAGGAGGATCAGGCAGGAGGGTTTCATATCCCGCTTGAAGCCTTGGGTCCCAGACTGAGAATTCCTCTTCCTTCGGCCTCAACAGCCCCCCTGGACCAGGCCCCCCACATCCGCCCCCAGAATCAGAATCCCTCCTGACCAGCAGCATGCCAGTGCACGCTCCCCCAAGACAGACAGAATCCTAGGATTACTCCAAAACCCAAACACCTTCTGCCCTTCGTCTAACACAAAACCAAGTCCCCAGACTCAAGCCTTCCTCGTCCCGCCCGCGGGATTCAGCTGCACCTGGGGCTACATCCTATCCCAAAGAGCCCAGCCCCGCCTCCCGCTCGGGCCCGATCCTAGAATATTCAAGACTCGCCCCCAGCCCCAAGACCCGCCCCCCAGAACCCACCCCTGCATTTACTAGTCCCCTAGCCTCAAAGCTGGGATTTCGGGGATTCAGTCCCTTCTTTCTGGCCCCGCCTCAATACATCCAAGCTCCTCCCCCAGTCTCTATACTCTCCAGATTCCGCCGGACCGTTTGGCCACGCCCCGACTACAAGTTTCTTCTGGCCCCGCCCCTGTGCCTCCAACTCTGGTCCCTCGCGTTAGAGACCCTCGGGTCCCGCCCCAGGCACCGCAAGTTCTGTCCCACCGCGCCCGCGCGGTCTTCTCCGCTACCTGGGAAGGGCCCCCGCGGTGGTGGTCTGCAAGTTCCAGGGGCTGGGGCCCGACGCAGAAGGTGGCGTCCTGGTCCAGGCCGGGCCAGCCGGTGTACTGCGCCCTGGTCTCACTGCACTGGTGTTTTGCCATCGGAGGGAGGCGCCAGCTGCGGTGTCTGAGCTGCGGGAAGGCCGCGCGGGGACCCCACGTGAGGGCGCACGGAGCCTCAGTGCGGTCCCCGGCCCTGTCCCCCGCGGACCTCGGCATCCCAGAACCTTACCTTATCCCCTAAATCCTTGATCCCTAAGACCCGCGTGGGGTCCGCAGGCTCTGGGGCCCGGGGCTGCGCATAGGGCCCGCCGTGGGTCTTGAGCACATGAGCCGAGCCGGAGGTTGTCTCCCATCTATTGATGACCTCGTCGAAAGCCCAGATGTGCAAGTCCTGCTTTGCGGACGGGGGCAGGGGATCCGCTAGCGTGGACTGGGCAGAAGGCGTGGGCCGTCAGCTTAAAAGACGCAGGTTCCAGCCCAACATTCCCGATCTCTCCCAGTCGGTTCCCAGCCCTTTCCTCCCTCCGGCCCCAGGCATCCAGGTTCCCTGGCCCCTCCTCTGTCAGATGCGGGACTCCGGGGGACCCTCCTCCTTCCGTCAGGAGCCCAAGCCCCCAACCCCCTTTTCTTTCAGCAGGTGTCTAGATCTTCAGGTCCCTCCTTCAAGAGTCCCGACTTCTGGACTCCCCTGGGCGGGAGCCTAGGGCCTCTCACCTGCACCGTGGGCGGGGGGAAGGGCGCGGATGGGATATAGTGGTGGGCGACACCACTGCTCGTGAGACGCCATTTGGGCGAGGATCCAGGCACTTCAGTCCCAGAGACAGGGGACCAGGGAGCGCCATAGCGCAGAGCGAGGGTCCGACCCGCCATGGTCCCACCCACGCCCCGTGGCCAAGGAGCAGCAGGCTTGTTGTTGCTGTTGCCCCAGGCGACAGAACCCGCCCACGCTGAATCCAGCCAATGGAGGGCCTGCGGCTGTGAAGATGGATAGAGAAACAGACCGAGGCACACAGGGACAGGGACTTTGAGAGAGGTGGACAAAAACCCCAGGAGGGGCACAGAAACTCAGAGGTAGGTGTGTGTGTGTGTGTGTGTGTGTGTGTGTGTGTGTGTGTAAGGACCCACAGACAGGAGGGCAGAAATAGGGGAGGGGAAATAGAAGTTCAGTTTTAGAGAAATAGAGACCCACAGACAGGGCAGCGGGGGCAGAAACCTGGGCAGTTGGAGATCCAGGAAGGGGGGAACAGAGACCTTCCTGGAAAGAGAGAGACTCAGAGGAAAGGGAGGACAGAGCCCACCCAGCACATCAGGAATCCATGAGAAACACCCTCATTCCTATAGGGTCCCAGCCCTGCCACCACCTGCTGCTCCCTCTGCCAGGCCTGCCCACTTCTGGGGCAAGTTTCCAGACTTCCCCAGTCACTCCCTTTCTTCCTGTATGAGCCAAAGGAGTCAGTGTCAGTGTGGGCTTCGTCTGTCTTGCTGCCTTTGATTTGGTTGAAAATTTCCACCTGGGTATGGAGACCCACAGGGAAATACTTAAGACAAAATGTTGAAAGCACTTTGATGAGTAAGAAATACATACAATAATGGAAGAGAGACAGTGACACAGAAACAGAGAAAGAGAGCTACTGACCCAGAGACGAAAGATAGAAGCTAGAGAGACAGGGAAGCAGCAAAAAAGACGGTGGGAAGCGCTGACTTGGAAGAGATGTAGAAACAGAGGCAGCCAGGCCCTGCCCTGCCCTGCCCTGCCCCCACCACCCTTCTCCCAGGCCCAGTCTGTGTGGGTGGGGGTCGAGGATTCTTATGTCCTTAGCCCGAAGCTGGTCCTAAAAAATGTTTGTGTGCTACAGAGTGGTAATACATGAAGGGGTGTCCTGAGGACATGGGGTCTGCCCCTGACCCACCCAGCCTTGTTGCTTCCTCACCTGAAAGACCTTTTGGTCAAGGACTCTGCCTCCTCAGCCCCCACTATCTCAGCCCACCAACCCATTCTTCAGACAGGGAAAATTGAGGCTGTGTTCTGCAGCCTGGCCCAGAGTCTCACTAACTCCCTCATTCAGGCTTTTGGGGCTCCTTCTCCTGCTGGATTTTCCTGGCCCACTCAAGGCTTATCATGGCCAAATGACCCCTGATCCTAACCGGGGGTCAAGCCGATTGGTCAGAACCCCATCCCCTACTCAAGCTTTCCCAGTGTGGGAAGGGCTGTAGAAACCTGACTCCAACTTCCCGCTAGGGCCAAGTTCTCCAGGATCCTGAGCTCCTATCCTTCTATCTTGCTTGTGCTCCTGCTGTGACAGGTAGCTCACTACTTCAAAACATTCTTGCCCCATCTGACCAAGTAAATTTCCCACTCAAACCCTAGCTCCCAGCTAACTGCTTACATGTTCCAGTTTTTATGCTCCCCCACCCACTTCTTGACATATGCCCTCCTTGTCACTCTCTCCAGGATGGGCAAGATGATGTCCTCTGTGGTCAGCAACTTAGAAGCCAAGCACTTCCAACAGTCAAATCCACCAGAGTTGACCTGATAAGTTGTGTATTAGAGTTGATAAAGAGTAGGCACTCAGAAAAAATTGGCCATCATCTTCATCATGACCCTCGAGTTCACGCAGAACTCCTATTCATCCTTCAAAACCCCATTTGGTTTCACTGCCTGTCTTACACACACTGAGCTCTCAAAATCGGAGGGCTGTGATTTCGTGACCACATGACGAGTTCCCGAACTGAGGCCCCGAGCCCCTGAGGTCCCTCAGCATCCAGCTGTCTTCCTCTGCTTGACCAGTTCTCGGGCATGGGCCTCAGGCCCGGCCAGTTCGGCTGAGGAGCGTGCAGACGCAGGCAGTGTCGATTCGAATCCATCGCCAGCCCACACGCCCCTGGGCATCAGTGGTTAACGCCCGCACGTAGGACTGCTTGGCCTTGCACTCAGACACCCAGTGCCTCCGGTCCACACCCCTGCAGCCCCCTCCGACTCCACCTGGGCCACCTTCCCCAGCACTGTCAGCCTTGCAGCGGGTCTCAAAGAAGTACTGGCGAAGGGGACTGCCGCCAGCTGCAGGCACCTCGCCCAGCACCTCCACCTCGCGCCCACGCAGGTCCACGGCCGTCCGGCGGTCTGTCACCCAGCTGCTGACCGCGTCGCACACGGCCAGCTCTCCCCGGCGACTTGCTGGCGCTGTTTCGCTCACCCCTCGCCGACTGCGGTTAGCCGGGAGGCCGGCTGGCTCCCCGAAGGCCCCAGCCTCCAGGAGGAAGAGCAGAGGGGGGCCCGTGGGGGTGCCCCTCGACAGGGCTACTCGGGGGGACAGGAGGTCCCACTCAGGGGCTGGAAAAGGGGGCAGTGGTGAGGGTGGGGGATGGGGTTCCATTGGGACACTGGGGAGGAGGCAGAGGAGGAGGATGGGGAGAGGGCATGAGGGGTGGGGGAGCATCTCGCTGAGCACCTGAGGATGGAGACGGGGGCAGGGGGGCTGGAGTTAGAGAGGAGGGTAATAATTTAGGGGGGCACCTACCTGCCAGAGCCAGGGGGGCCCCTGTTCTAGAACCTTGGGAGACCCTATATTCTAGGATGGGATAATGCCCCATTTCTAGATTAATCATAATTATTCTAATATTACTAATAATAGCCAACAGTTGGGAAAACACAGTCTCCGAAGGGTCAGTGACTTGTACCGGGTCACAGGGCCAGCAGATGGGACTTGAACCCTGTCTGAGCAACTCCACTCTGCCCTACCACCTCTACAGCCCCGAGGAACCCTAAGTCCTGCAACCTGGAGGAGGTGTGAGGCTCCAGGATTCTGAGAAAGGCCATGTCCTAGAATCCCAGGGAGACCCGATTCAGCTCAAAACTGCCACTAAGAAGGCAAGACACTAGTCTCTCGGGCAGGGCCTCAATTTCCCTGTCTGTGAAATCCTCTTGGGGCTGGACGACGCAGGTGGGGGTGTAGATACTGCAGTTTCTCTCCAACATTCTGGAAGCCTGCGGTTCTAGGAAAGGGTGGCGTGGAGAGGACCAAGGACTAGCTGGTTACCAGACCTGTCAGCACCTCCTCCGCCTCCGAGCTCCTGGGCTGGGGGCCCCCAGATTCCAAGGGGCCCCTTGGGGGGACACAGGCGTCCCCTTCCTTCCTGACATCTCAGGAGAGGGAGGAAGCAGCCACCTAGGGGAAGAAGGGAACAGGCAGGTTACGCAGGCAGGCGGAGGAGGGGGTATGAACCCCTGGACACTCCCCTTCCCGGCGTTCCTCTAGGAGTGCAGGGGACCCGAGTCGAGGCCACGCCCCCTTTCCAGAGGGCCCCTTCCCTGCCCAGGTGATGGCTCCTGGCTGGGATGGGAAGCAGATGGGGGGAGGAGAGGGGAGGGGAGAGGCTGGAAAAGATTACGTCCTCGGCCCATTCATCTCCCAGACAGGGCGGGGGCGGGGCTGCTCTGGACACCCGGGTCCCGGAGGGCCCACGTTCGAGAAGCCCCGGGTCCCCGAGGCAGCTTCCTGGAATGTTCTCTCCACACAGGACAGGCCAGGGCCCGTCCAAGACTTCCACTGCACATACCTGGAGCGGCTGCCTGCCCTGGCTGCGAGGTGGGGAACAGGGAGGTGGGGTGTGAGGAGGGGCGCATGGTGACCCAACCAGGACCGGGAGTGGAGGTCCCCAGCTGCCAGCTCCCTGAGACCGGGAGTCCTGGCTGTCAGCTGCCTCCTCCCGCAGACCAAGGGTCCTGGTCTCCAGCGGCCTCGTCGTTCTGGAGTTCAAGGCCCCTCCTCCCCAGGTACTCAGAAATACGGACTCCCAGGAGATCCAGACCGGGGGTCCGGACGCCCGAGACCCCGCTGTGGGCAACCGGCTGCTCCTCTGGGCACTTGCCTCCTGCCTCAGTTTCCTCCGCCAAGCCCCGCCCCCGTCGACCCCGCCCACGTCCCTCCCTACCCGGGGGCAGGGCGACCCAGACGCCGGCACCCCGCGGGAGGCGGCGCCGCGGCTCTTACCTGGGGCGTCCTCCTCGGCTCCCCGGGCTGCCCCTGGCGCGGCGGCGGCTCCTCCTCCTGCTCGCCGGCTGCGGGGACGCCCGCTAGCCCGCCGGCCGCTCGCTGCACACGCTCCGGAGGGCCTGGGTCGGGGGCGGGGGCGGGGCGGCGCCCGACGGCGGGGGAGGGGCCGGGGGATCCCGCCTTCCTCACGCGGCCGAGACCTCGAAAGCCCGGCCTGGCTCGCTCAGCCCTCCGTCCGCCTCCGCCCCGGGAGGCCAGGCGCCAGCCTCCTCCTCCCCCGGACCCCGGAGCCCGGGCCCCCAGCACCCCCGCCCCAGGACCCCGGAATCCGGGTCCCCAGACCTTCTTCCCCCAGACTCCGGAGTTCGGGCCTCCAGCCCCTCCTCCGCCGGACCCTGGAGTCCGAGCCTCCAGCCCCTTCTTCCCCCAGTGTCGGCCCCTTCCTCGCTCGGACCGGGAGTCTGGGCCCGAGATCCCTTCGCATTCTTTTGCCAATTAAATGTCAATCCCAGGCAGATTCCCACCCTCTGCTCTCATCCCCACTTTTCCAGGAGCTCCAGGCCAGACATTAACCAGCTGGGCCTGGGCAGCGATAAGGCCCGCGGCCCCAGAGAGGCAGTGGATGTGGGGGGACTCTTCCCACATAGTCCTCTCTCCTGGAATTTCCTGGGTGGGGACTGGGGCGAGAGTCTTGTCCTGAGGTCAGATAAGACACATTCAAGGTATTATGGGACTTGGAGACAGACAGATATGATTCAGGAAGAGAATGACAGAGAAAGAAAGCGAATAGTGACAGATGAGAGGAGGAGATGGGGAAAAGGCACAGAAAACAGAGAGGAAAAGGGGACAGGATTCAAGAGAAAGGGGGGAACAGAAACCCGGAGAGAGAGCCGAAGGCAGACGGAGGTGGCAGTTGGAGTCATGGTCAGCTCTCCCGCGGGGCCCTTCACCCCTGCCCCAGAACTATATCAGGAGGAAAGCTGACACCTGCCTGGGGAGGGGGGCATCCCGAGCCCTCCCTCAGCCTAAATATAGCATGGCAAGGTGGCAGGAAGGGTGTCCCCGGATTAGGGTGTTCCCCACTCCTCTTCTCCATCCCATCCCGGCCAAGGCAACGGAGAAGGTGGCAGCAGTTGTTTATTGGGGGTGGGGGAGGGGCACCTCCCAGTATTGGGAGTGTCCACTGGGTCCCCTCGCTGACCTCTCCACCCTTCCCCCATCCCTAAGCACCCAGCATGTCCCACCCCCTCCCACAGGGACTCTATTTAACTCCCAGGCTCCGAAGGGGTGGTACAGGTGAGTTAGCAGAGAAGAGAAACTGGGCAACGGTCTCTGTCCCCCAAGCCCTCCATGCTCTGGCTCTCTGCCCCCTTCTGTCTGGGTCTCTATCTCCCCTTTCTCCTGGTCCCCGTGCCTCCCCGGTCTCTGTCTTCCTCTCTGGGTCTCTGTCCCCCTCTCCCTGAGTCTCTGTCCCCCTCCCTGGCTGCTGCCTTGCCTTCTGCTGCTCCCGCACCCTGCCATGGCTGTCTCTCTTTGCCTCTGTCTCTGTCCTCTGTGTAGTTTTGGTTCCTCTCTGCCTGTGTCTTCTCTTCGGATCTCTGTGCCGAGCTCTTCGCCCGCCCCCGAGACTGCCTTGTGTCTCTCACCGTGAGGGAACCTGTCTTCGTTTCCTTTCCGCTTCAGAGAGAAGTGACAACCTTTATCAAACTCTGCCTTCTACTTCTCTGTATAAAAGGGTGGTTGGATTAAATCAGAGGTTTCCACCGAGCTTCTTAGCTGCATTCGGAATTGCCAAGAGGGGTTCTGGAAGAGGTGTGTTCGCCTTGAACCAGCTCCCTTCTGATACGTTGCCCTGGTGCCTCTAAGTAAGATTTAATTTTACCATAAAAAGGGGGGGGGATTTATAGCTAAACAACAACAACAACAAACAACACCACCATAAACCACTGGATGGGTTTTAATAAATTAATACAAGTACCTCGAATGATGCCTGGCACATACGAAGTCCTATATGTTAGCGATTTTTAACCGTCCTCCCGCTCCACCTCGCAATGCCCTTCAGTACTGAAAGGCCTCTGAAAACGTTTGGTTTCGCCACCTTCGGCAACACCCTCCCCTCTGAGCCCCAGTTTCTTTGCTCGCGAGGCAGTTTGGACTCAGACCTCCTGTGCGTACCAGCAGGCTGACAGGACATGTGGGATCAGGCAGCCTGTCACAAGTCCTGGCCCCTGGCGTCCGGCTGCGTGACCTTGGGAAGCCACTCTCATGCTCTAAGACTCTGGTTTCTCCCTGCTGGTCTGACAGCCTTCCTGGGCTGTGACAGGGCGGGGTGGTGTGCCCCGATTTTGGGAATCTCTTTGTGATTCGTGGAGTACAGACTCCGCATCTCTCTCGGGCTCACAGGTGCTGCCTTTTTCTGTCTTTTTCTCTTTTTTTTCTGGGGCACTCTGGTCTGCCTCCAGCCCTGGGTGTCTGTCCCTCTTTCTCTGGGTGCCTGACACCCCTCTCTGGGTCTCTGTCCCACACTCTGGGTCTCTGTCCCCCTTTCTCTTTGGATTTCTGTCCCACTCCCTCTAGGTCTTTGTCTCTTCCTCCCTGATTCTCCGTTCCTCTCTGAGTTCCTCTCTCTCCGTTCCACTACCCCCGAAAGTCTGGCCCCCTCTTCTCTGGTTTCTATCTCTTTCTTTCTTGAGTCTCTATCCCTCCCCAGGTCTCTGTCCTCTTCCCTCTGGGTTTCTGTCCCCGCATCATGTCTGGATAGAGTACACACAGTGTCTCCCCCCTCCCCCTCTCCTCGTAGCCCTGATCTCCGTGCCTGAAAGCAAAACCACAGGGGAAGACAGATAGTGAGGGGGGTTCAATGGCAAAATGGGGCAGGCGTGGGGTAAACGGAAAGAGTGTCCGCGTCTTCCTAGCTGACCCAGAGACCCTTCTCATGAACAACTGAATCCACAGATGCGGAACCCAGCCCCGCCCCTTACAGTGCGTGACGCTGGGCGAGCCCGTCGGTTGGTCTCCCAGCGCACCGCGTTCCCTCCGCGGCACGTAATTCCTCCCTGCTGCTGTTATCCTGGGGTCCTGGTGTTTCCACTACGTGCAAAACAAACCAACACGGCCCTGTGGAGCTCATAGGCGCAGTCCGACTCAACCCTACTACGTTCCTACGGGACTCACAGTGACGCAGCTCGATGTAACTCAGCTGGGCATGGCCTTACGAACAGGCCCTACGAGACTCACATGAGCACAGTTCGATACGGCTCAACTCGGCGTGGCCCCGAAAAAACTTCCAGCCACATTGCCCGCCCCCCCACACACAATTCAACCCCACGGGACCCTGGGAGACTCATACGCTCATGCGTTCCAACTCGACTTAACCCAACGTGACCTAGAGGCTCCCATTCTATCACCTCTTTGTATTTCTACATGACTCTTAAGTTCACAGAACCTGAAATAACATAGTTCTAGAAGGATCACAAAGCCACATAATTTCTAGCATGTCTCAACTTCACAACACTATGCATGAACGCACCATCAGTCCCAACAGTGCCATGGGTGGTCACCTGACTTGACCCAACATGGCCCTAGGGGACTCATAAAAACATAGAATCCTGCACAACGCAGCCGGACGAGACTCACCCAGACTCATGACCCAACCCAACCGGACACCGAACTAAGACACTCACAACACGATATGACCAAACCTATTTTAACACCAGCCCCGGAAGAGTCCACAAGCCTGGCACAACCCAATACAATACAAACCAATGAATCACCCCCTCGACTCAGCATAACGCGTTGCCATTCATCGCCACCTAAAGAGGTACCCACAGGAGCTACTAAACCACAGCTCAAGACCCAGTTAGACTCAGCATTCCCCAACTCATGACGACTTCGTCTAGCTCTTCCTAAACCCAACTCCCTCCCCTGGACCTTCCCCTCCACTCCCTCCCTCCCTCCCTCCCTCCCTCCAAGGAAGCACGAGGTCCTGCAGACCTCAAATGTCCCTCACACCTCAGTGACCATGTGTTTCCCAGGGGGGGCCCAGAGTGGCGGTGGTAGCTCAGGCATCTCTCCATCCACCAACCCCCCATTGACCTTGCCCTCCAGCGGGCCGCAGGGCTGTGTGTCCACGTGGCTGTACATCCCAGCCTCTTCGCCCTCTGTCTCCCGGTGGTAAAAGTAGCTGAAGTTGGAGACGATGACAGGCACAGGCAAGGAAATGGTCAGCACGCCGGCGATGGCGCACAGAGAGCCCACTATCTTGCCACCCACAGTGACGGGTGCCATGTCTCCGTAGCCAACTGTGGTCATGGTGACCACCGCCCACCAGAAGGACTCGGGGATGCTGGAGAAATTGGAGTCGGCCCGGTCGACCTCGGCAAAATAGACGGCGCTGGAAAAGAGGACCACGCCGATGAAGAGGAAG
Source organism: Eidolon dupreanum (assembly GCA_028627145.1). Classification (NCBI taxonomy): domain Eukaryota; kingdom Metazoa; phylum Chordata; class Mammalia; order Chiroptera; family Pteropodidae; genus Eidolon; species Eidolon dupreanum. The sequence continues at coordinate 89,607,579 of CM053508.1, read as the reverse complement.
AAGATGAGGAGGCCCAGCTCGCGCATGGAAGCCCGCAGTGTCTGGCCTAAGATTTGCAGGCCCTTCGAGTGCCGGGACAGCTTGAAGATGCGGAAGACGCGCACCAGGCGGATGACACGCAGGATGGCCAGGGACATGGCCGGCTGGCCCACCCCCCGCTGCCGCGCCAGCTCGGTGCCCAGCGCCACGAAGTAGGGCAGGATGGCCACGAAATCAATGAGGTTCATCACGTTCTTGAAGAAGGCCGCCTTGCTCGGGCAGGCCAGCAGGCGCACCAGGAGCTCGAAGGAGAACCAACAGATGCACAGCGTCTCCACCACAAAGAACGGGTCATCGAAGGGGGTGCGAGGTGGCGGTCCAGGCACAGGGCTGGAGCCGTTGAGCCGATTGGGGACCTGCAGGAAGGAGGGGGTTCAGGGAGGACCACATCGGGGCTGGGACACGTTGGAACGACCGTATATGTTGTTTATATATCTAGCTACTCATCTACAAATTGGTCAATAGCTGCTGTTTCCAGGGCATTAGTGGCCCCTCCTGTCATTGATTCTTCCCCAGGACCCCAGGGATCGTCCCTGGACGGCTGACTTTATGGTCCCTCATCCTTCACCCGCAGGGCCTCCTGAAATGATACTCAATCTCTTCCCTCCCAAAGCCCGCCCCCAAGCATTGATTTTTCTGGTAGGTAGAATCCCCACCCTGGCCTCACTCCCTTATGCCCTGCCCTCCCAAACCTAGCCCAGACTACAATGGTTAAAGACCTTTCTGTCTTCCAGACCCTCAGCCCAGCTGTCCTCATGATGGATTTCCCCTACCCTAGTCCTCAGGACGCAACCCTCTGTCTCCAGTCCCTCTGCTGTTTTCTTCAGGACCAACTCCCAGCACCTCCAGTCCGTCCTAACCAACGATTCCCGCCAGGTGCGTCGACCCCTGGTTTTCAGTCTGTCCTCCGTCCCTCGGCTTTGATTTCTCAGTGGACCTGTACACCTGTCCTCCTGCCCTCTAGCCAGGTTTCTCACCTGCCTTAACCCTGCCTTCTGATAGGTCCTCCTAATCCGATGCTCAGGCCCCATCCCCATTAGCTATACCTTCCCAACCCTCAGCTTTTAGTGGTGGAGTGCCCTGGTCAGGCCGCGTCGCTGGGTCGCCCACCGCTCAAAGCCCCTTGTCCCACCTATGACTGTCCGGGTCCTCCCCCTGGACCCCAATGCCCCGCCCACCCACGGCGAGACTCCGCCTCCCCGAGAGGCCCCGCCTCCCAATGCCATTTAACCCGCATTTTGATTGGCCAGATCCCCACGGCGCCCTCCCAACACCGCCCCCTCTCCGCTGGGGCCCCGCCCCCTCACCGGTCCGGCGGCGGCGGCCACCGCCGCGAGCCCCAGGCTGTCGCGGTCGTCGCGGAAATCGGGCAGCGTCTCGAGGCAGAAGACGACGATGGAGACCAGGATGACGAGCACGGAGACGACGGCGAGCACGCGCGCGGCCTGCGAGCTCTCGGGGAACTCGAAGAGCAGCCAGAGCTGGCGCGCGAAGGCGCGGCGGGGCAGGGGGCGCTCGGGCGGCACCGGGCAGCCCTCGTCCTCGCGCAGGCGCGCCAGGGCCGCCGCGCCCAGCCCGTAGAAGGCCACCTCCTCCAGGAAGACGTCGAGCGGCACGTGCGCCGGCCGCCGCAGCCGCCCGCCCGACTGGTAGTAATAGAGCACGGCGTCGAAGCTGGGCCGGTGCCGGTCGAAGAAGTATTCGCGGCGCGCGCCGTCGTAGAAGCGGCGGCGGCGCGCCGGGTCCCCGAGCAGCGTGTCTGGGAAGCGGCCCAGGGTGCGCTCCCGGGTCTCAAAGCGCAGCCCGGCCACGTTGAGCACCAGCCTCTCGCAGCAGCCGCACGGCGGCGGGCACCGCGGCTCCATGGCGCGCGCAGCCCCGGCGACCCGCGGACGGACGTGTGGCCCCGACGCCCGACCCGGCCCGGCCCCGCCTCGGCCGCCGCCGCCGCCGCCCCAGCCCCAGCCCCAGCCTGGTGTCCGGTGTCCACGCGTAAAAATAGCTCGGTCCTCCGGCCAGGGCGCGGGGGAGGGGGCGCCGTGACCCCGGCGGGGCAGAGGGTGGCCGCGCCCTCTGCGCGGGTGCGCGCCCTTCCCCCCAGCCGCCGCCGGGCTGCGCCTTCTCCACGTCCATCTCGTTTTCAGGTCCCCTTACCCTTCGTCTCTCTAGCACCCGAGGTCTCTGTCCTGGGCTTCTCTGGGTTTGCGAGTGTGTGTCTCGTCTCTTTTTTATGAGTACCTGAGCCCCTCTGTTGGAGTCCCAGGTGTCTCTCTCTTGCTTTCTCTCATTCCCTTGTGTGTCTGCATCTGGCCATGCCTTGGATTTGGGTCTGTGTTAGGGATGTATCGCTGAGTGTCTTTATGGGTCAGTTATCTGAGTTTCGCCCTTTTGGGGAACTCTGGATCACTGTCTTTGTTTTGATTCTTGTTTCTTGGGGGCTTTGTCTCTGTGTATGTCTTGTCCCCGTTGGTCTCTGTCTCTCTCTGCCCCCTGTCTGGCTTTCTCTGGTTATCTCTCTGGGTCTCTCATTATCTTTTACCCATCTGTGTCTCTGTCTCTGGCTTTCCCCGGGGTGCCCCTTTGGGTCTCTTTCCCTCTCTGTGTCTCAGAATTATAGCGAGTCTCTGTCTCAGGGTCTCCGGAGTCATCTCTGAATCTCGACCGTCACTCTTAGGTCAGCTCTGCCGCTGTCCTCCTGGTTGGTGGCTGCCCGGTCCTCGGACGTTCCAGCTGCTGCAAACCATGAGCATGTGCGCCCCTCACCCGGTCCCCTCGCCAGGGTCTCCTCCCGGGGGTCTCCACCTGGACTCTATGCCAGACGTTCTCAGACCCAGCGAGACCTGAGCTGCAGCCCTGAATAGGGCCAAAGGAGGCTGGGCATGCCAGGAACGGCGGTGGGGGGGGGGGGAAGGGGCGGGAGGAGCGGGCCGGGGAGATGCCGCAGGGTCACTCGAAGGGACCGAAGGACAGACAGACGAAGACTTTCCAGCCACTGGTGTCCTATGACATCGCGTAAAAATAGCCTCATCCGATGGGCTTGAGGGAGAAGTGGTGGGATTGGTCACCTGGACGCTGGGGAATGCGGTCTTGGGCGCCCTCTGCTGGGCGACTGAGAGGGGCACTAAATGTTCTAACTCCCTGCAAATTCCCGCGCTTTCTCTTCTGTCTAGTTTCTTTCTGAGATGCTATGACGCCAACTCTCTGGATTTCTGGGTCTTGCTTTCTGGGTCTCTATGGTCCCTCCATCTTTTCTATGTCCTTAGACCTTCCTTGCTCTAGGTCTCTGTTCCCCATCTCTCTGATCTCTTCTCTCCTTTTCTCTCTGGTCTCTACCTCCTTTCTTCTGTCTCCTCTTTTCTCTCATTCTTCGAGAACACAAAGAGACCCCTCTAAGTGGGTCTCTGAACTCTGTGTGAAATGATCCCCTCCTCCTCCCTGCGACCCTATCTCTTACACAGGCGGTCCCCAACCTTTTCAGCACTAGGAACCAGTGCTCCTATTAGAAAATAATGCCTGATGATCTGAGGCGGAGCTGAGGCGGTGATGCTGGTGCTGGGGAGCCGCTGCAAATACAGATGAAGCTTTGCTTGCTCGCCCACCGCTCACCCCCTGCTATGTGACCCAGTTCCTAACAGGCCACGGACCGGTACCTGTCTGTGGCCTGGGGGTTGGGGATCCCCGTCTTGCACCCTCCTATCACTGAGCCAGGGGTGGATGCCCCGCCTTGCCACTTCCAGACAATTCTCCCTCCCTCAGCTCCTGTGAAGCTCAGGCTCTCCATGGACACCTTCCCATCCTTTCATAATGAACTCATCACTTTCCCTTGGCGCCACTCCTGCGTGGTCCCGGCCCTCTCCAGAGTCCATGTCTTTGGTGACCCCCTCAACCAACAGACCATCTCAGAAGGAACACTGTGATTTCCGAGGTTGGGACATAAAAGACAACTTTCCACCCCACTCTTTCTTGGAATATTTTGTGCAGGCCACGTGGCAGGGCCCCTGTGGAGAGGACTTGAGGCTACTGACCCTTGGCCCTGGCTAAACTCCCTGCTGATAACCAGCACCAAACTGTAGCTTCGTGAGTGAGCCACCGCGGAAGCACATTCTGCCACCCAGCCCGACCACCCCTGCTGACACTCCTGCAGAAGACAGAAGCCCCTTTCCCCACCAAACTAAGCCACTGAGTTTGTGGTCATTTGTGAGCGAAACAAATGATCTTTCTTGTTTTCAGCCACACAGTCTTCATTACTGGTAAGAGATAAACAAGCACAGGGCCTCTGCGTGCTCCAAGCCCATCATTTCCATCAACCTTGGCCTCTGCCCTGCTTCAGCCTCCCTTGTCCTTCCTTTCATTTTCTCCCCCTCCCTCCTTCCCTCCCGTCCTTTCTAAGTTTTATTGGGCTACAATTCACATACCATACTATTCACTCACTTAAAGTGCACGACACAGTGGTTTTTCATATATTCATAGGAATTGTGCATCCATCACCACTATCAATTTTAAGACATTTTCGTTACCCACCAAAGACACTGCATCCCTTATCTGACACCCCCTAATCATGGTGCCAGTTTTCATGGTCCTACCCTTGTCCTTGTCCTTACCAGTAACTAACTCGCCCCCCCCATCTATGTTCTCCTTTTCCTCACCAACCAAATTTTTAACTGTTTCAGGCCAGCAGCATGTACAGAGCATTAACTCTTACCTTTTCATGATCTCCAACTCCCTGCCACTTGTCCTCCCCTCTTTCCCCTGCTCCCACTGTCCCATGGCCCCCTAATAAAATCACTGCCTTGCTCGTGTCTTTTAACTCCCTTGCCTGTGACCCCCTCCAAGGCGCCTTTGGGGCCAAACCCTAACCCTAGTACAGCCTTCCCTCATCTACTCTATGCCTTCCCAGGGGCTCTAACTGGGGCTGGATCCCAAATGCTAGCCCTGTCTGTGACCCTGCTCCATGTCCCTCATCGATGCACCTACCCTCCACCTCCCCAAGATGGCTGTTTCCCATCTTGCTCTCAAATCCCACACAGCACCCTGGCCCGCCCCTCCTTCAGTCAGCTGGTTACCTCTCTCCTCATTCCACTGAAAACATAGAAGCTTCCAGAACGCTTCATCTTCCTGCAGCCCATTCTGTCAGCTGCCCCGATGCTCGTCTTTTCATCTGCCCCGCCCGATTCAAGCCCAACATCTTGCCTTGTACCCTGGATCCCATCACCCCATTCCACCCACAGACTCTGCTCCTGTCATCACTCCCGAGTCTCATGTGTCATCAGTATGGGAGGCAAAATGACGCCCCCTCCCCTAAAGGTGTCCATGACCTAATCCCTGAAGTCTTTCAATATATTCTTATATGGCAATATATTACCCTATATAGTATGACTATATTGCCTTATATGGCTATATATGGCTCTGTGGATGTGATTAAATTAAGACTCTCGAGTTGGGGAGATGGTCCTGGATGATCAGGACATAATGGAGGCAGGGAGGACAGAGTCACAGAAGATCTGAGGATAGAAGTAAAAAAAGATGCTGCATTGCTGGCTTCAAAGATGGAAGAAGGGGCCATGAGCCAAGGAATATAGGCAGCCGCCAGGAGCTGGAAGACGCCAGCAAGGAAACTAATCCTCTCCCAGAGCCTCTGGAAGGAACCAGCCCTGCGGCTCCGTTTCGGAGGTCTGACCACCAGAACTGCAGGATGATAAATGTGTGTTGTTTTAAGCCACTACGTTTCTGGTGATTTGTTACAGCGGCAATAGGACACTAACAAACAGTCTGTCTCTGCCATCATTCCTGTGTCACAATAACATCTTTACTTTTAATTCTGAAATATTTTTAGACTGACACAAAGTTACAAAGGCAGAAGTTTGTGAATGTCCTTCACCCAGCATCCCCTAATTTTAGCATCTTACATTGCCCTAGTGCATTTCTTAAAATGAAGAAATTGACATTGGTACAATGCTATTAACTAAATGACGTTCAGATGGCCTCTAATGTCCTTTATTTATTCCAGGATCCAATCCAGGATACCACATTGCATTTAGTAGTCATGTCTGCTTAGTCTCCTGCAATCTGGTTGTTTCTTACTTCTGCCTTGTCTTTAAGTACCTCAACACTTTTGAGGAATACTCGTCAGTTATTTTGTAGACTATCCCTCAACGTATGTTTATCTGGTATGTTACTGTGATTAAATTGAGGTGATAGTTTTTTGGGGAGAGGTAAGGATGCCAAAGAGGTGAAGTTCCCTTCTGATCGCATCATATGGGGGGCACGATGTTGACACATCTTATCACGGGCGATATTCACTTTGATCACCTGGTTAGGGTAGTGTCTGCTGTAAAGTTAATTACTTTTTCTCCTTGCAATTAATGAATATTTGGGGGAGCCATCTTTTCAATTGAGTTTATTGAGGTTTAATTTACATGCCATAAAATTTACCCTTTATAGCATACCCTTTTATGAGTCTTGGCAAGTGTATACAGACATGTAACAGCCACTATAACCTAAATAAAGAACATTTCCATCCCTTCCCCGAAGTTCCCTCCTTCCCTCGTAGTCTGACCCTCACCCCACCGCCCTGCCACAGCTCTTGGAAACCACTGCTCTGTTTTCTCTCCTTCCGTCCCTGTAGTTTTGCCTTTTCCAGAATATCGAGTAAATGAAACCATACAGTAGGTAGGCTTTGCCTCTGGCTTGTTCCATGTACCATGATGCATTGAAGATCTATTCCTGTCATGTACATCCACGATTCTTCCTTAATTCTCGGTAGGATTCCACGGCATAGCTATACATCCATTTGTTTGTCCATTCACTATACAAAGGATGTTTAAGTTACATTTTGTTTTTGGAGATTGCATAAAGCTGATGTAAAAAGCCTTATATGTGTTTCTGTGTGAATATAAGTTTTCACATCTCTTGGCTACGTAGCTAAGAGTGGGTTCTGTAATAGGTGCATACTTAACATTTTTTGCCATCAGCAGACAATTGCATCATAAGACTTTATCAGTATCTTTTCTATCTTAAAAAAAAAAAAACATCTTGATGTTACTTCTCTCTCCTATTATCGCCTTCCTCTGATCCCTCTGTAGCAAAACTTCTCTAAAGACTTCTCTACCTGAGGTCTCCGCTTCATCTCTCATTGTCTTGTCAAGGTCACCTACAGTTGCCAAACCTGTCTTTATTTTTTTGCACTAAACGTCATCTCCTTCTTGAAGCATTTTTTTTTTCTTGGCTTTCTGGACACCCCACGTCCCTCGTTTTCCTCCTAAATTCGTCATCATTCCCACTCACTCTCTTTTGCTGGTTCTTCCTTCTGTATCTGAACTCTACATGGTGGACGGCCTTGCGTCTTAGTCCTCAGACTTTTTCCCTTGTCCGTCCTTTCTCGTCTCCTAGATGAGTTCATCAATTGCATGGCTTCAAACACCGTCTCTACTCCAGTGACTCCCAAGTCTAGGTTCCAGCCCCGAACTATTCTGTGATTACCGGATGTCCCAACTTTCAACTCTGAAGCTCCATGTGAGTGTCAAATAGCCCACTCTGACATGTCCAAACCCACAACTCCCCGCCCCACAATAACCCCACACTTCCCTACATCTCCCCACTCTGCATCAATGGCACTATCAACTGCGCATTTGCTCAGTCTACAAATCTTGGAATGAGGATTATTGTTAAGGGAAGATTAGCTTCATTTAAAATGTTCTTGAAATTTGTTATTCTGAAATCATTTCAGACTTATAGAAAAATCACAAAAATAATACAGAGCTCCCATATATATCCTTCACTCAGCTTTGGCCAATGTCGATTTTTTACATAACCATAATACCTTTATTTGGCAGGAAATTAACATCGGCGTAATACTAATCAATAATACAATAGACCTTACTTGAGTTTCACCACTTCCCCATGAATATTCTTTTTCTGGTTCAGAATCGAATACAGACCCCATGTTGCATTTAGTTTTCTTAATTTCCTCTAGGAGTTATTTTTAATTTCCCTCTTTTCTATGCACTATCCTCTCACTCCTGTGGCAACCGAATAAGTGAGCTCCACTTTCACAATATATCCCAAACCCCACCATGTCTTTCCATTCCTCTGGTACCGTCTCAGTCCAAGTCACCATCTCTTCCCTGGAAATTGTTGCCCCCTAACCATCTCCGTTTCTGCTTGAGCCCCTTCGCTGCATTTATTTATTTTTTGTCCATAGTCATTGAAGTGATCTTTTAAAAATATAAATTAGGTTGTATCCTTCTCCTGATCAAAACATTTTAGTCGCTTCCTACTTCATTTCAAAGAAAATCTGCCTACTCCTCCATGTAATGCTCAACTCGGGCAAGGGTCAGCAATGGCTGCTACAATCATGAAGTGAGAGATGGTGGGTAACAGAATATCTGCATGGTGGCAAAGCCTCACTGCTCAGATTACCAAGGAGAAAATGGATCTTTACCAGGAGAGATCTGGCAGTTAGATCCTCAACCAGGTGACCAAACTCAGCATCCTAATAGTGGGACCACCTGACATTACACACCTCCAGATGTGATGCACTACGACTTCTGAAGTGTCACCAGAAAAATGTTTTTGCAAAAAAATGCTTAACTTTAGTCTATTTAAACCTTCAGGTTCAATGTCCATTTTACAGGCAAAACAGGTCGTCGAACAAACTAAACAACAGGAAGAAACAATCACACATCCAGAATGTGGGACATTCTACTGGAAGCAGGCCTGAACTCTGGAAAAAACCAACAAAATGGAGAAAAGAAGTGTGTGTGTGTGTGTGTGTGTGTATTCTACATGTAACCTGACTAAGGAGACATGACACCCAAATGCAATGTGTGAACCTTGATTGGCTCCTGGTTTGGATTAAAATAAAATATTCTTGGGTCGGTTGGGAAAATCTGAATAAATAGGAACTGTATAAACTTTTGTAGGGGTGAAAATAATTTTGTGGTTATGTAAAAGAATGGCCTTATTCTTAGAAGATACGTGCTGAAGTATTTAGAGGTTAAGTGCCTCCACAATTTCTTTTCAAGTGGTACAGGAAAAAAATACATCATTAAAGCAGGTTTAGCTTTGTTTATATTCTTTAAACTTTTTATTTTGAAATAATTTTAGAATTATGGAAAAACTTCAGAAAATAGTGCAGAGTTCGCACATACATAAGGCAAATATGTCAAAATATTTCTTAAAGTATGTGCTCTTACATAAATGTTTCTTGAAACATAAAACTGGTCATTTAAATTTTGAAATAATTTCTGTAATTATTATTAAATGGGCAATTGAATCTATCCTGAATAACTTAAAATGCAATATTTAACTCTTCACAGGTCTTCAGGGCCCTGAATAACATGGCTGCCAGCTCTCCGATGTCACCTGCAGCATAGCGGGATTCCTGCCAATTTTCCTAAATCAGGGCCTTTGCACTTGCCATTAACTCCACCCACATGTCCCTTCCAGGGCCTTTGTTCAGATGTCAGGTCTTCCATTAACACCCTTTCTAAAATAGCCTACTTCTCACTGCTCATCCATCTACTCGGCCCTATTTTTTTTTTTTTTTTTATCATGCAGGCCACTATCTTAAGTTACGTTTATTCTTTCAAATGCCTTTATTGTCTCAAGTACGATATAAGCTCCCAGAGGAAAAGACTGCTGTAGTCGCGTGTTATAGTCTCAGAGTCCAAACAGTGCTTAGTATACATTAGGTACTCCGTGAACAGTTATTGATTTAATGGGTTAGACACCGAAGCAATCACGCTATTAACATAGGGACTTTTTGCCAGGCGGCGGAGGGGTACACAGACTACAAACCGACTCACGCATGCGCGTAAATCCGGGAAGTGTTAAGAAAGGGGCGGAGCATTGAGAAAAGTCTCGCGGACAGAGGCAGTTGGAGCCCAGTGCGCGAGGTGGAGGGGTACCGCTGGGTGCGAAGCGCGCGTGCGCACTGCGGGCTCTAGCTTACCGCGGCAAAGGAGTTTAAGGTGCCCAAAGGCGGGGGCAGTGCCCACGCGCGTGCGCAGTGCCTGCGGTAGCGCCGAATCCGTGTGTGGCTAGTGCTGGCATCGCGCGGCGCGTGCGCGGTACGGACGGCGGAGGGATTCGAGACCGCTTCACCTTTTGCCCCTGTCGCGAGCCGTGGCCGCGCGGGCTCCTGAGAAGCGGCCTGGTGCGCGCGCTGGGCGGGCGACGGACGCAGACGGGCGCGGACGCCGCTGAAGTCAAAGCCAGAGCAGGAGTCCCTGCTGCTGAGGGGCCGCCGCAGCCGCCGCGAGCCCCTGGACCGTCGCCAAGTCGAGGAGGGCGCCGCGCGGCCGGTGAGTGTGACTGAGTGGCCTCCCCGGGTGCGGGGCTGCTACCCACAAGCCCTTGCGGTGGGCCCCGGTCCCTTCCCCGCGGCCGGGCCCACTTCCCACGCCACCGCCACGGCACCTTTGTGCACCCTTTACCCAGAGTCCCCTGGGCACTCAGGCCCTCTTCCCACGGCGCCCCCTCGGTCCCTTACCCACAGGCCCTTGCGGTGTGTTGCCTCTTTTTTCTTCCCGTCTCCGCGGCGTCCTGGACCCTTACCCAGAATTCCTTTCGCGGTCCAGTTCTGGTACCTGCAAGCGTTTGGCTGGAGGGCTTTGCTAATTATCACTCTCTCCCACTGATCGAGACCTACTACCCTCATCCAGTTGTCCAAGTGCTGGACCACCAGCCGCCGCGCTGACCGCCCTCATCAGGGTACTCGATTTCCTCAGCAGCCCCCAAGGAACTTCCCGGGCCCCCAGTTCATTGCTCAGGACTCCGAGGCTCTGCTTAGAAACCCTTGTTCAGTCATTGTTTCCCTGACGGGCCTTGCCCCACCCACACAATAACCCTCCCCCAAGAACTTGCTTTCTCAGTCTGATTTCCCCTGTGACATAGGATCGTCCTGTGTCCGTACCGAGACCTTGTCCCCATTTCTCTTTTTTTCTTGGGAGTAAGGGATTATAGGGGCTTCACCTCTAACCGCCCACCCTAACTAGCTGGTTTGCTTCTCCTCTCAGACTTGGCAAGATGACTCAGTTCCTGCCGCCCAACCTTCTGGCCCTCTTTGCTCCCCGTGACCCCATCCCGTACCTGCCACCCTTGGAGAAACTGCCGCATGAGAAACACCACAATCAACCTTACTGTGGCATTGCGCCGTACATCCGAGAATTTGAGGTGAGCTTGCTGAGCAAATGAGTGATTTGGGTTCCGGGTGTCTGGGAGTGTTTCTGGATTTGGGAGTCCAGTCTCTGACCATTTCTCGCTGTGTGATTTAGGCAGGGCAGATGGTTGATTCTTTATGATCCTCAGTTTCCCTGTCTTCAATGGGGTTGACAACATATCCCTTGTGGGGTAGTATAAATTCAAGTACTAGCAGTTGAGGATTCAGGTGCAAGTCTGGTGGTATACACACCATATGTCAATTGTGTGACTTTGGACAAATGGTATATTCTCTTAGTGCATTGATTTTTTCATCTTTAGCAAGGGAAATTATTATTTTCTCATAATATTTAAAAACGTATGTTTTGGGGCTTGGTGGTCAGCAAATATCAATGTTACTGTGTTTACATTTTGGCATTAATAGGGTGATGTTTACAAAGGGTTAGCACCGTGCTAAAGGGTGCTTAAAACCATGAGCTTGAGAATCTTAGGTCTGCACCTTCTAGATAAACACGGATACACTGCTCAGGCTCCTGGGCCGTAGTGTCTTCACTCCTAAAATTGGGATGACAACATCCATCTCTTAAGGTGTTTCAAAGCACACCTGAGAAGTGGCTGGCACACAGCCAGAAGTCGAAAAAGGAAAGTTCTGGCATCGTAGGGAATGGCAGTTGGAGGTGGAGAAAGTCGCAGAGCAGAAGTTAGGTAACAGAAGGTTGGCACTTTGCTAGGATTTGCCGCCTTCAGTGAACCATAGTTGAGAAATGTTACTAGCCAATTAAAATAATGTAATGGCCGCAGGCCAGGAGCACCCTTTAGTGATGCAGGTCGTGTGTCGGTTACTATTCGATGAGTGGTTGCCGAGACCAGCGACTGCCCTGGCTCTGACGGGGTGTCCAGCTGTCTGCTTCTGAGCACCGCACTTTTCAGCTCCTTTTGCTTCTGTCCTGGTCCTGATTCCGATCCGTAATAAGAGACAAGTTCATTGTAGATTGAGGCTTTTAGTAAGCAAAAGAATTATTTTAATTTTTGTGGCATTTTTAAAGAAAGACTAGAAGATAGAAGACATTTTTTATTAAGTTCTATGAGTATAAAGACTCCCCTGTCACATTGCTGTGGGAGTTTCTGAATACCGCGTACTCCCGATCTCTGTACTTCTCTTGTCACAGACCTGTGACAGTTCGCCGGTAGCACTGGTCCATGGACCGTGCTTCGGTCTTCACTCCGGTGCCTCCACTGGCCCGGGACCTGTCCTTGTTCATTTGCTTGCTTGCGTCTGTGCGCGGCGGGAGTGTATGGCTGAGATGCTCGTTATGTCTTGGATGGGTGTCATTTCCCATTTCCCCTAGCCCTTCCCACCCTGTCACCTCTCTTCTTGTTCCCAGGATCCTCGAGATGCCCCTCCTCCAACACGAGCAGAAACTCGGGAGGAACGCATGGAGAGAAAGGTATGTGATTTTTGCCTCCTGGGCCTATCTTTTTTTGCCACTTTCTTTAGAATGTTCTTTGACGTCAGGGCACTGGGATCTGCATTCAGTTGTCTCTCTTTCTCCTGACAGAGACGGGAAAAGATTGAGCGGCGACAGCAGGAAGTGGAGACAGAGCTAAAAATGTGTAAGTCTCTTTTTCCTTCTTTCCTATTTTTTCTTTTTTAAGCTCTCTTATATTTCTCTCCCCCAGGTCAACCCCAGGACCCTGTTTTGGGAAAGTGGGTTGTTAGTTCATGTTTTGGCCCCCACTATTTGCCAAGCACTGTGTCCACTTTAGGCAGGTAAGCGGGTGAATGTGGAATAAGAGTTGGCAGGAAGGGAGAGCCCTAGTACCTCGGGCTACATACTACAGGGGGCGCTCTTGCAGGGGCTGCCACTTCCCAGCTGGATAGCACAAGTTAAAGCAGTGAACTCCCAGCAAGTGAGGCAGTCCTGGCTCCACCTTGACACCCTGATGCTTGGGTTGGGGATGTTTCATCCCTTCCAGGTACAGGAGGAATTGGTACATAGTAGCCATTCACCGGATTTCACAACCTCACACGGCCCTTTGTTGTTAGAGCAAGGGCTTCCCAGTTAGAAAACTTAGGTTTTCCTCCTACAGCCCTGAGGCCATGGTGAATCACTTCACTCTGAACCTTATTCCCTGGAGTGGCACATTTCCTCGGGGTGCTAATGTAAATCTCTGACATCTAAATACCTGAGCATGTAGGGGAGAGCTCTCTGAGACCCGCTCTCACTGAAGCTGCCTTCCTCCGAGGTCTCAAAGGCATCTCAGACTCAGGATTTCCTCTCCCCATCGACCTGGTCTTTGGAATTCTTCCCTGGGACATGGCCGTTGGGCTTTGCAAGACCTCAGTTTTTGCCACCCAGTTTGTTTTTAACACCTTTTCCCCCTTTTCCCCGGTGGTCACCAAGACGTATGTATGTTACTCTTTAAAAAATGTCACAGATCGACTTTTTTCCTGTGTCTGCCACCACTCAGGTCTCTTTTTTTGGACGCATAATGACAGTATGACTGGTTTACTTCTACCTTTGCCCCCGCCAGGTCCTGTGGGTCCTTTTTAAGAGCAACTCTTAACGTCCCTTTCTCTGCTAACAGCTTCCTTTTGTGTAGCACAAAGACTATAGTCCCCTGCCCACTGTTCCAGACTCGGCATGCATCACGCCCCCTGCCCCTCCTGTTTTAGCCGCACCGGCCTCTTCTCAAGCCTCGTCCTTGCCACGTGGTCTCCGGTCATTGGGTTTTTGCCCAGGCTGTCCCCGCAGTGTCAGTGATACCTTGGTTTACGTGTAACAGCCCTTATCTCAGTTCAGCTGTCACTCCTGAGGAAGCCTTTTCTGACTGCCTTGCCCAGGTCGAGTCCCCTTATACGCTGAAAGCCCCAAGTTTCAGGTTGGCCCCTTCAGTCTGCGGGGGGTTCACTCAGAAGTAACCTGTCTGCACCACTGGTTCACAAGTGCTTTAGGAGGGCAGAATTTGGATGGGATTTGCTCACCATTGTTGTCCCAGCTCCTGCACGGCGTGGCACGCAGAGTTGTTGGCAGCAGTTACCTTGGGGAGTCTTTCAGGTCAGCTCTTAGGGCCTGGGCCTCGTGGTCTGAGCCACGTGAGCTTGAATCCTGCCTCTGCCACTTAGAGCTGCATGACCTTGGGTAAGTCACTTCTCCCCTTGGACGTTGTTCTCCACACTTTGAAAACGGGATCCTGGCATGTTAAAGGATACGACGAGGACGCAGTCAGCCATGTTCGGAATGGGGGGAGATTGTGTAGGACAGACTTGTGACCCAGTTTCTTTAACAAATAAATGACGAGAAAAAAGGGACAAGGAATGGGCCACGTGCATTAAAGAGTCAAAAGACCTATCAACCAAACGATGAGCGCGGAGCTTGTTTGGATCCTGATTTAACTATAAAAATCCAATTTTGAAACAGTTGACGTCTCGACACTGGGTCTTGGGTCAAGGAATTAATGTTAACTTTTTAAGGTGTAGTAATAGTACTGTGGTCGTGGCTTTTTAACAAGCCTGTGTAAGACACGAAAATGGTGTATCGGGTTTGGTTTAAAATACCCTGGCAGAGTTGGGGTAGAACAGAAACCAGCATGGCCATTTGTTGATAACCGAAGCTGCTTCGTAGGAGTTCGTTATACTCTTCTTCACTTCGTGTTTGATCTCTGTAATAGAAAAGAAATGGAGAAGAATGGGCCCAGTACAGTAGGGTTCCTCTGCCCCTGAGAGCCCCGGTCCCCAACTGCAGAAGTTTGCTGTGCCTCATCACAATTAACAGCTACCATTCAAAGGGCCTACACCCTCGCTGAGCACCTGATGTACTTCATGTTACTGATTTGTCACCGCTCCCAAGGGTGGCAGGGTTAAGATAAAGAAAGCGGAGACTTGTTGAGGCCGAGTATGTTTGCCAAGAATGAGGGGTTCTGAGCTACTTTCTCTGCCATCTAAAAGCCTGATGAGGTTTTCCACCTCCTCAGTCCAATCCTTTGAGCCCCTGCTCAGAGAATTCCTACAACCAAGGATTTCCCACGGGGATCGTTGCCAGCAGAATAGAGTGCAGGGGTGTGTGGGTGGTCATGTGTGCATGCTGACTGGCCCACTGCTCCCCAGCTTCTTTGCCACCTTTTATCTGATGTGTTCACTAATGTGGGTGCTGTTAGCTCACCTGTACTAGCTTTTACTTTTAGTCAGACTTTTGGACCGCTTGGGTACGCTGGAGCTACAGGGACTCACAGTGTACCTGTGGCCCTTTTGGCCGCTGGGCACCTTCAGGCCACCTGTCAAGAAGCTCAGCTCTCAGCCGTTTGGCCTTCATCTGTCTCCCCAGGCAGTGATCCGCGGTCCCACTCTCCTGTTCCTGCTGCACCCGTTAGGGCACCTATTGCCGGGTGTCAGCAAGTTGTATTCCCTTTGCTGCTGTCACACGGCAGGTCTTTGTTCAGATGTCACCATCTCAGGCCTTTCCCCTCCGTTCCGTCGAAACTCCTCTCTCTGTCTCCAGCATCGCTTGATAGAAGTAGACGGTTTCCTTGTCCTCCGTTTGCCGTCAGCCCCCTCCGTTAGCGTACGCGCTCCAGGAGGGTCAGGAGGGTCAGGGTCTTTCTGATCTCGTTCGCTGTTGAATCCCCAACATGTATGACAGTTCCATGCACGTACAAGTGCTTAACAAATACCTGCTGGCCGGATGAGTGTGACCCAGTGCAGACTGAGACCTAGGCACAGAAAATGACAACCTAGAGGGTGAGGTGTGGTGAGGCTGAGGGGGGCGGGCATAGAGATGGAGTTGTCTTCAGAGACTGCCATCAGTTCCTAGGTAGTTACTCCCTTACATTTGGGCTCAGTCTTCTGCTTTTTAAGATTCTGTAAAGTTATCTGGAATTTAGTTTGTATTTGTAGCCAAACCCCCTCACAGGAAATATCTGTGACTTGATTTCTCTGGCTTCTGCAGCTCCCAAAAATTCCTCAGAAGCTAGTGCCCATGGGTTCTGCTAGTTGGAAGAATGCCTGGGCTGTGAGGCGAAGCTGGGATATAAAGTTGGGCTTGGTCTCTGCTTCTGCGCTCCCCCCTTCCATGCCTCATGGTCTGTGTTGTTTCCATTTGCAAAATGATGGTGCATAATTTTCAGTCTCAGCACCATGTCTGGACCGTATGTGTGTTCAGGATTACTATTATTTTCTCAGATTCCAAGTTCTCTTGAGAGTAGCCCGTATCGTAGAAGAAGCACCACCTCTGTGCTGGGCAGGGTTGGGGCCCCGGGGCCACCGTACTTGGTGAAAAGGACTTCTTCCCAAGCCTGCCCCATCGGAATCACCCAGACAGTTGGTTTTGTGTAGACTCTGGCTCCTGTCCGTGGAGATGGTTATTCCTCAGTGGCCTTGTGGCAGTAAGGCTGGAAGGACAAATCTGATGGGCCTTTGGTGAGCTCCAGCACCAGCCCTGGGTTCCCCCCATGAGGCTGCAGGGCAAGGGGAAGAAAGCAGTGCTTGGACTCTCCTAAGCTTCGGTTCCTCCCTAGAGGGTTGCTGAGTACCAGGTTTCCCCACGGGCTGCAGCTGCTGGCTCTGCCAGTGGGTGGCAGTGTGGCCCTTCTGGTGAGAGGGATCTCAGTATCTGAGAGGATCAGGCTTCCTGTCCAGAGATGCCCATTTGGGCTGTTACTCAGCTGGGAGGGACGGGCCCTTGGGGTGTGTGGGTCTCAGGTGGCAGTTGGCTCTTCCCCATCTTGTTCTCTTGAACAAGTCAGCCTTATTCCCCCACCACCACCATCATGAGTTGGCTGCTTGGATTAAGGCTGCTGAGCTTCAGGGAACCCGGGGCTCGGGCGTGCTGAGGTCTCCAGGTCACTGACAGTTTTCTTCTAATAAGTTTCTGCTCATCTGTCTGTGTCTGTCTCGTTACGTGGGACTGTCGGTACCTTCTACTTACTAATTCTCTTCCTACACAGGGGACCCTCACAATGATCCCAATGCTCAGGGCGATGCCTTCAAGACTCTCTTTGTGGCTAGAGTGGTGAGTCCAAGTCTTGGAACCCCAGAGGAGAGGCGTCTGGAGCCCAGACTGCTGAGAGCCTGGGTGTGGGATGGAGGAAAATAGGCTGGGTTCCTGGAATGTTCTGAGGGATTTGGGACAACTCACTTCTCCCCCTTAATCCTGTCTCTCTCTCTCGTAGAACTATGACACGACAGAATCCAAGCTCCGGAGAGAGTTTGAGGTGTATGGACCCATCAAAAGAGTGAGTAGACTGAGGCAGGGGTCTCTGAATTGGGGACACATGGAGGGAAGGAGAAGGCCGTCCCTGCCTGGAGGATGCAGCACATCACTGCAGGGCCTTGGGGTCCGTGGCCCAGCTCATATCCTGACTGCACTTCCCCGCCGCCAGCTTCGAGTGGCAGAAGTACAGTTAGGAAGCGACGCGGGGCTGCTCCATAGCGTGGTGGTTGGCACATCTGCTGTACACGCACAGGGTCCTGGGTTCGCGCCCCAGGTGGCGCCACAGACCGTTTGCAGGGGCTGCCAGGCCCCAGGTGCGCCAGGCCCTGGGTGCACGCCGCGAGCTTGTGGGAGGAGATGCCCCGCTTTCAGAGATCCGGTTCTTAAGGGGAAACGGCAACATCCATAGGTCAGGGGTAGAAGGGGGTGGGGATTAAAGAGGGGGAAAAGGAAAAAAAAGGAACTGGTGACTGCTCGTTGTTGACTCGGAGCAGGGGTTGGCAAACTGCACACTGAGCTCTTGGTAGACGCGTATCATAGGTATTCAGCCAGACCCACTCGCTTGCTGCTGTTTGGCCGCTGTTGCCGTGAGGCCGAGTCGGGTGGCTGCGACAGAGACTGGCCTTCAGAGCAGGAAGCGTGTGCTGACTCCTGGGTCAGCACACGGCTTTATGTTTCAATGACGTGTTTTCAGTTAAAAGTCACTCGAGTGCTCTGCGCAGTCATGAGGTCACCGTACACGTGAACTGCTCAGCCCAGCACTGTTGCAGCATCAGCCACTCTGGGCTGTTGAAGGACAGTGGGCCTGAGGCATCTGGCGCTGGCGCGAGCCAGCCAGGCCTGGCACGCGGGCTGTGTAGTTGATGGCATGAGGGATCCTTGTGTCAGGCTAACTCTGCCCGCTGCTCCCCCAGATACACATGGTGTACAGCAAGCGGTCAGGGAAGCCCCGGGGCTACGCCTTCATCGAGTACGAACACGAGCGGGACATGCACTGTGAGTACCGCCCGCCGAGCCCTGCCCTCTGACCCTCTCTCTTCTCTGCTGCCCCAGCCCCTTCCCGTCGTCTGTCCCCACCTCCCACCCTGCCAAACCTGACATTAGCGATGTCTCTTCTCCCTCTGTTTCTGATATATCTTTTTTTTTTTTTGTATACGTGTTTTTTAAAAACAAAAACCAAAGTCCCCCACAACGTGTGTGTGTGTGTGTGTGAACCTGGGGAGGTAAGTGTCACACGTTGAACCTCAGGGGCAAGGAGGGAACTGGGTGGGGCCAGCTAGAGGTGGGGGTAGGGGTCGGATTTTGGGGAGCCTCTCCCCATCACCCCACCAGAGTTGGGGACAGCCAAGTTGGAATCAAGACTGGCCTTTGAACCGGTCCTCTCTTTCCCCAGCAGTGCTGGGCCACCCGACCCTCCGCCTCCCCACCCCTGGCCCCCCACCCTGTTCCTCAGTGGGCAGTGGGCTGGTAGGCGTGTTCAGCGCCTGTCCCCACAACTCCAAAGCCCCCTTTGAGGCTGCGGCGGCATCCACATGGGCATGGATGGGTGGGTGGGGGCGGGCATGGCTGCGGCGTGTCCAGGGGCCGCCGTATTAATTGATTGTTCTTATTGTCACTGCAGCCACCACGCAGCTGGCTTGCAGCTGATGCTTACGCTCCCCTTACAACACCTCAGTGTATGGTTGGTATAAGGGTTTGTATCATGGGTAAGATCACTCAGCACCGCACACCAGCCCAGCTTAGCCAGGCAGCTCAGGAGCAGCGAGGTGTCCCTTCTCCCATCCCTAATCACCCCTCATCCTCCCCGCACCCAGAACCTTTTCCTTTTTTGGGTTGTCCTTTGTCCCTTCTGACCCCTGATAATCCTGCTGATCCCGCAAGGGGAAGGACGAACCCTGATGGGGAAGGCAACGGCTTCTCCACTTGGGCCCCACCCAGCCCGACCTACCTGGCTTCGTGGCGTCAGCGGTGAGGTGGTGGGCGCACTGCAGAGCGGGTGCTAGGGCCAGGGCTCCGTGTGGAGCCCTTTGCTCCCTTCCTCCACACCTTCCGTGGGGCCGTCACTGTGGCCCTGGAGAATTGTTTTGGTTGGTAGATTTGGGGTGCGCTGCCTGCTCCTTCTGCCTTGTGGTCGAGGCCCCCGAGGGGCTGTGGTGCCTGGCCACTCTCCAGAGTGCATGGGATCGAGGTTCGGGGTGCGGGCGGGGTAAGCAGCAGGCTGCAAACAGCTGAAGGTGCTGGAGGGTTCACTTAAGACTCTTCCACTGTCTGGAGACCTAAGAGAGGGAGAGAGACAGAGAGAAAGAGAGAGGCCTAGCAGTACACACAGTACACGTTTTCTTTGCTGTTACTCTGGGGTTGGGCCTCTGCCGGGGTTTGGGACACTGAACCAGAGCAGGGTTCTTTTGCTTGACTGTTCCCAGTCCTTAAGATTCCTTCCCTGACTATTCTCTGGGTTCAGGGGCCAAGTGGCCCCTTCTCAGATCACGGACAGCACTCCATCTCCTGGACCCCCGAGGCTGTCTGCTTGTGTGCCAGCCTCTGGGCTGAAGCAGGCAGCGGGAGGGAGTATGGAGTTTGAGGTGGAAAAGTCCTTCCATGTGCTGTGGGAGGCGGGGCGTGTGCCTAGTCTGGTGTGGACTCGGGGAGAGGCGAGGGCGGACAGGGTTGCCAAGACCTCCCCAGCCTTCTTTTTAAATTCAAACAAAATAGGTTCAGAGTTTTCCAACTTGCAGACTTTACGTTAATCCTTGTCTCCCCCCCTTTCAAAGCCTCCATGAGGTTTCTTTGGGGTCCACCACTTTCTCTGCCTGTCTCCAAGTGGTGCAGGAGATGTGGTTCTTCTCCCTCTCCGTGGTTCCCTAGAACCCCCCATTGCCCTGCCCTGTAGCTTTAGCTGACCCCGTGGTGGTGGGTGTGGGGTCTGTGCGCGTGCTCAGGTAAGCTTGGGGGCTCCAGGTAAGCGGTCCCGTGTCCCCCCCCCGGGAAGCCCGCCTCCTCGCCAGGCCCCCAGGAGTTGCCGAGCCCCCCCCATCCCGCTCGGTTTGGACACCCGCAAGGCCGGCATCGGTAAATGGCACCTTTTTCTCTTCCTCTGGTTGTTATTTGGGGGGGAGCGGGCTGGGGCGGGGCAGGGTATTGTGGTTGGTCGAGGACAGACCCTAGGCTAGGGCTGGGGGAGGGAAACGGACTTTTTTGGCCTTCCCAACAGCCCCCACGTGAGCCAGGCCAGGGCGCTGGGCCTGCCATTCTCTGTGCCCTGCTAAGAGCGGGAACATTTCTCCCTGCATCTCCCCCTCCACTCGCCCTTCCTGAGAGGCTCAGGCTGGGCCGGCTGCTCAGCGTGTGTCGAGCTGGGGGTGTGGAGGGTGAGATGGGACGGGGCCCGGGGTTGGGTGGCAGAGTCGGTCGTCTCAGGTAAGGCAGGAATTTCTAGTAGCACCGCACGTCTCCCATGCTTCCCTCCACTTTCCCTCTCCCCCGCCTGCTGTAGGGGGCCCCTCCAGGCCTCCTGGGAGCATCATAACCTGCCCTTCCGCTCCCTGCCATCTCCTAGAGATTTCTCCCTCCCGTTCTGGTTCATTTTCTGTTCTGATGTCTGTTTACCCTATGCTCACCCCCACCCCCGAAGAAAATAACAGAAAAAAACGGTGTGAACTGGGGTGCGGAGCGGCCCGGCTGGGCCTCCTGCCCCCGCGTTATGTTTTAGGGTGCATGCCTGGGGTTGTGGAGGAGCCCTCCCCCGCAGCAGAGTCCAGACTGAAGTTAACCTCCGGTTTCTTTGCAGCAACTTTGGCCACCTTCACGGGAGGGGGCTGCTCTGTCGATTGGGAGTAGGAAGGGCCTGGGAGCCAGGGGTTGTCAGTTTGGGGTGGTCTTGACCCCCCAATAGTGATTGGGGGTGACAAGAAAGCAGGTGCTGAGATGGAGCAGGCCCCTCCCTGGCTGGTAGAGGGTTGGTCTGGCCGTCAGTTGCCTGGCTGTCTGGTGGGCGTGTGTGTGTGAGTGCCAGTGCCTTGGGGACGTGTGGGGTTCGGGTGCTGCGGAGCTGGCCCCGGTCCTGACTAGCGTACCCTCTGGGGACTCCTCCCCTCCCCCTCCCCACATCTGTTGCAGCCGCTTACAAGCACGCAGATGGCAAGAAGATTGATGGCAGGAGAGTCCTCGTGGACGTGGAGAGGGGCCGGACCGTGAAAGGCTGGAGGCCCCGGCGGCTGGGTGAGCACATCCTGTCCGCGCTGGGCCCCGAGGGTCGAGCGCTTGGCGGCTTCATCCTCACTTCCTCCTGTACCCTGTGCTGCTGTCTTCCGTTTCTCAGTCCCCGCAGCTGCTCACGTCTTCCCTCCCTCTCCAGCTCATCGTTTTTCATTGTCGCATGTTGTTTGCATCTGTCTTCTAATTCCGGGTTACCCAGTACAAGCAGCGATGCTGGCCTGATACTGGGACCAGATGCCAGCTTGCTACTTACTAGCTGGTGGCTTTTCCCTCTTCCTGCCTCATTTTCTTCATCCCGGAAACTGGGAATAACCTCAGAGTTTACCGAGGTCAGCATCAGTTTGGCCAGTAGCACATGGTGGGTCTTGTAAATGTCACTTTCATCTGCTTACACTCTGCTTTTGTGCATTTATTCGTTCATTGGTTTAGCAAATGCCTTTCATCACTAGCTGTGTACCGGGTTTCTAGTTAAGAGCAACGTATAATGGACAGTGTCTGCTCTCAGAGCCACCTACATTCAGTCCCCTGAACTGTCTCTTAATTGTCATTGAACTTTTCAGTCAAGGTCTATTTGGTTGCAAGAATCACAGATACATTTGAGTTTCTAAAAGTATAAGAGAGTTTTCTCACTATAAATTCTGGGTGTCCTTTGGAGCCCATGCGATGCCAGTGGGCCTCAGGAGGACCTGGTGGCCAGACCCTTAAAGCTGTCAAGATTCGCCTCTAACATCTCTGCTGCTTGCTTCTGTCTTGTTTGCTGGCCTTGCAGACTGGTCTCCTCTGTGTCTCCTTGCTCGGGCCCACTGTGACGTGCCGCAGTCCCCTGCTTTGCACGCAGTCCCGAATGAGTCTCTGCTCGCGTCAGGGTGGTGGATTTGATTGGCGCAGCGTTGAGCCTGGACCTGGTGCTGAGGTCCTGCCATCCAAACATGCCTTTTGAGGACTGACTCCTGTGGGAGTGAGTGACAGCTCTCAGGAAAGATGGCCTTCCCTGGGCAGACACCCAGGTGGTTCCAGTCCCCTCTGCTCTTATTCCTGCCTCCCAGCCTGCTTTTCTCACTCTTGGCATCCTGCGCTGGGAGGGGCACGCACTCATCTGCCGAGCCCCTGAACTTGATAGATGGGTTCATCCTTGCTCTCTGGTTTCTCTGGGTGGAGTGAGTTCTTCAGAGTCTGCTATTGCCTGTTGTGGTAAAGTCTTAAAATTCCAGAATCTTCTAGTTTGGTTGGCGTTCATACTTTTTGATGGTGATCTTGACCCAGTTTTTATATGCAAAAATGCATGCAAAAGTTTTACTAAACGGTAACTATCTTTTCTAAGAGCAGCATGTACTAGTACTTCATGCTGTTTTCTGTTGTTTTGTTTTTAATACACTGGTCGCCATCCATACTGACACGATCCACTGCTGGGTCATCACCTGTTCCGCTCCCCTGTTCCGCTATTCCACTCCGTGCCCATGACACGGCAGATGCCTGGTCAAGTGCCTGTCTCTGTGTGAATGTCGGCTACCCAAGCAGCCTCTTCCTTTGCCACCCTCACTGCTGTCATCATCATCCAAAGCCCCGGCCTGCCACTGTGCAGTTTCCTTCCAGGCACGCAGCTGCAGGAGAGTGTGTGGAGTCAGCTGGGAGTCTTGTCCCAGCTCCGCACCTTCTTTGCCGGGTCACCATGGGCAAATGGCCTTTATCTGAGTTTGTTTCCCCATCTGAAGAAGTGGCCTGTCCGCTGCTCCGTGGGTTGTTTAGTCAGTCATTTGGCTACTGCACACAGACCTTCGTGCCCTGGATGCTGTACCCCGTGCTGGTTACAGCGAGCAAAGCCAGATGCAGTCCTGCCTGCCACGGCGCATTACAGGCTGCTGGGGGAGGTGGCTGTCATGCAGCACGCGCATGTGGAAGTCGAGACGGCAGCTGGCATTCTTGGGGGGAATGTGTGTGGCCTGTGAGGACATAGTGGTGAATAGCTCGTGACCCGGTCGGTCGGGAGTGGCTCCCTGAGGAGGCGGTATTTGGGTTAACCTGTGAGCGGTGCGCAGGCGTGAGCGAGACAAGGAAGACGGATTGCAGGGAAAGGTGATCAGTCCCCAAAATGGGTAGGACAGAGACGGAGAGTGCAAGGAGTTTGAAAAGTGCCCGGAACGTGGAGAGCGGGTCCCGAAGTCTGTGAGCCGGCAGAGTGCAGCCCTTGCAGGCTCTGGTCGCTTGATGGGTTGGGGCTCCGGGCAGCGGGAGGCTATCAGGCTTTGCGGTGGAGCGCGGCTTCAGTTAGGGAGATGGCTGTGGCTTCAGGTGAGGACGATTTGCGAGGAGCCTGTGTGCAGTGCACAGTGGTTGAGAGCATGAGCTTTGGGGCCTAGTGACACGTGTTTCCTGGTTAGCACTTCGTGTGGGAGTCATCTGCTCTCGTAAGCACGGTGGTCACGTCAAGAGAGTGCAGGCAAAGTGTCCTCACAGTACTTGGCCCCATAGTCACCAGCAGAGATGGCGTCCTGCGCTTTGCTCTTGGATGCTTCTGGTTTCCCCTCCTGCGGTCCAGGCCCGGCTGACCCTCTGTCTGTCTGCCCCTCCCCCAGGAGGTGGCCTGGGCGGCACCAGAAGAGGTGGCGCTGACGTGAACATCCGGCATTCTGGTCGGGATGACACCTCCCGCTACGATGAGAGGTGAGGTCGGGCACCGGCTTCCTGGGAAGGGGGTAGTCACCTGGGGGAGCCCTGCCACACACCTCTGCCCGCCTCATCCAGGCCGGGCCCCTCCCCGCTTCCCCACAGGGACCGGGACCGGGACCGGGAGCGGGAGCGCAGGGAGAGAAGCCGCGAACGGGACAAGGAGCGAGAACGGCGACGCTCCCGCTCTCGGGACCGGCGGCGGCGCTCCCGGAGTCGCGACAAGGATGAGCGGCGGCGCTCCAGGGAACGTAGCAAGGACAAGGACCGGGACCGGAAGCGGCGAAGCAGCCGAAGCAGGGAGCGGGCGCGGCGGGAGCGCGAGCGCAAGGAGGAGCTGCGTGGCAGTGGAGGCGGTGGCGACATGGCGGAGCCGGCCGAGGCGGGCGACGCGCCTCCTGACGATGGGCCTCCTGGGGAGCTGGGTCCAGACGGCCCTGACGGCCCCGAGGAGAAGGGCCGGGATCGTGACCGGGAACGACGTCGGAGCCACCGGAGTGAGCGGGAGCGGCGCCGGGACCGGGACCGAGACCGGGAGCGGGAGCACAAGCGGGGGGAGCGGGGCGGGGAGCGGGGCAGGGATGAGGCCCGAGGCGGGGGTGGCGGCGGCCAGGACAACGGGCTGGAGGGTCTGGGCAACGACGGCCGAGACATGTACATGGAGTCCGAGGGAGGTGACGGGTACCTTGCTCCAGAGAACGGGTATTTGATGGAGGCTGCGCCAGAATGAAGAGGGCCTCTCACCTGTCGTTTGGACGTGTTCCTAACCAGCCCTTTGCTGTCCTCCTCTTCCCCACATTGGCCACCACCTAAGTTTGCCAGCCAAGGGTAGGAGTCTCCTTATTTGTTCTGGCCCCTTGGATTTAAAAATAAAATTAATTTCCTGTTGATGTTGGGCACCTTGGTTTCTTCTTCACCGTTAAGGTCTTCCCCAGAAGGTTGTCACCTGACTTGGATGACCCTACTTTGGTGTGTTCCAGGGTGTGCCTAGAACCTAGGACTGGGGGTACCCAGGTATACCAGAACTGTTTAAATGGGGTGAGGAAGGCCATTGTGTGGGTCCTTGATCGCTTAGTGTTCGTCTAGGCCCCTCCCCCTTGTTTAAACCTCTTCCACACGTTGCGGGCTGTCCACACCCCTAACTTGGCTGCAGTGGAGGGTCTCTAAGTACCAGATTACTCAGTGGAAGCTGCAGCTGTGAATGTTGGAAAGGGCAGCTGTCGTTTGAGTTGGAGAGCAGGAAACTGAAGAACGAGAACAGGACGCAAGGATGAGAAGGCTGGGAGGAGCAGAAACGCCTCACAGGTCCAGGATGGAAAAAGGCCTACAGTTGACGACAGCAACTTCATCTGTCTTTTTACTCCATACTTGTAATGGGAGCGGAGGAATGATAAGCAAGAAACAGGAGGTTCCATCAGCAGTGGAGGTTTCAGCACATTCCTGGATAAAAGATTAAGGTGGTGATGAGACCAGTCTGGGGACCACTTGAAAAGGAGTCAGAAAGCCTTGCAGGACCCTAGAGAGGCTCCAGGCTGCAGCTCCAGGCTGCAGCTCCAGGTTGAACAAGGCGGGGAGACAAGGTGGAATTTGAATGCAACAGGCCTTTGTGTCAGCGCTCAGGATGCCTGGGAGCTGGGCGCTGGCTGCCTAGAGTAGACAGCCGGGATCTGCTTTGTTCTTTTATACATTTCCCAGCCTCAAGGCAAATGGCCTGATAACCCAGAGGTATTCTGTCACATGACTGAAGGGAAGGATCCCAGTATGCTTTCTGACTGCCTGGGTGTTTACAAACACAACCAAAGATCACAGCCATTTCCTGCAACAGGAGGCCACTAGATAAATACGCTGGTCCTGCAAGAAACAACGTAGGGAATAAAAAATTTAATACTTGTATATTTTCATAGATACTCCAGATGTTGCAACTAGGCTTCTCAAATTGGCCATGAAGAAAAGCCCATTTAAAGATTGGACAAGATGTATAAACAACTTGTGAAAGACATTCAGGGGTAAACAATGTTGGTGAGACTGGAGGGGGTCTGATCCCTAAGAAAAGGCAAGTACACAGGTGAATTTTATATTGAGGACATTTGCCAATTTATCGTGGAGGACTCAGAAGCTTGCAGTCTTCCACAGGCTGGGTTCACAGAGGTTGCATCAGACAGTCTGCTGGGACTTGGTAAAGTTCCCACACTGGGCATTGAGCCCTCAGATCTACATAACATCTTTCGTCCAGGTGTTGGCCAGCTCCTAAGCTGCTTGTTACTGTAAGACCCAAAGCAGTATGGAGGCTAAAGACCTGAGCAGAGATCTCAGCAGCCGTGTAGTTCTGGGGGAGACAGGTTGGGGTTCAAGGCCTGCCAAGGTGGAGTGGCTGTGCTTGAGACCCCAGAGTACCATGATATTGGAATAGGGCCGCAAGTGAAACAGACCAGGCCTCGTCAACTTCAGGTGATATGCCTGCCGGAAGAAAACCTTTGAAAGATATTCAGAGCCTCTTCCATGTTAGTACACAATGCTCAGCATCCACTCAGAATTATCAGGCATGTTAAAAGGGGACTTGAATTACTGAAAACCAAGAGAAAAAATAGGCAATAGAAGCAGGCCCGGGCATGATTCTGCTGGAGTTAGCAGAGATTAAAATAAAGTGTTGACAAAATAAGGAGGAAAATGGAGAATTTAACAGATCTAGATTCTTAGAAAAGTAAATTTTAAAACGGGGAAACAACGTTAAGAATTTAGTAGGTTATTTGATAGTTGCTTAGATACTAGATAACCTCAACATACCTGTTAAACTAGAAGTGTGAGGTAAATAAAAGAATTAAGAGGAATGTAAGAGAAATCTTAATATTTTTAGGATGTTAACAGAATACATTTGACCAGAATGAGGGATTTAAAACGACCCAGCTCTGCAAAGCAGTGAAATCCCAGAATGGCACGGCAGTTTCTAGAGAGCACTTGGACCAGATGGGGGTCAGAGGACTGCCAAGGAGTGTTTCAGGATAAAAAGAAGACTCAGTAAGATACCTGTTGTGATGGAGAGGTGGAAAAATCGAGAATGTGATGAAAGAAAAGTAAATAGCATGGAAAAAAAGCTGTTCAAGAAAGGAAATGTAATCATAGAACACTACTTAGACAGTACTTAGACCTGATGTGAGCACTTCATCAATTGATCTGAAAACTGGTACCATGAAACTATCATGGGAAGAAAGGGGAGGGGTTTAAGAGCAGAAAATCAATATGTAGTAATTACAACTAAAATTGATAAGTTGAGAGCACGTTCCTTTAGATACAGAAGTAAGTAGATTAAACATTCTAAGTTGCCTCACAGTGGGACAGTTAAGATGGGTTGGTGCTTTTCAATATTAGCCCTTCTGATTGTTTTTAACTCTACAAATAGGTTATTTTTGTTGTTGTTGTTAAAATAGAAAAAAAGCTACGAAGGAGGGAGGGATGGACAAACTGGCAAACTCCCTCTGATTTTGCAAAAGCCCCTCTCTGGACTCCATGCCACTCTTCAGTCTTGTCCGCGTTGCCTGCATTTCTTTGGTCTCTAGAGCATCTGATGCCATAGCCCACTTTTTAAAAACACTCTTTAGTTTCTCTCACCTGACTTCCTCCTTTTCTGGCCATTCTTTGTCCTCTTCCTGACTTTTAAGTGCGAGGAATTTCGAGGACTCAGCCTCGGGTCCTCTTCATTCTATGATCTCATCCCCAGCATTCTTGTCCATTCCTATGGTTTTATTTACCATCTTTGTCTAAATTCTCAAAACTGCTTGCAAGCTTTGGTACTTTACAGCGGAGGTCCCCAACCTTTTGGCACCAGGGGCCACTGCTCCTATGAGAATCCAATGCCTGATGATCTGAGGTGGAGCTGAGGCGGTGATGCTGGCGCCGGGGAGCAGCTGCAGATACAGGTGAAGCTTCGCTCGCCACTCACCTCCTGCCGTGTGGCCCGGTTCCTAATAGGCCACAGACTGGTACCAGTCCGTGGCCCAGGGGTTGGGGACCCCTGTTTACAGGCTACTCAGATATTCACATTGGAAGTATCCACTATCTGTCCTCCAGCCTAGACCAAGCAAAAGGCCCCACAGGCACGTTAATACCCCTCTCTACCTCCTGGTCCTATGCAGTTGATCACTAAACGTCCACACATTTTCATATCTGTCCACCCATCCTCCATGCCT
The DNA here is from genome assembly GCA_028627145.1 of Eidolon dupreanum. Taxonomy (NCBI): domain Eukaryota; kingdom Metazoa; phylum Chordata; class Mammalia; order Chiroptera; family Pteropodidae; genus Eidolon; species Eidolon dupreanum. The sequence goes on along the minus strand of CM053508.1, from coordinate 89,579,108 downwards.
CTGCCCTGGTCCCAGCCATCACAGACGCTCAGATAGCCTGATCGGTCCCCCGTCTCCACACATCCAGTCTAGTCACCACACGGTGGCCACAGTGATCTTCAGATACACATTTTAATATCACATTTTATCCTTTGGAATTACCATTAAGTCCAAAATTCTCAACCTGTGTGTGTCGACTTGCAAGTCCAAGCATAAACTTCATCCTGCCCTCCTTTTCACCTTCGTCACAAGTCACCCCAATACCTACTCTCCTGTCCAGCCACGTACACTCTCTGCCCAGAAAGTGATCCTTGCCCCCATGTTTTGGCGATCTTACCTCTAAGGACTCCACGTCGATGTCCCTCTTAGGTCATGACCTCCCTACTCCCATTTCCGACCACAGTTGTAAGCTGGTTGTCTGCCTCCCCGCCACCAGAGGCTAAGCTGCGTGAGGCAGTGTGCCCTGCTTGCCATCGTGTCCATCGTCTTGGGCCCAGATGTTTAACACGGTTCTCCAGCGAACGTGGGAAAAAGGGATACAGAAGGGACAGACAGGTGTGGCTGGGAGGACAGACAGACAGATGAAAGGAGCTGCAGAGAGAGGCTGAAACAGGATCACAAACAGGACAGGCGCTGGGGGCCGAGGGCGCCGCAGCAGGTGGAACTGCCGCGGCAGGCTGCGGGGGGCGGAGCGCACGCGGGGGGCGCCCGCCGCCTGGGGCGGGGCCACGCGCAGGCCCGCCCCCCTCGCCCGCGACCCGGCGGTCTCGCGCCTCGCAGCAGTGGCGCCGACATGGCTGCGCTGGTGGAGCCGCTGGGGCTAGAGCGGGGTAAGCGCGCCAGGGGGCCCTGCCCACCGGAGCCCCGATTCCCGCTGCTGCCCCGCGAGGCCCGGGCGGGGTTGGGCGGGGCGCCGCGAGTCGGCGGGTCTGTGGGTGTGGGAGGGTCCGTGGGCGAACGGGCCGGGGAGGGGCGCCCGCCGCACACCCTGCCTGGGTGCGTGTGGGGATTCCGGGGCCGCAGGGCGCCCAGCCGGCCGCAGCCTCGCCCTCGCCACCGGCGACTCTGCGGCCGCCCCTCCCGGGCTCTGCCTGTGCTCGCCCTTACTCGGTCTCTGGCCGCGTCTCTCGCTGCTGCCTGCGCCTCGCTGTCTCTCTGCGCATCCGCGCCCGCCCCCGCCCCGCAGACGTGTCCCGAGCCGTGGAGCTCCTCGAGCGGCTCCAGCGCAGCGGGGAGCTGCCCCCGCAGAAGCTGCAGGCCCTCCAGCGCGTCCTGCAGAGCCGCTTCTGCTCTGCCATCCGCGAGGTGAGCCCCGCGCGGCGCCGGGCACCCCCGCCTCGGGACTGCGCCTCCCAGCAGGGCCCGGGGCGGCCCGCCTGGGGATGCCCGCGTGTCAACTCCGGGGTTCTTTGGGAGTTGTAGTTTCCTCCGGCTCCGGCTTGCGGGGGCGGGACGCATCCTTGGGTGGGAGGGTCTGCGGGCCCGGACACCTGTGTTGAAGGCAGGAAGGGGCTGGTGGCTCCCCGATGCTGCGTCCTCACCAGGTGTACGAGCAGCTCTATGACACGCTGGACATCACTGGCAGCGCTGAGATCCGGGCCCACGCCACAGCCAAGGTAGGCACCCCCCCACCCCATCGCTCATGGGACCCGCGCAGCTAGCTCAATATCTTCCTGATGTCAGGCATTCTTGGTTCCTCCTCAGTGATTTTTGTCAAATCTCTACACCACTCGTACTATTACTTATTTATAATTTATTTTAAGTAGTCTCACATTTTAACTTAAATATCATATAAAGAAAGGTATCTTTAGCAACTACAACTTGAAACTAGTACTACATGCCTGCCTAGAAAATAACCATAAATACCCAATGAAAACAATGAAATAGCAGTAAGTACTGAAATCTGATTAAACTACAGTTAGATGCTATTTCTTGCTGCTTTCTGGAGGCTTCCAGCTCCTTCCAGGCCTTGTTTTCCTATGTTAAAAACGTGAGATTGGCAAGTGTTGAGTATCCAAGACACACACCAAATGGAGACTTTAAGTTTGGCATGTCTGAACCATCCAAGGTGAACCAAAAGGGGGATGCGGTCGTCATGGAGTGACCTCGTGTTGAACTGTGACGGGTGCCTCGTGCTTGGGGAACGCGACCTGGCCTCAGTTGCTCTCCGCAGCCTGGATCCCCCCGCCCCAGTCCGTATGTCATCCACGGAGGGGCCCTCACCTCTGGACGCTTTCTCTCTCCCAGGCCACAGTGGCCGCCTTCACGGCCAGCGAGGGCCACGCACACCCCAGAGTAGTGGAGCTGCCCAAGACGGATGAGGGCCTGGGCTTCAACATCATGGGGGGCAAGGAGCAGAACTCGCCCATCTACATCTCCCGTGTCATTCCTGGAGGCGTGGCTGACCGCCACGGAGGCCTCAAGCGTGGGGACCAACTGCTGTCGGTGAATGGTGTGGTGAGTGGGAGGCTGAGGCAGGGCTGGGGTCACTGTCTGTCCCTATTTTTGACATTTATTCAACACACACTGGTTGAGCAGTGCTTCTCTCTCCGGCCCTCTGCTGGGTGCTGCTGCAGACCCCAAGAAAAGTCGGCCTCAGCTCTTACCTTCAAGAACTCCCCCTCTGTTGAGACAGAGAGATTCTGAGTGATGTAGTCCTAATCCAAGGAGATTATAATGAGGAATCACAAAACATTGTGAGAGCCAGGATGTGGCACTGGCCCAAGGTAGACTAAGGAAGTTTTTGCATAGCAAGGAACATTTGAGTTGGGTTTTGAAGGATGAACAGGAGTTCTCCAGGCATATAAGGTGGAGAAAGGCATTACTGGCTGAGGGTGTTGTAGGTAGGGTCTGTGACAGTCTTCTGAGATGAAAAGAAAGGGCTGGATTCTGATGGACTGGGCCACGCAGGGACTTCAGTCACTGGTGAAAGCAGAAGTAGGCACAACTGATACAGCCAGCCTCGCAGGCCTGAGTACAGCCTGAGAAGCTGGGACAAAGTCCCATGGGCAGGCTGTGAGCAGGATAGCTGTGGCTCAGCTTGGAGGTGTAGAAAGAGCCCTTTGGGACTGTGGGGGACGGACTGAGGGGAGAGAAGAGAAGCCAGAAGACCAGGGAGGAGGCTACAGTGAGTCCGCTGGGGAGAAGACCGGGCCTGAGCTTAAGGACACAGAAGAGGCGTCAGGGCAGGAGGGGTGTGGCTGGGAGTTAGCAGACTGTGGAGGGGGGAGGGGCGGGAATAGAGATGGGCCTGGAGGTCTGACTGGGTGACTCATGGGGCCTATGGGGCTTTTCCACATGTGGGGACCTGGAAGGTTTGGACACGGAGCCAAGAGTTAATGACTCCCGTGGGGACCTGAGGTTTTCACACCCAGGGCTGGCACCAGGTCTCCGACAGTCAGGCCCGTTTCCGGGGTGGGCCTTGGGTGAGGGCGGTGTGCCCCAGGCCCGGCTGTCTGTGCACTGCCCCCCAGAGCGTTGAGGGTGAGCAGCACGAGAAGGCGGTAGAGCTGTTGAAGGCGGCCCAGGGCTCCGTGAAGCTGGTGGTGCGTTACACGCCCCGCGTGCTGGAGGAGATGGAGGCCCGCTTTGAGAAGATGCGCTCTGCCCGCCGGCGCCAGCAGCACCAAAGCTACTCGTGAGCCCTTTGTCACTGTTCCCTTGGGGTCTCCAATGCCTCCCTTATCCTCAGACCCCCGCCCCGAAGCAGGCCAAAGACTCCTAGAACCTTGACGGCTCCTCTCCCAGGGATTCTGACCCCTGGCCCAAGCTTGCACTCCAAGCTGGTCTAGCTAAAACCCTTGGAGACTCAGCTTACTGCCACCCCAAGATCCGCTACCTACCTTCTTTGGAACCCCTCAACCCACCCATTCCCTGGGCCCTTGGCTCTGGAACCCCAGCCCTGGCGCTCTCCCAGGCCTCCCAGGTCCCCTCCCCTGAGCCCGGCTCCCCTCTCTTCCCTCTCCTTGCAGGTCCTTGGAGTCTCGGGGCTGAAACCACAGGTCTGGACCGGCTCGCCCACCCTCTCCCCTGTACAGTATTTATTGTCACCTGCTCCTTATTTAAAGATCTTTGACCCTCACTGAGTGTGTGTGTCTGTTCTGTATTCTGGGGTTAGAACGTGTTGAGATGTGGGGGGTGAGGGAAGCTGATGTCGAGACCAGGCCCCGAAGAAGCCCTTTGCAGAGTCTGAGAGCAGAGGTAGACTTTTCCCCAGGTCTGAAGGCAGACGCTGGCTGGCTTCCTAGGGACAAGGCCAAGGGCAGAGGCTGGGACCCAGTCTGGGTCTCAGTGCGAGTCAGAATGGAAGATAACATCCCCTACTCTTAAGAGAGTCTGAGGGTGGAGACTCAGCCCCTTCTGTACCTGGTCCCACCGGAGTCCCGAAACGCTGCGGGAGCCAGTGGGCGTCCTCGGTGTGGGCGGGGCGGAGCGAACCATTAGCCTTGTCCGCCGGGGGAGCCCTGAGGGCTGTACTATCGTCTGCGTGGGAGGCGGGGGTGGGGTTGCCGCGTGCAGTTCCCCAAGCGGACGCAGGAGGTGCGGAATAAGGTGCTCTCGTCGACCCGGCATTCACCCCACCTTCCAACCCGATCGCGCGTCTCCGGCAGTCGCCCCCACCTTAGAATACGACCTTTACTCCCACCTCGCCGCACGCGCAGCCCTCCTGTCCCGTGCGGCGCGAGGGCCGGCGCGCGCCGCCGCCGGAATCCGGGGTCGCGACTCGCGTTCCACGCCGCGCTCCCCTAACTCCAGGTGACATCATCCCCCTGCCGGGCTCCGCCCCCCGCCCCAGCCGCTTCACGCCGCGCGCCTATTGGCCGGCACGTCTTGCGCCCCGCCTCCAGCCCTCCGCCCGCGCGACCCCCCCCCCCGGCCCATGCGGAGGCGGGGTTTAGCCGCCGGCCGGCGCCGACGCTGCCTCCCATTGGCCACTCAGAGCCGTCTGTCAGTCGTCTGTTAAAGGGGCCACGACCGCCCGGGAGCTGTTGGGGGGGGAGGGAGGAGGAAATTTTTTTTGGGGGGGAAGGTGGGATTTGGGGGGCGCTGGTGGGCACCCCTGGATCTGGCGGCTGCGGCCTTGCGAGGGGAGGCTGACCGGTGACAGGGGTAGGAGGCTATTTTAGGGGGTAGAGGGCTGTGAGACAGTGAGGGGGAGGGGGTCCCCAGCGCCCAAGCCGGAGCAAGAGACGCGGAGCCCGCGCGAGCGGCGGAGACAGGGCTCCGGAGCTACAGATCCGGGCCCCGGCCGCCGCCAGGGGCCCCGCCCGGTCCCCTCACCCCACTCCACGTCCCTCTTGCAGCCCAGCTCCGCCTGCAGCCGCCGCGGACCAGGTAGGTGAGAGCCCGGCCCGGCCTGCCTGTCAGCGCCCACCCCGGGGACCCGTCGCCGAGCTTCCCCCGCCTTCTCGGGACCCTAGGTTCTCTTCCTCATTCTCGGGGACCCCAGAGCCCGGATCTCACAGCCCAACCCCAGAGAGTCAGGCGTGCCCCTCCGGGCTCTGAGTCCCCAGCCGAACCCTAGAATCCCAGGCGTACTGCCGCCTTGCGCCTCCTCCAGGGCCCAGGAGCCTGGATTTCAGTTCAGCCCTGGGAACCCCTCTGGACCTAGATCCTCCTCCTCCTCGGCCCGGTCCCGGGAGCTCCAGACGCCCGCTGAGGCTGTGTCACATTCCCTCGGCGAGGGCCGTCCGTCGTCTGTCGCGTCCGCATAGTCCCCCATTCGCTCACCCCGTCTGCCCATCTCCAGCCCTCCGGCTTGAGCAGCCAGCCACGTCCCTTAGTCCAGGCCGGCTCCGCAGCTCTGCTGGACACGGGCCGCCTCTGGAGCTGTCCATGGTCAGGGTTCTCGGCAGCCTCGCCGCCCCCATCTCCTGCCGCCTGAGAGGGGGCGCCGGCGGTGCGGGGATCCCCCCGCCGCGCCTTTGACCCGGGGATACCCGGGCCCTCCCCGACCCGGGCGCCAAGGTTTCAGGGTTCCGTTGGCCAGGCTCTCGGCCCCGTCCTCAGCACCCCGGGTTTCCGGGACCCCAGCACCTTCCTGAGGAGTTAAGGCTTCTGAACGTTCCTGCCCCGTCCACCTTAGGGACCTTGGTATCCGGTGATCCTGGTCCCCAGCTTTGGGCCCCTTTAGAGACCAAGTTCAACAGCCCCTCTATTCCCCTCAGACAAATATACCCAGCCTCCCAGGACCCCAGCCTCTGCCCCCTTAGAGATTCAGGCGCCATGACTCTCTCCCTTTCAGGGACTCAGAATACAATTCTTAATGAAATTCTTTGGCATCTGCCCGCCCTACCCCCTGGAGACCTAGATGCCTCGTCCCCAGTCCTACATCCCCTCAAGGATCCAGGCATTATGATCCTAGCTTCTGTACTGACCACTAGCCTCTGCTGAGGCCATCTGCCCCAGCCCTCCCTCCAAACCCCCTGTCCTTTACCTCCACAAGGGTTCTGGAGCCCAGGCCCCCAGCTCTGCTCTCCCCTCCCCCCACCCCGCAGGTATCTAGCTCCTCAGCTCTTACTCTTAGGGCCCCAGGTCCCCATGGCCTCACAATCCTCCCTATCAACATGACATCTCCGGTGGCCGGGACCAACCCCTTCTTCATCCTCATTTTCTCTCAGCTGGGCTCCCTGGAACTCTGTTCTCTCCCTTCAGACCCAGCTCCTTGACATGCTTTTAGCACCCCATTGCCTTCTGAGGCCCATATTGTGATGTCCCATCCTCTAAGTACACTCTTTTAGGCTATGAGCCAAACATACATGCCTTCCTCCAAATGTGTTCTGTAATCTAGGCTCATTAGATGATCTAGAACCTACCCATCGTTTTCCAGTTAAAGTGCCCTCCCAATGTCCATGTTCTAGATTAGTTCTAGATCCTGGAACACTCCTAGTCAACATCTCTGTTCCGTTGTCACCTAAGGCATGTTCTAAGTGCTAGGTTAGATGCTAAATTCCAGGCATGTTTTTTCCCAGATGAATTCAGATACATAGATAATTCTCCCAAGCCAAATTCTGATCCCACCATCTCCTCAGAAAAGTTCCAAATTTTTAGAAACCAGTCCTTGCTCATTCTCTGCTAAATGTTCATTTTAAGTGTGTTCTAAGTTCCAGCCATATCCTTGGCATCGTTCCAGATTTTATTATCTTTTCAAGGGCAATCTAAGGTCTAGAATATGTGTCTTCCAATTATGTGCTCTAGCCTTTCTCCAAATTATGCTGTCAATTCTAGAATGCACTTTTCTGCTTTAGATTCCATCCAATCCTACAGTCTTAAATCTAGAGGAGTCCCACTGAAATGTTCCACCCTACATCTTCCTTTCTCAGGTTATAGATTCTATTCCCACTTTCTCTCTCCAGCTTTTCCTTAGTGTGACGTTAGTTTAGAACTTGTCCCCTGGTGGATTGCAGGCTTCCTCCTCCATCTGCCACTTCAGCATTCTAAGCATGCTCTAGGCTCGCTCCTCTTCTGGAGTCTTCAGCCTAGAAATGTCCTCATTTCCAGAACATCCCTCCTCGCCTTTGCCAGCTCAGTCCTTATGCCAGTAAATTCTCTACTCCCAGCATGCATCCTTTCTGCATCTTCCCCCAGGCACTTCTAAGTTCCATGCAAACTCCTTGCTACTTTGTAGGTTTTTCCTCACCTCCAGGGCACGTTTCGAATTCTAGAGCGTATCTTCTGCATTCTGAGTTCTAGCATTATCGAGACACATGATAAAACCAAGGATGCAATTCCAGCTATACTCTGTTATACCTTCATCCCTGGTAGGTTCTGAGTTCTACATTCTGTCTCCTGACTAGGTTTGTTTTGCATTACATTAGATATATTTCTAAATATAATCCTGGGATCACCCAGATGCTCTTTAAATTATTGATTGCTCTCAGCTGGTTCAAAGTTCCAGATCTGGGTTCTAGAATATGTCTCATGTGCGGCTCGTACCCGAAGCACATTGCAAATGTGGGAGCATATATCCTTTTTCCACTCTGTACTGTCTACATGCCGGTGGCTTTCTAGACCTTTGCCCAGCTTTGCTACGTTTTGTTTGTTTCTCAGTGAATTTAAAGTTCTAGCGCAGCCTCCCTAAAGCATATTGGGTTGCATCTCCTGAGTAGTTCTGGGTTTTAGATACCATGTTGATTTGGGACTGAAGGATGGTCTGCCCTCTTATAAACATTTTCCTGACTCTGGCCTCTGAGTGCTGGGGTTCACGTATCTAGATTCCCAGATGCACCTGCTCAGAGACCCAAAGGATGCAGCTGCCTCTTCCCTCCAGGTCCCAGGGCTCTCAGTCCCCTCCTCTGATTACGGGAGTCCAAGGCCCCAGTCGCAGGCTTTGGACACAGTCCGCATTGGGTGGGGCTGGGAATTATCTACTCTCAGAACCGGTTATGCGTCTGCAGGAAGGGAGAGAAGGAAAGGAGGGAACAGAGTGAAAGTCCCTCCCGCTTTCGGCTGGGCCAGCTGGGCCTGTCTGACCTGATGTGAGCGTGGGAGCAGCTCAGGGGACCTCACTTCATCTCCGCCCACAACTTGTGCACCCGGACTCCTGGGGCCCTGGGGGAGGAAGGGTCTCAAGGCTGGGATTTCAAGGTCCAAGGTTGGAGGTCGAAAGCCCAGACTCATACCCCAGGGGAGGAAGGAGTGTGGTGTCTCTCACTCTGGGATGGAGAAGGAGGGGTCTGGAGGCACACACTCCTGAGGCTGGGGGAGGGAAGGGACTCCAGGACCTGTGCCCCCAGGAAGGAGGGAGCTGGATCCTGGACACCTGGGTCGCAGGAGATGGCTATCACGCCAAGCGCCCACCATGCTCTCCCCCATCCCCCGCCAAGTCTGGAGCTGAGGTCCAGATGAGAAATAGAAGGAGGGAGGAGGCAGCCACATACCAGTGGCCTAATTCTGTGACCCCAGTCCTGTGTCTTTCTGCAGGCATGGTCCTCTGCTGGGGCTCAGTTGTCTCACTGATGCAGTGGGTTGACCGGGATCCTCAGCAGAGCCAAAACAGGTAGAGACTGATTTTTCCAGTCACTGAGTCAATGCCCGGTTCTCGGACTAGGCTAGTCCTAGATTTGCCTCCAGGGCCTGACAGAGTCTGACCTCGGTTTCCCCAAATACTCTCACGCAGGTAGCCAGGCCCGGTTTCCTGAGGGCAAAGGGTTTTAGATTATCCTGTGCCATGATCAGAATGGACAGGACTCAGTTTCTTCTGTGCAATGCCTGGGTGGTCCAGCCAGTTTCCTCTATGTAGTATGAGAGTGGCCCGCTGTGCCTCATTTTCTCTGTCTTCACGAGGCCAGTCTCTGTTCCCTGCCCCCTCCCCGCACCTGCAGGCCAGCACCGCCGCCATGATGTGCGAGGTGATGCCCACCATCAGCGAGGATGGCCGGCGGGGCTCGGCGCTGGGCCCGGACGAGGCGGGCGGCGAGCTGGAGCGCCTCATGGTCACGATGCTCACGGAGCGCGAGCGCCTGCTGGAGACGCTGCGCGAGGCGCAGGACGGGCTGGCTACGGCGCAGCTGCGGCTGCGCGAGCTGGGCCACGAGAAGGACTCGCTGCAGCGCCAGCTCAGCATCGCCCTGCCCCAGGTCTGGGCGGGGCCGGGGCGGGGCCTGCAGGAGGCGGGGCCTGGGCCAGAAGGCGTGGAGGGACGGAACTTGGCGTTTAGGAGGGCGGAGTCAGAGGAGCTGGCTTTGCCGGTGATGGGCGGGGCCTGAGGCGCTGGAAGGGGCAGGGCTTCGCCGGGGGGCGGGGCCTTTAAACAGCCCTTCAGATTGTCCCGATCTTGCCCACATCTGGACAGGAGTTTGCAGCTCTGACGAAGGAGCTGAACTTATGTCGAGAGCAGCTTTTGGAGCGGGAGGAAGAGATTGCAGAGCTGAAGGCGGAGCGGAACAACACGCGGGTAAGGGGTGCTGGGGGCGGGGCCTAAATGGAGTGGGCGGGGCCTCGGGTTTTGTCCCCTGACCCATCTTTATTCCTTTTTCACCTTTCTGTCTTCTCTCTGCTCCCACTTGGCCGGCCTCCTCTGGTCCTCTACTTCCTTCATGTCCTCTCCCCTGTTTCCATAATGGTCTTTATTTCCGTATCACTCCTTTCTTGACCCCGCCCCTACTGATAACATCTTTTTCTCTTTTCCTGACCTATCTCGTTCCTTACCCCTTTGCTTTGCGCCACCTCTTTGTTCATGTGTCCGTCCACCCCACCTATCTGAACCACATTTTTCCTCTTCCCTGCCTCTCTTCCTTTGCCTCTTTGGCCCGGTGCCTTGTCTCTGTAGCTTCTCTTGGAACACCTGGAGTGCCTGGTGTCCAGGCACGAGAGATCACTGCGCATGACCGTGGTGAAGCGCCAGGCCCAGTCTCCAGGCGGGGTCTCTTCCGAGGTGGAGGTGCTCAAGGCCCTAAAATCCCTCTTCGAGCACCACAAGGCCCTGGATGAGAAGGTATGGGAATGGAAGAGCCTGGGTGGCTGGGGCTGTCTGGAATTGGGGAGATTCTGACTGTGATTGGTTGGGGATGTCTTAAGTAGGAAGAATGTTGACTGGGACTGACTGAGACAGGCGATGCTGACCGGGACCTAACTGGTTGATGATGGAAAAAGGGCAGGGCAGCTTTGGTAGCTGGTTTGGGTTGCACATCTATTATAGATAGAGGAATTCTAACCGTTGCCTTGCCAGGCCCATTCCGGGGTGATGTGCATCACGGTCAACTGTCCTAGATTGGATCTGATCTCCATCCCATTCCTGTCCTGCCCCATCCCCAGGTCCGGGAGCGACTGCGGATGGCGCTGGAGCGGGTGGCTGTGCTAGAGGAGGAGCTGGAGCTGAGCAACCAGGAGGTGGGGGAACGGCCACCAAGGGGGGGGAGGGACTGAGGAGCTCCCAAGGGGTGAGCTGATTCTGGGTTCCAGAATCTGTCATGGGCAGTACTAGAGTGGAGGTCCAGTGGGGTTGGACTGTGGAGAGAGCCAGTGGGGTTCCTAAGGAGGAACTCACTGGGCAGGGCTAAGAGGAGAACTGCCCAGTGAAGGGGAGTCTAAGGTGAGAAACAGCGGCGGGGACAAGAACCCACTCCCAAGGGAATGGTCGAATGGGCAAAGAAAGTCAGGGCCAAAGAGGACACCTCCACCAGGAGGCTAAGCGCAAGAGAAGGCTGGACTCCCGCCCTGCTGGGCAGCTAAGGAGAGAGATGAGATCACAAGGTCTCAGGGTAGACTGTGGGGTGGGGGTGGCCTCGACTGGATTGGAGGCACCTATGAGCTCTCTTTAGAGAGTTTGTGCCGGTGGGCAGGAGAACTAATCTTCCATTTGCCCTGATCTCCCTTTCCCATTCCTAGACTCTGAGCCTTCGAGAGCAGCTATCTAGGCGCCGGTCTGGGCTGGAGGAGCCCGGCAAGGAAGGGGATGGGCAGGTAAGAGGTGGAAGTCCTTCGCTCCCCATGCTCTTCATTGGTCCCCATCCTCGTGACCTCCCTCAGCCCCCTGACTTTGTGATAGTTCTTTTAATGTCTGGTATGATCCTCACCGACCCTAGGACATCTGAACTCCTAAGACCCTTACTGGACTCTGACCTTTGACCTTTGATTCGGGTCACTTAGCTAACCTCTGTGACCTCCATGACCCGAACCAATCTGCGATTCACTCTCTGCCCCCATCAGCTTTCTCCTTGCATTCTCTCCACACCCACTCCGGGGTCCGTCCCTTTCTTCCTCCCTGTCTGCACTCCAGACCCTTGCCAACGGCCTGGGTCCTGGCGGGGACTCTAACCGACGCACGGCAGAGCTGGAGGAGGCCCTGGAGCGGCAGCGTGCGGAGGTGTGCCAGCTGCGGGACCGCCTGGCGGTGTTGTGCCGCCAGATGAGCCAGCTGGAGGAAGAGCTGGGCACCGCCCACCGCGAGCTGGGTAAGGCCGAGGAAGCGAACGCCAAGCTCCAGCGCGACCTCAAGGAGGTGAGGCCGGAGCCCCTGGTGGGCTGCCCTCTGTTGCTCCCTTCCCCTCACCCTCCCTGTCCCCCTTTGCCCGAAGTCACAGAGCTCGTGAATGGTGGAACCTGGATTCAGCCCACAAGCTATGTAGATTCTTCTCCACTCTGAGCCCGGTTCCTCACCTGTAAGATAGGGCTTATGCCCTTTGTCAGGGGCCTGGCAGGTAGCATATACATGGTAGGTGCTCAGTAACTGGTTGTAGTTATGTTATCACTGGGAAATTCTCTCGTGCCTCTAAACTGAATGCTTTGTCTGCATTTCATCCCATCCTGGCTTAGGCTCCTTGATCCTAACTCCCATGTCCCAGAGACTGCTGGGAAATGTAGGGCATGAATTCTCAAAGGTCTTGGATGAGAAAGAAGAGTGAACAGCGTGCACTAGGGCCATTTTAAGCCTGGGGCCCGTTGGGAAATGTGATGCACCCCCACGAGGGCTCCTAGGCAGGGTCCATCTCCCACGAGCACCTTCTCTGGAGTTCTAAGCCTATGCTACCCTGGGACATCTTGGGAGATGTAGCCTCCCAAATAGAAGGGACCTTTGTTTCCCATGGGACCCTAGGAAACTTGCTCTGTAATTTTAAGCCTGGGCCAGAAGTTGCTGAAAAAAATCTCAGGCCTGGATTTTTGAGGCGCGCGGTTTAAGGAGTGTGGAGACTTCACATCCTGTGGGCCCTAGGTCACCCATGCGGGAGAGGTCTAAGCCAGTTCTGCCCTAGAAGTTACTACCGTGTTTATTCTCAGGCAGCGGGGGACCTAACATTGGCTATACCTGGGAGCTCTAGGCAGGTGTGGTTCCACTATTCTGACGCCTGGTATGGCAGGGGACTTCATTTCCCAGGATGCCCTGGGGTGCTTGGTCGGAGTTCTAAGCCTAGGCTACCCCCCAACCCTGGCCTTCCGGAAGCCGAAGCGCACGCGGCCCTTTGCCATCCCTGCAGGCGCTGGCGCAGCGGGAGGATATGGAGGAACGGATCACGACGCTGGAGAAGCGCTACCTGAGTGCTCAGCGCGAGGCCACGTCTCTGCACGACGCCAACGACAAACTGGAGAACGAGTTGGCCAGCAAGGAGTCGCTGTACCGGCAGGTGGGGGGCGCGGCCAGAGAGGGGCGATGGGGGCGAGGTCGTGGCTCATGTGACCTAGCTCCTCCCTTCCCCACTCTCTGTCCTCTCCTAGAGTGAAGAGAAGAGTCGTCAGCTGGCGGAGTGGCTGGATGACGCCAAGCAGAAGCTGCAGCAGACACTGCAGAAGGCGGAGACCTTGCCCGAGATAGAGGCGCAGCTGGCCCAGCGAGTGGCGGCGCTCAATAAGGTGACGGGAGGCCTGGGGTGGTGATGGCAGCAGGCGAAGGGGGAGCTGGAGTCCCTGGCGGAGGGGACAGGGTCTGGAGGAGGCGAGGCCTCAAGTCTGGGGGTGGGTGGGTGAGTAGGAGACCCGCAGCGTGGGTTCTGGGTAAAAAGATGGGTCAAGGGATGGGACTTGGAATGGGTTTAGAACCTGGAGGTTTCGGGGTGGGGAAGTTCTCTAGGCAGGACTGAAAGGTGGGGTGGCCTGGAACATGAGCTGAGAAAGAGACGGGGCATGTAGGTGGGGGCAGGGCCTGAATCACACGTGTAGGGCCCCCCGGAGTCCTGCGTGGGAGAAGCTTGGAGCCTTGGTGGCCGGGCCTGGCGCCAGGTCTTGGCAGCGGCAGGACTGGAGCCTGACTGGGTCCTAGTGGGGCAATGACAGATGTCATGGGTTTTGTCCCCTAGGCTGAGGAACGTCATGGGAATTTTGAGGAGCGGCTTCGGCAGCTGGAGGCCCAACTGGAGGAGAAGAACCAGGAACTACAGCGGGTGAGGGGAAAGCGCGGGCAGTAAGGGCAGGGCTTTCCGGCTGGAGGAGGGGCTTAGACGAGGGGGCTGGGCTGGGGCGGGGCTTAGAGCAGGGGCGGTTCTCTGGGCCAGGCAGGCTTTAGCAGCCCTCACCCCGTCCCCCCTGGGCAGGCCCGGCAGCGGGAGAAGATGAACGATGACCACAATAAGCGGCTGTCCGAGACAGTGGACAAACTGTTGAGCGAATCCAATGAGAGGTTACAGCTTCACCTCAAGGAGCGCATGGGGGCGCTGGAGGAGAAGGTGCGTCTCAGCCTAGACCCCGGTAACCGGCATCCTGGACAGCCTCTCGCCGGAATCCCGCGGCCGCAGATCTCCCCCCCAGACCCCTCATTATCTGAGATCTCCTCAAACCTGGGCATCCCGAAATCGACAGACTTCTCCATTCTGTCGCGGGATCACTCTTTGACTCAGTCTAAACACCCCAAGAGCTAAATTCTGGGGCACCCATACCCTGAGTTCTTGGCTTTTCCCCAAGCCTCTAACCTTGTGGACCCTCCATCTGAATCCTCTGATCACACAGGACACGGAATTCAGAGGCTCCCAGGGACTCCGCTCCCTGGCTGCATCTTTGGCCGACATCCCAAACACCCTCCAGCTCTCAGTTCTTGTCCACCTCATTCCCCGTGGGGTCCTCTCAGGCCCCCAGGGCATGTCTTCCTCAGGCTCTGCCCCCTCACTGCACCCCTGTCCCCCACAGAACTCCCTGAGTGAGGAGATTGCCAACATGAAGAAGCTTCAGGATGAGCTGCTGCTGAACAAAGTAGGAAGGGGCCCGAGGGGTGGACCAGAGGAGTGGACCGGAGGGGTGGATGGGAGGGGCGGACCAGAGGGGCGGAGCCTGGCGGTGGCCTGGAGGGGTGGACCGGGTGAGCCTGGAGCCTGGCCGTGGAATTCACAAGTCCATCCCCCTGGCCGTGGAATTCACAAGTCCATCCCGAGCATCGGGCGGGGCGCATTCCGACCTGACAGCCACCATCCGCTCCCCTCAGGAGCAGCTCTTGGCAGAGATGGAGCGAATGCAGATGGAGATTGACCAGCTGCGGGGGAGGCCACCATCCTCCTACTCCAGGTGACAGTACCTTCCTGTCCCACCTCTGCTCACAGACCGCCCTGGCCAAGCTCATCCTTTTTGAGCCCTTTGTCTTCTCCGCCCCACTCCCTGTCTTCCTGAGACGTCCACTCATCCCTGATTTTTGACCCTTCACCCCAGACCCTTTTGCCTGACCTTTGACTTCAGGTCCCTCTCCCAGTCCCCGGACCCTGGGCCCTCCCCTGCGGCCCTTTACCTCTGTTTCCTTTTGCTAGCCCCTTGGCCTCTGAGTGCCCTCCCCATGCCCACAGGTCTCTGCCTGGCAGTGCCCTGGAGCTCCGCTACTCCCAGGCACCCACCTTACCTTCTGGTGCCCACCTGGACCCCTATGGGGCTGGCAGTGGCCGGGCAGGCAAGAGGAGCCGCTGGTCAGGAGTCAAGGATGAGCCCTCTAAGGTCAGCGGCCACTTCTGGGGCACGGGCAGAGCAGGGCCTGGGAGGGCAATGGTGGGAAACGGGTCTCATATGCGGAGCGCCGTACAGGGGCTGGGCAGAGAAGCAGGGTCTCCTGAACCCACGCTGTCTTCTCTCCTTCTCCCACAACTCCATCACCCCCACTGCCTGGCTGTCTCTTCATATGGAAATTCTGCTACCTGGTGAGGACTTTAGAGGGATGATGGGGTAGGGAGAGGGATGATGGGGTCTGGGAATGATGGGCAGGGTATAGAATTCTAGAATGGGTGATGTGAAGAAAGGAAGTGGGCAGAGTCACAGGAAATAGTGAAGTCAGGGAAGGAGGTGGAGTCATGGGTAGGGGGTGGTCAAGAAAACGGACCCATCAAGAGAGAAAATGGGGCTGGAAACAGTGTGGGGGCTGGATCACATGGTGAGGGCAGTCGGTGTCGGCGACGTGGGCAGGATCATGGAGGGTGAACAAGGTCAAGAGAGCTGAAGGAAGACCCAGGTCCTGCCTTGACCCCCGTCCACCTGGTGTCCCTCTGTCTCCACACAGAGACAGGAGTGGGAGCGATCTGCCCCTGCGGGGTCCATGCCACCCCCGTTTCCTGGGGAACTGGATGGCTCAGATGAGGAGGAGGCAGAGGGCATGTTTGGGGCTGAGCTGCTATCCCCCAGTGGGCAGGCCGACGTACAGACACTGGCCATCATGCTTCAGGAGCAGCTGGAAGCCATCAACAAGGAGATCAAGTGAGTGCTGGCTCAGTCCTGCTCTGCCCCTGGGCCTGGAGTCTGATCTGAAGGCCAGAGCCCATGTTCTCTCCCACCATCTTCAAGGACTTCTTCCAACCCAACACCCCTCCAGTATCCAGGAGTCCCCCAGGATGCTCCCAGAAGTCTCCTGTGTAAATATATACATTTGTCCCCAGTCAGTACTCATGATTTCCCAATACGGCAAAGACTGTACCCCCAAATACCCAAATTATCAATCCAGCACATCGAGAACCCTCTAGTATGCCATGGATTTCATGGCTTCACTCACCAGTATCCATAGATTCCCAGTACCCCAAGAATCTCAGCATAGTACAAGCTTCCCATCCCCAAACACCAAGAATCTTACCCTAACACATCAAGAACTGCAACTCTCTACACCAAGAATTTCTCTCTCATATCAAGAATCTTCAGTTTATTAAGAATTCTCCCATCATGTAAAGTCCACTCCGATTCCCCAGCGACTGCCCTATTTAGCAATTTTCTAATTACATGTTCTCCTTGGTCCCAGCAAATATACCAACGTGAGCGTCACCTTCCATTCAAACTTGTTCTGACTTGAGGCATCGACTCTTCATATATGAGATGACTCCAAGACCTTTCCCAGACCCTAGGCTGACCTCAGAACCCCTGATCTCATCTTGATCTTATCAGGACCTTGTGCTTGCCGTCCTCTTTGGAACGTGACCTCTTGCCCATAGTAATCCCTTTATGATTTTCCAGAATCACTAACTTTTCACTCTGAGGCAGACCTTAATCATTGTCCCTAATCCCTCCACAACCTCCTGAGTTTATCATGACCTTTAATTCCCCTTGAACCTGTGAACCATCAGGAATCCACCAAGGCCCTCTAACCTCGTCATGCCTTCCCTGGAATTATTTTTGCCTCACCAAGCTTTCTGGCCCACTGGGATCTGCAGACTCCTCCCGTTGTCTGCCCCAGTCTTCTCACTCAGTCTTCCCCTTTCCCTCCTCAGGCTCATCCAAGAGGAGAAGGAGACAACAGAACAAAGGGCAGAAGAGCTGGAGAGCCGAGTGTCCGGCTCCGGCCTGGACTCGCTGGGCCGCTACCGTAGTAGCTGCTCACTACCCCCCTCCCTCACCACCTCTACCCTTGCCAGCCCTTCCCCTCCCAGTTCCGGCCACTCAACACCCCGTCTTGCACCCCCTAGCCCTGCCCGTGAGGGCACCGATAAAGCTGTGAGTGTTCTGAATTTTCCCCAGCTTGGTGGGGTGGGTACGAAGTCAGAAACCGGGCTCCCCAACAAATGCAACAATAACTGCAGATACCAGTGTTTTTCAAAAGCAACTTTAGCTTTCCATAACAGTTCCAACTCTAAGGGTAAAGGGAAGGCTGAGCCACTGGGTTTCTGAACTCTAATTTGTACTTTAGTTAGATCTCGTCTACTTTTACCTGTTTTATGTGCTACATTTCTACATAGGATTTTTTTTTTTAAAATGTTTCTAAACATACATTTGAGAACTATTAGATCCTCAGGATTGACTTTTGAGGGAGGCATAACAGATGTTGGCCCTATTTTGTTGCCTTAAAGCCAAGCTTTCCTGCTTCCAGAACCTGTAACCTATTAGCTTTACTTGAGACTGTCCAAATCCCACTCCTGACACCATAGGATAAGATACTAGAAATATGGGATTGCCATCCTCCAGTGGACTGTACACATTAGATTTATGTTTCTGCAGTTCACCCCCACTTGATATAGGCTACATTCAGAAATGATGCCTCAAACTACAGGCATCTCAGACCCTCCTTAGTAGACACCCCAACTAATGAGGAGCCCCCAGCATGACTCGTCCAACTCAATCCAGCCTCTCTGCCTATCTGTTCCCAGAATCATGTCCCGAAGGAGGAACCTGGGGCTCCCCGAGGAGAGGGGCCAGCCATCCCAGGAGACACCCCACCTCCCACTCCCCGCTCTGCCCGGCTTGAGAGAATGACCCAAGCTTTGGCACTGCAAGCGGGATCCCTGGAAGATGGGGGACCCCCACGGGGAAGGTCAGTAAAGGATAGGACAGGGACAAGCTTGCTTGGGAGGATGAGATGCGTGTGGACAAGGACTTGGGATGAGAGGAGGCATCCCAGATGGGGTCTGCTCTCACTCTGTCTTTCTCACCCAGTGAGGGTACCCCAGATTCCCTGCACAAAGCCCCCAAAAAGAAGAGCATCAAGTCATCCATAGGCCGTCTCTTTGGCAAGAAAGAGAAGGGACGAATGGGACCCCCAGGCCGCGATAGCTCTTCTCTGGGTGAGTACCCTGATTCCAACCCTTCCTTCTTCTTTACTTATTCACTTGACATTCATTCATGTCTTCATTCATTCACTAATTAATTTAGAATATGAAGGGATAGGACTTGGCAGAGGAAGAGGGAAGGAGGAGGGACAAGGAGAGGGCCCTCTGAGGAATGTTCAGGTGACTGAAGGGATATGTGAATTTATTTCATTTACCTTTTTTTATTTTAATAGAAAAAGAGGAAGGAGAATCCTAAAGGTAGGCACCAGTTGTGTTGGATCCAGCTTGTACGGCCTCATGAGAGCCAATAGTTACATTTTCAAGAGTTTCGTGAATTACTTGACATCACATTGGTAGCTTGGAATTAGCATGGTAGGATTATTTACAGCACGGAAATTAGCAAATGCTACAAATCAGGGAATATTTCCCGCCTTCCCAGGGAGCCAGCCGCTGCCACCTTGACAAGGCCAGTGCAGCGAATCCCTCATTTTGGGGGATGTCTCCAGTTTACCACCTGGGAGGTGACATTGATCCATGTCTGGCTTCATTGCTCCCTCTTCGTGGCCTCATTTACTCCTCCCTTGGGGCCTCTGCTTTCCTGGCATCCTTGTCACCATTCCCAGAATGAAAGATTCTACCTCCTCCTTGAGACTCTCAAAATTTTTGCCCCTCTCTACCTCTAGCTGGAACACCCTCAGATGAGACGTTGGCCACTGACCCTCTGGGGCTAGCCAAGCTGACAGGCCCCGGAGACAAGGACCGGAGGAACAAGAGAAAGTGAGTGTGAGGGCAGGGAGCGGGGGGAGGACTTACAGAGATTCACTTGCCTTTTTTTTTAACCTTCTGCCATGTTTTCTACATTCATAAAGAGTGCTTTGGGAGGGGGTTGTGGTGAAGGGGGCCATCCAGGGGGGCTGGGTGTCTACCCCTGAGCTCCTGCCCTGGCCCCCTCTCCCCAGGCATGAACTTCTGGAGGAGGCCTGCCGTCAGGGCCTGCCCTTTGCCGCCTGGGATGGCCCCACCGTGGTCTCCTGGCTGGAGGTACCGGGGCCCAGAGATGCCCAGACTCTTGACCCCCAATCTTTGTGACAACCCCATTAAGGCTGGCTGCGTCCACCCAGCAGCACCCTTCCAGCCCTGTTGTGGGGGTGGGAGGGTGGGGGTGAGGCCCTGGCAAGGGTCAGGTTTCCTGTTGACCTTCCTGTTCTTTCTCCCTGTCCCTCCACCCCTGCTCCATGGCCATGCCCTCCGGTCCTGGTCTCCTGTCATCTCTCTGTCTCTCCCCATGTCTTTCTCTCTCTGGGATTCTTTGTCTATTTTTTTTGCCTGTCTTCCCATCTCTGTGTTTTTGTCATTCCTCATATTTCTTCCTATGTCTCTGGGTCTTCCCGTGTCTCTCTCTCACCTCTGTGTGTCTCTCCTCATCTCTGTCTCTCCCTGTCCCTTCTGACTCTGCATTACCTTTCTCTGACTCTCTTCCTCTGTCTCCCTGTGACTCTCATGTCTCTTTGAACTCGCGTTGTCTGTTTCTTCTCACTGGGAACTTTCTGTGTCTTTCTGTTTCTCCCCAACTTGCCTTTCCCCGTCTCTCTGTCTCCGTCTCTCCCTTTCTTTCTGTCTCTCTCCCATCCCTCGGGGGTCTCCTCTGCCTCTGTGTCTCCTTCTCCCCTCCCTTCCTGGTCCAGCTGTGGGTAGGCATGCCTGCATGGTATGTGGCCGCCTGCCGGGCCAATGTCAAGAGCGGTGCCATCATGGCCAACTTGTCGGACACGGAGATCCAGCGTGAGATCGGCATCAGCAACCCACTGCACCGGCTCAAGCTGCGCCTCGCCATCCAGGAGATGGTCTCGCTCACCTCACCCTCGGCTCCCGCCTCCTCCCGCACGGTGAGTGTCCAATGGCCAATCCCAGCCAGAGCTGCCTCAAGGCCCCGCCCTGTGTTCCCAGACTAGCCAATCCTGGGCCTGCTTACTCCAACCGACCGGATCCGTAGACTTACTACTCCCTATATGTCGCCAGGATTATCTCTGCGAGATTCTCCCCTCAGGTCTCTCTGCCTCCCCTGTGCCCCCAGCCCCTCAGTATGCTTTACACACTGCGGCCAGAAGGATCGCACCCGAAGAAAAATCCAAATTCATATGGTTCCCTGCAAGACTCTTGAGGAGGGACCCCTGTCCCCTTCCTTCCCTGACAGTTCTGCTCCTTCGTACCTTCTGTTTCTTACCTGGAGCACCCCTCCCCCCTTGTCCCCCCAAGAATAGCTCCCTATCCTTGAGGTCTCAACTCAGATATCACCACTTCCAAGAAGCCTCCCTAACTCAACAGCTAAACGAATCATGGCCCATCACCCCAGCTCGTTAATCCCTAATTTTCCCCTGTAGTGTTTAATGTTTTCTAATATTTAATCCTTTCGTTCCGTACAGAAAATTTTGTGTACCATGCCTAAATCAGCAATTGTAACCCTTTGCCATACTTGCTATTTATGTGTGCGTGTTTGTTGGTGTGTACCTGAAGCTCCTGAATATAGTTTATGGACATCATTACAAGTTAGTCTGAAAAATTACTTCAGTAGGCATCTTCTAAAAATAACATTCTCATATGTAGCCACGTCCTTATCAAACCTAAGAACATTATTTCTAATTTCAGCTTCTTTTCACTTTGCCCTCAAATTTCCCCTTGCATATTCTGGATCTGGCACCCAGGAGGCGCTACATAAACGTTTGAATGAATTCCTGACTCCTGGGGTTGTGGGAGGAGATGCTTAATAAATGTGAATACACGTTGCCCTCCCTCCAAACATTGGCCCCATTGCTCTCTGCCACCTCACTCTGAATCCACACTGTAGTCTGACGTCATTGGCACAGGGCCGCAATTCACACTTGAATTTGTTCAACCCCAAAGCCCATGTTCTGGTACACAGCTGGTGCTCAATAAATGATCATTCCTTTTCTCTGCCACTGCCTAGCCCAGGCACTGACCGGCCTTTCTGAGCCAGAATGCAGAATGTGTATAAATGTACATGGCCTGGGCCTCCAGGAGCACGACCCCTCCCCCTTCTCTATCCAGAAGCCCTCTGTCACCCTCCATAACACCCCTGGCCCCTCAGTCCACAGGAAACGTGTGGATGACACATGAGGAGATGGAGTCTCTTACGGCCACGACTAAGCCCGTGAGTGCCCCCTGCCGGCGGCCTTGGGGGTGGCACTAACTCTCCCTGGGGAGGAGCGTGGGGCGAGTCTGGCTGTCTGTACGTCTGTTCGTCCCTCCCGCCCTCCGCCTACCCCGTAACCCACCCCTTCTCTCCCCTCTTCCCACTAACGGGTCAGGAGACCAAGGAGATCAGCTGGGAGCAGGTAGGGGGCGCGGGGCGGTATGTGGGCGCATGAACAGGCTGTGCATGCTGCATGGACTCCCCTCCTCCGAGCCCCGCCCTCACCCTTGCCCGAGCATTACATCATCACCGCGGGGGGGCGCTGCGCGGAGCTCGGCTCTGGACGGTCTCACCGTAGCTCGGTGGGGGTCGGTGGAGAAGCCCGGTGGTTCCGTCGTGAGCGCGGCGCACGGGCCATCTCATTATCGTCGGTTGCGGGCGCTCCAGGGGCTGCTATAACTAGAGGGCAACGCTGAGCACCCGTTTCCCTCCTGACTGAGGGGGAAGTGAAACTGTTCCCGCTTGCCCAGCAAAGGCAGAGCTTTTGGGGAGGGAGCAGCACATCAGGCCGAGAAGTTGGGGAGCAGGAGCTACACGTTGTTCTCAAGAGGGAGAGGCATGAATTTAACCAGAGATGGGAGAATTGTGTTGGACTGGGGTCTTTGTTTCTAGTCAGGGGGAGGGGCGCTATGGATTGTTTCCTTATGCTAACGGCAGTGCGGGACTTTGGGCTGATCTAGAATATTGTCCTGGGCCAGATGCAGGATTAGACTAGTATTTTCCAGACAGTGCAAGAGTGATGGACGGGTCCATTATCCTTTGCTGTGGGGAGAGCTATTTTGGAAGAATCCGTCGTCCCGACTTGGGGGAGTAGCGATGTTGGACTGATCTGTTCCGAGTTGAGACAATGCTAGATTAGTACTTCTCAATCTTTAACGTACAGTTCGAGTCACCCTAGGATCTTATGAGAATGCAGATTCTGATTCATTAGCCAGGGATGGGGTCTGAGATTCTGCAATTCCAGAAAATCCACAGGTGATGGTGGTGCTCTGGGTCCAAGGACCACACTTTGAGTAGACAAGAGTCTATTGTTTCATTTTGAAGTATTAGGAGACAATTTTGGATTGGTCTACTGTCTTGAGCAGAGATTGGCCATTGCCTTGCTATGGGGTGGAGAAAGAACAACCTTACAACCTTGGGTTGGGTGGGTGGGACTGTACCCTTTCTTACATACATGGGAAGGGGTCAGAAAGGCTGACCCTTCCCCCACCTGCCCCATGGCCCCAGATCCTGGCATATGGCGACATGAACCACGAGTGGGTGGGAAACGACTGGCTACCCAGCCTGGGGCTGCCCCAATACCGCAGCTACTTCATGGAGTCGCTGGTGGACGCCCGCATGTTAGACCATCTCAACAAGAAGGAGCTCCGGGGCCAACTCAAGATGGTGGACAGCTTCCACAGGTGGGGGCCGCCTGGCCAATGGGGACAGTCCAAGGGGAAGCCCCACCCCCTAGAGAGTCTTTGGCCAATGGGACTCCTCACGGGAAATTCCTTGGACTGTCTTTTGGCCCTTTAGTCTGGATTCTCAGGAAATCCTGACTCCTGTACCCCTTCCAGCAATAAGATGGTCCACTAGGGAAAAGTCCAGATCCCGAGACAGCTTGGCTAGCTGACTCCACACCCCTTCCAAGTTAACCCGTAGGAACTGCCGGTTGACCTGCCCCGACTCCTGGGAAGGTCAGCAATCACTGGGAGCGACCCGAATAGAACAAATCTGTCACCTCTCCCAGGAGAGCACGGGTCGATGGGGCGGTACCAATAGGAACGCCAGTCACTGGGGTCGTGAAGGCTGCTCTGTGACTCCCCTTCTCCTGCTGCACAGGGTGAGCCTGCATTATGGGATCATGTGCCTGAAACGGCTCAACTACGACCGGAAAGACTTGGAGCGGAGGCGGGAGGAAAGTCAGACCCAGATCCGAGGTGAGTAGAGGAGCGTGAGTCCCACCTGGAAGCCAGGTGGACGGGTTTAGGGCAGGGCTGGAGAACAGGTGATTAGGGGAGGGGAGGGAGGCCAGGGAAGGAGAGTGCTTCCATAAACGCCGGGGTAGAGCCGGCATAGGGGGCGTGTCTAGGAAAGAGGACATGGGGGTGGAGGTATGGGTCAAATCGGATGGGCCTGCAGCTGAGGCTCCTTTCGTCCCCAGACGTAATGGTGTGGTCCAATGAGCGGGTCATGGGTTGGGTGTCCGGGCTGGGCCTGAAGGAATTCGCCACGAACCTCACGGAGAGCGGGGTGCACGGGGCGCTGCTCGCCCTGGACGAGACCTTCGACTACTCCGACCTGGCCTTGCTTCTGCAGATCCCGACGCAGAACGCACAGGTGAGCTGCGGCCCAGCCAGGGGCATTCCGGGCCTCCCCACCTCGCAGCCTGCTCGCGGCAACCCCTCTCCCACCTCTCCTCCCCAGGCCCGGCAGCTCCTGGAAAAGGAATTCAGTAACCTCATCTCCTTGGGCACAGACAGGCGGCTGGACGAGGTGGGCGCTGCAGCAGCAGCTCCGAGGGCTGCGCGTCTGTTGCACCTCCGGGGCCGGAGCTGAGGGGGTGGGGCTTGACTTTGTCCAGGGTCGTGATTGGAGGCGCGGCCGGGGTAGGGGCGGGGTTAAAGAAACGACAGACGGAGAAGGGTGGAGTCAAAGAAAGGGCTGGAATCAAAAGCGGACCCTAGTCCCTCAGTAGCTGCCCGGCCCATGTACCTAGGACAGCGCCAAGTCCTTCAGCCGCTCCCCGTCCTGGCGGAAGATGTTCCGAGAGAAGGACCTCCGAGGCGTAACGCCCGACTCAGCTGAGATGTTGCCCCCCAACTTTCGTTCGGCCGCTGCAGGGGCCCTGGGCTCGCCGGGGCTCCCTCTTCGCAAGCTGCAGCCGGAAGGTGGGCGGCTCCCCAAAGTGGCAGCCCTTCTCCCCTTCCCCTTCCTCAGGGTGGGAAAAGGACCAACTCGACATTCCAGAAACCTCCCTCTTCGGGTTCTGAAATGGCCTAGTGTCATCTCCCCCGCCCCCGACACATGGGCCGCTCCAATATGCCAACTCTTTTCCTTCGGGTGCGGAATGGATTCATCCCGCACCCCCTTTCCGGGGTGGCAAATGAACTCGTCCAGCGTCACTGGGGGCACCTTGGAAGCATCCAAGACTGCAGGAACGGGAAGGAAACGGGCGTGGAGTCAGCCTGTTGTTCTCGTCTCGGAAGGGGGAATCCGAGGAAGGACGCTAGGAGTTGAGGATCGGAGAAACACCGGAGAGGACTGGGAGTGAGTGAGTGTGTGCGCGCGCGCGGTCTCCAGGCTGAACCGCTGCTCGCTCTCCTTTCAGGCCAGACTTCTGGGAGTTCCCGCGCAGACGGCGTTTCGGTCCGGACCTATTCCTGCTAGTGCAGGCCTCCAGGTGAGGACCGTGCCGGGGTGATCTCGGGGGTTCGGGGCGGCGCGATGGATCTTCACTGCTCCACGTACTGCCCGGCCTCAATGCAGGTGACCTCGCTCGGACGGAAGAATCTTTCAGAGGCTGGGCTGTCCCCCTCCCTGCCCAGAGTGTGGTCTCGCCGGGGAGCGCGGGCGGGGGAGCTCGCGCCGCGGACTGGACCATCTGTACCCACTAACGGGGAGTGCGCGTCCCCGCCTCCCAAATGGACTGGGCCTGGACCAAACTACGTGAAGTGGACCGAGAGGGGGAAAGAAGAGGGCAGGAAGAAATCCTGCTCCGAGCTTCAGCCTCCCTTTTCTCTACTTTGTAATTTATTGACCAGTTTCCGGTGGGAGATGGGTGCCCATTCCCCGCGGGAAGGGGGCGGGGCTTCCCTCCTGGGCCGCATGCGAGGGGAGGCTGCCCCTTCCCCTTCCTCCCTCCCAGTTGCGGGGCCCAAGTCTTCCTTCTTCGTCCGCAAGGAGGGGAGGGAGGACTCGCTGCTACAAGCCTCGCACCCTGTGCTGCCCGGCCCCGACCCGCCGTGTCGGGCCGCGGATTCCCCAGGTCAGCTGTGGGCGGGGTCTCCTCGCCCTCCCCAGTGTCTCGTGTCCCCGGGGCCCCTCCGCCCCCCGTGCTGTGGCCGTGTCCGTGCCCCGGGGGTAGGGGGCGCAGAAGTGCGCTCCCCGTTCCCTACCGGCCCCGGGGTTTGCATGGGAGAATCCTCTTTCCACGATGCTACTGGGCGACGTGGCGTGGGGGGAGGGAGGACGGTGGGGGGACCCGTGCCCCCGACTCTTGGTCGGCCTCCCTGCCCCAGGCGTCACTCAGTGATCACGGGTAAAGAGAATTTGTTTCAAAAAGCTCCCGTGTTGGCTGATTTATTTGTCAGGACCTTAAGAAAGCAAAGCAACGCCAACGAGGACCCTGGACTCCAGGCCCCTCCCCCGCCAGACCCACAAGTCCAAGTCCCTAATTCCCCACGCGCGTTTCCGGTGCCCCGAGAAGCCAGTGAGGTTCCAGGGAGCACGTTTATTCAGAGAAATAAATAGGGCCTGTCGAAGGGGGTAGGAGGGCCAGGGAGGTAGGCCTGCGGGGCCGGGTCAGGGCTCCGGGGTTTCCAGCATGTCCGCCAGGGCCCTGGAGAGGAGGACGCAGAGCTTAGACAACCAAAAGGTGCGAAGCTCGCCAGGGCGCTCAGAGATCGCTAACCTGCGCATTTTACCGACGGGGAACTGGGGTCCCAAGGTCGTCCGATAGCGCAGCAGGACAGCGCCACCCTAAACACAGTACTTAAACTACCCCCTCCACACACTTACTGGTACAGGGACGAGGAGAAGTAGTCGACATAGCTTCCTGTGGGGGAGAGGAGGGAACAGGCTTGAGGGGTATTCCACGGGCGAAATGAGGGGACCACTTTTCAAACAGTCTGGGATCAGAGCTCGTTCCGCTCCCTTTTCCTACTTCTTTCCCCAAACCAAATTCCTTCCACTGGGACTCCCCTGAAATTCCCGCTCATTGCTCCCTGCTCTGGGTGCTCCCATTTCTCCAATATTTCCCAATTTTCCAAATTCCCGCGCCCTTCAAATTCTTGTTTTGGCCCCGCCAACTCTATTCTAGGCCCACCCCTTACCCCTGCACCCATCCTTGCCTCCTAGGCTTCAGCATCTATTCCCAACCTTTTCTCAGCCCAGGCCCCGCCCCTCCGTGCTCGCCCCTCCCCACCCAGACTCCCAGCCTTGGCCACGCCTCCACACCTAGCCCCGCCCCACAGCCTCCCAGCCCCGCCCTTCAGATTGGGCTCTGTGCCCAGTAGGGTTCGCCTCGCTGGACCCCCGGCCCTTCCCTTCCGCAGGCTTCTCCTGAGCCCGCCCACCACGCTCACCTGGAGTGCAGATGGTTTCGCAGACCAGAGGGCAGAGGTAGCAGAACTGACAGTGCTGGGACGGAGATAGATAGATAAAGCGGAGATAGATAGATAAAGCGTGAGTGGTAGGAAGAAGTCAAGGACAGAGTCAGTGGGAGCTTAGTTAGGCGGAGGATAAGGGCAGCGGCGGGATCAGGTGTGGAGTCAAAGCTGCGGCAGGGGTAAGGGGTCAGTTTGAGGGCAGAAGCCAGGGTTTGGGGCGGAAGGTGCTCAGAGGGTCCGGGGCCATCCTGAGCTGAGGTGGAGCCTTGAGCCCAGGGGTATGTCTCACCTGGCACTGGTCACAGTGCTCTCCCATGTTCTCCTCATCACAATGACAATTCTCACATTCGGTGCATCGCTAGGGATCGGAGGAGCCTGGTTAGATGGAAACCCTAACCCCATCTGCAAGCCACCGGCCAGTCATCCACGCTGCCCCCAACTCCTCACCCTCCTTACCTCCAGCACTGAGCTCAGTATCTTCGGCCATCCTGCCTCCCGGGCCCGCCCCCACCCCCGCCTACTCTTTGTCAAGGACCTTCCTCCCCACATCCACAGCGGCAGCTCAGGCCTCGCCCGCTTCCTGAACCACTGCCCCGCCCTCCTCCTTGGTCTGCGGCCTCCGGCCTGTCCCGCACACACCCCCAGAAGTGTCTTTCTTCACCTGGAACTTCCCCTGTCCCTCCTTTGCTCAGAGCCCTCCCAAGGCACCCCAGGGCCCTGGGGCAAATTCCAAGAGCAGCCGGGCGGGTGGACCTGGGCTGGGACATACACTGCAGAAGGAGCAGTAGCCACACAGGGACCCTGGCCGGTAGTTCCTGTGCTCTTGGGCATCCTGCAGACCTGTGGGGACAGGAGGGCAGCAGTGACCCAGACTGACTCGGCTCTTCCCTGCCCCCACCTGGCCAGATCACTTACCCGAGTCCTCACCCTCCTCCCTGGAGCCACCTTCAGCCACCTCCCTCCTGGCCAGCGGGTTAGGGATGATGGTGAAGGGGAGCTTGTCTTCCTGCAGCCCCTCCTCCTCGTCGTCCTCCTCCTGGTGGTCTTGGCTCGGTGGGGCCTGAACCTCAGCCCTCTCTTCCCTCCTGTCCTCCTCCCCTTCCTCCCCTCCTTCCTCCTCCTCCTGGCTCAGACTGAGGCCATGACCTTCCTCCTCATCTTCCTCGTCCCCCTGGTCCAGGCTGCGATAGTGGATACCGTCTTCTTCCTGCTCTGAACCTTCATCATCGTCCTCATGGGAGCCGTGTTCTTCTTCCTTCTCCATTTCCTCTTCTTCCTCAGAATCTCTCTCCTGCAAATAGCTTCTATCCTTGATGCCTGTGTGTTCTGGGGGCTGGTGGCTAATCTCTTTAATGGACACTCTGTGGCCAGTTTCTTCATCTCTGTCGCCTTGTTGTCTATGGCCGGGATCTTGGCGGCCAAGCTTGGCAGAGATGTCCTCATCTTCCCCCTTGGGGATCCTGTGGTGGTGATGGCCAGGGACTTCTGTTTTATACTCATCTGGTAAGTCCTCCTCTTCAGAGCTCGCATGGCTTTCAGGTTGGTGACTTGCAACATGGTGGCTGAACTTTACCATGATCTCCTCCTCCTCATCTCCAAGGCCGTGGTGGGTATGTCTGCGAACCTGGTGCCAGTGTTCAGTGGACACATCCTCATCCTCATCTTCTTTGTCTTCGGGGCCTCGGTATCCGTGGCTGGGGACGTGATGGTGGTGTTCATCTGAGATATCATCCTCTTCCTTCCCATGGCCTCGGTGCCTGTGGGCCTGGTGTCCATACTCATCGGAGATGTCATCACCTTCTTCTTCATGGCTTTGGTGACTATGGGCCTGGTGTCCATACTCCTCAGAGACGTCGTCTTCTTCTTCTTCTTCCTCTTCTCCTCCTCCTCCTCCTCCTCCTCCTCCTCCTCCTCCTCCTCTTCCTCCTCCTTCTTCTTCTTCTTCTTCTTCTTCTTCTTCTTCTTCTTCTTCTTCTTCTTCTTCTTCTTCTTCTTCTTCTTCTTCTTCTTCGTGGCCTTGGTGACTGTGGGCTTGGTGTCTATACTCATTGGAGACGTCATCTTCTTCTTCTTCATGGCCTTGTCGCCCGTGGTCTTGGTGTTCATAGTCATCAGAGTCGTCATCTTCTTCTTCGTGGCCTCGGTGCCTGTGGACCAGGTGTCCGTACTCAGCAGAAACACCCGCCTCCTCATCTTCGTCATCCTCTTCCTCTCCGTGGCCTCGGTGTACGTGCCTGATGACATGATGTTGATACTCACTGGACACAACTTCGTTCTCATCCTCGTCTTGATGGCTGTGGCTCCTGCGGCTGGGGAAGTGGTGCCGGGGCTCGGCCGAATCGTCCATGTCTTCGTTCCCATTGCCTCTGTGCCCATGGGCCTGCCCAGCATGCTCTGTGAAGACCTCCTCGTCAGAGACGTTCTCATCTCCGGCCTCATGGCCTTGGTACCTGTGGCCTTGGAGTTCGTGACCGGATTCCCTGGAGACATCTTCATGCTCTTCTCCGTGGTCTCCTTGCCTCCAGAATTGATGCCCACTCTCTGTGGAAGCATCCTCGTTCTCACCGCTGCGGCTATGGGTGAGATGGCCAAACTCACGTGACACGTCCTCGGACGGCCCCACGACCCCTGCCTTGCTGTTCCAGTTACTGGGGCCCGGCCCAGCTCCTCCCAGCTGCTGGGTCATGGCGCCGGGGAGCAGCAGGCCCGCCACGGCAGCCCAGAGGAGACAAGTGCGCATCCATGGCCCACAGTGGCCCATGGGGACGGACAGGCAGCAGACCTTCTCCCAGGCTGGCTCCGGCTGCCACTTGTGGCTATGCGAATAAATGTTGGGGGTCCTTGTCTCTTTTCGGGTCTTTCTCTTTATTTCTCTCTGTGTCTTTTCTTTGCCGTGTCTCTTTTTGTCTTTGCCTGTCTGCCTTCCTCTGGCCCTTGCTCCCGGCTCTGGGCACCCCTGTGAAGCATTCTCAGGAGCCTCGGGACCCCCCTCTTGGGCCCTCCCTCCCACTTCCCAGCCAATAGGGTCTCTCCCCTCCCCTCTCTGTGGCTAAATTTACTCTCAGCCCTGAGTTATTCTGGGTTGGTCTGCCTGCCCTTCCCCTCCTGCTGCTCCTCCTCCCTGCTGGGGAGGGGTGGGTGAAGGGGACCCTCCTTAGCCAGGAGAGGGGAGCCCAGGCGCTTGACTTTGGACCACCAACTAGTTCATGTTTGGCAACTGTAAAGACAATGACTAGACTTTTAGTGGGCCAGGTCGGGAGAGCCTGGGGCATCTGGGGGCAGGAGGGACTATTGTGAGCCGTAAGACCCCTTCCCTGGAAGGGCTGGGGGTTAGATTATGGGGGGCTATTGGGCAGAATGGGATAATTTGCTCAGAGAGTGGATGCTGATATAAAGGCCTTGGAGAAGGGCGAAAGGAACCCTGCTCCCAGCACACGCACCCATGACCTCCTGTCCCTGGAGCTCAGATCTGGGGGCAGGGGACGGGGCCAGGCCGAGGCTATAAATACATCAAGGGGGTTGGGGGCTCAGGTTACCCAGGAGGCTGCAGCTGTCCCTGTCAGGGAGGCCTGGCAGAAGACATGTGGTTCTGCCTGCGTGTCAACATCTCCCACTCCTCGTCCTGTCACGTGGGTTCCCATCCCCCTTTTGGGTCGCCCTCTGTCTCTCACGGTTTCTGCCACCCACTCTCTCAGGGACCCCGTCCCACCTCCCCAGGATTCTGGTCCCCCGACTCTCGGGCTTGTCTTTCCTTCTCACTCTGAGCGTCTGTCCCCCACCCGAGTCTTTGTCTGCCTCTCTGGATCCCCTCCCTCATCTCTGACATTCCCTCTCTGGGTCTCTTGCACCCCTCCTGAGCCTCTGTCTCCCCCTCTGGTGTTCGTTGCCTGGAACTCCTGCCCCGCCCTTCGCCCCGCCTCCCGCTCACGTGTCCCCGAGACTCCCCGCCCCCCACACTTCGCCCCGCCCCAGGCGGGGCTGGGAAGGCGGCCGATCCGGTTTGTCTAGAGCGGATGTGGTGTCGGGTTTGGTGAAGGGAATGTGGGGTGCCGGGTAGGTTACGGCAGCTGCAGCGGCATGGTGGGTGCGGAGAAGGAGCAGGTAACAGCGGCGGGACCCCGGGTTTGAGGGAACGGGGAGCTTGGGCTTGGTCTCCTGCTTTGCCGAGAGGAGGGAGCTGGAGACACAGATTTTTGGGTGAAACGAAAGAAGGGTTTAGAGGGGCCCAGAGTCCTATGTCCTTGGGGACGGATAGAAGGGAGACTGTCGCGGGGGGCTCGAGACCCCCGAGTCTGGGGGAGGAGGGCGCCGTGGTCCCTGACTCTTGGATCCCGGGGTGGGGGAGGGTTAGGGCGCGGGGTGAATGACGGCGTGTCCTGTAGGACTGAACTTGAGCCCCTCGCCCCCTATTCCTGTCCCCAGAGCTGGATCCCCAAGATCTTCAAGAAGAAGACATGTACGACGTTCATCGTCGACACCACAGATCCGGGGTGAGGAGTTCGCCCTGGGGAGCCCGCTGGGCGCTCCCCCGCCCCCGCCCCGCTGACCCCGCCCACCGCAGACCCACCCTTTGCCCCGCCCCCCGTTCCCGTGGCTGCGGACAGGTCCAAGGGCGTTCCCCGGGGCGGGGGCGCTCTCCCCCCAGGAGGCTTCGAGTCTCCGCGGCCGCTTGTAATTCCCGTGCTCCGGCTCCGTTGCTGCCCTTCCTTCCCCGTGTCTCCGTCTCCTCGGGTCACTTTCTCTGTTTTTCTCTCTTGACTGTCTCTGTCTCCTGCATCCATCCATCCATCCATCCTTCCATCCATCCAAGAAACCTTCACCCAGCGCTCCCAAAACAGCGCACTTTCCAGGAGCGCGGGCCTTGCCAGGGTTCGAATTTCAGCTGGGGGACACGTGCTGTGTGGCTTTGGGAAAATCTTTTCACCTCTCTGGGCCTAATCTGTCGACTGGGCATTAAAACAGACCCTGCCTCCTGGGGTTCTAGCGAGAATTAAATGCTTGTGATGTTTCTATATTTCTGGAACAGTGCCTGGCACAGCGTAAGCGCTGAAAAATGTCTGCATGTCCCCCGGGAAGGGAGCAGTTGCTGCACGGGCAGGGGCCAAGCTCGGCCAGACGGGGTGTTTGCCACCCCTGGTCAGCTCCTGGCCTTGGGAGATAGTCTCTCAAGCGGGTTCCGGCTTTCTAGTTATCCCAGAGAGGGTCTTCGAGGTGTGGAAATGTCAGCATTCCTAATTTAGAGTGTGTTTTGTTGTTCAGCTTGCAATTATGTCTAAACCAATAGATATATGTTTATGAGAGTGACTGCTCAAAACTTGTACTGGTGGCTAAGTCTGGCTGAGACTAGGGAGGAGACAGGATGTCACGAATGTCTTCTGGGGGAGCGGCCAGCGAGGTGACATTCGAAGGGCCAGCTGGAGTTTTACTGTTGAAGGCAGGCTGGAGAGAGGAATGAGGATGTGATTCCGGGAGCTGGACGAGCATGTGCAAATTGTCCCCTGTTATCAGGGTGGTGAGGCTTGAAAATGGAGCAAAGTTCAGGGTACAAGGAGCATTGACTTGAGAGAGAGGAAGCCGAAGAGGTTGGCCAGACGTCGCTGGACCTCAGATGCCCCCCCGAGGGGCTGGGACCTTGTCCTGAGGAGCTAGGGGACCACAGGAGGGGCAGAGTCGGCTCTGGGCGTAGAAAGACCCTCTGGGGGCCGTGTGAGGCTGGACAGGAGTTTGGGAAGCTGGGGAAGAGTTTGGATGAGGGTCTGGGTGGGAGGGGAAGTGGTCTGAGCCAGGCCTGAGAGGACACAGGAGGGGATGAGGACAGGAGCTTGGGGACTGATAGATTTGGGGAATAAGGAGGGAGGAGTGTCTCCTGGATGTCCGGTTTGGGGCCTGGGGGTCAGCGGGTTTGACCCTGACATGGGAACCCTTGAGAATGAGCAGGTTTGGGAAAAGTTGTGGAGCTCAGCGTGAGATCTTATGAGTTAGAGGGGTCCAGGGGGACCTGTGGGCATGGCAGGCCCGGGTCTGAGTCTCCCGTCCAGGGTCTGAAAAGTCCTAGATGTCAGTGGTAACAGAAACTGCGGAAGTAGGTGTGATGTCACAGGGAAAAAGTGTAAGTTTAGGGAGGTCGCAAACTGGCAAGTCTGTGACCAATTTTTTGTGCGTGTGCATGGAAATGCAGTTTTAAAAATCCGTCTTAAATTTGCACTCCTCAACTTAACCACACCCTCTGACACATCCATCCACCTGATGCTACTTGCCTGGCCCCCGGGGGCCTCAAGTCTGAGACCTGTGTAGGGAAGCCATATGGTCCTGGATCTGGGGACCACCCACAGAGAAAGCCACAGAGGAAGAGAAAGCCACAGAGGAGGGAAGGACAGAGCAGCTGTGTGTGTTTTGGGGGGGGGCAGTTTACTATGCCAAGGCAAAGGCTTTCTGGAACCAGAGTCTATCAATTGTGACCAGTGCCACTTGGTGAGAGTCAGAAGAGATCTGAAGAGAAGCCATTGTATTTGGGGACGGGCAAGTAATTGCTGATCTTATCGTTGACAATTTCAGTTTCAGTGGCCTCACTGAGAGGCAGGAAGGCAGGAGGTGAGAAGTGCAGAGGGGGAGTCTGCCCGCTGTCCACCAGAACTTTCTGCGATGGTGCAGATGTTCTGTATCCGCATCCAACAGGGCAGCCGCTGGCCACCGTGGCTCCTAATCACCCGAAATGTGGCCAGAGCAACCGAGGGACCGGATTCGTAATTGTATTAGGTTTTAATTTATTTGGATATTAAGAGTCCCATGTGGCTAAGGGCTGCTGATTGAACAGCTCGAGTTCTGGAACATTCCCCGAGGAGTTTTGCCAGGAACAGCTAATGGGAAGTAGATGGAAGGGAACGAGGGGTTCATGGATGGGACCGAGATGGGTAAAAGGATCAAGTGGGTAAACTGGGGGATGCCAGGACCCTGGAGTGGAGTAGGAAAGGAGGGGGACACGTCCTCCACTGTGCCAGGAGCCGGGCTGAGTGTATTCCGTCCATCCTGTGTGTGGCTCCGTGGGCCTAGTGTCTTCACAGCTTTTGCCAAATCCACGTGCCGCTTATACTCACTTCGTTTACGATCTGAATCCCCTCTGGGGTCAGGGACCAAAGAGATTTAGACACATTCGCAAATGAATCCCTTGTTCCCCAAACCCATGTTTCCTTGCCCTTTAAAACCCAGGTGCCGATCGCGTTTAGATCGCAAGGCTACCTGTACATTTGTTTGGGGGCAGGGGAGAACGTCATACGTGAACACGGACATGGAACGCCTGTTCCGTTTGCCACAAAGAGAAAGAAACGAGTTATAAAAGGCGATTCCAACGAAAAGCAAGTCGAAGTATCTTCTTTCTTGCCGGATGCTGCTGCCAGCCCAGGTTTCTGAGCCTGAGGTGCCTGTTCTCTGTCGAGAAGAAAGAGTAGCAAAGGGCTAGGCCGTAGACACCTGGCGCCAGCCGAGCCTCTCCACAGTGATCGGAACCGCGAAAAGGAATGCCTTTCTCACTGTTTTTCAAGGTTATTTAAAGCGTGTGCGGAGTCTCTTTCCGACTGGGTCTGGAATGCAGCCCTCATTCCAGGGAACACTGCACCGTCACTGGCTCCGCTTGTCACCCGGCTCCTCCTAGCTCTAGGCTGTGTTATTTGAGGAAGAAATTTACACTCAGAGGAGAGAAGCTACTTGCCCAAAGTCACACAAATCTCTCTAGATTTTTCTTTTCATGG
Source organism: Eidolon dupreanum (assembly GCA_028627145.1). NCBI lineage: Eukaryota > Metazoa > Chordata > Mammalia > Chiroptera > Pteropodidae > Eidolon > Eidolon dupreanum. Next base: position 89,544,499 of record CM053508.1, on the reverse strand, counting down.
TGAATCTTATCTGTTTGGACTGGGGGCAGCGAGGACACCCCCGCCCCCTGCCCTGGGAGGCCCCTGCGCTCTCCTGGGTCAGGCCCTGCAGGCCATGGTGCTCTGGCTTCCTCTGCTGCTTCGGGGCAGGAAGGGTGACTGTCTCTTCTTCCACTGTCTCTCCCTCAGGCTCCTTGGAACCAGGGAGGGTCAGGGTCAGGGTCAGGGTCAGTGTGGATCGTGACTGCAGGGCAGGGTAGTGGGGGGTGCTGAGGAGGCAGGCAGAAGTATGGACACTTCTCCAGGATGTTTGGGGCTGGTGGGGACACCCCCGGGGTTCATGCTCCCCTTATCCCTCCTCCCCAGAGGGACCTTGTGCCAGTGTGGGCGTCCCCGGAGCGCCCACCTGTCGGTGGCTGTGGAGGATGCGTTCGGGGCAGCCGTGGTGACTGTTTGGGACAGTGACTTGCACACCACGGAGAAGCCCACTGATGCCTTCGGGGACCTGGACTTCCTGGGCTCTGGCCGCAAGGCCAGCAATGTGAGGCCGCATGCCTGGGCAGGGCCAGGGTTGGCCAGTGGGACCGCATGTCTCGGGGGCGCCCCAGCTGAACACTGTGTCTCCCCATTTGCCCGTCTTTGTCTTTACCTCTCTCTGGGTCTCTGTGTCCTTCGCTCTGGGTCTCTGTTCCCCTCTCTCTGGTTCTCTGTCCCAACTCCCTGGGTCTCTGTCCCCCCTTCTTTGTGTCTCTGTCCCTTCCTCCCTGGGTCCCTGTCCCCGTCTCTGTCCTCGTCTCTGTGTCCCCTCCTCCCGTGTGTCCACAGTTCCTTCGGCTCTCCGACCGCACGGATCCAGCTACCGTTTATAATCTGGTCACACGCACATGGGGCTTCCGGGCCCCGAACCTGGTGGTGTCAGTGTTGGGGGGATCAGGGGCCCCCATCCTCCAGACCTGGCTGCAGGACCTGCTGCGAAGCGGGCTGGTGCGGGCTGCCCAGAGCACAGGTGACTGAGGGTGGGTGGGGGGCCCTGCCTCCTGGGCTGGGGCTGGCTGCTCATTTCCCCACTTCTCTGGGATGCTGCCTCCCCTCCATCTCTGTATGGGCTCTTGTCTGTCTTTATTCTCTCTCTCTCTCTCTCTCTCCATGCCTGCATATTTCTGGACCTCACCACTACTCTCTGTCTCCATGTAGGGGCCTGGATTGTCACCGGGGGGCTGCACACAGGCATTGGCCGACACGTTGGTGTAGCTGTGAGGGACCACCAGACGGCCAGCACTGGGGGCACCAAGGTGGTGGCCATGGGCGTAGCCCCCTGGGGTGTTGTGCGGAATAGAGAGGCCCTCACCAACTCCAAGGTAGGAGCCAGGGTCTTGGCAGAGTGGGTTTCGGGCTGTGGGCTTCTGGGTCTGAGGGAGGAAGGGCGGGCTGGGACTCCTGGGTCTTGGGGTGGGGGGTGGTGGGGCCCGTGTCTGTCCTCCAGGCCTCGATGTAAAGACTCAGTGACCCCCAGGGCTCGTTCCCGGCCATTTACCCATGGCGTGGGGACCCCGAGGACAGGGTCCAGTTTCCGCTCGACTATAACTACTCAGCCTTCTTCCTGGTGGACGACGGTACCCATGGCCGCCTGGGCGGTGAGACCCGCTTCCGCCTGCGCTTCGAGTCCTACATCGCCCAGCAGAAGACGGGCGTGGGAGGTGAGTGGCTTCTTCCGCTGGCGACCCAGAGCCCCAGGCTCGGGATCCCAGCACTGCCGCCTGGTCGAAATTTGGGGGCGGTGGTGAGGAAGAGCCTCCGATGGCCAAGTGCCTTTCCCCATCATTTGCTGTGGTTTAAAACAATCTTTATCTCAAAATCTAAAGTACACACAAGTGGACAGCTTGACGAATTTTTTCACAAACTGTACCCACTTATTCAATCAGCGCCCAGATCAAGAACCAACAGATTCGTAGCCCCCAGAAGCCCACATCTGCGTGTTTTGGAGCCTGGATTCTTCTATTGACATTATTTCTGTGAGATTCATCTCTATCATTGCTTGAGCTGTAGTTTGTAAGGAAGCCACGAGTCAAAGAAGAAAAAAAAGTTAGACAACATTTTGAACTGAATGATAATGAATATATGACATACCAACGTTTTTGAGATGCAGCTAATGCAATACTTTGAGGGAAAACCATAGATTTAAATGCATATATTCAAAAAAGAAGAAAGGCTGAAAAACAATGATGTAAGACTTCAATTAAAAAAACAAAAACAAAAACAAAAAAACAAAAAAACGGACCAGGAAATCAAATCTAGGGAAAATAGAAGCAAAGAAATAATAAAGACAAGGGCAGAAATTGATGAAATAGAAATATATACAGTGAAGACTATCAACTAAACAAAAGCTGTTTCTTTGGAAACACATCCTTTGTGTGAAAAAGTGTCCGTTTAATTCTTAAATTTCACTTAGCTTTTTGGTGACTTTATTTTTTAAAAATTCTCATACAGTAGAACAGTTTTTGGGAGTGTGTAGTTCTATGCTTATAGATTCATGTGCCCAGTTTCACAATCAGGACACAGACCAGTTTCGTCACCATGAAGACATTCATTCCGTCTGTACCCCAACCCCTGGCAACCACCGATTTGTTCACCATCACTGTCGCTTTCTCTTTTCCAGAAGGTCATGTAAATGGAATAATATAATACCTAACCTCTTGAGACTGGCTTTTCACTACACATAATATATTATGGCAGCTTTCGTATGTACTCTTTGGAACAAATCAAATCATACAAAGGTATATGTAAAGAAAATATATAACTGACGAAATAATAGTCAGTTATATATTCAGTTTCTTTATACATTTAAATCTGTTTCTGAACCCTTTTCTCTTCTACCTCTCTAATCCTGTGCCAAAATTATGTTGATTACAGTAGTTTAAAGATATTTTGATGTTAATTAGGGAAAGTTCCCCTCGCTGTCCCTTCTCAAAAATTTCTTAACTCGTCTCTGACATTTATTCTTACATATGAATTTTAAAATGATTTTGTTCCATTAAAAACAAAAAAAAAAACACTTCTAAACCTTCCTCCCCTCTTCTTTCCCCAAACTGCATTAAATTTGTGTGTTACTTTGGGACAGGTTAATATGGTATTAGCTTTTCCATTAATTCAGGCTTTGTCCTTAAATAAGGTTTATAAATTTCCTCATAAAGATGTCATACATTTCTGGAGAATTAATTCCTAGGTATTTATATATATATTTTTATCACAACATGAATAAGATATATATTATTACTAGTTTTGAGGAAAGTTTTCAATTTTTGTGTATTTATATAATTCTCTTACCAAATCCTTTTATTAATATTTACTTACTTTTGAGTGGAGTCTCTACAACTTTCTGAAAATATAAATTATATTTTATTCAAATAGATATCTTTGTGTCTTCCAGCTTAAAAAAATGCGAGTTTTCATTCCAATTATTTCATTTTTTTTTTTGCATTATTATTCCCAAACGAGTGTGAATAGTAGTAGTGTTGTCTCGTTTCTTATTTTAATGGGAACAGAGTTCGTAGAAAACTGTCTTACAGACTTTGCTATTGGGTTTTGGTAAATATCCTTATTATATTCAGATAGTCCTTTCCTTTTTTTGTTTCCTTCATTTTCTGTTTGAATTTTCATCCTCTCCTGGCTCCTGGGTGGTTAATCAACTATAGGATTATGCCACAAATATCTGCCTTGTTCGGGAACCCAGGAGTCCAGGCCCTCAGCCCCCTCCTTCCTTGGGGAGATGAGCATTACTGTCCAAAATCTGGCCCCTTTAGCACGCTCAGAGACAAGACAATTCTCATGAGTCTCAGGATGGAGCATTAGACAGAAGCTGATGTTTGCCCCAGGGACTCTTGGGAAACTGTGGTTCTCTCCCATCCCTGCAAAGGATGATGGGAGGTGACCAAACCCCCGACTCTCTTCTCTCCTCAGGGACCGGCATTGACATCCCTGTCCTCCTCCTCCTGATTGATGGCGATGAGAAGATGTTGAAGGTATAGGGTCCCAGACGTGTGGGTTTAAGGGGTGAGGTGGCTGGTGGCCTGGACCCTGAATCATAGGGGAGGAGGGGACTGGGGATCTGGACTCCAAGTGGGGTGGACAGCTGCCTTGCCTGACCCCACTGCCCCCTTTGTCTCGTAGCGGATAGAGAATGCCACCCAGGCTCAGCTCCCCTGCCTGCTGGTGGCCGGGTCTGGGGGAGCTGCGGACTGCCTGGCGGAGATCCTGGAAGACACGCTGGCTCCAGGGAATGGAGGAGGCAGGCGAGGTGACGCCCGAGATCGGATTCGGCGATTCTTTCCCACAGGGGACCCTGAGGTCCTGCAAGCCCAGGTATGACACTGAGGGCCCAACTCTGGATTCTGGGATGGAAGGGAGCTGGGGACCTGGACTTCTGCGTCTTGAGAGAAGAGGTTGCTTGCTGAGGGCTGGGAGTCTTGGGTCTAAGGGAAGAAGAGGGGAACGGGGGCCCAGACTTGTGGATCTGAGCGAGGAGGGCCCGGGAGTCTCAGCTCCTGGGTCTCAGGGAGGAGAGAGAGGCCTGGGGCCTTGGCCTCCATGGTTCTGGGAGTAGAGAGTTGCTGGGTACCTAGACTACTAGGTTCTGAAGGCTCCCTGTGTCTCTGTGGACAGGGCCCAAGTGGAGTTGGGCCGGGGATGCGGAATTTGGTATTCTGCAGGTGGAGAGGATCATGACCCGGAAGGAACTGCTGACAGTCTATTCATCTGAGGATGGGCCTGAGGAATTTGAGACCATAGTTTTGAGGGCCCTCGTCAAGGGTAAGACTTGGACCCCCCCAAATCCTCACCTTCTCTCCACTAAACTCTGGACACCTTTCCTGGCCTGGTGCTTTATCTATCGTTTCTAATCTCAGGTTGTGCCCCTTTTCATCTCTTTCTTTTTATCATTCCCCTTTGCAGTGTTTCTTGCGTGTTTGCGTGGTGCTTTTGGACAGTTTTCCCAAGATACTTTCATTGTGTGCCAACATGACTTTCTTTCTGTTGGACACATACACTCATCCTTTCCTCCTGTATCAATCCATCCATCCATCATCCATCCTTCCATTTCTTCATCCATTTATCCATCCATCCACCTACCCATCCATCCATCTGTCCATCTATCCATCCATCCATTTGTACAATGATTTTTCTTTTCCATCTACCCTTTATTCCGTTCATTCTTGATTCTTCCATCCATCTAATCATCCATCCATTTTGCCATTTGCCCATTCTTTTACCTACCCATCCAGACATCCATTGTTAATTCCACCCACTCATCATTCTTCCATCCTTCCATCTCTTCATCCATCCACCCATCCGTTCTTCCATCTAACCACCTTCTCTCTCCTTCTTCCTCTTCTACATGCCTCCAGTATGTTTCAAGCACTGAGGGGTGGGGGAATCAGGGATGAACCAGAGCACTGTCTCTCAGTGAGGAACTCCTGATATTTCGCTAGAGGAATGATTGATGGAAACCAAGGTAGGGGGCATTATGGCCACCTAGTCGTGGCCGGGGATGCCACTAATTTATTCATTTACAGATAATCATCCTAGGCTTCAGAGAATAAAGACCCATTTCCTGCTCTCAAGGACCCTAGATCCCCCCAGGGTTATTTGGACACAATCTTAAGTAAATTTAATACAAAAGCTTGGAGAGGAACCACTGTTAGTAAGAGGAGAAAATTGAAGAAAGTGATCTTTAAATTGGGCCTTGAAGAACTGGTAGAACTTGGACTTAGTTAGGTGGGGAGCTGGGGTACATACGGTGTAGGGAGGATTCCCAGGGTTCTGGGGGGTGCAGGTGGGAAGGGTCATTTTTGGTGTCAGAAGTATTTTACAAAGAGAACACGCACTTAAATAAAAATTCCCAAGAACCATAGCGTCTATTTATAATGCATTCTCAGCCCTGCTGGCATCCACCATGTTCTGTGGAGGCAGAAGGAGAAGTTACTTCTGGCTTTGGAGTCAGATAAAGCTACAGTCGAATACCAGCTTGGCCCCTTCCTTGCTGTGTGACCTTGAGAAAGAGGCTTCCCCTCTCTGAATCTCAGTCTCTTTCTCTGAAAAATGGAGGAATGTCGTGAGACCGAGAAGCAGCTTATGAGCAGTGCCCGATCCCTGGGAGCTCTTCTTAATATCATTCTGTTTCTTATGGGGACACATCCTGAAATAGAAGATAACAGTGGGCAAATCCAATTCACTTTACGGAAGTGAACATTTGAGCTTCTTGGGAGAAAATACAGCAGTTCTGTAAGATGTGGGTTGAGGGGGTGATGTTCTAAATCCATCGCCTGCAAAAGTGGGCGCGATCACACTCTACTGGGGAAATTGGAGCTGGCCGGCCGGCTTGGCGACAGCATAGTTGAATAGATGGGGTTTCAGCAGGTGAGGAAGAAAAGGGGACGGGAACAAAGGCTCCTTAAGAGTCTAGTACGAGCCAGGCACTGTGCCGAGCAGTTGGCATGCATTATTGCCCCTGATCCTCCGTCCTTTCCTGCGAGGGTTGTCTCCTCATTTTGCAGTTAAGAAACTGAGGCTCAGAGAAGAGAAAGGTGACTTGCCCAAGGTCATCCAAGGTGACAGGGGTCAGCCTTTTAATTCAGGTGTCTGACTCTCAAGCCCACTGCACGGGGCGTGTTTGGGGAGAGGTAAGAAGCCCGTGTGGATGGCATGAAGGCAGTGCTGGAGACAAATGGGCGAGGTAGGCAGGGCCAGACCTCCTGAGAAGGATGAGAGGACCAGTCCTGTATATAGAAGGACCCTCTGGGATCATGCGGGGCAGACGAGAGAGGAGAGGACAGACCGAGGAAAAGGAAGACACTGCAGTGGTGGTGGCAGGGTAGGACGCAGCTGTGGGCACAGTAGGGGGGCTAGGCAGAGAGAGTGGGGGGCAGGAGAAGGGGCGTGGGGAACTAATGATCTGGGGGATATAAAGGGAGGGACGAGGACAGCACCTGGGGGTCTGCTTCGTTTACTGGGTGGACAAAGGCGCCATCCCTGAGATGGAAGATGCAGGGGAAGTTCAGTTTGAGGACAGACCCTGAGCTTCGTGTGGAACATGGTGAGCATGAATTCAAGGTCCAAGGTGACAAATGGTGACATGTTAAGGCAGAATATAATGCAAGATATTATGAATCGTTTTTTTCCCCCTTTCCCCTGAAACTATGAGGAAAGCAGGAGTGATTCATACACTCTTAGAAAATCTCTCTCTGAATTTGCTTCTGGGTTTGGAAAAGAAATATCAAGCTGTGTGGTCCTAGGCATGTTGCTACCTGTGTGTTTCCTCACTTCTCAATCTCCATGGTTACGCTGATGGAGTTGTAGATTCCTCCCAGTTTGGAGCTTCTTCTCACGGTTATTACTGATAACACTGCTCCGCAGTGGGTACCTTCATGATTCCCATTTTATAGACGAGGAAACCGAGGCTCCCGCTGGTTGGTGGCCTGCTCAAAGTCGCTCAGCTGGCGCTGGCGGAGCTGGGATTGCAATGACCCGAGAGCCCACTGCTCATCTCCACTCCACCATCGCCTAGTTGCTCCATGACAGTTTTGGGAACGACCAAACGAGACGGAAGTCCTTCGTTTTGGAGATAGATGTGGAGGAGGTGGAGACAGAAGGAAAAGCTAACTGTGCAGCACGAGAGCGCTGAGACCGCACAGCGTGCGGACTTGGCTTTTCTCCTCCTTGGACCCACTGCTCGCTCCAGAAATTTCCCGTGTTTGCGGCCATTCAGTCGTTGGATCCAAGTTTCAAAGGCCTCTTGATCATCTTTGCTCATTTGAAGAACCGCCGGGCTCTTCTAAAGTCTCTCCAATGTTCGGATTTTTTCCAACCTCATTTTCAGCTACCGTCACTTTTTTTTTTTCTCACACACACCCCAAGTTTCAGGAAATCCGCATGACTCACGTTTATGATCATATCCTGTGTTTTCCTGCACCCAGGCCTTTGCTCAAGCTGCTCCTGCTGCCTCGAGGGTTCTTTTTCACCTTAGAGGCACACCCCCAGATCCCGCTGGTCTTTGAAAAGCCCCACCTGAATGCCCATCCTGTACCCATACGAGGCACTCAGATCGGATCACTCAAGCCTCTGTGACCATAGCCCCCTTGGGCCCTGATCACACTCTGGGACGTATTTTCTTGGAATGAGCTCCTTGGGGGCAGGGACTGTATCCAGTTTCTCTTCCCACCCCGTCCATTGCCTGGTCCATGACCGACCTCAGTAAATGGTAAATGAATAAATGGTTCTTCCTCCTTCTTGGAGGCTCTGAACCACTGGCCTGCACTCTGCCCCTGAGTTGAATGACTTGATGCTTGTAATAGCCTGTCTTCTTAAAGACCCCAGACTCTGCTCAACAACACCCCCTTTTTATGGAATTTAAATGTCAGGCATTTCAAGTAGAAGCAGATCAGGCACTGATCCCGTGTTCCTACCTTCCTTCTGACCCCCGCCCCCCTCCCTGTCACCCTTGCAGCCTGCGGGAGCTCCGATGCCTCGGCTTACCTGGACGAGCTGCGTTTGGCTGTGGCTTGGAACCGTGTGGACATTGCCCAGAGTGAACTCTTCCGGGGCGACATCCAGTGGCGGGTGAGGGGTCGGGACCTGGGGGCAGGGGATCCCGACAAAGGGATGCACTCTCCTCCCTCCCTGGTATTTGGCCCTGTCTTCCATGATGGCCTTTCTGGCCTTCTCTTAATTGTACATCCTCTCTGATTGTCCATCTATCCCTGTCTTGTTCCTTCTCTCCCCTCCCCTCCCCTCCCCTCCCCTCCCCTTCCTTCTTTCCTTCCTTCCATCCACCCACCCATCTATCCGTCACTCGTAGCTCTGCACGCGCATCTCTTTCCTGTATCCTCTGACCGCACCTGGTCTCCGTGTGTCCGTGCTCATCTCTTCCCCCATTCATCCCGCCCCCGGCAGTCCGTCCACCTGGAGGCCTCCCTCATGGATGCCCTCCTGAACGACCGGCCCGAGTTCGTCCGCCTGCTCATCTCCCATGGCCTCAGCCTGGGCCACTTCCTGACCCCGGCGCGCCTGGCACAGCTCTACAGCGCAGCGCCCTCCAACTCGCTCCTCCGCAGCCTTCTGGACCAGGCGTCCCATGGCGCGGGGACCAAAACCCCCGCCTTTAAACCCTCTGTGAAGCCCCGACTCCCTGACGTGGGGCACGTGCTTCGGATGTTGCTGGGGGAAATGTGCGCGCCGAGGTACCAGTCCTGGGCCTCCGAGGAACCCCGCCACGAGCAGGGCTGCAAGGAGAGCGTAAGGACAGGGCCAGGCTGGGCAGGGGAGACCCGGAAAAACCTGGGGGCGGGGCTACGCCCGGAGGGGGCGGGGCCAGAGACCGGTGTGTGACGCAACTGGGGCGGGGCTGTTGATTGGGGCGGAGCCAGGCAGGAGTCTGGGGCGGGGCCAGTCTTCACCACGCCTCCTTGCCTGCAGGCGCAGCTGCTCTCGGTCAGGGCCACCTCGGATCTCATGCTGGACGCCGTCCTCGGGCAGACCCCCTGGAGTGACCTGTTCCTCTGGGCACTGCTACTGAACAGGGCTCAGATGGCTTTGTACTTCTGGGAGTTAGTGAGTGCTGACTTGAACTCTGATACTGCTCTCTCTCACGTCCCTGACCTTCAGTTCGACAAGACTCTGTTGTCCCTGCAATACGATTCCCTGACCTCTGAAGTCGCTCTAACCCTCATCCCGCCCTGATATATGACTCCGACTGTTGCTTCTTCTTTTATTTCTTATTCCCCCGGCCCCGCCCCCCAATACCACGCATTTCTTGTAACTTGCCTTTTAACAACATATATTGGGCACTTTCCCTTATTCATACGTGCCAATCAATCTCATGATGCCTGTATGAGGAAGTTAGACGTTATCCTGTGCCCCATGAGGAGTCCTTTAAACACTGGTACACTTGCAATTTAGATATCTCAATCATTGTAGGTGCAGTGTAGACCAGGACAAAACTAGAGTCAAGGAAGCCAGGTAAGAAAGTGGAGCTGGGGTCCTCCTGGCAGCCAGGAGGAGGGCCGGGACTCCAGCAGGTGAGTTAGTGCTGTTGGGACACATTTGAGAAGTCTACTTAAAACAAAGTAAATAAAAGAGTTACGGGATTCAAATAGGATCTAAGACAGCCCTAATTTTTACAGCATAGAAGTCTTGACAGGACTTCTTAAGCCTTGGGTTGTTTTTAGCCTATCAGGCCGTGGGTTAAATATAGACTTTTTTCATTGAGATGAAGTTCATGTAACATAAAATGCACCATGAAATTTATTTAAAACTTTATAATTCAGTAACCTTGAGTACATTCACAGTGCCCTGTAACCACCTCTGTCTAGTTCCAGGGCATTTTCAGCAGCCTAAAAGGAAGAATCCTGTTCCCCTTAGGCAGCCACTTCCCTTACCTCCTGTCCCCAGCCTGGGCGACCACTGACCCGCTTCCTGTCTCTGTGGGTTTGCCTCTAACGGATATTTTATGTAAATAGGATCATATAATGTGTGGCCTTTTTTATTTGACTTCTTTCGCTTAGCACACTGTCTTCATGGGTCTCCATGTAGCACGCATCAGAATTTCCTTCCTTTTTAAGGCAGGATAATGTTCCATTGTATGATATACTACATTTTGTGTATCCATCTGTTGATGGGCACATGAGCTGTTTTGACTTTTCAGCTATTGTTAATGATGTTGTCATGAGCATTGGTTTACAAATATTTGTTTCAGTCCCTGCTTTCGGTTGTTTTGAGTACATACCTAGGAGTGGAATTGCTGGATCACAAGGTAATTCTAGGTGTAGTGTTTTTTTTTTTTGAGGAACCACTATACTGTTTTCCACGGTGGCTGTACCATTTTACATTTCCATCAGCAATGCACAAGGGTTCCAACTTTTCCACATCTTCACCAACACTTGTTATTTTCTATTTCTTTGCTCTGGATAATTGCCATCCTAATGGGTGTGAAGTGGTATCTCACTGCACTTTTGATTTGCATTTTGTTAATGATTAGTGATGTTGAGCATCTTCCCATGTGCTTATTGGTTACCTATGTGTCTTTGGAGAAATTTCAATTCAAGTCCTTTGCCCATTTTTCAACTGCATTGTTCGTCTTTTTTGTTGCTGATTTGTAAGAGTTCTTTATATCTTTTTGGATATTAATCCCTTATTAGATATAGGATTTGCAGATATCTCTTCCCTTCTATTCTATGGGTTATTTTTTCACCTTGTTGACAGTGTTCTTTGATGCACAAAAGTTTTAAATTTTGATCAAGTTCATTTGTCTGTTTTTTCTTCAGTTGCTTATACTTTTGGTGTCATATCTAAGCAATCATTGCCAAATCTAAGGTCACGAAGTTTTATCCCTATGTTTTCTTCTAAGAGTTTTATAGGTTTACAATTATCTGTTATAGCTTTTAATCCTACGTGCTGATTTTATTGAGATTCCTTGTGTGTAACGAGTCACTTCTCCCTTGCTGTTTTCAAGATCTCTCTTTGTTTTTGACTTTAAACAATATGATTATGTTTCTCAGTGTGGATCTCCTTGAATTTTCCTATTTGGAGTTCCTTGATCTTCTTGGTTGTATAAATTCATGTCTTTAATCTAATTTGGGAAGTTTTAGGCCATTATGTCTTCAAATATTCTTTCGATTCCTTTCTCTCTGTCCTCTTTTTTTGGACTCCCATTATGCAGATATTGGTACGTTTCATGTTGTCCCACAGGTGTCTTATGGCCTGTTTATTTTCTTTCTTTCTTTTTTCTTTCTGTACCTCAAACTGGATAATCTCAATTGGTCCATATTCCAGTTCATAAATTCTTTCTTCTGCCACCTCATAGCTGCTGTTGAGCCTTTGCAGAAAAGTTTTTATTTCAGTTATTTTCACTTTTCAGCTCCAGAATTTCTATTTGGTTTCTTTTAATACTTTCTCGCTCTTTATTCATATTCTCTATTTGGGAAGACATCATTCTCTCGGTTCCTTTATTTTATTGTCCATGATTTACTTTAGCTTTCTGAGCATATTTAAGAGAGTTGATTTAAGGTCTTTGTCTAGTAAATCTAGAGTCTGAGCTTCCTCAGGGACAGTTTCTGTAATTTCTTTTTTCTCGTGAACGGGCCATACTTTCTTGTTTTTTTTTTGCATGCCAAATAATTTTTTGTTGAAAACTGGACATTTTGAATATTATAATGTGACAGCGCTGGAAATCAGCTTCTCCCCTCTCTCCAGGGTTTGATTTTGTTTCTTGTTGTGGTTTGTTGTTGTTCGTTTAGCGACTTTTCTAAGTTATTTTTGTAAAGTCTTTGTTCTTTGTTATGTGTGGCCACTGAAGTCTCTGTTCTGTTAGCTCAGTGACAAGCTAGTGACTTGACAGAGATTTCCTTCAATGTTTGGAGCAGGAAAAACAAAAACAAAAACCGAAACCCTCCCAGTTTGCAGATTTGCTCTGTGTTGGAGCTGTCTTTCAAAACTTAGGCAGGCTGTTTACAATTCTGCCTTAGCCATCGCTTCCTGCTTTTGTTGCCTAAAGTTTAGCCAGAAGCGAAAGCTTAGGGTTTTCTTTAGTCTTCACTGAGCACACATCTAGTCTTGGTCATGCATGCAGATTTTCTGGTACACATAGGAGATTTTCCAACCTCTTCTTCTCCCAAGTATCTCCTTCCCCAGCCACTTCCCTCCAAAGTTCTTCAATATATCCATTACTAGCCTAGGCTGTTATTCTTTGCCATAGGCAGCTGAGGCAAATACTTTTATTTTAAAATGCTTTCAAGCATCACCTGGGAAGCTGCTTCTGTCCTGGGGAAAATTCCAGAACAGTGAAACAAAGGTAAGCCTCTGAGCTGTTATTAAGGGAGCCCCCGGCTGAGTCCACACACACAACGACAATTATTTAAGAATCATATCTGAATTGCTCCTTCTGGTCCCCAAAACACACACCTGCAAGGCTGCCACTGAGCTGGGGAGTTCGCCATGGTAAGCGGGTTAGTTAAAATGTCACAGCACTGTTTTACTAAAATTTGGCAGTTTCTTCCTTCATTAAGCATTTTCCTATTTATTATAAGTTTGATATTGGATTCAGGAATTCTGAAAGAGTTGATTCTGACAGTTTTTGCCAGCTTGTTTGTTGCTTTTGTGGAGGGTTAGATTTTTGAAGTTCTCTCCTCTGCGATGTTAGGTGACATCTCCAACTGCCTCTTGTCTGTAACCTCTGGTGTTATTCTAACTCCAGCTCAACCCCTGGCCTCTGAACCACCTGACTTCCGACATTTTCAACTGATGTCTAGTTTCTTCCAGATCCTTCTACAAACATTACTTTATCCTTGGCCTCTGTTGACACCTCCCTTGATGACAGGCGTTCTCCTCATCCCCACCTGCTGTGACCCTCACTCCAAAATCTGATCCTCCCCGTGACGACTCTTTTTGTCTCTCCAGGGATCCAACGCTGTGGCCTCGGCTCTTGGGGCCTGTTTGCTGCTCCGAGTGCTGGCGCGCCTGGAGTCTGAGGCCGAGGAGGGAGCGCGGAGGAAGGACCTGGCGGCCAAGTTCGAGGGGCTGGGTGTTGGTACATGGGGCCTGGGTGCCTGGGGGCAGGGACAGGGCGCTGCCGCGAAGCGGGTGAGTGCGTCTCCCCTCTCCTCTTACAACCCTGCCCCTCCCTTTCAGTCCCCTCATCTCTCCCCTAGCAGCACCCCCCTACTCACTTCTCTACCTCTGACATAAATCCCCTGCCCCCTCAGACCTCTTTGGCGAATGCTACCGCAGCAGCGAGGAACGGGCTGCTCGCCTGCTCCTCCGACGCTGTCCATTCTGGGGGGGTGCTACCTGCCTCCAGCTGGCCATGCAAGCCGATGCCCGTGCCTTCTTTGCCCAGGATGGGGTACAGGTGAGCATCTGAGACACCAGCATCCCTAACGGTCCTCGCTGGACTCTGGGAGCTGTGGAGGATAAGCCCCTGCCATCGTGGGCAGTCCGAGGTCTTGACCTGTCCCGCCCCCCGGAGACCACGCCTCCAGAAAGTCTCAGCCCGCTCGGAAAGGCCCATCTTCCCATAAGAGGCCCCGCCCCCTGCCACGGGAAAGCCCACCTTCCTACCGCAAAGCCCACCCTCTTAAAAGGTTCCACGCCAGGTCCAGGAATTCCCGATGACGATGACTCTACTGGGAAGTCCCACCTGTCACCCGCAGAAAGCCCTTCCCACTCTCTTAAGAGATCCCCAGTGCCAGGTCTCAGCAATTAGAATGACCTCACCAGACAATGACCTCGTGTTCCGGACACAGACAAGCTCTGGTGCCGGAAAGCCCACTCTTCCTGTAGGAAGCCCTGCTTGGCTCCCACAGCTCCCCCATCCTGCCCACCCCGGCGCTTTCTCAGCATCTTTCATCTAAATCCGGAGCCCCACGGAGTCCCACCCTTAGTACAGGAAATCCCGCCTTCCCAGTGGGCAGTCCTGTCCTCAGCTGTCCAGTGATTTGATTGTCATATCAAGGAACTCCCCAGAGTTCTTTGCTTTGAGTGGGGATTCAACCCATAGGTTCCATTTTGTGCCCCTTCTTTAACCGTCCTGTGCCCCACCGGTGAAAGGGAGAACGTACTAGTACCTGTCTTCCTGGGGGTGTGGTGAGGGTTAGATGAGCTGATCTCTGTCCTGTGCTCAGCCCACTGAGTGCCTGGCATATCGTGTTAATAATTGGTGCCCATTTAACTGTGCGCGCTAAACCCCGAGACAGCTAGCCCTTGCCTTCGACTGCCTTCCCCCCACCCCAATAGTGTCGTCCCCTCACCGAGCACTCGCTCTGTGCTCTGGAGCTGTGGCCCAGTTCTTGCCTGGGTCCTTGGGAGAGGGCAGGGGAGAGGTTCGGGGTCCTAATCCTTCCCACGCTCCACAGTCCCTGCTAACTCAGAAGTGGTGGGGGCAGATGGACAGCGCCACGCCCATAGGGGCCCTGGTTCTCGCCTTCTTTTGCCCGCCGCTCATCTTCACCAACCTCATCACCTTCAGGTCAGTCCCTTGAGGTTAGACGGGCAGGGGCGGGATGCTCAGTTTCCCTCCTTCTTGCTGCTGGCCACCTTCCAATTCAATCTGTCGGGTGTTTCCCCCACCTTGTTCACTCTCTTTCCCTCCTCAGACTGAGAGCGTGTTCTGGAAGGTGAGCTTTTGAGGGGCTCTCTGTATCTGTAGGGGCAATTCCTCTGCCCTCTGGCATGGCTCTGGGGGAAGTCCCTTTGGGGTGACTCTAAGGGGGCACTTCTCTGTCTCCCCGCTGTGTCTCTGGGTGAAGAAGTGGGGCATCACTTGAGAATTCTTCTCCCACTCTCCCTTCCTGACTTTTCTCACTCCATGCTTCTCTCTGTGCCAGAAAGTCGGATGAGGAGCCCACACAGAAGGACCTGGCGTTCGACACGGATAGGGGCCTCAATGGGGAAGGACCAGTCAGGTGAGTGTGGCATCAGGGCCACGTGAGGTGGGCATCGCGGGCAGCTGCAGGAACACCGGGTATGGGGAGCAGGGCTGGAGGAGAGGAGTTGGGCTTCAGGGGGTGGTGGCTTCTGCGGTCACTGAAGATACTGAGGAAGTGTCCCAAGTGCCAGGCTCGAGGCTTGGTTCAAGGTTTGAGTCTGCCACTTAAGAGTTCCTTATTGGAAATCAGTTTGCGTCATGTTACATATACTTCTTGATACAGCAACTGGAACTGGGTGGATTTGGTTCATTTAGGGATCCTTGTCCTTTTTGTTTTCTGACTCTAAGTTCTTTGCTCTTAATCTCAATGCCATGGTACCCACAGAAGGTATGTTTAAGTTTAGGCCTGAGCAAATGAAATAGAAAACTTATCAGTCTTCTGCAGTGTGTAGGTGCTGAGTTCAAATCTCATATTTGATTTTGGAAATGATTTCACCCTTGTGCCCCAGCTTTCTTTTCTGTAAGGAGAAAGTACAGAGCAAGTTGTCCCTGTGTTAGTCAGGTTAGGTGGGGTGAGGCTGCGGTAACAAAACAGCCCAACAACAAAGATTTAGGTCTAACTCACACTCCATTTGTGGGCTGGCCATGCCTCCACTCCATGTGGTCTCCACTCTGAGGTGAGCTGAGCCATTGCTGGTCTCACGGCAGGGAGAAGAGAGACATGACGAACTAGGTACTGGCTCTTAAAGTCCCTGTGTGGAAGTGACAGGTGTCACTTTTGCCTACATTTCATTGGCAAAAGCGAGTCATAGTGACTCCTTAGCTCCTAATTCTCCCACCAGGAGAGAACCGAAGTGTTTGATGAACAGCAATGTGATATATCACAATGCCTAATGGAGCATTTGAGACAATTCATGGATATAATGTATATAAAATGCATATCATAGTGCCTGGCACATAGTAAGTCCTCAACTAATGGAGTTTATTATTACTACTGCTATTACGAATACATTTATGACTTATTTTGTGGAATGGAGGATGTGTGTTTGCATGTGTGTGTAAGGGCCAAAATCTACAGTTATAGAGAAACAGAGGGAAAGGCCCACATTTATACCTGTCTCCGCAGCCCTCATCTCTACCGTAGTCACATAAATGGGGAAAGGGAGGGGCCTTGCCCCCCAATATCCCAGAAGTAAAAATGTTTCTGGGAACTGTTAGGAATATGATCGGATGGCCAGAAGTCTGCAAATCCCACTACATTCTTTGTGAAACAAGTCAAATTTAAATATATATATGTATATATTTTTTTCTGAGACAATGCATAAAGAATACAAAACATTTATCAAGACAGAAAACTAAGAAGAAAATGTGGACTGCTGAAAAAGGTTGGATAGAAAGCCCGATGTCAGGATCAATAGCGATGTCCTTGCATAGTGATTTCCCAAATTCTGCACCATATGATGACAATGACAATAGGTGACATTACAGAACACTAACGGTGGTCAGCCATTGTGCTAAGTCCTTTGGAGAATCAGCTCGTTTAATTCTCTCAACAACCCTGCACAGCAGGGTCTATTATTACCCACATTTTACCGATGAAATAACTGGGGCCTTAAGCGACTCACCTTAGAGCACGTGACTGGTAAGCGGTAGAGCTGGGATTCGGATCCAGATCTTCTCCACTGGAATCTGTGCTCTGAGCCACTGTGGAGAGCCATCGCCATGGAGAGCTCTGGAGAAAGACAGTCCCCTGGCCCCTCTCCCAGGGAGCCCAGGAATCTGAGCGTGGCCTGGCTATGGGTGACGCGAGATGGCAGTAGGAGGCAAGCATCGTGACCCACCACACGTTCTTGGCCCCGGGACCCTGCAGACGGTGAAACGAGGAATGGCCGGGCTGTTTTCCTCGTCAGCAGGGAGCTGGTGCTCTCTGCCTCTCTCTTCCGTCTTGACTGTTCCTTCTGCCTATTTTCTGTAGAGCAGCTTGACAGAGATAGACTCCACGCACCCTTCGCCCACATGAAGTATACAATTCAGCGTTTTTTAGTCTAGTCGCTGGGTTGTGTGATCATCACCATTAATCTTAAACCACGTTCCTCACTGCAACAAGAAATTTCGTGCCCATGAGCAGTCATTCCCCATTTCTCTCTCTTCAGAGCCCCCGACAATCACTAATGTACTTTCTACGGATTTGCCTGTTCTGGGCATTTCATACGAGTGGAGGCAAACACTGTGTGATCTTTTATGACTGGCTTCGTTTACCTAACGTCTTGCTTTCAAGATTTATCCACGTTGTAGCATGTATCAGAGCTTCATTCTCTTTTATTGCCAACTAATATCACATCATCTGGAGAGACCACATTTGATTTATTCATTCAAGTGGTTGTTTCCACTTCAGGGTTATTTTCTGTTCGATTTATAAAGAGGAGATGCCTCTCCAAACCAGTTTGTTAGCTTTTTGAATAGATTATGAGTAGTATTGTTCATTTTGGTGTTTCTGATTTGAAGTCAGAATTAAGAGTCAGGATGAAATTGAGACAGAAGATCAGAACTCAGACGAGAAGGGTCAGAGATATGAATGAGCCAAGGTCAGAATTTGGGAGCCAAATATGGCTGTATGGTCAGATATCAGATGTGGGGAAGGAAGAATCAGACGAGAAAACTGGGCTGGATAATCTGATCTTGGAATCTGTGAGTCAGAGGTTACTATTCAAGCACCGAGTTGGCAACTTGGAGAACTGGGGCAGGCATGAAAGTAAGGGGGTCAGAGGTCGTATTTGAAGGTCAGAGGTCAGGTGGATGGATGATCCAGTGTCAGACACAGAGACTCAGAGGTCGTGAAGGTGAAAGCGGATTGACTTGGGGTCGGAAGCCAGGCAAGGTCAGAGGTCAGCCCAGGGGTGGGAGGTCAGAGGCGGAAGGTGGGCAGTCTGGATGGCAGGTGTCAGGTTAGAGGTCAGGCTCAGGGGTCGGGTTGACCCTTCCTCCCTGTCCCCTGTTCCCCGCAGGCCGGCAGAGCCCCCCGAGAAGACGCGCCCGGGGGCGAGGGGCTGCGCCAGCCGCGCGCGCCGCTGGCCGCAGTTCTGGGGCGCGCCGGTGACGGCCTTCGTGGGCAACGTGGTGAGCTACCTGCTCTTCCTGCTGCTGTTCGCGCGCGTGCTGCTCGTGGACGTCCAGCCGTCGCCGCCCGGCGTGCCGGAGCTGCTGCTCTACTTCTGGGTCTTCACCCTGCTCTGCGAGGAGCTGCGCCAGGGCCTAGGCGGCGGCTGGGGCAGCCTGGCCTCCGGGGCGCCTGGGCCGGGCCGCTGCCGCACCCCGCTGCGCCGCCGGCTGCACCTCTACCTCGCCGACACCTGGAACCAGTGCGACCTTGTGGCCCTCGCCTGCTTCCTCCTGGGCATCGGCTGCCGGTGAGCGCCCCTGTGCCCTCAAACCCCTAGCAGACAGTCCTCTGAGCACCCAGACCTGGCCAGGGCTGAGCTCTGTGTATTCGCCCCAGAGCAGGCCGAACGCTGGTGCCGCCCTCACCCCACTCCTCTACCAACACAGCCCATCCTCCCCCCCATCCCCCTGACCATCAACACCGCCACCCTCCCCCTGGACCCTCGCCCCAGCCTCGGGGGCTCTATCCATTCCATCCCCACAGGGGTCTTCTTACACCCAGATCTGACCGGTCCCTCCCTTCCCCAGTGCCCCTGGACAGAGCCCCAGCCCCTGAACCTGGCCTTGGGCCCTGTCTGATCCTCTCTACAGGACCATCTCCTAATTTCTTTTTCTTTCCTTCATCTGCGCTGCAGCCTTTCTGAAAGCTACTTGTACTTCCTTCGTGGGGGGTGGGGGGTGGGGGGGAGGCTTTGACCTTGATCCTAGATATTTTGAATCTTTGAATCTGTGTAATCATGAATTTGTAACCAGAATTTTACCAGTACTGATGAATTTTTATCAAGGGAGTATCTTCTAGTTGCTTGAAACGTCCCTGATCAATTTCATAGGCAGGGCAGTTAACTCAGCTTCAGTTATTTTCGTTTTCAGTTTCTGAAATTATTTCAATGTGGTT
Source organism: Eidolon dupreanum (assembly GCA_028627145.1). NCBI lineage: Eukaryota > Metazoa > Chordata > Mammalia > Chiroptera > Pteropodidae > Eidolon > Eidolon dupreanum. The sequence goes on along the minus strand of CM053508.1, from coordinate 89,525,057 downwards.
AACTATTACTGGGGTTTACTTTTACAGCAGATATTTGGTTCATCATTCGAGTTTTTGTTCATGTTGAATTGGGCTAAAATCTAGGGTTTGTGCGTGTGAATTTTACTTTGTGGCTTTTATTTCTTTATGTCCAGCTTTTTTCTGGGTGAAATGACATAGATTCAAGATTTCATCAGGGAGGCTTGGCTGTTTTGTCAGTTTTTTAGTCCATAAAAACCTTGACTGTTTCTGCTATTTCTTAGCTAATTTACACAAAATATGAATTATGGGGAATTTTTCTCAAATATTTTCTGTTGACAAGACTGGTCAGTATACTGTTCGTTCATTTCTTTTATAGTTTCCAGATTATACTGTGAGGTGCCCAGAGAGAGGGCAAAGGGCATGTCAAAACTTCCTCAAGGACAGATTATCTTATCTTTGGGTCTTGGCACAGGCTGTTCCCTCTTTCTGGGACACTTTTCCCTCCTCTCTTTGTCGAAGCCAACTCTGACACTTTTTTCAGGCCTCAGCTTTTCCATCTCTGTCAGCCTTCCTTTATTCTTCCCAGGCTCAGGTCCCTTCTTTGTGTTCCTTTAATGTCCTGAGGTCACCCCAAATGGCACCCTGATTATGGCTTGTGCTGTCTCTCTCCTCCAGTCACATGTATCTCATCTTCCAGCAACTTAAAACATCTTGGAAATATAGTCTATTACTTTGTGGCTTTTATTTCTTTAAGTCCATTTTCTTTTCTGGGTGAGATGTCATAGGTTCAGATGTAGGCAGTAATATATCTTCATTGAACAAGATTGAACAAAGGCAAAAGGACATACAACAGAAACCAACAATTTTCCTCAGTCTTTCCAAGTGTCTTCCCTTTCTCAGCAGTTATCTCCATCAGCAGTTTGGTGCACATCCTGCCTGTTCTTTTTCTATGCATTTACGTGGACAGATACACATACCTCTATTACACACAAAAGGCATTGTATTTTATGTATTCTTCTGCAGCTTTTTTTTTCTCTATAATATGTCCTGACATTCTTCCCACATACTGTATTCTTTGATAACGTTGCATCAGATTCCAGAAGAAAGGGGTTTTGCTATTATCGGCCAAAGATCAGACAAGACAGACTTCTTGCCAGAATTTAATGAACGAATGAATTCTTTTCATAAGGCAGTGAAACAAAAATTCTGAACTTCAAGAGATAGAAATTAGGCCAGAATTTTCTCCACAAAGTCTCTTTCATTTTCTACTTAAGGAAAGCAGACAACTCTGTGGACACAACTTAATGACTATGTACAAGGAATGAAGGGTCCTGACACCCCCTTTTATAATATGGATGGTTGACATCAATACCCCTTACTCCTTTCTCAGTTGACAAGCCGAAAGAAATGCTTCTTCCATGCTGTGTTAGAAATGCTACCAAGTAATACGACGTGAATAATTTATTCCGACGGCAAGATAAGAGTTTTGCTTTGCAGAGCACTGTGCTTCTGTTAATCTCTTGTACTTATATAAGGTATCTTTTGAGATGATAGGGTCAAGGCCTTGTGCTACCCAATGCTCTAAGAATAGCAGTGGTACTTAAGACATATTGTCCAGCTCACCATTTCCTAGGGGTGGGAAAAATTACTCCCTGGGGGGAAAAAATCCAAAGATCTCTGCTTACAATGGAGAAAATTTCCAGCAATGTCCAGAATTGCATGGATAAGTCATTTTGTGTTGCCAAACCTTTCCGTATGGACATTTTGGTTGTTTCTAATTTTTATTATTCCAAAGTAATAAAAGTTTACATCCCAGACTTCAACTTTGTGGGTCAAAGGGTACATATATTCTTGATGTGGACAGATTTCCTTGTAAAATAGCTTCACACACTTATACGCCTACCATCAGGGTAAGAGGGTGCCCCTTAAGGACACACTCGACAATACCTGATACTTTTAATCTTTAAAATCTTGTAGCTCTCAATTTAACTTTTACATTTTTTAGCCAATCTTATGTGTAAAAACCTCTCCTTTTTAAATTTAGGCACCCCTGACTACTAGTAAGGTTGGACATATTTTCATAGCTAATGACCACATGTACTTCTGTCAACTGTCTCTTCATAGCTTTTGCCCCCACTTAAAAAATTTTTATTATGTTCATTGATCTCTTAAGCTCTGGATCGTAATCCTCAGTGGTTTTGTTCTAAATATCTTTTCACAGTCTGTAGCTTGTCTTTTCACTTTTGCATATTATTTTAAAATATTCTTTTGTCACTTTTCATTTTGAAACAACCTAAAACTTATAAAAATGTTGCAAAAAACAGTAGAAAGAATTCCTGTACACCTTTCACCCAGATCTTCCAAATGTTAACATCTTATATTATCAAAACCAGGAAATCTTACTCACATTTCACCAGTTGTCCCACTGATGTCCTTTTGCTGGTCCAGGATCCCATGTTGCCTTTGGTTGTCATGTTTCCTTAATGTTCTCCAGTTTGGGGCAGTTCTTCCATCCTTCTTTGGCTTTTATGACCTTAACACTTCTGAACAGCCCAGGCCCGTTATTCTGTAGAATTTGCCTCATTTGGGCTTGTTCGATGTTCCCTCATGATCAGAGGCTATGCATTTTGGGCAAAACTATTTGTCTTTCTCTGTCCATTATATTTATCTTTTGATGCACAGACATTTTATATTACAAAGTAGTCAAATTCATCAATCTTTTCCTTTATCGTGATTTTGTGTCCTGTAGATAAGACTGTTTTTCTTATGTGACATCTCAAGCTCATGAAGAAATTCTTTTATATATTTTTTAAGATTTTAATGTTGTGCCTTTTACTCTAGGTTTTCATCAACCCAGAATTTAAGTACACGATGATGCAAAATAGGGATATAATTTGTATCTTCCCCAGAGAGATTACTCATGTGATTGGCCATTTGACCTCATGCTGTGAATTGTGTGTTGGCCTTTATCCTCTTTCCAGTTAAGTCATCTGTCTTCTGCTTACTGCCTGGTTTGCTACAACTCCCCACATTTTGCCTTTTGTAGGTTAGACAGATATTGCAGTAGTTTTTCCAACTTGCTAAAGCCATCATTCTTGCAGCCGTTTTTTAATGGGTGCCAGTGCCCTGTGTGGCCTAGTTTGCACTGTGAGATCTGAGGACAGCCCTGGCGAATCAGAAGGTCCCAGTTCTGGCCTCTGCAGCCTCATCTGAAGCCTCGTGCTGGGAAGTCACGGGTGTTTCTTTGCACCCTGTGACCCCTGTCGCATCTCCTCACACCCAGGCTGACTCCCGGCCTGTATGACCTAGGCCGCACGGTCCTCTGCCTCGATTTCATGGTCTTCACGCTGCGCCTGCTGCACATCTTCACTGTCAACAAACAGCTGGGGCCCAAGATCGTCATCGTGAACAAGATGGTGAGGAGGTGGAGCCCGAGGAGGCAAGGGGCAGGGCCAGGGAGGTTCGATGGCTCGCAGGTGCTCTTCGGGTACAGAGGCGGGGTTTGGGATGAAGGGGCGTGGTCAGAGCTGCGAGGGGCGTGGCCAGGCTAGTTCTCATCTTTCTCTCCCGTAGATGAAGGATGTGTTCTTCTTCCTCTTCTTCCTCGGCGTGTGGCTGGTTGCCTACGGGGTGGCTACAGAGGGGCTCCTTAGGCCCCAGGATCAGGACCTCCCGAAAATCCTGCGACGTGTCTTCTACCGTCCCTACCTGCAGATCTTCGGGCAGATCCCACAGGAGGACATGGACGGTAAGGAGGGATGAGAGGGCCCCACACCCACCCTCCCTCTGAGTCCCTCCTCCCTGTCCCCCGTCCCTGGGTCTCTATCCCCTTATCTCTTTCTCTGTCTCTCTGGGTCTGAGCAGGCCCCCTGCTCTTTCAATCCTAAAGGACTCTGTCCTCTTCTCTATCTCTATCTCTGCCCCCTGTCTAGGTCTCTGTCCCCTCCCGTGTTTCTTTGGGTCTCTGATCCCCTCTCCTTCTGGGACTCTGTTTCCCTGTGTCTAGGTCTCTGCTCCCCCACACCCCTCGGGACTGCTTTCTTCGTTAGGTCTCTGTCTCTCTGGCCCCGTCTCTGAGTGTCCCCCTTTGCAGTGGCCCTCATGGACCATGTCAACTGCTCGGCGAAACAGGGCTTCTGGGCGCGCCCACCCGGGGCCCAGGCGGGCTCCTGCGTCTCGCTCTATGCCAACTGGCTGGTGGTGCTCCTCCTTGTCATCTTCCTGCTCGTGGCCAACATCCTGCTGGTCAATTTGCTCATCGCCATGTTCAGGTGAGGCCCTGCCCGTTCTGATCTGACGTCACCCAGCATGTCCCTTGACTCCAGCGTGACCCTTGATCCCAGCCGAACCCTTGTCCCCAGCTTGATTCCTGATCCCAGCATAATCAATTCTATTTTTAGTTCTTGAACTCTGACTCAAATCTAGCACTGGCTTGTCCCTAGACCCAGTTAGACTCTGATCCTCTCCCTGAGCCCAGGCTGAATGTTTAAAAAAATTTTTTTTTTAATTTTTATTTTTTGGTTGACCTCACAGATTGCAAGGACCTTGTCAGCTTATAACCCCTTATTTTTTTTTATTTTTTACACCTACAGCACCTGGTCTTCCTAGGTGGTCTCCTATCCAAGTACTAACCAGGCCCAACTCTGCTTAGCTTCCAAGATCAGACGGGATCAGGATAGCATGGCTGTAGACAGAACACTGAAAAATTTTTTATTGTGGCAAAATATATGTAACAGAAAAGTTGCCATTTTTTGCCATTTTAAGTGTATAATTTAGGGGCATTAATTACATTCATAATGTTATACAACCATCAGCACCATTTCTAATACATCTTCATCACTACGAGGTTGTGTACCCATTAAGCAAGCAATAACTCTTCATTTCTCCCTCCCTACCATCCCTGGTAACCTCTAATGTACTTTATGTCTCCATGGATTTGCCTATTCTAGATGTTTAATTTAAGTGGAATCATATAATATTTGGCCTTTTGCGTCTGGCTGATTTCACTAAGCATAAAGTTTTCAATGTTCATCTATGTCGTAGCATGTGTCCACACTCCATTCCTTTTTAATGGCTGAATAATATTCCATTGTATTGTTCTAAGACATTTCTCTGTGATGGATGGAAACTTGGGTGGTCTCCATCTTTTACTGTGAACATACCAGTGATTTTGAGGCTCTTTCCATGTGCTTATTGCCCATTTGTATATCTTTGAAGAAACATCTATTTAAATCTTTTGCCCATTTTTAAATTGGGTGATTTGTCTTTTTGTTCTTTAGTTTTAGTAGTTCTTTCTATATACTGGATATTAAACTATCAGATATATGATTCGCAAATATTTTCCCCCTGTTGGTTTTCTTTTCCTTTTTTTGATAATATCCTTTGATGTGCAAAAGTTTTAAATTTGATCAAGTCCAGTGTATCTATTTTTTTCTTCTTGTTGCTTGTACTTTGGTGTCATAACTAAAATGCCAAATCCAAAGTCATGAAAATTTATTCCTATGTTCTATGGTTTTGGCTCTTATATTCAGGTTGTCGGTCTGTTTTAACTTAATTTTTGTATATGGAGAGGTAGAGGTCCAACTTCATTCTTTTTGTGTGTGGAAATCTACATGTGCGGGACTATTAGTTGAAGAGACTGTTTTTTCCCTGCTGTAAGGACTTGGCACTCTAAATCAGTTGGCCATTGTATTAGTTTCCTAGGATTTCTCTAACAAAGAACCAAAAAGTAGGTGGCTTTAAGTTACAGAAGCATATTGTCTGACAGTTTTCAAAACTAGAAGTCCAAAGTCAAGGTATGGACAGGCTTGGCTCCTTTTGAGGGCTGTGAGAGAGAATCTGTTTCATGCCTCTCAGCTTCTAGTGGACTTCCGGCATGCATCATTGCAATCTCTTCCTTCACCGTTACATGGTGTTCTCCCTGTGTGCATGTCTGTGTTCAAATTTCCCTTTTTTATAAGGACACCAGTCATACTGGATTAGGGACCAAGTCTAATGACCTCATTTTAACTTGATTACTTTTGTAAAGGCCCTATTTCCAAATAAGCCACATTCTGAGGTCCTGAAGGTTAGGATTTCAGTACATCTTTGGGGAAACACAATTTGAGCCATCACACTCATAGATGTATGGGTTTATTTCTGCACTCTTGATTCTATTCCATTGGTTGATATGCCCATCCTTATGCCAGAACCACGTTGTTTTGATTTTGTAGTGAATTTTGAAATTGGAAGTATGAGTCTTTTGACTTTGTTCTTTTTCAAGATTGTTTGGCTATTCAGGGCCTCTTGCAATTCCACGTAAATCCAAGGCTTGGTTTTTCCATTTCTACAAAGAAAAGGCTGTTGGAATTTTGATAGGGTTTGTAATCGAATCTGTAGATTGCTCTCGGTACTGCTGATATTTTAACAATGTTAAATCTTCATGCTGCTGAACCCAGGCTGACTTTGCACTTATTTAGGCACTTTTTTACATTTTTTTCAGCATTGTTTTGTAATTTTCAGTGTACAAATCTTTCTCCTTCTTGGTTGAATTTATTCCTAGGTGTTTTATTCTTTTAGATCCTATTATAAATGGAATTGCTGTCTTAATTTCCTTTTTGGATTATTCACTGCAGGTATAGAGAACACGACTTTTTTTATTGTTGTTGATCTTGTATCCTGCAACTTTGCTGAATTCATTTATTAGCTCTAGTAGCTTTCTTGTGATTCTATGAGACTTTCTATTATATCACCTGTGAATAGAGATAGTTTAACTTCTTTTCCATTTTGGACACCTTTTATTTATTTTTCTTGTCTAATTGCTCTGGCTAGAATTTCCAGTACAGTGATGAATAGCAGTGGTGAAAATGGGCATCCTTGTATTGTTCTGGATCTTATGAGAAAGCTTTTAATCTTTGACCATTGAGTATGATGTTAGCTCTGGGTTTCTCATGTTGAGGAAGTTTCCTTCTATTCTCACTCTTTTCTAAAGTTTTGCTTTTTTTTTTTTGAACATGAAAGGGTATTGGATTTTGTCAAATGCCTTTTCAGTGTCTTTGTGTCGATTAAGATGATCATGTCATTTTTTTCCCTTTGTTCTATTAATGTGAGGTATTACATAAGTTGAATTTTGTATGTTAAACACTGCTTGTGTTCCTTGGATAAATCCTGCTTGGTCATGGTGTCTAACCCTTTTAATACGTTGCCGAATTAGGTTTGCTAGTATTTTGCTGAGTATTTTTGCATGTATATTCCTGAAAGACATTGATCTCTAATTTTCTTTTCTTGTGATGTTGATACCAAGGTAATGCTGGACTCGTAGAATGAGTCAGGAAGTGTTTTCTCCTCTTGTTTTTTAGAAGAGTCCGAGAAGTATTGGTGTTCGTTCTTTTTTAAATGTTTAGTAGAATTCACCAGTGAAGGCATCTAGTCTTGGGCTTTTTTTTGTTGGGACATTTTTGATTAATCTCTTTACTTGACACAGGTCTTTTGTGACTTTCTATTTCTTCTTGAGTCAGTTTAGGTAATTTGTGTTCTAGGCTTTTTGCCATTTCATCTAGGTTATCTATTTTGTTGGCATAAAATTGCTGACATATTTTTTATAATCATTTTTATTTCTGTAAGTTGAAAGTAATATCCCCATTTTTATTTCTGATTTTAGTTATTTGTGTCCAGGCTGACTTTGGAACCTGACTCCAACTTCCATCCCAATTTGTGACACCATCCAAAACTTGACCTCTAACATCTGACCCTTGGCCCTCCTAACCTAACTACTAATTGCATCCGTGATAACCTCTGACTTTATTGATTCTGACATCTGCCTACTGCCTTGTGGACTTCAAACATATTGCCTGACCTCTAATCTTGATCCATCGCCCCCCCTGACCGGGCTTTGACTTCTGGTGACCTCTGGCGACCTCTGGTCCCTACAGCTACACCTTTGGCAAAGTACAGGGCAACAGCGACCTCTATTGGAAGGCACAGCGCTACAGCCTCATCCGGGAATTTCACTCTCGGCCTGCGCTGGCCCCGCCCCTCATCATCATCTCACACCTGCGCCTCCTCCTGCAGCGATTTCACAGGCACAGGGCCAGCTTGCCGTCCTCCCCGGACCTTCAGCATTTTCGTGAGAGCGGGTCATGGTTCAAAACTCAAGGGGCGGGACCTGGAGAGGAAGGAGAGCATGGATAGGCTGGGGAGGCAGCCTGGTAGCACCGGTGGGCGGTGTTTAGGCTGTCAGGGGGCGTGGCCTGGGAGAGCGCACTCAGGGTTTGGGGCTCGGGAGGCCGGGTCTGGGGGGGCGTGGCACGAGGACGGGCCGGTCCTTCGACTCCCGACCCTGCCCTCCAGGGGTCCACCTCCCTAAGGAAGCTGAGAGGAGGCTGTTGACCTGGGAGTCGGTGCAGAAGGAGAATTTCCTGCTGGCGCGCGCGAGGGACAAGCGGGAAAGCGACTCGGAGCGTCTGAAGCGCACGTCGCAGAAGTGAGGGTGGGGCCTGGCCGGGGGCGGGGTGTCTGGCCTCAGGGGCGTACCCTGCGACGGAGGTTGGGCTTGCAAACACCTGGGGAGGAGGCGGAGCCTGAGGGGGCGGGGCCCCAGAATCTGGGAGGGAGGCGGGGCTCCACGGGCGGGGTCCAAGGTAGGTGGGGCGGGCGAGCTGCTGGCCCGGGCCTGAAGCCCTGGTCGCCTAGGGTGGACACGGCGTTGAAGCATCTGAGACAGATCCGCGAATACGAGCAGCGCCTGAAAGGGCTGGAACAGGAGGTGAGGCCCGGGGCCAGGCTGCGGGTTGTGGCTGTGGCGGGCCAATGCACTTTGCAGCTGGCGCCCTGACATGCCCCCTGCTCCCCAGGTCCAGCACTGTAGCCGTGTCCTGGGCTGGGTGGCCGAGGCCCTGAGCCGCTCTGCGTTGCTTCCCCCGGGGGGGCCTTCGCCCCCAACCCCTCTGGGGCCCAGAGGTCAGTGTGTAGGTTCCACCTGTGTGCATTTCCGGCCTCTGTCGCTACTTCTGAGTCCGTTTTCCGGGTCTCTGTTCCCGTATCTTTCTTTTTCTCTTTCGCTGCCCTCGCTTTGTCCCTGGTTCACTCTCTCGGTCTTCTTTGGGCTTTCCATGGATCTTTTCTCCCTCTTTTTGCCGGTCCTCCATTTTTTCTGTCCTTTCTGTTCCCACCACCTGTTCTTCTCTTTCTCCCAGACTGAGCCTTGCCCGTGGATTGCAGATGCCCACATGGGGAGTTTTTGCTCCCAGAATAAGGCCTAGCTAGTCCCGAACCCCTGCAACTGGTGGCCTTGGCCTTGAGGTGGGCCCCATACCCACGGACTGGCTGTCCAGACCACCACAGGGAGTGTCCTCTGCACGACCCGCAGCAGGCCCAGCCCCTCCCGGAACCTGACTCACTCCGGGTGGGTCAGCCTCCGGAGCCCTGGCATGGCCTCCAAATGTGCTGCCACAGCCTGCTGGGCAGGAGGCGGCCACAGGGCCCTGGACGGTAGCAGGGACCACAGACTCCATCCGCAGCTCCCCACACTGGGGAAATAAAGCCATTTTAGAAGAGTGGGGTCTGAATGTTTGATTCTTGAGGAACTGGTAGATATCTAGACCTTTTTAGGATGGGGACTGGCGCTGGGGGTGGGTTTGAGGTCCTTGGTTGGTTTGCTGCTGTATTTCAAATATTTTGGGGTCCATTCCATCCTTTCAGCCCCACTGTTCCTGTCTGACTCAGGCCCGGTGCCTTTCGTCTGCACTATTTTGAGGGCTCTCACTTCAGTGAGATGAGAACCCCAACTGTCTTTACCCCCTAGAGTCAGCGATAAAAGCAAATGACTTCGCGGCATGGGGGTGGGTGGGCGCTGTGTACATCTGCTCTGGCACCGGGGAACAGATGATGCAGATTTGAGTAGATAACTGCATATGTGTCTTTAAAAAGTCTAATTAGTGGAAAATTACAGGCCACGCATGCATGGAATTGAAGCAAATATGCATCATTATACATGCAGTTTAACTAAACAACCTATAACGAACTAAACTGGTAATGACAAGGCTGAACTGACAGCAATTATTAGTTAAATAGCAAGAAAGACACCAACAACCAACACATCCGAAAGTCAAAACCAAAACATCCTTTCTCCAAATTGGAGAAGTTCCAGTTATCTACTTCAGACACGGAGTGGCTTTGAAACATTGCCAAGGGTTGTGTGGCAACCAGATTCCTCTGGGAGATGCGGAATTAGTTCTCACAAACTCGAGTGGTAATAACAACAACAGTAACGACAGCGGTGGCAAAGACAGTAACAGCTAACACGCACAGGGCACTCTGCGTCTGGCGCTGTGATAAATGCTTCACGCAAGTCACGTGGATGAGTTCTTACGACAACCAGGTAAGGCAGGAACAATGTCACCATTTTGCAGAGAGGAAAACTGAGGCACAGAGAAATGATTCACACGAGGTCACATGGCTAGCAAGTGGCTGAGCTTGCATAGAACTCTGGGCGTCTCAACCCAAAGCCCTTGGGAAGCACTGACTTGTGCTTGGAGATGTCAGACGCTACAAAGCCTTGGGAGCTCGCTCAGCCTGCACACCGTGTTTATCGCTGCCGAAATATCTGTGTAACAGGAAGACTCAGGTCCGGTAGATAGGATAGCAGTCTGACATGAGTCGTCAAAATGAGAGTGACACCCTCTCGCTTCATTTCCACACATAAACCAATTGGGAAACCAAAGGTCCTTTAATTGAAGGAGAGGCTGGTGGCTCGAGGGGTCACCCTAAAGTACCGCTATAAGTTTATATTTTAAATCTTCCCTGCCGGTGCATTCTTCCTCTATGACCCTCCTCCACTGCACAGCCCTCGTGGTGGGTAGCCTGATCCCTCTGCATGACAGTTGGTGACTACAGAGGAAAATTCTCCATTCGTCCTGATGCTGTCATTTTGGAAGCCACACAGAGTTTAACTGGGCCATTACGAAGGTGGAAAATATTCCCTCTTAGGAGTGATGGCAGGTCACCATCAAGGCCAGTGACCTGGGTGTCCAGTAACCAAGAGTGGGCAGCGTAGCTATGACCTACTAATCTCGGGTCCTCTGGAAGGGCTGCTGAGGCGTGGGACATCTGTGGCATCCACTGGCTGGGAATCCATCCAGGTCCCCCAACATGTCTGCTCCAGGTCTCAGATGTGGGGCAGGATGCGTCGCCATCAGCAGAATACGTAAGCGATAAACTAGCAGGTCATTTGAAAGAGAGGTGTATTTTATACAAAAGGAAAACTCCAGAGAGAGTCTGTAGGTCGTCAGAGGAAAGGAGGTGACAGGGAGGACTGAGGACCCAGGAATGAAAGTGCTGTGTGACTGCAGGTGGAGGAACTGGTAGCTTAAAAAGGCAGGTGGGGCTTGAGGAATTGGAGCCATAAATGTGGCTCAAAGCTGCAGCCAAAACCGAAAACGGATTTGGGGTTTAGGCTTTGCTTCTGTGCAGCAAAGTCTTAGACAAGGCAAAGGGCTGCTACTCAAATTCAGATTAGATTTGAGAGCACTGTGGGTATTGGGCATATGCTTTTGTTTCTGTTGGGTAAACACCTGAGATTAGGATGGCTGGGCTGCATAATAAGTGCACGTGGAACTTTACATGAGACTGCTCGACTCTTTCCCTACGTGGTTACACCATTTGCGTTTTGCGTGTCCACCAGCAGCGCATGGGAGAGGTCCGGCTGCTCTGCGTCCTCACTGGCACTTGCTATTATCAGTGTTTTTCATTAGCCATTCTCATGGGTTCATAGCGGCATCTCGTTTTGGTTTTAATTTGAATGTCTCTAATGATTAATGATGTGGAGCATCTTCTCAAGTGCTCATTGCCATCTGTATAGCTTCTTTGGTGAAGCATCGGTTCAAATCTTTCATCTATTTAAAAAGTGGGTTATTTGTTTTCTTACCATTGCCTTGTAAAATTCAATATATTCTGAATACTCCTTTATCAGATATGTGTTTTACAAATATTTCCCTCAGTATGTAGCTTACCCTTTTATTAATAGCATCTTTTGGTGAACAGGATTTTTAAATTAACAGTAAAATTTTATCAACTTTTTTGGCTCATGCTTTTGCTGAGAAATCTTTGACTAACCCAAGGTCATAGAGGTTTTTCTCCTCGAAGTTTTATAGTTTTAGGTCTGCAATCAATTTTGACTTCATTTTTATATAGAGAGTAGTGTTAGAATCAAAGTTATTTGTTTACTTTATTCTCCATTGAATTATCTTGGCCCCTTTGTTGCAAATCATTTGACCATATACGTGTGGGTCTTTTTCTGGGCTTTCTATTCTACCCAGTCCATCTATGTATCTGTCTCGTCACCAATACCATACTGTTTTTATTATTGTAGCTTTATACTAAATCTTGAAATCAGGTAATGTAAGTCCTCCAACTTTGTTTTCCCTTTTCAAAATTATTTTAGTTATTCTTATTCCTTGGATTTTCTAAATTTTGGAATCTGTTGATTCGTCTAAACAACCTGCTAGGGTTCGTTTGGGGTTGTGTTGAATCTACAGATCAGTCTGAGGTAACTGGCACCTTAATGGTATTGCATCTTCTGATCCATGAACATTGTATATCTCTTAATTTAGTTGTCTCCTTTGACTTCTGTCAAAGATGTTTATGGTTTTCAGTATACAAATCTTGCACATATTTTCGTTAGATGTATTCCCATACAATATACTGTTGTATATGATACTATTTAAAATTTTTTTAATTTCTCATTGCTTATTGCTAGTGTACAGGAATGCTGCTGATTCTTTTTCATATAATGATCATGTATTCTACGCCTTTCTAAACTCATTTAATTCTAGTATAATTTTTGCAAATTCTTTGGGATTGTCTAGGTATATTGTCATGCTATCAGTAGAGGCAATTTTATTTTAGTTTCCAATTTATACTTTTTTATTATAGTAAAATCCACATAAAATAAAATTGACCATTTTACACTTTTGTGTGTAATTCAGTGGTATTTAGTATATTCCCAATGTTGTAAAATCATCCACTATCAATTCCCAGAAGTTTTCATCACTCCACACAGTAACCTTGTATCCGTTAAGAGCTCGCTTCTCATTCTCTTTCCTGCTCCCTCTCCTGGCATTCTGAGCTCTATCTCTACAGATTGGCCAGTTTGGGATATTTTATATAATTGGGATCATTAAACATGTGGTCTTTTGTGTCTGACATCTGTCACTTAGCGCAGTGTTTCCAAGTCTCACCCATGTCATATCAGAACTTCATTCCTTTCCACGGCTGAATAATATCCAGAGTATGGAGGCATCACTTTTATTTTATCTCTTCATGCAGTGACAGACATTTGGGTGGTTTCCGATCGTTGGCAATTGCGAATAACACTGCTATGAGCATTCACGTACAGGTTTTTGTTCGAACTCATTTTCATTTCCTTTGGGTGTATACCTAGGAGTGGAGTTGCCGATATTTCTATGTTTAAGTTTTTGAGGATCTACCAAACTGATTTGCACAGCGGCTGCACATTTCACATTCCCACCGGCTTTTTTTTTTTGGTTATCGATATCTTGGTGGGTAGGAAGTGGTATCTCATTCTGGCTTTGATTTATGTTCTCCTAATGGCCCATGATGTTGACCTTCCTTTCACATGCTGGTTGGCCACGTGCTGGTTGGCCATCTGTACGTCTTTGGGAGGAATGACTGTTCAGTGACGACCTCTGCTGCTTGTGTTGCGTTGCCTGCCACTCACAGTAAACTAAAGATGGATGGGCCTTGAATGAAGGCCACAGCAAAGGCCCTGCTCTTCAAGTCACCCTCTTGGGGACTGTCTGGACTCAGACATTTCATAAGTTAGGAAAGCCAGACTGTTGGCGTTGCTGCGTCTAACCACGAAGGAGATGCAAAAAAGGATCAGCCCTCAGGGATCTCGGAGGCAGTGTCTCCCACGGGCGGAAATGTCACTCACACTGATGATGCGGTCCCTTATTCACACCTGTTCCTCGGTCCACGGCCCCCAAGAAGGAAAACGCACCTGAATTCAACCGATGAGGTGCACAGTGGGAGAGAAGGGGCTGAAGCGACCTTGCAAGGCGGAGGCCTCTGGGCCAAGTCGCCGGGCCATCGTTGTGGCTTCCGCTATCGAGTGTACGATTGGTGTTGATGTTTTACCTGTTCAGACTGTGACTGTCCCATAAGTGTCGGGATTCTCCCACCCAGGGACTGTGTCCTTCCTCTCCGTGGCAGTCTGCAAAAACAGTGCAGAATGCCCAAAGGGGAAGGGGCGCTCACAGGCTGAGTGACTCCACGGCCGCCAGGGGCCACTTCCCAGTGCAGCAGCGCCACCTGCTGGAGGCAGCCGCCAGGCACACAGGGCAGCCTTGCTATGACACTCTCCACGGGAGGGAAGGCCTGACCCTCTGAGACCTTGTGAACCCTCCTCACCTGGCCTCTCCGTTTTGGGGCACGTCGGCTCAGCCTCGACAGCCTGTAAGGTATGAACTGGTCAAATGTAAGTGGCATATTCAAGAGTACAGGTGGCTGGTCCTTGTGCCACGGGTTCTGCGATGGAAAAGTAGCAGCTGCCCCTTTACAAGAAACGCTGTCCCCCAGTGCACTGCCTGGAGCAAAGCCGCGGGCTCAGTGGGGCCCCTCCATCCTCAGGTCCCTGCAAACACTGAGGCCTTGCTCGCTTCCGGCTGGTGGCGTCCACTGGGGTGTGGCAGCCGACCAGCCCCAAGGCCACCCCCCAGTCAGGTATCGCGTGGGAATTTCTACTTTCTCTTGACATGTGATATTATTGGTTTGGGGAAGAGTTTCCTCAAAAGTCAGTTAAAGACATGTTTCTGACGCTACCTTCCTTCTGTCCCGGACCACGCACCCTGGTCTGGCAGTTTGGTCGCTGAATGTGGGTGCTTAGGCCGCGGCTTCACCTCAGCTGCCTCCTGGAGGGAGACAGACTGGAGGGGTGAGGAAATTATATGAAAGTTAAAGACTCTGCCTCCTGATCTTTCCTGGGTCGCCTTTCTTTCTGCGGGACACCCTGGGGGCAGTCTGGCCCACAGGAGGCCAAGTAGAGTGCTCAGACTAAATTCTGGTTCAGCCACCAGCATTCTCTTCTTGGCCTGACAGGGCCCTTGGTTAGGGGTTGGCAAAGTTCGGCCTGTGGGATAAATCTGGAGCTTCAGCTAAGAATGGTTTTTGCATTTTAAAAGAGTTGTAAAAAGCAAATAACAAAGAAGAGTATGCAGTAGAGATCATACATTCCGCAAAGCCAAAAATATTTATTATCTAGTCCTTTTATAGGAAGCTTGCTGACTCCTGTCGTGGGCGCAACTACTTGCTAATGCTACCGACATGACCTCACTCAGCCAATGTCACGGTCACCCAGAGGAAGATTAACAACAAACTCACCCACCCGTCCTGCACAACTGGCCTAGCAGAGCTCCCTGTCCCACCAGTTTCCACGGCAGGGGGCCCGCATTCCCCAGGACCACCGACCTCCCTACAACCGAGGTCACCTCGTATGTCCCCCCAAGCTTGTGGGAGCACCTCCAATTGGGGAATGTACATCACATGCCAGCACCAGTATCCACGAGGGATGAGGAGCATCTCACCCAGCAGAAGACTTTGCTTCTTTTTCCACTGCGGTCCCTCAGGGGTAGTGTGATCTCAGAGCTGTTTTTTTCTCTTCCCTGAGTGGCCTCCAACAGCCACTTCCTGAAAGGAAAGTGGAAAGAGGGCCTGTCCATTGTCTCATCCAAGTATTAACAAGGGCACAGGGACTTCTCATGGCACCTGGCACAGTGTCCTCCGTGCCAGAACTTGTCACCTCCAACCTTATGCAAAACAACTTAGAACTGGAGCTCTATGTCAGGGGTCCCCAACCCCCAGACCGGTACCGTCCATGGCCTGTTAGGAACCAGGCCACACAGCAGGAGGTGAGTGAGCGAAGCCTCATCTGTATTCACAGCTGCTCCCAAGCACCAGCATCACGGCCTCAGCTCCGCCTCAGATCCTCAGGCATTAGATTCTCATGGGAGCACTGGTCCCTGGTCCAGAAAAGTTGGGGACCGCTGCTCTATGCGATTTGGAATGCATCATGTACACTGACTTTTCTCGTACCCCTGCCAGAAGCTTGGTGATATTGGTTCCTGGTGGCCCACCCGTCCTGGCTTTCAGAGGTGAGGGTGAGGGTGGGAGGGGGACCACACTCACTCCACCCAGTTCTGGTTTCTCGAGCTGGGTCATTCCAGACCCTGGGTCCCTGGAGAGCAAGAGAGAAAGCAGGAGGCCAGGAGGTATGGGTCTCGGTGGGAATGGCCTGGGGGCCCCTGCCTCTGCCCTTTTCAGGGCTCTCCAGATTAAGTTGTAGAAGTCATTACATCAGGAATGTGGGAAGAAAAAATTAGAACTACTTATATCTATTTTTTTTAACCAAAAGAAGCAAAACAAATTAAGCTTTACTGATATTAAGTATGTAAGATGACTTTAGTTCACATGTAAATTTTCTACAAATGGGGATATTTTCTCAAAATGTCTTTGATAGCAGAGTGTGATAAAGAATGTTTGGGGACCTCTGAGGTAAAGAAAAGGTGTGAGAGCAGGGAGATTGGGGACGTGACTGAGAACTAGCGTCGGGGGAGCTGAGGGGGATGGCACTGGGTCTCGCGCGCTTGGGGAGCTCAGGAGAAGGGTTTATGCCCAGGACACCACTAGAGGGGGTATGACTTCTAGAAGTCGCCCTGCATTGGTTTGACATTTGAAGAGGCCAGGGGCTGTTACCTCTCCTGCAGACAACTCTAGTAAGCTCCAAGTTTTCCCAGACTTAAGGTCCCAAGGCCTCAGAAACCAGGTGACCCAAGTGCATAAGGCTCTACCGAAGTGAAGAGGGACCGACGGCCAGCTACAGAGGAGGTGCACACGCTCGCCGGTGCCGTCCTAGGCATGCTACCCCCTCAGCCAACACGGTGAGACGACAGATATTGGACAGATTTAGTACAGTCCTCAGTTACCGAGTTAGATTTATGGGTTGACACGCATTCTGGACTGAGGGATCTGAATGGCGTCGCAGTTCCGCCACAGTTTGGCTCAAGTCCAGCACAAGGAGGGGCTGAAACTCCATGTCTGCACCTCCAAGGCAGAGGGAGGTCGGGGTCACCTGACTGGGCGCCCGGTTCACCAGGGGTTGGCGGTTTGGAGGTGCAGGGGGGCCGCTCACAGAAAGAACACTACGCCAGGCCTGAGCGAGTGTCCCAGAGGGCTGATTTATTGATCCACGGCATGGCCGGAACCGGGCCCAGCCCGAGTGGTCGGCCGCCCACCGACCGGCGTGGCGGGGAGCAGAGCTTCAGTCTCCGTGGTGACTGCAGGTTGGTCCTGGCAAGCGCAGCGCGGCCGCCGCGCTTGGAAGGGGCCCCGCTGTGCGGGGAGCCGGTCCAGCCCGCGCACTGCGAGTCGTCGTCTTCTGGGTTCTCCAGCCTCAGGGCAGAGTGTCCCGCTTCGCGGAACAGGTACTATTCCGGGACAGCGAAGAGTTCTCGCGTGGCCCATCTTCTCCCAAGACCCAAGGAGTGACGTCACCGGTTGCTGGACGCGTCTCCCTCGAGCTCCTCCGTTTCCTCGGAGCCAGAGGTTTCTGGGGCCAAACGGGCGTCAGCGCGCTCGCCAGGCCGTGGGTGGCTTTGCTCGTCGGAGGAATGGGTGGTGTCGGTCGTTTCGTGAGAGAGCTCTTCTGAGCTTTCTTCCTTGATCTGCTGGCCTAGACTCATGCCGCCCAGGGGCACTGCCGCCGGGCTCACCTGCTTCCAGCTGGGTGCGCCGGCGCTCCGCGTGGAGAAGGCGGATGTCAGGGAGGAGATGGGGGGCAGGCTGAACCACGACGAGCTCTGGCTCTGTACGCTGCAGGGCAGGCTGAACTTCCTGGGCGTCAGGCTCAACCGCTTCCTCACGGTCTCCTTGCCTCTGTCCTGGGGCGCCACGTTCAACCTCGCCAAGGGGTGTTTAAGCCACGGTAGGGATGTTCTGGGCACCAAGGGTGTCTTTTTGTTCAGTAGCTTTCCAAAGGGGTCAGTGACGATGTGGTCCCGGAGGAACCACCACTGGTAAAGTGAGTGGATTGGGACTGGCAGAAAGGTGAGGATGCTGAGGAAGGTGGCCCAGCCCAGGGCACTCTGCGGGTAGGGCTCTTTGACTTCCTGGCTCTGGATGGGAGCAGGGAGGGGGTCCGGGAGGGAGGACGAGGTAGGGGAGGGGGGGTTTTAGTCCACAGTGACTCAGAGGATCAGATGCCCCGAGGGCCGGGAAACTTCTTAGAGGGACAGTAGGAGCCCCGATCTAGGGTCCTATGGGGTGGGAGATCTGACAAAGGGTCCCCAGAGTGGGGGCAGGGGTGGCTCGGGGTGGCTCACCACGCTGCTGTTCCAGGCGATGTAGTGGGGGGGCGTCCTCTGGTAGAGATGGATGAGGCTGATGGTGAGGAGGGCCAGCAGCCCAGGCAGGGTCACATAGCACCACAGGAAGGTGTAGAAGGACCATATCAAGTGGCCCAGCTCGCCATACATTTCTTCCCTGAACCTGGGGCGGGAACCATGGCACGGACACCTGGCAGGGAGCCCTCCTGCAGGCGGGTGGGCCTGCCGGCCCTCTGGTTCTCACACAGTCCTCAAAGCGTAGGGGCTGCAGAGTCGTGCCAGGCCCTTCCTGAGGCTGAGCCCCGCGTCTGGGCTCTACGTGGGAATCCCTAAAGCCGGGGGCCCTCTGCCTCTGGACTGGCCCATGTAGCCAACGCAGGGGGACCTGAGACCCCCCAGCTTTTGACTGTGTGTCCGTCAGAACCCACCGCTGGCCCCGGACCC
Source organism: Eidolon dupreanum (assembly GCA_028627145.1). Classification (NCBI taxonomy): domain Eukaryota; kingdom Metazoa; phylum Chordata; class Mammalia; order Chiroptera; family Pteropodidae; genus Eidolon; species Eidolon dupreanum. Next base: position 89,506,278 of record CM053508.1, on the reverse strand, counting down.
CTCCCTCCCTGCTCCCTGCTCTCAGCTGCACCCCTCTGCTGTGTGGGGGCTGAGGGGCCAGGTCATGCCCCTACTCTGTGGAGACCTGGGACGGACTCCCTGGCTGGGCGGGCCGGGGCTCGGACGTCACCTCTTCGCTCCGTAGACCCAGGCCAGGCCCACGTTCTGGAAAGCCACAATGATGACCAGGATCAGCGGGACCAGGTTCTCATCAAACAAGGACATGATGTAGCTGCCGGCGTGGCTGGTGAAGATGATGCTGCCCAGGAAACCTCCCAAGCATACAAGCACTACGGCAGAGGCAAGTTGGGCCACACTGAAGTCCGGGTGCGGGGCCGAGTCGGGGGGCTGGGGCAGGACGCGTGCCCCAGAGCTGGGGGGCAGTGGGCGGCGGGGCGGGGTGGCCAGCCGAGAATCCACAGCACCTGACAGCATTGAGAGGTGATTCCTGAAGATGGACATAGAATTCTGCAGGGGAAAGATGATGCCTTCCGACACTCTGATGAAGGTCCTCAGCTCTGTGACGCACAGGGTCAGGAAGAGGAGGATGGCCCAGAAGGAGGCCCCGGGGAGCAGTGAGACGGCCTGCGAGTAGGCTGCGAACGCCAGGCCGGGGCCTTCCATGAACTGCGGGCGAGAAGGGCTCTGAGGATGGCCGGCCTGGTGGGGAGGGGGCAGCGACAGGCTGCTGGGGTCTGTCTCAGGCGGAGGACAGGGGCGCAGAGCGGTGGGGTGCAGGGTGGGGTGCTAGATGTTTGCCTTCCGGGTTTTGCGAGCCCCGTGAGCCTCCTCTGCTGCAGCCTCAGTTTCCCCCTCTAACAGACAGGGGTCCTCAGGTTGGTGTGGGACTTAAAACACGGCGATGACCTAGCAAAGCCCCTGCTACACCCAAAGCGGTGGTAGAAACATGATTACAGCCGTTACCTGCCTCGGAAGATGCTCGAGTGGCCCACGTTTCCCAGGGTCCTCCGGGGCCTTTGGGAAGCAACCTCCCACCTGCACAGACACACCTGTTCTTTTTGCGCCTTGATGCTGCAGGATGGGGAGAAGTAGATGACCTGGTACTTGAGGTGTCCGGGGAGGCTGTCGATCCAGTCTAGGTAGACCAGGGAGGGCGAGGGCTGCCGCAGGATGTCTTCAGGCGGCCTGGCATCCTGAGGCAGCACCCCCTTGTCTATGAGATTCATCATCTCTGAGATGCTCCTGAAGAGGAAGTAGAGGAAGGGATGGGGGTAGAGATCGCCGGCGCCTCCGCTCTGTAAACCCGGGGGACTGAGGAACGTGAGGTTGGCCCAAGGTGAGTGCGGCTGAGCAGCAAGGACCCCGGGACAGGGACACCTCAGCAGCAGATCATTCATGCCTCACAAGGAGTTTGTCCCTTTGCTTTAAGTTACTGAATTTATTTGTATAAATTGGATCATGATATTTCATCATTATGCTGTTAATGACTACAGGATCTATGATGATGCTCACTTCTTTTTATTCCTGTTATTTTACATCTGTATTTTCTTTCTTTTCTATCAGCGTGGCCATAGACAAACCTACTTTTTCAACTGTTTGTTTTTATGAAATCTAAACAGAAACTCAAACCAAATCATTTCCCGTCAGCTTCAAGAATTCCTTTTAGTATTCTTTCGAGAGAGATTTGTTGGCGATGAATTCGCTCATCTTAATTTGAAAATGTCTTCATTTCTCTTTCATTGTTTAAGGATATATTTTTGCTGAATATAGAACTCCAGTTGACAGATCCTTTCTTTCAGCATTCTAAAATGCTTCATTTCATTGTCTTCTGACTTTCAATATTTCTGATGAGAAGTTAGCCATACTTCTTACCACTCTTCCACTGTATGCAATGTACTTTAATTTCTTTTGACATTTTCTATGTATACTTGGCTTTCAGAAACTTAAACACGATGTGCCCAAGTGTGATCTTTTTTGTATTTACCCTTTGTATTTGGATTTTCTGAGCTTCTGGAAACAGCGAGATGACGTTTTTAATAAAATCTGGAAAAAAATTTGTCTACTATTAAAATTTTTTTCCCTTATTCTCTCTCCTCTCCTCTGCAACTCCAACTATACTGATAGTAGTTTTATAAGTCACTGATGTTCTCGTTAAGTTTTTCTCCTTTTTTCCTCCCTGTGCTTAGCTTTGTATAACTTCAAGTTAACTGATCCTGTCTTCTGCTGGTTCCTACCCATATTAAACATATCCGGCGAAACTTTGTTTTCATCTACTTTTTAAGTTCTAGAATTTTCATGAAGTTAATTTCTAGAGTTTCCATATCTTTCCTAAAATATCCCCATTGTCTTCATACATTGTATATATCTTTTCTATTAAATTCCTTAATGTATGTATAATGGTTGTTTTAAAGTTCTTCTCTGATAATTCTAATGTATGGATGACCTTTGGATTTTTCTCTTGGCTATGGGTTGCTTTCCTGTTGTTTTTAATATCTAGAGACTTTTATACAGAGAAACAAAGGAGAAGGCATGTTATTTGTTTTATTTTGTTTAGCCTCAATAAGTTTAAGCCTTTTGATTCAACAGGTAACTAGGATGAGTGCTAATTATTTAGATTTTTCTAAGAGTTGAGTTGGGCTGAGCTGGGGCTGGGTGAGTTTCAATTAGTCACGTTTTTTTCTCTGCCTTCATACAGGACTAAGAGCTCGCTTTGCCCTTGAGCTGTGCCCTTCAACTTTCTGCAACCCCAGCAAGGAATAACTCCTTTGATGTCATTATTTGAGTTAGTGTGAGTTGGATTGTAGTTTTAGCTGTTTTGGGTTTATCTTTGTAGTCAGCTCTAGTAGGGCCAAAAATCAGAGCCCTGTATAACTGTGCATGCTTCCTCTGCCTCTTGCTATCCCTATTTCCTTCTGCCTCTTCCTCCACACAACTCCTGGTAATAGAGTAAGGAAAATCGTTGGGTCAAGCGATTTATTTGTGTGTCGGGGGCTTTTCGAGATTCCAATACCTATTGGCAGCCTATACTGACCTTAAATGTTTGGGTGGTACCTTCTGATCTGTGTGAAGTCTCTTCATCCATGACAGGCCTGCTCCTCTGCCCACATATGCCCAGATTAGGCACTTACCCCCAGATTCAAAGGTGCTTGTGGCTCTTTGCTCACCTGTGACAGGCTCATTGCTCTCTAGGATTTAGTTCGTTAAGGCTTCTTGTGCCCACTGCTCTTCAATAACTTTTTAGAAAGAAGTTTTCATTTTTCCATTATAGTCGAAATACACTGTATTGTTAATTTCAGTTGTACAGCACAGTGGTTAGACATTTCTATAACTTACAAAGTGGTCCCTGGGTAAAGCCAGTACCCATCTGACACCATGCATAGTTCTTATAATATTACTGACTATGTTCCTTCTGCTGTACTTTACATCCCCAGGACTATTTTGTAACTGCCAATTTGTACTTCTCAATCTCTTCACTTTTTTCATTCCCCCAAACCCTCTCCCCTCTGGCCACCATCCAGATGTTCTCTGCATCTGAGTTGCTTTGTTTTGTTTCTTTTGTTCTTTAGATTCCACGTGTAAGTGAAATCATGTGGCATTTGTCTTTCTCTGTTTGTCTTACTCCACTCAGCACAGTACCGTCTTGGTCCATCCATGTTGTTGCAGATGGCAGGACTTCATTCTTCTTTTTAATGACTGAGTAACATTCCATTGTATGTGTGTGCCACCTCTTCTTTGTCCATGGATGCCCAGGTGGCTGCCACACCTTGGCTACTGTAAATAATGCAGCAATGAACATACAGATGCATGTGTCCCTTCAAAGCAGTGTTTGGGGCTTCTTTGAATAAATACCCAGAAATAGGATTATGGGGTCCTTTTTTGCCTGTTGTTATAGCTTCAGTTTTAAAGTCTGTTTTGTCTGGTATAAGTATTGCTACCCTAGCTTTTTTGTCATTTGTTTCTATTTTCATAAAATATCTTTTCACATCCCTTTGCCTTCAGTCTGTTTGTCTTTCTATGTGATGTGAGTCTCTTGCAGGCAGCATATGCGACGGTCCTGTTTTCTTCTCCATTTGGCCACCCTGTGTCTTTTGATTGGGGCATCTAATCCATTTAAAGTAATTGTTGATAGATATGTATTTATTGCTATTTTATTATTCATATCCCTTCTTAAAGAAATCCCTTTAACATTTCTTGTAGTACTGGTTTGGCGGTGACAAACTCCTTTAGCTTTTTCTTGTCTGGAAAGCTCTTGCTCTTAAGTAATTTCATAGGAAAATATAATTTTTATTTTATCCATTTAAAGAATGGCCGTTACCATGGAAGCATGGACTTTTGTACCCTTCAACATCCTAACAGAAAGAAAAATTCCACCTTGGAGCTTCAATACTCCCAGTGCTGGAAGGCACCCCAGACCCAGTAAATCCGAATCTCGGGATGAGACTCAGACATAAGTGTTTTCTAAGGCTCCTCAAATTACTCCAGTGTGCAGCCTAGGCCACTAACCACTGATTGTGGCTCAGACTGCTGTAACAGCCTCCTCCGTGAGCTAAAACATCGATTTTGAAATCTGTTCGCCATTTGCAATTTATGGAAACCTGTGGACAGTCACGTCTCTGAGCCTATTTTCGTGTCTATAACGTGTTGGCTATTAGAATATTCCTTTTTTGGTGTTTTCTCTGAGTTATTAATAAATACAATATTATTGTTGTTGTTGTTGTTGTTGTTATTATTATTATTATTATCATTATTATTGGAGAGGTTTGAGTTCAATGGCCCATGAGCCCAGGGAATTGCTAAAGTAGAGGGAGGGGACCTCTGCTTTGACCCGCGAGGCTGTGATTACTCACTTCTTAACACAGGCATGGCCACTGGTAGTGGTCCAGAACCCCAGCACTATAAAGATGATGGACGTGGCTAGCAGCGAGGTTACCAGGTTGACCATGGCCAGCAAGGAAGCCACCTGGACGTAGTTGTTGCCTCCGGCTTTGTAGGAGATGTTGATGATGATGCCCATGCCCAGGCCCAAGGTGTAGAGCACATGGCCCCCGGCCTGACGCCACAGGTCCAGAGAGGCCCAGGCCGAGAGCTGTGGTGGAGGTGGAGAGAGCAGGTTCAGAGTGGCCCAGAGTGAGGAGGCTGGAAGAGTGGTGGGCTGGCACAGCAGGAAAGAGAATGCGGGGGAAGGAGGTAGGGAGACGTCCTGGGGAGCTGAGGGAGGGAGAGGGTTGGGAATCCCCGGCCTCACCTCTGTGGTCACCATACGTCTGAGGCCGATGACCGCACCTTCCAAGAAGAGACCTCGGATCAGGAGGCAGAGGAGGATGATGTAGGGGAGGAACACCAAGAAAACCAGGATCTGTCCAGGTGGGTCGGGACAGAAACCAGAAGTCAGGAGCAGTGGGAAGAAGACAGGCAAGCATTAGCGCATTAGTGGGGGGCCGCGGGGCAGCAGGAGTTAAGAGAGGTGGAGGGTGGCTCAGATGTAACATGAGGAAGCCGGGGAGGGTTATGCTGGGGGGATACCAGTAAGTTGCTTAGGGGTAAGGTGAGAGACCATGAAAGCAGATGGCTTTTAAACAGTGGGGCAGTTGGACATCACTCATCCACGGGCCTTGGTTTTATGGCCTACGTGTGAGTTTAAGGATCGAAACTGCAAAAGGGAGAGGAGCCAGGTGAAGGGGGAGGAGAAGAAATCGAGGGGGACTCTGGGAGAAAGTAACACAGTTCATAGGAATTTTAAATGTTTTTTTTTTGGTCTGTGATAGGTGAGGTAAGCCCCTCCCCCTCAATGTGCCCCTACTAAATCTTTAGTGAAATCTGCTTCGGTGTGAATAGTTTATCTTGGAGGCTTTGAGGAGAAGGTGAAATGAGCCTCAGGGGACTCACGGGGTGAGAGCTGATTGCCCGCACAGAGGGCAACAGAAGATGCCAGCAACGTTAACTAAAATGATCTAGTGAACACTGAAATAAACACTCCCGGCGAGAAGGGACGGGTTAGAAGTATGAACTGGAATAAAATACTTCAAGTGGGAAACTCTGGAAAGGAATCGGTGCCAACTGGCGCCTTTATGGATAAACAGGCCCTGTCACAATGCAAGAAGGTGGAGGGCGCAAGACTTGGGGAGGGTGGGCGGGGCTGTGGTCTGGTCTGGTCTAAAGGCTGCCCGATGGTCTCCACATGCGGTGACATGGAGACGCGGGATGGCGAAGAGGGAGTTGGGGTGACACGAGGCGCTCCTTCCTGCCATGGATGGGGAAGAGTACTTTTTGTGAGAGGAGCGGTTGCCATAGCTGCCGGGGTGCAGAGTCCACCATCTTCCCCACACCCCTGACGGAGATGCTGTGTGGCCACATGTGAGCTTGTCCTCTGGGTGGGCGGGAGGGTCACAGGCATTGGAGAAGAGAGGGCAGCAGGAAGGGGTTAGGTGGTGTTGGGGCCGGGAGCCCAAGGATCTCTGGTGACGTGGAGGTGGCGTCGGCGGTCAGGGTGGCTTACCGGCATTGATAACTTCAGCCCCGTGATCATGGTCAAGGCGAGGAGGGACCAGGCTGCAAAGATGCCCAGGGTGAGCTTCAGGGCGAGGTCCTGGATCCCTTCATCAATGTGGCCTGAGGCGTACAGGATGCTGTGGTACCAGAAGTACTGGTGGGACATAGTCTGAAGGCAAGAGAGGTCTGCGGGGACCCAGGCACTTAGGACCGCCTTGCCTGGTGCCTGCTCCCCTCTTCCCTTCCTCCTCTTTGACTCGCACTCCCTGTCTCTTGCTCCGTGGTGCCTCTGCCTCCCTCGGCTCTGCCGGCCCTCTCTCTCCCTCTGCTCACCAGTGACACTGATGTTCTTCAACAGTGGGCGCTGGTTCCAGGGCAGGGGGTGATCGAAGGAGTGGCCTAGGTAGGAGAGGCTCCAGGCGATGATGATGCTGTTGTACAAGCTCACTAAGATGCACGCCTAGGGGTGGACATAGTGGGCCTGAGGGGCGGGGTGGGTGGAGACAGGGGACCTGGGGACCACCGCAGGGGAAGCCGGGATGCCTCTTGGCCAGGCCCCTCATTCACCAGGATGCTGGAGTAGCCTATGCCGCCCAGCCAGGGCATGAGATGCTTCCAGACCCGCATGTTGTCCAAGCGTAGCCACTGCCCCATGATCAGCTCCATGTACAAGAGGGGAATCCCAAACAAGAGGAGCATGAAGAAGTATATCAGGATGAAGGTGCCTGAAGAAGCGAGCCCAGAGCTGTGCTCAGGCAGCAAGGTATCCTGGCCTCCCTCCTCTTTATCCCTTCTGAGTCCAGGTTACATCCTCCCCTAGGACCCAGGAGCTTCAACTCCCATCCCAAAAACTTCCCTTAAACTCAGGGTCTGGGTCCTTGGCCCTACCTCCTCCATTCTGAAGACACAGGTAAGGAAACCGCCACATACTGCCTAGCCCCATGGAGAAGGCAACCTGGATCAAGATGTTCTCTTTTCTTTTCATCTGAGCAAAGTATTGGGTCTTGCTCGTGGGCTTCCAAGGTGGGGACGTGGAAGTTGCAGGTTTTGGGGGAACCTCTTCTAATATCTTTTCAAGGGACTTCATGATTCTCTTCTGATAGGTCCACTAACTCCTGAGGGAACCCTGCGGTCACCAAAAACAGCAGACTTTAAGGGACATGTCTCAGATGGCAGACTGTAAAACTTTACGACAACAAAGATTTTAGAGCAATGAGGGCCAGAATTTAGATTGTTGGCCTTTCTCACTAGTTACTGACTTTGGGCAAACAACTTCATCTCTTTGAGACTCAGCTATTTTTTTCTCATCTTACAAGCATGGGGAAATTTCAAAATATTTCCTATCTGTTACAGCATAAGCACTGACCCATCAGATTGTATAACAACTTATGCTGTAGAGTGTTGTCAAAAAAATAATAAATAAAGCAATCATCTGGAAATGAGTGGATCCCAAAATCTGGGTGCGATCAGGGGAAGGGAATAAGAGAGCCTTACAAAAACTACTGCCATTCCAGGGTGATGGCACACGCCTGAGGCTGTGTCCTTTGAGGACACAACACGATCGAGTGAGATTTATCCCAGGGATGCAAGGTTGGTTCAACATCTGAAAATTAACATAATATAGCACATAAGCAGGATAAAGGACAAAACTATGTCATCATATTTTTGAAGAAAATGACAAGTTGATAAAATTTGTATGGAAATTTGAGGGGCCTAGAACAGTTAAAACAATCATGAAAAAGAACAATGTTGGAGGACTCATACTTACCAATTTTAAAACTTACTATAATGCTACAGTGATCAAAGCCGTGTGGTCCTGGCATAAGGGTACACATGTAGACCAATAGGATAGAACAGAATCAAGAACCCAGAAATAAGCCTTCATGGACATAGTCAATTAATTTTCAACAAGGATGCCAGGGCCATTCAATGGGGGAAAAGAAAGCCTCTTCAACATATGGTGCTGGAAAAGTTAGATATACACACAAAAGAATACTGAAGTTTGACCCTTCTCTTATACCACATACAAAAACTAACTCAAAATAGATCAAATACCTAAATTTAAGAGTGAAAACTATAAATCTCTTAGAAGAAAACCTAGGGGCGAATATTCATGACCTTGAATTTGTCAGTGGTTTCTTAAATATGACTCCAAAATATGTCCTTTTGTGCATCCATAGATACTATCAAGTGAGTGAAAAAAATAACTATAGAACAGTAGGAAAATATTTTCAAGTCATATATCTGATAAGAGTCTGGTATCCAGAATATATAAAGAACTACAACTGAGCGACCAAAATACCCAAATGACCCAACTCAAAATGGGCAAAGGACTTGATTAGACATTTCTTCCAGGATGAAATACAAGCACATGAGAAGATGCTCAACATATCTACTCATTAGGGAAGTGCAGACCAAAACCACATGACATACCCTTTCACACCCACTGAGATGGCTATAATAAAAAAAAATGGAAAAGAACATAAGTGTTGGTGAGGATGTGCTGGGAAGAACGTAAAATGGTGCAGCCACTGTGGGAAACTCTTGGGCAATTCCTCAAAACGTTAAACAGAATATGACCTGGCAGTTCCACTTCTGGGTATTGACACAAAAGAATTGAAAGCAGGGACTCAAACTGACATTTGCACACCAATGTTCATAGCCACACTATTCACAGTAGCCAAAAGGTTGAAATAACCCAAGAGTCCATCGACAGAAGAGTGGATAAACGAACTGTGGGCTAGCCAGACAATGAAACAGTATCCATCCATAAAAGGAATGAAATTCTGATGCATGCTATAATATGAGTGAATTTTGAAAATATTAAATGAAATAAGCCATGCACAAGGACAAATATTGTGTGATTCCACTTTTGTGAAATATCGATTACTGGCAAATTCATAGAGACAAAAAGTACATAAGAGGTTGAATTATCACTTACAGAGTTTCTGTGTGGGGTGATGAAAACATTTTAAGATTAGACAGAGGTGGCGTTTGTACAAGATTGTAAATGTACTAAATGCCACCGAATTTTTCAGTTTAAAATGGCTAATTTTATTTTATGTGAATTTCATCTTAATAAAATTATAAAAAGTGAAGGTGAAATAATAACGCTGTCACACAAAAAAAAAGTTGGGAGGATTTATCATCAGCAGAACTGCACTACAAAAAATAATACAGGGACATCTTTTGGTTGAAGGAAAATTATCCCAGATGGAAGCAGAGATACGCAAGAAGGAATAAAGGACACCTAAAAGGTGAGTATGCAGACGAATATAAGAGACTATTGACAGCTTAAAGCAATGAAAAGAGCTATGTACTGTGGGGTTTATAATGCAAGAAGGAAAATATTTTAGAACAATGACAAAAAATGGCGGGTAGACAAGGAAGAGAGGGTGGCTTCCTTCAACTGATAGCTAACACCGCATCAGTGGTGAAATACGAATGCTTTTCTCCAGAGGCTGGGGACGAGACAAGGATGTTCACGACCACCCCTCCTATTCAACATTGTACTAGAGGTCTTGCTCATTGCAATAAAGCAAGGAGACGGAAAAAAACGATAAAGACCATTGATAAATAAATGTTTCCTTATTTGAAGATGATATGAGTATATACGTGATTTTATATGTAAAGAGGATCCGCAAACTACACAGTCTTAAAAGACACCACGATTTAAAATGTTTGCTCCCTTTAGGTTTTAGGAGGCATAGCCAATCCTATAAACTGGATATCGTCATATTATATAAGAATATTTCATGTATGTGTATTTCTTACAAATTAGATATTATCTCTATAATGTATATCAGAGATTGTTATATATTATATATAGGATATAAACATGTTAATGTAGTCTATGAATATGTATATGTATTTCTTACAAATTGGATATTATTATAGAATATATTATATATTGACAATATCATTAAATATAACATATTATATATTATAGAATATATTATATATTGACAATATCATTAAATATAAATATATGTAGCATACACTTTAAGAACATGTGTGTGTATTCCTTATGAATCGGAGAGATATATGTAATAGCTCTCCATTATGTCATAAGCATTTTCCTATATAACATTCTTTTAAAATACGATTTTTAATGGCTACTTAGTAGTCCAGAGTCCTTACATAAACCTGACCAAGTCGACCGTTCTCTGCAAACCTCCCGAGGGGCCTGACAGCCCTGTCTGATGGGCGCCCAAGGCCCTTCCTGACCTGACGCGTTTCCGACCTCTGCGCCCACCGCCCAGCCCCTTGTCACCCTTTCAGGGCCTCTTACCTGCGATTCACTCAGCGGCCGATGCTCCCTCGGCCCTCAGCCCTGGGAGGTGTCCGGCCAGGTAGCAGCCGCCTGGGATAACTGTCCCTGTCACCGATGCGCCTCCCGCCGCCCGCCGGCTCCGGGTCCGCCCTCGGCCCCCGCCTCGGGGCGTCCGGGCCCCTAAGTCCGCCGGAAGGAAGTGAGGTGAAAAGGCAGGCTCGGAGGGCCTGGTCCCGAGGCGGAGCGGCGGTGGCCAGGGGAACTGACGCCTGGCTCCCCGAGCGGTCGGGGGCTGGGGGCCACAACTACTGCACCCCTCTTTACCCGCCGCCGACGCGCGCGTCTAGCGAAGACCGGTCGCTTCTGCAGGCACCTGTGGGGCGGGGGCGCCGCGCGCGGACGCGGGGCCGTGGGGCCGCGGGGTTCGGGGCGGCCTGCGGAGCGCGCCGCCGCCGGAAGGCAATTCAGGCAACTCGCTCCGAGGATGTTTGCCCTTTTCCCGTGCCGGGCCCCTCCCGCCTCCCGCTCCGCGCCTGCGGACCCGCGGGGCTCCCCAGCTCCCCGAAGGGCGCCGCCCTCGCGACGACCCCCGACGGACGAGCGGGCTTTGCGGAGCAGCGCGGTTCACGCCTTCCTGCTCCTTCCCACCTCATCGTCCCTGACTGCGTGGAGTTTTGACAAGTTCATTCTTCGGGGACGGTCCCTGGAGGCACAGGCTCTCAGGCGGACTGGGCCCTGCGGTGGGGAGTGAGGTCAACAGCTGGCAGGCCGAGTGAGTCCGCGGCCAGGTAACCCAGCGGTTAACACGCTCTGCGGACTGACGCGAGGGGAGTCACACAGGAACCCAGCGGCCGGGTTCAGAATTCTTAACCCCTGTGCTGTAAAGATTCAGCGCAGCTGACATGGCCTGAAGCTTCACCATCTACGTCAGGTGTTTCTGGAGCAGATTCACACAGGGAGCTTGATGGCACGGAATAAGAAGCCTGGAAGACGCCCGGGTACTGACGGCGTCGGCGTGTGGTGAAGTGGTATTTCACATCAGGGGACAAATACCAGTTACTCAGTGACTGGGGTGGAACTGGCAAGACACCTGAGGGAAAACAATGCCACTTCCATCAGAATACATTCAGGTGGATCAAGGCTCACGATGTGAAAGACGAAAACATAACTCACTAGGAATATGGGTGAACATTTCTAGAATCTTGGCACAGGGAAGGGCTTTCTGAGAATAACATAAAAACCAGAATCCATAAAGGAAAAGTTTGATAAGTTTGACTACATAAAAATGAAATCTCCATAGGGCAAAATAAAAAGAAAATTAACCAAGTTAAAAGGCATCAAAGTTGTTAAAAATGTCAACATTTATAACAAAGGGTTTAATTTCCCTAATATACCAAGAACTTTAAAAATTACATAAAAGGATCAACAACCTAATGACATCTGTGGGGCGGGAGGCACTGTGTAAGGTCTAGTCATAGGCACTACACCTTACACAAACCAACTCCAAGAGAAAGGTAGCCTAGGCATACAAAATGAACAGACAGTTCAAAAATAGGATCTGGCAAGCCCACTTCCCGGCATACACCCAGGAATGAAACCGCTATCTCAAAGAGATACCTGCACCCCCATGTTCACTGCAGTATTACGCACAATAGCCAAGACATGGAGACAGCCTACCTGTCCTCCTACAGATGGATGGATAAAGAAATGTCATCCTATATAAAAACAATGGAATGTTATTCAGCCACAAGAAGGAAGAAAATCCTGTAATTCACCACAACCTGGATGAACCTCGAGGACATTATGCTAAGTGATACGTCAGAAAGATAAACGCTCTGTGATCTCACTTATATGTGAAATCTAAAAAAACTAAACTCATAGAAACAGAGTAGAATGGTAGTTGCCAGCGGCGGGGGTAGGGAGGAGTGGGGGAAATGGTGGTCCCAGGGTACGAACTTCCAGTTATAAGAGGAATGAGTTCCAGGGGTCCGGTGTGCAGCATGGTGGCTCTAGTTAATACTGTATTACACACTGGAAAGCTGATGAGAGAGATTTTAAATGCTCTCAACCATGCACACACAAAAAGGTGATTATGTGAGGTGATGAAGATGTGAACTAATGCTGTCGTGGTCATTTTGCAATAGGTGTGTGCATCGAACCATCGCGCTGTACACCTTAAACCCACACGTTGTTATATGTCAGTTATATCTCAATAAAGCTAGAAAACTAAAAAGACTGACATATGAATAACAGTGGTCCCCAAAGGGAATAGATGGAGGAGAGGCAATAAGTAAATTAGTAAAAGATAATGTCCCCCAGTAAAGCCTTTTTCCCCCCAAATTTAAAGGCTTCATTGAGTTCCAAGCAGTTTTGATGAAAAAAAAAAAAAAACATATATATATATGCATAACCTGATGAAATCTGTGAGCCCCAAGAATTCAGAGAAAATCTTACAGGCAATTAGAAAAACAGTATCAAGCTTAGGCTTAATTTTTGGCCTCTTAAAAGATTTTATTTAATTTTTTCTAAGCTTATCTATGCATTTAAAGAGGATTCTTAAAATAGTTTTTATTTTATATTTTTAGGTGTCTTATAATGATGGTGTGTTTTGTTTGTCCTGTTTCATTGTCACGTTGCCCCAGATGAAGTCCTCCTTGGGTCTTCTTCGATCTCCACTGTCACCCTCTAGTCTCCCCCTTATCCCTTGCCTAATACCCTTCCTCCAGGCTCCTAGACCACCTTAGTAAAAATATTGGATGTTGTGTCAAGTTTCGAGCCACCAAGTACTCCGAGTGTTTGAGAGATACGTGATCACTGATTAGCAGGTAGTTACCCACTTTGCCGTAGTCAGCAAATCCACTGTTTTCTGAGCAAATCATCTCTGTCCGGCCTCATTTGCTTACAGGAAGCCCCGGGCGGAGAGGACCTGGGATTCGAGCTTGTGAGTTGAACAGAGTCAGTGGAAGGTGTGACCAGGAGTCGGACACTTTTTTTATAATAAAAGTAAAACTTTCACTTAACTGATTGATAAATAAATCACCATTTCGGCACCATTTCAGCCCTAGTTTCACAGGGACTAGACCTTACACAAACCAGCTCCAAGAGAAAGGTAGCCTAAGAGAAGCAGGTCGGCAGTCGGCACCGTCAGACAAACACTGGAGGTCAAAGAACACGCTGTTACGGGTCTGCTGGGGAAGAGCACCGAAGGTGCAGGGGACGGCTGCTTTGTTCATCCCCACCAGGCCACAGGAACCTTCCCAATCCAGAAAAACAAAAGCCCTCTGGGTCCAGTTATATTAGCAGCTGCTCCATTTCCGTCTTCTAATGCCAAGTGGCCAGCGAGGCGGTTCTGCCGTGGAAAGGAAGTGATGTCATACCAAATGGACCAAGTCTTTATTTCCAAGAGAAATTACTCACATGACAAGAAGATTTCCCCCTGGCTTTTTATCCATTTTAGTAATCATATTTAGGCTCTGCCTCTGGTAAAACCGCGGACGGCTCTCCATTAAGTCTCCTTTAGCTTTGAGTTCAAAGGTAACCGTGGTCCTACTCTCGGTCTTGGAGGCTGGGAAATATACTGTATAGAGGGTGTACAAGAAGCAGACAGGGATGGGCAAGATGGTGACGACGATGAGGACTACGAGCAGGATCTTCATCCACGACGGGTAAATATGGACCACTTCGTTGGACTGTGGAGGAAGGAGAGGGAAGGGAGGGCGGGTTAGAATGCCTGGGTGCTCCGAAGTGGAATGCAGAGGGTAGGGGCGGGAGACCACCAAACCAAGAGGCTAGACAACAACCCCCAGGGAATCGGGGAACGAGATGACGGAGTCTTAGAGGCAAGCGCAGATGGAAGAGTCTTGTCTCGTGCCCTGGGGGGTCTGGGGCCCGTCGAGAGAGGCTCACAATGCTTGAGTCCCAGGCTATGTAGGTGATAGTCTTCAGATACAGATGCATCAAGGTGCTGAGAAACAGGGCCAGCAGCACAAATGGAGACACGTAGCACCACAGCCAGCGATAGACGGGGGAGATGGGGCGGCCCAGGATGATGATTATGTCTGCAAGGAACCTGCGAGAAAGGGCCGCGAGACTCTGGGAGGGCCGTCCAGACCTCACGCCGCCTTGGGGGGCATGTGTCAGCCCTCAACATTCCTTAGGCCTTTCTGTTCACCTCCACACCCAGTCTTCTTGCCTCTGATCCACCCCTTTTCAGACTGATTTTTGTCCCAGCCCCGGAATTTGAAAAAAATTAAACATGCCTACCTCCCTTCCCTCTCAGGATGAAAGTCGAGCTCCCGAATGCAGTTCCTCTCAGCCCATATACCCAGCTTTCTTTGGGGTACTGTCCTTACCCCCATGCATACGCAAGTCGGGGTCCTTCTGCCCAGAATGCCCTTCTCTCTCCCTTGATGAACTCCCCTTCGCCTGTCTGATTCAGGTTAAGCACGCCCTCCGTGCCTGACTCCTCGCTTTTCTTTAGATAACCGTGTGCTCCTGCAGTGCTCCTGGCCACCTGCATCAGACTCGCCACCCTGCCCATGGATCTGCTCACACATGTCTTCCTCTTTGGACTCTGGGAGCAGAAACTAAATACGAAGTATCCCAGCATCCTGAGTACTGACCGCGAGGCCTGCCTGGCGCATGGGAGGCCCTAGGAAACATCTGAGAGTGAGCGAGTGTATGAATGAATGAACCGATGCCAAGAACCGCTGTCACCCGGAAACGCCGCCACCCCTGGGTCACACAGCACTTCTCGAATGTCATTGTGCATCCAAATCGCTTGGGCGCATGTGAAAATGTGGAAACCTACTCGACGGTCTGGGGAGTGGGCCCGAGGGTCTGCGTTTCCAACAAGCTTCCGGCCAATGCCCCTGGTCCACAGGACACACTGTGAGGGGCAAGGGACTGCTTGTCTCAGGTGTCCACACTACCCTGCTCAAAAGTAGGACTCAGGAGCCCTAGGACTTGATATAGACTGCTAACCACTTTCCCTTTTTACATCGATTTTCTCCAGGAAGGGCTGACGCTCTCCCAGGACCCTAGCTGTGTGGGTGCATGGCAGGAGATCCGGGCTTGGGACATCACCTCCTGGCCCCATAGATCCAGGCCATGGCCACGTTCTCTATGATGAGAATGCAGAAGAGGGGCACAGATGCCCAGTAGTCATCCAGCAGGTTCACGTAGTAGCTGCCGGAGGGCCTCACGAAAACCAGGCTGCCCAGGAACATGGACCCGCAGATGCCCACTGCAGGAAAGCATCGGATTTGGGTCAAGGTCAGAATTCACACTGGGTTGCATGAGTCCAGCGCGGTTGAGCTAAATGATGGAGGATTGGGGGGACAGGTCAGCGTACCTGTGAGCAGCTTTGTGTGTTTTCTGAGGGAGGAGAAACAGTCCTGGAGAGGTGTAATGATGCCTTGCAGGATCCCAATCAAGGTGCTCAGCCCCAAGGTCACCAGAAACACAAAGATGATGATGGCCCAGAAGGTGGGCCTCTTAAACATAGAGATGATGTCGGTGAATGCCACAAGGGCCACACCTGGGCCCTCCATCACCTGAAAGTGAAGGAAGGAAGGGTAGGGCTCAGAGGTCACTCGGTAGAGTCCTGCCTCCTCCCCTCCATCCCCCCCCCTAGGAAGCTGCCCACAGCACCATGAACGGGTGCCATCGCCTCCTCTGGCCCCGAGGGCCAAGGACTGCCTCCTACCACAGCTGACAGCGCTTCTGGGTTGGGGCGCACGGGCTCATATGGACTCTAGTGCGTGGTGCCCCAGAGGCTATGGCGGCTTATCATGGAAGACGGCGAGCCTCATCTTGGTGGTCCAGGGTGCTGCTGAGGACGGCTCTTCCAGATCCTACAGAAGCTTCTGGTGCTCTGGGGACCTGGGGCGGGACTCTGGGGCCCCACACCCAGCCCGGACCCACCTCATTCAGCTTCTCACTCAAGCTGCAGTTGGTCAGATAGGGCAGGAGCACATTTCTGATTTCTTCAGGGAGGCTGCTGACCCACGCGGAGTAGGTGGAGCTCACATCGTGGTACAGACTCTCCGGGAAGCTGACCTCGGGCGGCAGCACCCCAGCGATCACCAGATTCCTCACCACTTCAGCATTCCTGGGGACAGGGGTGGAATGACACAAAACCTTTCGGGCCTTTAAGGTAACTCCTCCCCTCTGATGTTCTAGATGAGGGTGTCTGGGACCCTGGTGTGCACGGCCCCACACCCTCTCCACAGTGGCGAAGGTGTTCGCGTGAGGCCAGAAGCTCAGCCCTGGGTGGGGGGTCCATCCTAAAGTATCGCTGTGGGCTTTAGAACCCCCACCTGCCACTGGACGGTCTCGGGGTAACATTTAAGCTCCTCGGCTTTCTTGGGCTGCTGGCCTCAACCTCCAAACTCCCAAGTCTCTTCGCCTTCTACGCTGCGGCCATATTCGACTTCCCGTGCTCTCTCGCCTCAGTACCCTTAGTGCCTGATGGTCCCTCCGTCCAGAACCTCCCCACTCTACCCCCACTCGCTGGACCCCAGCTCCACCGCCACGCCCACGCTCCATGTGGCAAATGCCTACAAATTCTCACTCAGCTCAGTGAACTCTATTGACTGTGATGGAAAGCTGTTCGAGATCTGTTTTCATAAGGTTAAATCAGCTAGTTGTCCCAAATAGTATGGTCTGATCCAACTTTTAAAAAACGGTATGTTCTTATATATAGGTCTGCGAATAGGAAATATTCAAAAGCATACTAGCAGTGGTGCTGCCAGGAGACACACTCGGCTCGGGACTGCCTCCGTTAGGAAGCCTTCTCTGATTGCCCCAGGAGTCAGTAGCTTCCCCCTCCGTGTCTCCTCATCATTCCCACTATCAGTTACGATTCAGTTTTGTGATTCTGTTTAGTATCTGCTTCTTCAAAAGATTGCGCTTTTCCTGAGGGCAGGGACGCTGGTCTGACTCACCACTGGCTACGTTTCCAGAACCCAGCACGGGGGTTGAAAGATAGGAGATGCTTTATAAATAAATGTCTGATAAGTATTTTTGAAATTAATACCACGGGAGAAGAAAGTAGGGACCAGGCTATTGGGGCTCTGGTGCCACAGGCCCCATTTTTGTCTAATGGTTCAGCTGAAGGCCTCCCCAAATTTTTGCATGGCAGTCCCAGTTAAGAATGGGGCCAACACACTTTTGAAAACCTCCAAGTTTGAGGTTTTCCTGGTTTAGAAAGGCAGCTCTGGAAGAGACGGTTGGAGAGACAGAGACGTTCCTAAGGTTCGGGACACTCCGGGTCGGGGGAGCCATACTGACTGAGCCAGCATCCCTGAAGGATGGGGGCCTAGACTGGAGCTCTGTGTGCTATTTCTAAGACTGTGGCCTTTGCGATGCTCTCGTACAAAAGACTGGGCTCACTTCAAGTAACACTCTTCATTGTTCTTGGTGGCGAAGTGGCCCATTATGGCAAACACGAACACCATGGCGGTCGCTGAGGTGAGCAAGTTGAGCACAGCCACCACGAAGGCGTCCGCCACACAGTTGTTGGACCGAGGGATGTACGAGCTGATCGCAGTGAAGCTGCCGAAGCCAGAGCCCAGGGACAGGAACAGCTGGTTGCTCGTCCGGCGCCACACCTGCAGGGAGTACAGGGCCGGCACCTGGGGAGAAGCACCGTGCAAACCAGATGTAAAGGGAGGACGGGCAGACCACGACGGAGGTGGAAGATGAGAAGAAGGGGCTGAGGGAGGGCGCAGGGAGGGCCCCTGCCAGACTGACAACCGCACTGACCCTGACGCCCCGTCTGGATAAGAGGCTTAAGGCGGGAGGACACCTCACCTTGGCAGACAAAATATTCTTGAGACCAAACCCTGCGCCTTTCAGCATGAGACTCCGGATAAGGAGACAGAAAAGGATGATGTAGGGAAGGAATACTGCGATATACAGCATCTGAGTAGAAGTATGATTCAGAAATAAAATTTAGGAAAGGCAGAAGCTAGGATCATAGGGTCACAGGCTACTGGGAATCAGAGGTCAGATTAAAAGGAGTGAGAAGTTGGAGATCTACAGGAATCAAGTTAGGAGAATACCGGGGGTCTCAGATAGAAGGGGTCCATCAGACTAGTAAGTTAGAGGGTGGCTCACCTTCCCAGAGGACTTGAGCCCTTTGATCATGGAGATGCAGGCAATTAACCAGGTCACGAAGAGAGACACACTAAGATGCATGACTGGCAGCCCACCTATCTCGATTTTGTCTGACGCATTTAACACGTTTCGATACCAGAAGTATACGGTGGGTGCTGTCCGCATACACTCCGGATCTGAGGTGGACCAGCCATGGAGGGCACTGCAAGACCTCTGCCTCCCCTTCTCTCCTCTGCCCCCATCCCCTCCCACGTCACCATCGGCCTGCTCTGCTGGCCCCCATCTCTGGAGGACCCTCCTCCTCCTCCATTCCACCCTCTTCTCAGCCCTCCCACTGGCCTTCTCCCTTCCTGCTCACCAAACTGACTGGAGTTCTCCAGGAGGGGGCACAGTGCCCAAGGCAGCGGGGACTGGAAGGACTGAGCCAAGTAGAAGAGGTTCCACGCCATGAGCACGCTGTAGTACAAGCCCACGATGAAGCACACCTAGGGGCCGTGAGGGATTCTGGAGGCAGGGGCAGAGAGGAGGGGGTTCGACAGAGGAGTGGGGCACTGAAGGGACCTGATGCCCAGAAGTGGAATTACGGGCCCCATGCCGGGACGGGGGTGAAGGGCAGGCCCGGGCGGCCCGGGCTCCTCACCAGGAAGCTCGTGTACCCCACCCCACCAATCCAGGGGCTGACGATCTTCCAGACGCCGATGCTGCCCTGGCGCATCCTCTGCCCAGCTGCCATCTCCAGCAAGAGGAGAGGAAACCCGACCAGGAACATCAAGAAGATGTAGATGATGAGAAAACTCCCTGTGTGAGGGAGTCGAGGAGGGCTCTGAGAACCGTCTGACTTTTCCGAGGGTCCAGGGGAACATGCTCCCCACCAGTGACCTCCCTCAGGGCCGCAGACATCAGGCCTGAGCTGTTTCCACATCGCTCGCGGTCCAGGTGACAAGCCCCCCCAGCCCCCATTTCCCAGAAGACACAGTGTCCAGTCCCGCCCCCGACCCCGACCTCCAGCCCCACCATCCTCACGCACCCAAGGATTCGGATATCCCGTTCCCTCCCTCCCAAGGTCCTGGATGTTCATCTACTTGGCTCCTGCCACATCAAGACCTCAAATTCTCAGCTTCCATGTAGCTCAGAGAGCACAGAGCAGCCGGGACAGCCTGTGGCCCCCTCCACCCCTCCAGCGGGTCCGAGATTCCTGGTCCCCAGGCTCACCGCCTCCATTGTGAAAACACAGATAAGGAAAGCGCCAGACGGTGCTCAGCCCCACGGAGAAGCCCACCTGGGCCAGGAGATACTCAGTCTTATTGGCCCAGGATGGTCGGTTAGGGGGGGTCTCCTCCACTGGCTCTACTTTTTCTTTGGTCTCCAATATTGAGTCATTGTCTCCATCAGACCAAACACGTGACGACAAACTGTCGCACTTCTGCTCATTCTCAGTCGATTTCTCGGAAAGCGACGACTTGGATCTTAGCGACGGGAAAGCCAAGGTGGAAGCAGCAGTCATGGATGTGGAATCCAAGAGCTCTGCCGTCCAGGAAAGCTCATCCTGCGCCTCCTCGCTCTCCCTCCTGGTCGTCATCCCGGGGGAGCACTACTTCCTGCTTCTGCAGGGGTGGAACCGCCTTCCTTCTTTATCTTAAGGACATGAAGACCTGCAGACATTAGGTACACCAGCTAAGGAAAGACGAGGCTAATCCAACGAGAAGCCCCGAGGCCTCCCCAGTACTGCCCCACTGAGGATCCCAACCATTCAACGTCATGTGGGTAAGAAGACAGCCTCCACCTGGGAAAGGTAACAACGTCACCTCTCCCCAGTTTGATCTACAGGTTCAGTGTAATTCCTACTGAACTCACAGCAGGATTTCTGTGGAAACTGACAAGCTCATTCTAAAATGTACATGAAAACCCAAAGGCCTGGAATGGTGAATACAGTCTTGATGGGGAAGAACAAACAAACTGTAAAGACTGATCACAAAGCTGTGGTAACAGAGGGAGCACAGCATCGGCCCTAGGGCCTAAGGCACAAACAGAGCGATGCGCCACACTGCCAGCCTGGCCGCTGCTAGCCGCACGTGGCCAGTTACAGTTAAACGAATTAAAATCAAATAACGTTAACAGTTAGCTCCTCAGCCACACTGGCCGCATACCGAGTGCTCAGCAGCCACATGGCCACCGTACCGAAGGTTGGAGAAAGAACACTTCCATGGTCACAGGAAGTTCTCTGAACACCACCGGGGGAGCTCAGAAGCACGTGTGCACATGCGGATACCTGATTCACAGCAGACATGGCACCACGAAGCTGCCGGGAAAGGACATTCTCTTTAGTAAGTGACGAGCAGTTGCTGGGGCGCTTGGGTGTCTACAGAGAAATAAATGAACCTTGGCTGCCCCAATGTCACACATTAAACAAAAAACCTATTCAGAGCAAATTCTAGTTCTAAGTGTAAAAGGGAAAACAATAACATTTCTAGATGAAAACCCTGGGAGATCTGCATGACCTGGGTGTAGGCACAGATTTCTTAAGTAGGACATGAAAAGCACCAATCAAAAAGCCTAAGTATAGGAACGAGACAAAGACGTCTCTCTTGCCACTGCCATATTCTATTATAGTAGAGGTTCTAGCCAGCGGAGAGCAGACAAGGAAAAGAAATAAAAGGTATTGATATATGAAATGAAGAAGTAAACCATCTCTATCACCAGATAACATACTGTGCACATAGGAAATCCTAAGAAATCCACTAAAAATCTATTAGGACTAATAAACAAGTTCAATAGGATTTCAAGGTACAAGAGCAATATACATAATCAATTGTATTACAGATTAATGGTTACCAGAGGTAAGGGGGTCGAGGTAAGTAAAGGTAAAGGGGGTCAATTATCAGGTGACAGAATGAGATCTGACTTTGGGTAGTGAACACACAATGCAATATACAGATAATGTATAACTGAATTGTACACTTGAAACCTATGTAACTTTATTAACTAATGTCACCCCAATAACTTTAATTGAAAAATAATAATAAAAAGAAAAGTTTGGCATATTGGACTAAAACTAGAACTCTGTCAATTGAAGTCACCATTAACTGAGTAAACAGACAAGCCATAGAATAGTGGAAGATAACTGCGACACACGTGGTAAAATAAATGCCCTCCTCCAAGATATTCACACCCTAACCTCTAGAACCTGTGACTATGTCACCTTACACGGCAAAAGTGACTTTTCAGTGTGGTTAAATTATGGGTCTTGAAATAGGGAGATTATCCTGGATTATCTATAATCCTGGACCCCTGTAATTACAGGGTCCTTATAAGGGAAAGAGGGAGGCAGGAGAGTCAGACTCAGAGAAGGCAATGAGATGGTAAAAGCAGAAGTTGGGGAGTCTGACTATGGAGGAAGGGGCCATGATTCAAGGAATGGTGCCCAGTAGCTGGGAAGGCCAGGAGGTGGATTCTCCCCTGTATCCGGCGTAAGAAACACAGCCCTGCTAACACCTTTCTTCTCGGCCAGAGAAACTGATTTCAGATCTGTGACCTTCGGAAGTGTCAGATCATAAATTCATGTTGTTTTAAGCCACTAAGTTTGTATTTTTTTCTTAGAGCAAAACTATGAAGCTAATAAAATATTTAATCAGAAAAAGGGCTTGTTTCCCAAAAAAATATTTAAAAAAAGAAATACTTATGTGTAAGTAAGAAAAAGCCAATGACTTAAGTGGAGAAGAGGGAAAAGAAAGTTTGAGCAGTTATATAACTAAAGAAGATATACAAATGCTCAATGAACATATGAAAAGGTACTCAGTGCTCAACTTCACTGGTCAACAAGAAAATGTAAATTAAAACCACAATGAGAACAGATGAATATATAGGTGATGAATCATGTACAATAAATTGTTAATGGTAGAATCCAGGTTGATGGGCATGTGGATGGTCACTGTATAAATCTTTCAAATTCCCTGCATGCTTAAACATTTTTCATAATAAAATGTTAGGTGAAAACCACAATGAGAGCGCACCATATGCCCACTAGACAAACTAACATGAAAAAGACCGATTAAACCAAACAACGTGTGTGGGAAGTTCGGAAACTCACACACACCGTTGGTGGGAGCGTAGATCGGTATAGCTACTTCCGGAAACTAGTTGAACATATCCACATACTTTAAATGTTTTGATACTTTATGACCCATTTCAACGCAACCGTCTGACAGAAATGTGCACATAAGTACACCAAAAACATCTCCAAGAATGCTAATAGCTGCACTCTTCATAATTGCCAAAACCCAGGAACAACCCCCATATCCATCAACAGAATGAATAAGTGATAGCATATTCATATCATGGGTATACAACAATAAAAGAGTGAATTACTGATATATACAACAACCTGGATGAATCTCAAAAATATTATTCTGAATGAAATAGGCCAGACCCTGAAGAGAATATACAATATAATTCCATTCATATGAAATTCAAGAATAGGCAAAACAAATTCATAGCGTCAGAAGCTGGGATGGTGTGCTCACATTGTGATCATGTATCTAGCCCTAATTATGATTTGTTCATACTTTAATATGTGATAGTTCGATAAAAGTTCATCAAACCCTGAATTTCTATTCAATAATATTAAACATAAAGTGGATTTTTAAAGAGAAAAATAGTACTTCCAATAGCAATAAAAACTATATGGCACAAAGAAATAAACCTAAATAACATTAAAACAGACCTAAATGAATGCAAAAATATGGCATGTTCATGGATATAAATATTTAATACTATAAAGACAGAAATTCTTTCCCAAATTGATGTATAGAGTCTATGCAAATCCAATCAAAATCTCAACATAATTTTTCATAAAAGCTCATGAGATTTTACAATTCGTATAGAAAAATAAAATGCTGAAAATAATGAAGAGACTGACACTAGTCTTCTGTTGCTGGCCAATTTGGAATAAGCCAGTGAAATACAGCCACTTTCTTCCATTGATGACAGCTCAAAATCTCTGGATAGAATAAAAAGTGGCTGCCCGAGGACTTCGAACAGTAAACAGTAGTGGTCAGACTAAGGATATAAATTAAAACCCGAATAATGACTTACAATGGGGGAATGAGTTACATGTATCTTTTTCTTCTTTTGTCTCTTAATCCAAGAATAAGCCAAATCATGGATCTGTGCACCCTGCACTAAAAGTAAAAGCTCCTGGAGAAAGCCCCTTGTTTCCAGAGAACCAGGAAATGGGGTTCCTGTGGGTGGGGAATACCACAGTTCCCTTCTCCTCAGAGGCTCACCTCTGAACTGCACAAGCAAAGAAGCACAGCAAGGCTTTGAAAATTGACAATTTACAGACTACTGCCCAAGTCACAGACAGGATGGCACACACTAACCCAAATAACATAGCCAAGGCTGGAAAACTGAACTAATATAGTAACCAGCACCCACAGACGATACAGCAAAACTTGCCATCTGAACCTAACCAGGTTGGTTGCATGCTAAAACAAATGAGCAAACAAAAGTTAACATTCTCCTGAGAATATTAACAGGATCCTGAGTTTCACAACATAATATCCCAAATTACTCATCACTCGAAAAAAAAAAATCTGACCATTTCCCAAGGGAAAAGAATCAATAGATGCCAACCCTGAGATGACCCAGATGATAAAATTATTAGGCAAAGACTTTATTACTTTTAAATGTAGATATTTTTCCAGCTTTATTAAAGTATTATTGACAAAATTAGAGCAGCGATAAATGGAGAATGTAAAAAGAATAGAGAAAATCAATGAAGCCCAAAATTGGTTCTTTGAAAAGATCAACAAAGTGACAAAACTTTAGCTAGATGGGTGAAGAAATAAGAGAGAGAAGACTCATATTACTAAAATCAGAAATGAAAGTGGGAACATCACTACCCGTTCTATGGAAATAAAAAGGATTACAAGAGAGTACCATGAATAATTGTACACGAACTGGATAATCTAGGTGAAACAGACAAATTCCTAGACACACAAAATCTACCAAGACTAAATTGCAAAGAAATAGAGAATCTGACTAGACATAACTAGTCAGGAGACTGAATTAGTACTTTTAAAATATCCCAACAAAGAAAAGCCCTGGGCCTGAAGCTTCACCAAACATCTAAATTAAGATTAATATCTATCTACCTCAAATTTTTCCCAAAAACTGAAAAGGAGGGAACACTTTTGAGCTCATTTTATGAGGCCAACCTGATACCGAAGCTAGACAAAGATATTATAAGAAAACTACAGACCAATATCCCCAATGAACATAGATGCAAACACTCTCCACAAAATGCTGGCAAACTGAATTCAGGGGCATATTAAAAAGATAATACACCATGACAGTGTGGGATTTATTCCTGGAATGCAGGATGATTCAACATATGAAAATCGACCAATGTAATACATCATGTTAACAGAAAGAAGTATTAAAATCATATGGCCGTCTCAACAGATGCATAAAAAGCACTTGACAAAATTCAACATTCTTTCACGATAAAAACATTCAGCAAAGTAGGAATAGAAGGAAACTACCTCAACATAATAAAAGCCACAGCAAACACCATACTCAATGGTGAAAGACTGAAGGCTTCTCCTCTAAGATGAGGAACAAGTCAAGGATGTCTGCTTTCACCATGTCTAGTCAACGCAGTACTGGAAGTTTGGCCAAATCAATTGGGCAAGAAAAAGAAACAAAAAGCATCCAAATTGTAAAGGAGAAAGCAAAATTATCTCTATTCATAGGTGACATAATCTTACATGTAGAAAACCCAAAGATTCTACCAAAAAACCCCCAAAACCTGTTAGAACTAATAAATGAATTCAGCAAAGTAGCAGGACACAAAGTCAACATGGAAAAACGAGTTGCATTTCTATACACTAGCAATGAATGATCTGAAAAGAAAATGACAAAAAAAATTTCATTTATAGCAACATTCAAAAAGAACAAAACACTTAGGAATTAACCAAGGAGTTGAAAGACTCATCCAATGAAAACTATAAAATATTGTTGAAAGAAATTAAAGAAGACATAAATGAAAACACCCTATGTTCATGAATCGTAAGACTTAATATTGTTAAGATGTCAATACTATACAAAGCGATCTACAGATCCAATGCAAACCCTGTCAAAATCCTAGTGGGTTTTTTTTTATATAGAAATAGAAAAATCTATCCTAAGAATCTCGAATCTATCTTGAGTTGATTTTTTTTGTATCAGCTATGAGGTGTGAATCCAAATTAATTTTTTTTAATATAGATATCCAGTTGTATCTGTCACTTATTACAGTTCCATATATGTGTGGGTAGGTTTCCAGACTCTTCATTCTGTTTCATTGGTCATTTTGTATACTGTCACACATTTACCTCGCTGTCTTAATTACTGTAGCTTTATATAGATAGACGATAGATAGGTAGATAGATAAACTATAAAACAAGTAAAGCAAACTATATAGATATACACACATAGATTGAAGCAAGAAAGTGATTACTTTACAGTCAGGATAGTAATTACCTCTAGAGAGGAGAGAAGTGTGGGGGGGGACATGGTTCTTACTGGGTGCTGCTGATGTTCTGTATTTCTTGACTAGGGTGGTGTTGATGAAAATGCCTGAATTTCTTATGGGTCAAGTAGGAACCATGGAAGACATTTCGGTTTACACTCGTTAGTAGGTGTATTACATAAGAAGGCTGGCTTCTGGAGGAGGATATGAGGGGGCTCAGAAGAGCTTATGGCTCTTGCTGGAAGTATTCCAGCTAATTAAAAAAAAAAAAAGGAATGATAAAATACCACCATTTTATAATCTCTAATGAATATGCAACTCTAGATAATGATCATCAAGAGCTAACATCACAGAAAGAGAAACACTCAGTCATTTTTTTGCCTCCTGATAGATACATAAAACCATTCATGAAGTAGTCTTGCCAGAATATTGAACCTAAGACTAATCAATGTTTCGACCTAACTACCAATTTATAAGAAACACAGGGACAGAAGTACATTAAACGACACAATGGGCAGGCAATCAGCAAATTCCAATTTGTTGGAAACTCTACAGGACAAATGACTCAGTTTTATCAACAAATACCCTGCAAGGGGAAGAAAGAGAGAAGAAGACCTGTGGTATAGAGTAAAAGATTCTTAAGTGATATAGCAACAACTTTAAACGCATAAATTTTATGTGGATGTTGATTCAAACAAACTTTCAAAAAATTATGAGATAGTCCTTCAAATAGTTAACATAGAGTTAGCATATGATAAAGCAATTCCACTCCGAAGGACGTGCCCAGAGAAATAAAAGCATGTTTACCCAAAAAGCTTTTACATGGATATTCATAACAGCATTATTAGTGATAGCCCCAAAGTAGAAACAACACCAATGTCTATCACTGGACATTTGATAAGTGAATAAATACAATGTGGTATATCTATATAAGAGAATGTTATTTAGCAATAAAAAAAAAGTGAAGTACTGATATATGCTACACACCGATAAATCTCGAAAACATTGCTCTGTGTAAGAAACCAGTCACAAAGGACTACACATATTTTAAGATTCCATTTTTATGAAATGTGCGGAATCTATAGAACAAAAATTAGATTAGTGGCTGTCTAAGGCTGGGGCTGGTGGCTGTGGCAGTTGGGGAGATAGCCAAGGGATGTGGGGTACATTATCTTTTTGAGATAATGAAAATGTACTGAAATTGGCTGATGGTGGATGTACAAGTCTGTGATACACTAAAAGCAACTAAACTGTACATTTTAAATGGATGGATTGGATGGTCCGTGAATTATATCTCAATAAAACTGTTAAAAAAAAAAAAAGCTACCAGAAAAAATGAAACGAGACAACCGGGAAAATCTGAATACTGACTGAATAGTCGATGATATTAAAGGAATACTCTTATTTGTTTTCGGTGTGATAAATCGTCAGGTTTTTTTTAAAGGGACTTTTTTTGGAGCTAGGTACTGACATATGTACAGATGAAATGGTAAATTTGAAACTCAAAATAATAAAGAGGCATGCAGTGAGGAGGAGGGGTGGAGGGCACACTGGTCGCGAGTTAGGCATTACTGAGGATGGGTGATGAGCAGGAAATAATTCATTATTATTCTTTTGTACATATTTGAAAATTTCCAAAACGAAGAGGCCAGGAGCCACAAGAAAAGAACCTTTGTCAGGCTCTCTTTACGCCTGGCTCACTGCGCGAACCCCTCTTTCTTCCTGGTCTCCTGATGAAACCTGAGGGTAACAGTACCTGTATCGCCTGATGTCCAGCGAGGACCTCGTGTAAGGCTTCCTACCACGGAACCGGCTCCACTGTCCAACGAGGCCAGAGCGTCCCAACAGAGGCACAGAAGAAAGGCCGTTCGCCCCGCGCGAGGGTGCCACGGACGCAGACCAGACGACAAGGACCCCAGGGCTCGCTGGAGAAGTGCCCACGAGAGAAAGTCCTCCGCTAAGCGGCACCCCTAAAGGGCCTTCAACGGGTGGCCCGAGGAGGGAAGCCCAGAGTGGGGGAGGCGGCGCCCCAGCCCGGCACCTCTCCCGCGGGCTCTGCTCCCGGCGCTGGCGGCCAGAAGGGACAGAAGGGACAGAAGGGAGGGTGAGCGCCTGGGCTCCCAGGAGGCAGGCGGTCGCCAGCTCGGGCTCTGGGGCCGTGAGGACAAGGGGCCGCCTCCTCGCGCCGCCCTACCCGACTCCGACTCCGACTCCGCAGCGCGGTCCAGGGACGAGCGTTTGGAGGGGGCGGGGCCGCAGGGTCAGGAGCCAGCGGGTGATGACGGGGGTCGCAGCCCCTCCAGCCCTCCTGTCCCCTAGCTCGAGGAGCGTGACAGTTCGGGTGTCCAGACTCGGGTCCCGGCTCTCTCCTTGCGCCGGACCCACGAGGGGCCGTTGGAGACGACGGCTTTTTCTTGCTGTCACCGCTGCCACGCAGAGGCACCTCCCTGTGGGAGCTGGGCTACCGCAAGCCCTGGGGTCTCTGAGCACTCACGCGACGCCGACCGGGTCTCCGGGAATCCCAGCCACCGCCCACGGCCCCCACACCTAGCCGGCCGACTGGCCCTTGGGGACGTACTTCGGTTACTGGTTGCCGAGTCCCCTCCCGCAGGTCCCAGACCTGCCCCGTTTTCATCCACCAGGCGAATTCATTCGCTGGAGCCCTGCCTTAAAAGAATGTCTCTGGCCAGGGGAGACGGGGCCCTGGTGGGCCCAGCAGGGTGAGCGGCAGCCCCCCCATCGCCGTCCGACCCCTCACCAGTCACTTACTGTGTGGACCGCTAGTCCACAACGGCCTCGGAAACTATTTTTAGCAATAATTTTTAGAGCTGCGCTGGTATCCCCATGTCCCACCAGCCAGAACCCTCCCCAACTTGTTGAGCCACCACGTCCTGGGTTTGTCTTGATGTCAGGCCAGTCCCTGGATAAAGCAAGTCAGGAAATCTAGCATCTGCACTTGCCACCCGAGGACAGGGCAGGAGCTCAGGGCTGGAGGCTTAGCTCTCAAAGGCATGAAAGGCTCCAGGGGGAAGACTGAACATCGAGACATCTGAGGAAAAATAAAACAGGTCTGCTTGCACCCAGTGCTTGGAGTCCCAGGGGACCGGTTTATTGCCCAGGAGCATGGCTCCTCCAGCCCCATCCCAGAAGCTGGGCAGAGACCACTGGAGAAGCAGGGTCACGACCGTGGCCTATGTGATGAGCATGTGGTCACACTGAGAAAGGGGGTGGGGGAACCCAAAGACATTGGCAACCAAAGGGGCCCAGGAGGAGGGCTGCACAGCCAGGCCCCAAGAGCCCCCCAAACAATGCCCCAACCCTTGCGAATAAAAGTAGTTTTTCCAAGGACACCAGCAGTTTCAAACTGGTATTGATAGTTACCTGTCAGATGTGTTTTGCGGGACGTGTGACATTGAGCCACATGAGTGAAGGTAGGAAGTCACACGACAGGTTGAACCGTAATTTGATGATCACCTTGTAGGATTTCCTCCTTTTGGAGCTCTTTGATGCCTGGTAAGGCATACTCAGGGGTTGGGATTCGGAGGATATGATAGACCCATCCCAGTGTGTGTATCTGAAGGGAATGCCATGAGTGAGGCAGTATACAAAGTGCATGGGGATGGCAAGGATGACCATGAAAAAAAGGGCAATCATCATGAGCAGCCCCCATGATGGGTGCTGTCAAAGCACCTCTTTTGACTGTGAAGAGATAGGAAAGGGGATCGGAACATCGAAGCTCCCAGAAGAGGAAAGATGGTGGAAGGAAAGAGTAGAAAGGGAACCAGGGCAGAGGAGTAACGAGTCTTTGAGGAGCAG
The DNA here is from genome assembly GCA_028627145.1 of Eidolon dupreanum. Lineage (NCBI taxonomy): Eukaryota > Metazoa > Chordata > Mammalia > Chiroptera > Pteropodidae > Eidolon > Eidolon dupreanum. The sequence continues at coordinate 89,476,108 of CM053508.1, read as the reverse complement.
AAAATGAGATGATAGGGTCTTTAGGCCAAGAGTGGACTGAAAGTCTGGCCCCCACTCACTAGGAGGGTCTGGCATCTGGACAGGGAGGCTCACACTGCTTGAGTTCAGGCCACACAGGCAATGGTCTTCAGAGACAGAAGAATGGGGCGGTCACAGACAGGGCTAGCGGCACCACTGGAGACAGATAGCATCACGGCCAGCAAAGAAAGGGGTAGACGGGGCGGCTCCACAGAATCAGCGGGTCTGCGGGGACCAGGAGGAAGAGCCCCAACATGGTGGGGGCCCCAGTCGCGCCTCACGCTTCCCAAGGGCAGAGGCCAGCCTGGACTTTAGCATCTTTCAAATATTCTGCTTCACTTCCAAACCCTTCCCTCCGCTCAAGCCTCATCCTCTCTTATCTTCTCCCTCGTCGGTCTTCCATCCTAACCCAAGAAAAAGTCCCAAACATTCCTCTGCTGCTCAAAAACCTTTCATGAGTACCCAGTGCCCTCAGGATGAAGGCCGGGGCCCTTTCGCCCGTCCCATAACCGTGAGAGTGTTTGTGATGTGCCAGCGCGTCTTCTAGGTGCTGGCCATCCACAGTGAACAGACAAGACACCCAAAAAGTTATTATGTGACCCTCTTTCACCTCCTCCCCACCAAAATCACTGGCGTCCTTCAGCAGGGGACAGTGCTCCCATGAAACAGGAAACTAGAAGGGCTGCCCCAAGGAGGTGAGAGTCCGGGCACTGAACACATTCAAGTACAAGCTGACAACGAAGCACACTTGGGGGCCAGGGAGGAGGTGGCTGGAGAGGAAAGGTGGGGACCAGAAAAAGAAAGGGGTTTGACAGAGGAGTGAGGCACTGAAGAGACTTGACCCTCAGAAGTGAAATCACGGGCCCCACAGTGGGACGGGGGTGAAGGGCAGGCCCGGGCAGCCTGGGCTCCTCACCAGCTGAAACTTATTGAATTTCGTTAACCAATGTCAGCATAAAAAAATTAATTAATTTTTAAAAAAAGAATTGTCATAGCATCTTTATTCATAATAACCAAAAATTAATGAAATAAAGAATAAATGTATAACAGAGATTACAAACAAAGCCCAAAAGTTTTCTGAAATAGCTAATAAAATTAACAATCGTCTAGTGAGATTGATCCAAAGTAAGGAGGGAAAGCACAAATAACCAAAATTAGGAATACTAAAGGGACATTACTATAGATGCTGCAGATATTAAATAATAATAAGTACAAACATTAATGCACCAATACATTTGAAAAATATATGAACTATTCTAATACTTTTTAAAAAGTTAACCAAAGAACTACCTCAGGAAGACCAGAAAACCCGAGAAGTCCTATAACCATTAAATAAAATGAATCTATAATCAAAAACCTTTCAAACACATATATGTTCATGCACACATGCACACTCTTACACACACACACACACACACACACACACACACATACACAAACCTGTCTAATACCAGATGTAGTTCATTCATGGCAAATTCTACCAACCACTAAGAAATAATTTCAGCATTAACAAGGCTCTTCTGGAAAACAGAAAAGAACACTCCCAAATTATTTTGTGAGACCACCTTAACCTTGATATCAAAATGTACTTGAAAACTAAAAAGCCCCCAAATAGCTAAGATACCCCTGAATAAAAACAAAGTGAGAAAGTGAGAAGACATGCTCTAACAAGCATTGACTCTTATTAGAAATTTGTAGTAAGATCTTGGGACTCGAGATGGGGACAAACAAACAGACTAATGGAACAGAACAGAGCCTAAAACTAGACTCATGCATAGACAGAGTCTTGGTACATGACAGATGTGCCTTAGACCTGTGAGTAAAGGGTGAACTTCTTCATATATAGTGTGAGGACAACTGGGTATTCATACAGCAAAAAAAGAAACTGACCCCCTACTTCAAAATACATGCAAAACTCAACGGAAGATGGAAAAAAGAAGTAAAAGTGAAAAGCAAAACTGTAAAGTTCTAAAAAGTATCAGAGAATGGAGTGTCACTATCTCACACTACTCTAGGTGCCTCTGAAGTATAACACTTTGGTAAAAGACATAATAAGCAATAACCATAAATTTTCAATTTGATCAATTTTCCTACATTAAGTTAAAAAACTCCTTTTTATAAAAAGACCCAAAATGGAGAATATAAAAAAACTACAGAATGAGAGAAGATATCCGCAACCTACATAACAACTAATAATCAAAAGATATAAAGAACATCTACAAATCAAACAAGAAGCTTAGGAGCATAATGAAAGGCCAGTAAGTATTTGGACAAGTGTTCAATCTCATTAATAATCAGGGAAAGTCAATTAAAATAACAACGAAATACCAATGCACACCTATCAGATTGGAAAAAATGGAAAAATCTAATAATACCACGGATTGATGAGATGTAGAGCAACCAAGACGTCTCATCCTCATCTAATGCTCGTGTCAACTGTTATGTCTACTTTGGAGAACAACTTATTATTAGTAGTAAAATCAAATACACATATACCCAACAATTTCTACTACTAGGTATATTCCCATGACAACATAGAACTGTCATGATGTTGAAAAATACAAATTTCCATCAATGATTAAACAATTAAACTGCAAAATATTCAAACAAAAGAATATTACACATATGTGAAGAAAACCAAGGAACTACAGCTACATTCAACAATATAAATTAATCTCACAGTGAAATAAAAGAAACACGACATAAAATATTCGACAGAATTAGTCCATATTTCTAAGTTCGAAAAGAAGCAAAATCAAACTGTAATAGCTTAGGGATGCATATACACATGGTAAAAGTATAAAGAAAAGCAAAGAAATGATTATCAAAAACTCAGACCAGAAGTTTCCTCTGAAAGGAAGCTGGTCTTGATTGTAAACTGATCATGGTGATCTTCTAGAGTCACGGATATGTTCTATTTCTTGATCTTGGTGTCAGATCACAGATATAAACTTTATATTCATCTAAAAACTCTGTGTACATGTTCCATGCATGTTTGTGGATATATATTCTATTTCATAATTCTAGAATGTAAAAAAAAATATACAAAGAAATAGCCAAGGAATTAGAAGAAACACCAGAAGAAAATGTCACAATAGCTAAAGACAGAAAAAGTAACTAAAAGCCTCAGAAATGATCAACATGAAATCAAATACGATAACTCTAAAGAGTGTCCATGGCCAGGGAACACACAATGCAATCAATATATATATGCCTTACTGTTGAATTGCACAACTGAAACTTACTGGATTTCATTAATCAATGTCACCATAATAAAAAAATTTTTTTAAAAAAAGGTTATAAAACTAAAAATTAAAAATAAATTTAAAAAAATTTTTTTAATAAAAAAGAGTGTCCATAGTGACTTCTTTCATTTGGGTTTTACTTTCCTTTTTTTTTTTTTGGGGGGGGGAGGGGCGCCGTAAACAGAAAAACAGAGATTTCAATTCAATTCATTCAAAAGTTGAGGAGGCTGGAAACATTTACCTAATAGTTGGCATCTTACCTAAGAAGCACAAACAGTCACCACTACCAGATTTCTTGCCAGCAACTGAAATGTAACACCTCAAAATAACAAGTACTTCGTTCCTCATAATTCATGTTGTTAACACTGACCCTGACTCTGTCCACATTCGAGCAGCGCATTCCTTTAAAACGAGGTTTAGGGATTTGGAGTCAATTGATAAATCTGATCCCTCAGTGAGAGAAACGAGTTTTGGCAAACCGAAATTCTGCACACTGGCCACCTGTGACATCTCTAAAGCCCCCTGGTTCCTGGGGTGACCCTTCTTCCCCGGCCGCAGAGGGCCTGGTGGTGGCTTAGCGTGCAGGGCCCTCCATCGTCATTTCCCGCATCTGCTCTCTTGGGCTCTCACCCTCTGGCGAGTGCTTGGGTCGCCCTGCAAGGTACGTTTACCTCCTACTCTGGAATGATAATTTCCCAAAAGTAAAGGAAGGAGCCGGTGTCCAGGTTCCTCAAAGCGCAGGAAATAACTGTTTGTCCCTACCAGGCTGGAGATGGGGCTGGACTCAAGGTCCTCTGTCCAGGAGCTTGAACCAACGCATGTCCTCAAGGCGCGGCGGGCTGATGGCTGAGTCCCGCGAAGGCCGGGCCTTGGGATTGGCTCAGAGTAGGATTCGGTGAACAAAAAAAGGGCCGGAGCCAGCTTCCTGGGTTCTAGGGGACAAAAAAATGAGGGCCTTCTCAGGCCTGTTTGATCCCTCAGTTCCACCGAGCCCAGGGTGGCCAGGAGTCTCTGCTTCAGTGGCCTGTTACCCCTTGGGAGGGACGTCCAGCCTCACACCCCAGATCCATGAACGTTTTGGGGGCTCCCCAGGCCAAGGCATCCTCACCCAAGCCTCAAGGCCTGGGCTCTTCAATCTGCTCCGTCAGGCGAAAACGAGGGTGAAGAAGCCTCACGTGAGAAGTCATGCGACCAGTTCAGGCCCCGTCAGGTATCGCGAGGCCCACTTGCTCCGAGATTCTCGCTCCGCCGGAAGTGCCGCTTTTTTGCGCAGTTCTGCGCATGCGCCGGCCTTCTCGCTCGTGTCTCCCACGTGACCCAGCAGCCAGGTCTGCCTCTCTGCATCCCCACGCGCATGCAGAGGTCCTCGCCCTCGCTCGCACCAACTGCTTCTCCCGCTCCCCACTTCAGACCAGGCGCCCTGCCCCCTTTCCCTTGCACATACACACATAATGGAACGTGATTTAGCATAAAAGAAGGAAATGCTGCGATTTGCATAAAGGAAACTGGAGAGCATTATGCTAGGTGAAATTAGCTAAAGACAAAATATCATTTATGTGAACTTTTCAAAAAAATAAAAGTTTTATAATAACAGTAGAATGGTGGTTGAGAGGGGCTGGAAATGGGGAGCTACAAGGTCAAAGGGTACAAAGTTTTAGCTATAAGAATAAGTGCTGAGGATCTAATGTGCAGCGTAGTGATTACAGTTAATATTACAGTACTGAGTACTGGAAAGTTGCTAAGAGTAGGTCTTCAGTGTTCTCACCACCAAAGGAAAAAAAAGAGACGTTAACTATGTGAGATGACAAACCTATTATCTTGAGTTTGGTAATCATTCCACGATGTATATTGTTTATCAAATCATCATGTACACTTTACAGATATATAATTATATTTGTCAATTATTCCTCAGTAAAGTTGGGGGTGCCCAGAATCAAAAACCAGAATACTATTAATTTGAATTGATTTCTGATGACACTAATAAATTGCACTTGGAGCCTTAAAAAGGACAGTAGATGAGATCTCTCAGAAGAGAGAGAGGGTGCTGTGGTTCTAAGAGGGGCTGGTTTTCCAGGGCCTGGGTGGATGTCATGATGGGAGGAACATCCCGGACACACTGGAAATCCGAGGATTTGGGACTTGACAATGGAGATCCTGCGTGGAGTCGGGAGACTTCAGAGGCTGCTACTCACCCAGCTCAAACCTAGAGATCATAAGGTACTACAAACCTGGGATCTAAATGCCAAGGCCCCGGGCTCAATCCTGGCTCCTCCCAGGCCTCTTCCTCTGAGGGCCCCACTGCAAAGGCAGGAAGTACTGCCTGAGGCTCGGTTTCCGGTTTCCGCTCTCTGCTCTGAGTGTTTTGGCACTGCCCAGCCACCCCTCTCACTCCCAGGGACCTTCCCACTTGGGCCTTGCAGCGCTTTCACTTCCCCCAGGTGCCCGGTCCCTGCCCCAGCGCAGGGGAGCACCTGGTCTACACTTGTTGCCTAAAACAGGACGCAGACTCTGAGACAGGGGCATTGACGGAAGGGGGTGGGGGTGGGGTGATCAACAGAGAAAGGACAAGCACAGAGAGAAGGGGCCAGAAACCCGGAGATAGAGAGGACAGAGACCCTGAGGTTGGGGGAGACAGAGACCCAGAGAGATAGAGGGGGACAGAGACTCGGAGAGGGGATAAAGACCCAGAGAGAAAGGAACAGACCTAGAGGGGAAGACAAGAGACCAAGGGCCAAGTAAGTGGGACAGAGATGGATGCAGGGCTTAGCAGGCAGTGAGGTCAGAGTATCTGTGAGGTCAGCTGCTGTCTGGGGCCAGCATGGGGTCCTGGTGTCCAGAGCAAGTGGGTGCAAGTAGATCAGGAGTCCCTGTCGGTCCTCTGGCCTGAGGCAGGAAGGCCTGAGAGGGACTGCCCGGTGTGTCCTTGGTGTCCACAAATTCCAAGGCCCCTCAGGAACGGGCGTGTGTGTCCCAGTGGGGAAGGTGAGGGAGACAGGGAAAGAGACAGAGGAGAAAGCCACCTCGTGTGTAGAGGAAGGGGGTGAGGCTCCACCCCTGGAACTTCCTCTTTCTCTGTGTTCTTCCTTTCTCTCTTTCTCTCATTGCTCCTTTCTGCCTGTCTCCCCCAGTGCCAACTCCTCTTCTGGTCACTCACCCCTCTAGGCAAAGATGTCGGCCCAAGACAGCTGCCTCAGCCTCATCAAGTACTTCCTCTTCGTTTTCAATCTCTTCTTTTTCGTGAGTTGTCTCATGGCTCCCCAGCCCCGGCCCCAGCCCCTGCCCCAGTCCCTGCCGCAGCCACCCCACCCTTCTTATCCCTACTTGCCCATCACCATATTCTCATCTCCTGTCCCCAGGTACTAGGCAGTCTGATTTTTTGCTTCGGTATCTGGATACTCGTGGACAAGACCAGCTTCGTGTCATTTGTGGGTGAGGGGGCCAGGGCAGTCGGGGAGGGCCTTCCCGGAGCAGGCACAGACCCAGACTCCCGGCAAGTGGCCTCCTGGGGTCTCCCTTGTCTCAGGGAAGCCCCACGGTGCACAGCTCTCTAGACAGGTCCCAAGCTCTGCTCTACCACTCAGCACTGCTGTGTCTCGCTGAGCCTCAGTGTCTTCCTCTGACAAACAAGTTGTGCATACCACCAGTAATAATAACAGCCATTGCTCGGGTCCTTCCTATGTGTCAGATCTCGTGCAGATGCTCATCAGATCCCCCACAAACCTTCCCTTCTCTTGAGGTTCAGAGAGGGGAAGTTACTTACTGGATGTTATACAGTAAGGAAGTAGAAGAGCAGATATAACACTAATAATAACAGTAGAAAATAATGGGGTAATAGACTACCAAAAGCTCGTAATTAAGAAGTGTTCGCCTGTGCTGAGGACTGGGTTGAACACATGATTCCTGGGTGTCCCTCAAAACCCCTCCGGGAAATAGATATGGTTATCTCTAGGCTGCAGAGAGGTTAAAGTGACTGATCCAATGTCACAGACCAAGTGATGGGGCTGAAACTATTGGGAGTGAGGAGGACCAGAAGGAAGGAGAGGCTGAGAGACAAGAGAGACAGAGACTGGGGGAAAGAGGGACAGAGAGGAGAGAATCCCAGAAGGAGAGGCAGAGAGACTCAGGGTGGGGTTGGGACAGAGACCCAGAGCATGGGGTGCCATAATGGGGAAAGAGACCCCCAGGATACTGCTCCCGATTTGGGAGGCTGCGGGGATAGGGAATGGGGCTGCCTGGAGCTGTACTCATGGGGCCCAATGTCACTGCTCTCACCCTCCCCCAGGCTTGTCCTTCATGCCCCTGCAGATCTGGTCCAAGGCCCTGGCCGTTACAGGAATCCTCACCATGGGCCTTGCCCTCCTGGGCTGTGTGGGGGCCCTGAAGGAGCTCCGCTGCCTCCTGGGTCTGGTAAGTGTCCAGTCCCCTCTCCACCCCAGGATCACTCACATCCCGCCTCAGATAGAACCCTTGCATCCTGAGGAAGGGCTCAGCCTGACCTCTCCACTCTGCACCCCCCCCCCCAGTATTTTGGGATACTGCTGCTCCTGTTTGTCACGCAGATCACCCTGGTGATCCTCATCTCCACTCAGTGGATCCGGGTGAGCTTGCCTTCCCCACCTTTCTCCTCTGGCGGATGGATAGCGGGTGGACGTGGGGTGGCGGTTGGGAAGAGACCGGAACAAAGGCAAACAGGGACTGACGTAAAGAGAAGTATCAGAGACGGGCAGAGGAAGAGAGAGACAGACACAAAGGCAGAAAAGATAGAGACTGACAGACATAAAAAGGGAGATAGAGACAGGGAGAGGCAGAGAATGACCGACGTGGACAGAAGAAGACGCACAACTTGAGACAGAGCTCCAAAGAGAAACAAACAGAAAAAAAAAAAAGAGTAAGAGAAAACGCGCGTAGACACAGAGGAAGAGATAGAGACCTAATGATGAGATCGTTGGAGATCGCGAGAGAAACAGAAAGGCTGACGGTAAAAACGGGCAGAGAGATTTTGAGAAGCAAAGACATAGCCAGCCTATTCACTGAGGAACCGTCGCCAGCATAAAGATGCTCAGGGACCCCCTGGGGCTGAGACAGCCGGAGAATAGCTGGACTGGGTCGGGGGCAGATGGAATGGGGAGGTGGGTGGGGGTCCAGCCTCACTCTCGGCCTCTCAGCTGGAGCGGAGAATGAAGGACATGGTGCAGGAGACGATCCAGAACTACCGCGCCAACCCGGAGCAGACCGCTGCCGAGGAGAGTTGGGACTACGTGCAGTTCCAGGTGCGTGAGAGCCCACCCCCCTCCGTCCTGGACGTGTTACCCATCCCTTTAGCTCTGGGACACCGACGTGGCTCCGCCCCCTGCCTGGAGAAGACTCCGGCCCGCCCCAGCTCCAGGAACCTAATGTAACCCTACCCACCCACCCCTACCTCTTGTCGCGCCCGACGTGGCCCCGCCCCCAATGATAACATAACTGGCCCCAATGTGTCCCAGACCACAGCTCCCATCCAGACCCTAGAGAGACCCTGCCCTCAGCCACAAAGCCCTAGTGTGACCCCACTTCCTGCCCCGTAGTGACTCTGGCTCCCAGGGGACCCAGCCCATGTGAGCCTCTATTCCCTGGTCACTCGCGTGGCCCCGCCTTGCCTTCCACCTGTCTCCTGCGGCTGAAATGCACTGCGCACCCAGTCTTCGGTCCACAGCGTCATTCTGCAGCTTCTCCCCAGCCCCAGGTCGCCTCGTGATTCGTCTTCCCCAACTCCATGTCCCTCTAATGTCCCCTGACCCTGGCCCTGTCGTGACCCCAGCCCAGCCCACCGCTTAGCCCTCTCCTGCCAACATGACCTCATGCTATCACCCAGTCCCCTGATCCCCCAAATCATCTTGCATCCCTCCAGTCCCGGTCCCTCTGACTCTGTCCCTCTCCCAGCTGCGCTGCTGCGGCTGGAACTCTCCTGAGGACTGGGTCCGTGTCCCCAGCCTGAGCAGCAACGAGTCAGAGAAGTACCGCGTGCCCTGCTCCTGCTATAACTCATCGACAACCAACGACTCCTCAATCTTCGATAAGATCTCGCTCCCCCAGTTCAACCGGTTGGGGCCAGTGGCGCGGCCTCGACACAATACAGACATTTGCGCGGTCCCGGCAAGCAGCAACACCTACCGTGAGGTGGGCAGGGCTTGGAGCTGGAACCGCTAGAAACGGGAGGGGAGTGGCCCGAAGGAGGCGGGGCCGCAGTGCGTGGGCGGGGTCTGCAAAGAGGGTGGGGCTACGGGACAACGGTACCAACGGATAGGACGGAACCCCTGGAAGGGGCGGGGCCTAAAAGATCTAGCTGAGAGGGGAGGACCCGGAACGCCGATTCCTCGCGACCCGGAGGCTTGGACCCCGCGGGGCCGACACTAGAGAACCCTGGTAACTAGGGAAACGGGGCGGTGCCTGAATGAGGGGTGAGAGCTGCGCTGAGAACATTGGGCCAGGGCTTTGAGGGCGCGTCCCAGGAAAAACCCACATTTAACCTTTCTCTGCATTCCCAGGGTTGCGCGCGGAACCTCCGGAACTGGTTGCACAACAATCTCATCTCCATAGTGGGCATTTGCCTGGGTGTCGGTCTCCTCGAGGTAATCCGGTCCCGCCCCTACTCCCGATTGGCCTTATAGTCCCTAGACAGCCCAGCCGCATATTGCGTGTCCGCCCAGCCTCTGGGAAAGGTGCGTGCGTGATAGAGCATCAGCGATCCGGGTCCTTTTGTCGCTCCACCTGGGAGACCACCTAGTCTGTGAGCCCTAACCGGATGCACGCAGGCATTCCACCCTTCCTCACGAGGCTCCCATGGGCCTCCTCGGCGGAGCAGCCACCTGTTGGCCGCAATATCCCTCCCCTTTCCCCGCAGGTGAGTGTGGCAGGGCTGAGCCTGCTACTGCCACGCAGAGCGCTCGGCCGGGAACCCCAGCCACAGGTGCAGGGCTCGTGCGGTTCGAGCCCCAGGCCCAGCCTGAGCGCTGATGGCGGTAGCGGGCGCGGTGGTGTGCTGAGCAGCAGCGGGCGTAGCGGCAACCTGCGGGGTGGCTGGAGCATGGCGCATGCCTGCCCCAACTGGGGGGACAAGGCCCCGCAGGGCAAGCTGCCCATGGCCCTGGGGCCCTGGCCGCTTTGGGATCAAGACGAGGAACAGCCTGAGACCGGGAGCGTGGGCACAGAGGTGGAGGCGGCCGAGGTGGAATTAGAGGCGGAGGCAGAGGGGGAGACAGATGAGCCTCCGGAATAAAAGACCCTGGGCTTGCTCCGGATCTCACTCCTTCCCAGGCTCTAGACCCGCATTAGGCGCAGCTGGATGCCCCCTCCCCCACCCTGTATCCACCCTCCCCTGCTCCTCTGCATCTTTGGTGTCACCCCAAGACCTCCTGCCCTTTTACCCTTAGCTCCACCATTCTTTTCTTCCCCGGACCCCAGGCCCAGTTCTCCCTCTAGCCTTGCCCTGTCCAATACTTGACGCCCAGTTTCTTACCCTGGCCGCGGCCCCTGACTTCCTCAGGAACCCCACCACCCCACCTCCCTCTTAACGCCGGCCCCTCCGCCTCTCTGACTGCATCTCCTTTCTCTATAGCTCAGCTTCATGACGCTCTCCATATTCCTGTGCAGAAACCTGGACCAAGTCTACGACAGAATCACTCGGTACCGCTAGGCCCCACCCTTCCCAAAGTCCTGTCCTGACCGCTTCAAGTACTCAGAGCATTTACGTCCCTGTCACCTGTAAATATCTGTTTAACCCCTAGTTCTCCCCAGAGATTAAGCCCTCTGCCTCCACATTACCCCACACAGACTGCTGTCACCTCTCCCACGGGAACTGGGGCTTCCGGCCACCAGCTTCCTGTCCCCAAAGATACCTCATTCGTTTCTGTGCCTCATCAGTCAGCCTACCACTTCCCACAAGATTATTTTTCACCCAAACCCCAAATAAATCCCCTGTGTTTTGGTAAAATAGCTTTATCCTCTGTCAAAACGCAAACCAACACACTTGGGGTGGGTGTGGGGTGGGGGGCCCACAGCTCATGTAGAAGAGGGGATGACATTAAAAAGCCTTACCCCACTGCTTGCCCAGCTGAGAAAAAGTCATGACCCTAACACCCACTTATAAATATCTGTTATATTAAAAAAAAAAAATTCCAAGGCCCACTTAGCTCTGCTCCTGCACCTTCGATATTCACTATCAGGGTCACCAGGTGGAGGAGGTCAGGAGAGGCAGACTGGGAAAGGGAGGGCTGAACAACAGAGAGGGGACAAGCCGATGTGTAACTAGGGCCCTCTAAAACACCCACAACAGTGTGGGGAGGGCCCCTCTTAGAGACTGAGAAACCAGCGCCTTACCTCACTCCTGTCCCCAGTCCCTGATGCCCTGGAGTGATCTGTCTTTTCAGACAACCTGGTAAGGACCCAACATCCTTCCCTCTTAGTCCCTGGCCGTTCGGCTCACCACCCAGCTTTTATGGTCCTCTTCTAACAGGGAGCAGCTCCCTCCCCAAATAAGCATGAGGGAAGCTGGAGGTCTTTCCTGGGAAGAGGGCATTCTGAGGTGAGCCACTTTTGGGGTCCCCCTTCAGTCCCTGACCAGGCGGTAAATATGGTGCTGGGCTCCCCGCTCGCTGGTGGAGACCTCAAAGACGTAGGCGGTGCAGAGCAGCAGCTCCTGGGTGTCCCTGTTGGTCACCACCTGCCAAGGAGGCCAGGAGAAGCGGGTTATTCTTGGCAGGGGAAGAAGGGACCACTGTGCCCTCCCACAGTTATGAGATACCTGGGAAAGGACCCCCATGTCACATAACGGACCCCCATGTCACACCTTCCATGTCACACCTCCCAGGTAGAGGGGATGCCCAACATCTCGGGTTCCCCGTTTGAGGGGCCTCGCATCAGATGGTATATCACGTTACAGGGTCAAAGGAGTCCCCACCACATCTCATTCTCCAGGTGAAAGGGGTCCCTGGCTCAGCACATTCCTCAAAGTTAAAGGCATCCTACCATATCATGTCCCCTCCCTGCGAACGGGGTCCCCTTAGCTAAGGATGCCTGCCGTGTGTCCTCCAGGTCAGTTTCCTCAGCGAAGGGGGGTATCCCCTCATGAGAATGCTATGGAGTCCCCACTGTGTCAGCTCCCCAAGTACAGGGGTCCCTGGGGCTGAGAGTCTGTGCTGGGCGCCGCTCCCCACATCCGGGTCCCCGCTCGGCCCAGCCCCAGCACATCACCTGAAGGATGGTGAAGTTCTCCAGGACGCTATTCATCATGTAGCGCTCAGGCAGCTGCCGCAGCTTGTGCAAGAAATTCACCAGGTACTCGCACATGGGCGAGCGCAGCAGGCGGTACACGAACCTGCCGTCTTCGAGCTGGGCACGCTCCGTCTGAACCAGGGGACAGGGAGTGGGGAGGACGGTGACTGAGACACAAACGGGTCACCCTAGGATTCCAGCCCTGCTCTGTGACCCTGAGATGCCACACCCACTCCCCACCGCTATCTTCCCTCTTGCATCGCCCCATCCGCGGTGACCAGAGATGGGACCCGGAACCCTCAGCTGTCCAACTCAGCATCGCCGAGCCCACAAACCAGGGACCCCAAGCACCTCAGAGCCGTGTTCTGACCCCTCGGTGACCCCCAGGCCCTCAGATGCCCTGGAATCCTCCAGAGACCCTTCACAAGATCTCCAAACTTTATGACCTCTGAACTCGAGACCCCACAAGTCCTCAGAACCCTTAGGTGTGAGCCCTGAACCTCCTTGCCTTGAGGATTTGTCCATATCCACAAGAATATTTTGAGTCTTAGTGACTGTAAATCTCTGTCCCGCACGTTATCTTTGAAACCTCAAAGCGACCCCTACTTTAGACTTTAGAACTCCATTATCAGCCCTAAGTGGATGCATTACACCCCCCAGAGGGACACCCCACCCCCACCATGAAGACCCCTCCTAGGTGCCTGAGCTGTCATGGCTTCTGTTCCATTTAAGCCTGCACCCCCAAAGTGGCTGGTGGCTGGGCGCTCACCTGCGCGGAGCTCCACCCCTCCGGCCTCACCTCCACCTTCTCCACCACCTGCTTGCCGAAGGAGCAGACCTTAGAGGAACAGGTGAGGGTCATGTGCTCCAGGCTCTCGTACTGGCTGCTCACGCCATAGAAGCCACCGCTGCTGCCACTGGCCCCCACCTCCTCGCCACTGGGGCCCCAGTTCAGGTCCGCCTGAGGGACGGGGAGACAGGTAAATTGGAGGGGACATCCCTTCTAACACAGGAACTCTGCCCCACGGCCTGGCTTCTCCCATTTGCCCCTGTAGTTCCCAACTTTCTTCCTTGGCGTAAAGTCCTCACATCTCCAGGGGGCCGGTTTCTGAAGAAGGCCCATGCTTCCATCAGTGCTGGAGAAGCCCAAGTCCCCCGCATCGTCCTGCCCCTCTCTCCCCAGTGAGCCTCCCACCAGAAGAACCCCAGAATTCAACTTTTGTCCCCTAAAGGCTCCGACTCAAGAGTTCAAAGCCCTTCCGAGGAGGCAGTTACTCCCTAGCAACTGGGCGCTCTTCCTCAGGGCCCCTCCCGACTCCGTAGCAATGGGGCCTGGGGGGTGGGGGGGGCGGTTGCCTAGGCAACACTCTGCCAGGCCCTTCGGCTCATCTTCAGAGATCAGACCCCTCCACAAACCCAGTGGCAAGTGAGCAGAGGGTCCATCATTATGCCAGGTCAGGCCTAATGAAGCCTAAGACCTCATATGACCTTTGGCCTGAGCCCCTTGTCACCTTCATGGGAGGCACACCTCTTCCTGACTTGAGTTACTGACTTGACCAGGTCCCTCTCTGGGACAATTTCGTCCTCTCCTCAGAGGCCTGACTCTATCCATCACCTTGACAATATGGCCTTGAGAAGCCAGACAAAAACAAAGGTATTCCCAGCCACCCCGCTGCAGCCCTTCAGATGCTGGGCTTCCGAAGGGTCGCCCTACAGACCTGGGACCTGGGGAGGCCTGTCCTAATAGCTATAGCATCAGCCATTGCACTGGGCACCAAACCAAACAGGCCTAAGAAAGACCCAAATAGACCTTCTTATTTGCAGTTATGCGCATAGCACCTGGCATAGGGCCTTGTATACAGCAAGTACTCAATAAAGGATTGTTAAGTAAATACAAGAGTTTACAAAGCCACTCCTCAGCTGCTTTATTCGTATCCTCAAGGCCAGACATTCTCTAACAACAGGGTCTAGTGGCACAATGGCGTCTCCTCTTCAGAAGCCAAACTCCCCAGGACTCCATTTGCTGGGGGGGGGGGCACCCTGTAGCAACAAGGCTTCATGTGGTCAAATGGGACGAAAGGAGGTCTGAAACATCACACCCCAATCCCAAGGGCCATATCGGTCACATGCCTGGGTGTAGCAACATCTAGCGGGGCCTGGGGAGGTCCGAGTCCTATACCTATGCCTGCACCAGTCCCCCGCATCCCACCCGGGGGACACAAGTCCTCTGTGGTCCTTGTTCCCAAGGAGGCCGATACCCCGAGCCAGGGGGAGCAGTAAGGCCCAGGCTGACCTGGCAAGTCCTGAGACTATCTCCCTTAGAGTAGAGGCCTGAGCTGGGATGCCACTTGATTTATGAGCGCTTGAGTTTTGGTGGCAGGACTCACCCAGAACTTGACCAGGAAGAAGGCGTGGGGCGGCCCGCGGTCATACAGCTCCCGCAGACCACCCTTTTTCTCAGGAAATTTGTCGTAGATCTGCCGGACGTCCACGCTCTCAAGCGGGGGTGCACCAGGGCTGGGGCAGTGCTGGCTGATGTGCACAAACAGGTGCCTCTGGTACTGGGGATCGGGGGGCCGTGGGTGAGAAGTAGGGTGAGAAGTTGCAGATAGGCTGGACACCCAACCCTCACTGCCCACGCCCATCTCTCACCCGTCACCACCCCCAGAGCTCCTGCAGGCTATTCCACCCTATCCACCCAAACTCCAGGACCGACTTGCAGGCACCGTTCCCACTCCCTTCCGCCCCTTCACTCCCACCGTACCTCAGTTCCCAAGCCCCGTCCCCTCCCACGGTCACCCCAGCCTCCTCACTGGCCTCCTAGATTCCCATCTATCCTCTCCAGTTCATCATTCACATGGCTCCAGAGCTGACCCTGGACCTCCCCTGCTCATAATCCTCCCATGACTCCCCAGCACCTCCAGGACAAAGCCAACACCCCTAAACCTGGCCTGTACTGAACAGTTGTTCATAAATGTTTGATCGCTGTGTGTGTGGATGGATGGGACTCCCCATAGGCCACAGCAAGATTCTGTCTCCATTCTTATCACTTCTTATCTATATCCTGAAATCCTCCCCATCTTTTCCTCTGATACAAATCCTCCTCCATCTTCCCAGGCTATCCAAATCTGCCACTTCCTGGAAGCCTCCATTGGTCACAATCAGATGGGATCTCTCTACACCACCTCCATGGTTCCCCATCACTGGGAGAAAGTCTGAGGCCCTCGGCTTGGCTATGCCAGTTCCTCCAGAATCAACGCCTGCTCACCTCTCTGCAGGCCCACCAGCTCCCACCACATCCGATTATTTGTTTCCCTGAGCCTCATGCTGATTCCATCTCTGTACCTGAAATGTCTAATTCTGCACATGGCACTCCTATATAAGCCTCAAAGCCCAACTCAGATGTTGTCATTTCAGGGGCGCCTTCACTGACTCTCCAGGCAGAAATACACCTCTGTACACCCAAAAAAAACTCAGGCTTCCCCTGTCCCAGCAAATACTTATTACTCAACAGACCTTTACTGAGGCCTACTACGTAGAGGCACTACTCAGTCCCAGAGCTACAGGGTGACATCCCTGACCTCATGGAGCTCACAGTCTACCAGCAGAGACAGAAAATAATTTAAATCATCCCATGGATAATATAAATTTCAGAGAGTGGTGTAATCTTGGAAAAAAATCCTAATAAAGCACAGCAAGGGAGTCAAGGGCGATGGTGGCTAGTATTTTCCGTAAGGTGGTTTGGGAAAGCCAATCTGAGAAGATAATCAGGCAGGGGCCTGAATACATGGAGAAAGTAAGTGGAGATTGTCTGGGGAAAGCACATTCCAGGCGGCAGAACCACAGACGCAAAGGCCCGGAAGCAGGAGCGGGCCCAGCGTGTTTGGGAAAGAACATGGAGGCCCGTGTGGCCAGAGCAGAGCGAACGAGGCTGAGGGTACAGGTGGCAAGAGCAGAGCCCTGTGGACACGGAAAGGACTTCAGCTTTTGCTCCAAGTGAGATGGGATGCTTTTGCCAGGACCACTTTATCCAGCAATGGGTGTCTATATGTTCATGAACCCTCGTTCCTTTTCACACAAGTAAACTACATTTCCCAGGCTTCTCTGCAGTTAGGCGTGATCACATGACTAAGTTCCGTCCAATGGGGAGTGAGCTGGCCTGACGTTTGCCCCTGCAAAGCCAGAATCATAAAACCTGACTCTCTGCGTTCCACCATCTGCCAGCCAGATGCAGAGAATCCAGCAGCAGATACTGAAGTCCTAGAAAATGGCAGAGCTGCAAAATGGAAGGAGCCCGGATTCCCCGAATGACTGTACGGAAGGCTCCTGCTGAACGCCCACAGAGAACTGATGCATGAGTGAGAAATTCTATGACGTTCAGTCTCTGGCTGTTGTTATTTCTTTTAACAGTCAGCTCTCCACGACTAATATGGCATCTGTGTCCATCCTAGGCCAGGAAAAGCTCAAGCCTAGAAACAAGATCTGCTTTTCCAAGTTCCCGGTATCCATCGCAAAGCCTGGCGCACAGTAGGCACCTAGAAATTTTTGATGAATTAATAAACAATGTCCTGGAAGGTTTCTCTGTCCTTCCCAACCCCTGACCCCATGACCTTCCAGTTCCTTTATGCTAAGAGTTCCCAAGGTGTGGTCCCTGGACCAGTAACATCAACATCACCTGAAAGCTTATTAGATATGCAAATTCTCAGGCCTGGCACCAAACCTACTGAATTAGAAATTCTGAGGACAGGGCCCAGCAATCTGTGTTTTAACAAGTTCTCCACATTATTCTGATGCATGCTAAAGTTTGAGAACTACTGCTTTATACTTTCGCTTCCTATAACCCTCTACATTCCAAAACACCTGTAGTGATGATCCCAAAATTGCACTCACAGAGTCAACTGCATCAGGGGGTTCCACAAAGGCTGAAAATTCCACTAGCTGCAACCGGGCAGTGCCCAGGGCGCG
Source organism: Eidolon dupreanum (assembly GCA_028627145.1). Lineage (NCBI taxonomy): Eukaryota > Metazoa > Chordata > Mammalia > Chiroptera > Pteropodidae > Eidolon > Eidolon dupreanum. The sequence continues at coordinate 89,458,631 of CM053508.1, read as the reverse complement.
AGCCTGCCAGGCTGGGGGCGATGGGGCAGGTGGGGGCACGGCAGGGGGTGAGAGGGCTTGGGGAGGTTCATACCCTAAAGACAGAGAAGAATAAACAAATAAAATTGCCAACATTTATTGAACATATCAAGCACTGTTCTCTTGCCTGCCTCCACTTAGAAGCTGAAAAAGCTAAATACTCACTTTCCCAGCCTCCCTTGCAGCTAGAGGTGGCCATGTGACACAGTCCTGGCCAATGAGACGTTAGGGGAAATCTGCTGGGGGGCTTCTGGGAAGGAGTTTCTTCCTGAATGAAAAAGACAGAACTTTGGGAGGAGAAAGCTTTTGGTTCTGGACAAGTCCTGCTTGGGACGTGATGCCTGGAGTCACAAGAGCCATCTTGGCACAGTGAGACAGAGGCCAAGGGACCTACAGAAATGCCAGTCCTGATATTGCTGAGCTGCCGAGCCAGCAGAGAAGCAGCCCACCTCCAGGCTTTCTGCTGTGTGGAATCATTAAAGCCTTTATTATTTAAGGTACTCTTAATTTGGGTATTCTGTTACTTGCAGCCAAGAGCATTCTTAACTGATGAATCTGTGGAACCTAAGAGTAATTTTTCATCAATGTGAGTTCGTAGGACCACATCAGCATGGACTTCTGGAAGCCATCTTGCCGCCAGATGGGCAGGGCTTGACTGGGAATGAAGCCATCAGAGGAAGGCAAAACCAAAGGAGGCCAGAAACTACCACTTGACTCCCTGGATCCAGCCAGGCCTGAAGTCATGACTCCTGAAATATCAGTTATCTGAACCAATACATTCCTTTTTTTCTAGTACCTAGCTTGATTTGGGTTTCTGTCACTTGAAAGAATTTTGACTAATACACCTCCCAGCGAATGTCCTTTAAGCTAGCAAATGGCAGAACACAACCCTTGTGTTCTGGCTACAGACCACAAATTCTGCCACTCATCCTTTCATACCCCCACACACCCTACCTCAGAGCTGGACATCAGTTAAGAATGTGTCCCCAAATTCATGGAAGCTTAAAGGAAAGACAGGGTTGACGAAAGAGACGGGAGACAAGAGAGAGTGGAGAGCAGACTCTTACCTGGGAGTTCAGTAGATGGGAGAGTCAGTGACAAGGAGAATGGTGTCTGCGAGAATGGCTTCACACTGAGGAAGAAAGGAGGCTGAGGGTCAGCAAGACGGAAAGGGGCTAATCGTACCAGCTAGCATTTACTAAGGGGCCAGGACAAGCTGGACCCTGTGCCAGCCCGTTATGTGCACGTTTTCATCCCAGCCTCACAGCTGATGAGGCAGCTGTGATTGCTGCTCTTCTCATCTGCACAGGAAAAACCACAGGGGTCAAGTGACCGGCCCAAAGTCACACAGCTGGGAGCAGTGAAGCCTGGACTGGAACCCAGGTCAGTCCCAGCCACAAGCCTGCGGACTTGACAATAGTTTGGTACCTCTCACGAAATGGCAGAAAGAGAACAGAAACGAGGTTTCCAGAGGTGAAAAGAAAGCACAAGAACAGGAAATTTGGAGAAAGAGGAGGCTAAAAGGGTCGGGAGGACGGGGAGAAAAGGACCAGCGGCTCAGAAAAGGGACACAGGGCCAAACTTGGGTGCGAAGGCAGCATAACAGAATCTAAAGCAGTGTGTCCAATAGAACTTTCTGTGATGGTGGAAATGTTCTATATCTGTGCTATCCAATACTGTAGCCACTGGCCACATGTGGCTACTGAGCAGGAATGTGGGTAGGATGCCTGAGGAACTGAATTTTTTATTTCATTTGATTTAGATTCATTTAAATGTCAATAACCACACATAGCTAGTGACTGGAGCATTTAACAGCACAGGTCTAGAGGCCAATGAGCTATGGGTAGCCCAGGAAATGGTGGTAAGGAGAGTCAGAGGTCAATAAGAGGTCAAGGGTCAAAATATCAAGATCAGAAGGACACAAACCCCAGGGACTGTCAGACATTGACTCCTAGGACTCTTGACCTAATACTTGCCTTTCCAATTCTGAAATCTAAACTCCAGAGTGTCCTACCTACTGACTTAACCTCTTGTCATCAGGGCTGCTGCCCAGAGAGGCCTTCCTGACCCGTCTAAAGAAGGTATACACGTCCTGCTTTATTTCCCGCATTTATTCCTTTCTTATTAATGCTTATTGATTTGTTTACATGCTTATTGTCTGTCTCCTCCCCCTCCAAGTATATAAATGCCATGAAGGCAGGGGTTCTGTCCAACTTGTTCAGTGCTGTATCCCCAAGCCAAACAGAGCAGCAGGAACTTAATAGGTGCTCAAAAAACATTTAACTGCCTGACCAATGGCTTAATACTGGTCTTCTCTCAGTTCCGGAAACTCAACAGACTTTCCCACCTCAGTGCCTCGGCATGTACTGTTGTCTCTGCCTGAAATATCCCCACCCTCAATCTTCACCTTGCGAAGTCCTGCTCAGCATTCAATGTCACCTCCTCAGAGAAACCCCCCAGCAGAACCTGTTGTAATTCTTCACACCATGTCACCCACTCTTCAATTGTATTTGTGCGTGTGATGATTTAATTAACACTCACTTCCCCCATTTGACTATCGGCTCCATAAAGGGTGGGACCCAAGCGACCAGCGCAGTGCCTGCTGAACCACCGCTCCTTCCGGCTCAGCCCCCTCCCCTGCAAACCTGTGGTTCCTTCGGCTCCAGGGACTTCTCCTGACCCTTCCTGTGTCCCCAACCAGCAGCACCTCCCCAGTGAACTTCCTTCTCTCCTGGCCTGGGTCCCACAGCCTGTAGCTTCACTCCTTCTCCGGCAGCACCCTCAACACCCCTGAGGCCATCCGGAGGCCACACGCCTTACCAATGCCCAGCCTGGGTCCACCAGCTCCTTCCTAGGCTGAAAACTACACTTCCCATGAGCCTCAGGGGCCCTTATCTATTTTTCTAAGCTAGAAATATATCCTGTCACCCTCATGGTGCTCTCAGAGCTAAAAAAAAGACACTCCTGTGTACCTCTGGGCTCGTTTTCTTTTTGACTCTGAGAGATAAGGACTCCTGCTCAGGCTCAAGAACCACCTCTATTAGATGACGAGCCTTCCCATGAGCCTCTGGGGCTCCACTCATCCCTCCTGGGGGTCGCTGGACCTACCACTACCTCTCCCATGAGCCTCTGGGCCCAGTGCATCTCACTGAAAGGCCAGTATCCCCATGCATATCCTCCAGACCCCTCACATTCATCAGGTCTCATTTCTTCCTCAAACTCACTCCTCCCCCAGGTTGCACATCTGTGGGAAGTCCCGCCAAGCTACCACCGGCCAGACCCCAGACACTGTCCCTGCCTCTTCACTCCTCGGCCCCAGCTCCATCATCCCCCTTCCTGACTTTCCCTGCCCCATCCCCTGCTCACCATCCCAGCTCAGACCCAGTACTCCTCTCTGGACCACAGCCTCACCCTCCTGCCTGGGATTCACATACAGATAGTCTTGCTCCAGAATCTGGTCGCAACAGAGTTGAGACCTGGACGGTGGGATGAGAAAGGCCTCTTGGCGGGAAGAGGGGAGGGCAGGTGCTGAGCCAGAACAGAAAGTACTCACTCTGGAACATTCCAGGGGGTCCCGGAGCCCCCTGACCAAAACTGGAAAAGCTCAGAGGCCTGGAGAAGAAACACAGGGGGTCATCCAGTCCATGTGTTGTTGAAACCGCATCCCTACCCCTCCAGCCCTGAGTCCCACAGTCCACAACCCAGGCCACCTGCGGACCCGTGGGACCCAGTTTGGCCTGCAGGGAAGGTGCTGAGATGAGTTGGGCTGAGGACATGGTGGCCATTGTCTTGAAAGCCTTGTCCTTGGAAACCTGGTCCTGGAGGAAGAGTTGGAGGTCCATGTTAATGGGGAGCTCCAGGTAACACAGCTAGGGTGAGACAACGACAGGGCAGGGCAAGCATGGGGAGATGTAGAGTTAGGCAGTCAAAGCAAAGAGTTGAAGGGGTCCAAATCCCTCTCCCTACTTCCCCCTGCCCATCTTGGTCTCCTCAGGAACATCTGGGGTAAGGGAAGCACATGGGAGAATGGGGAGGGGGACTTACCACATTCAGGGCCTGCCCATGGGGGTCGGGTGCCAAAGGAGGAAAGAAAATGTGATTTAGGAAGTGAGGCCTGGACACCCCACCTTCCTGCCATCCCAACCCTACGGCCCTACCATCCTGAGCTGAGCAACGGGAGGAAGGGGGAATGAAGGATGAATATGCAACAGGAAGTAGAGGGGGCCAGACCTAGAGGAGAAATAAAAGACAGTTATGAGGATTTCTAGGTCAATAAGAAGCCGGAAGTGAAGGTTCTCGGAGATGCAGGCAACCGGAAATGAGAATTTCAGACTCAGAGGGAATAGGTGATGAATATTTCCTAGCCCGGAAGGGACAGAGAAGGAACATCAAGGTCCAGAAAAGACCAGAAGGGAAGGTGTTTAGACCAAGAGAGAAAGGAAGGAGAGGCTTGCAGGCACAAAAAAAGGAACAGGAAGTGATGGTCCCCAAATCCAAAGGAAGAGGCAGAAAAGACCCCATACTCAGTGGGGCAGAAAATGAGGATCTCTGGCCAAGAGCGAACAGGAAATCCAGAGATAAAGGAAAAAGAAGGGATGTGAAAAGCTCCAAAAGGAAATGAAGTGCTCTAGGCCCAGAAAGAGCAGGCAGGCCGCAGGGGGAGCAGGAAATGGGATGAGGAACCAGGAGACCCAAGAGGAGATCCTCACAGCACACGAGTGAAAAGGTGAGGAGGACACCAGGAAGAGCAACAGGAGGGATAGAAGGGGTAGAGGAGAGGGAGGCAGAAGACGGTAGTAGCCAGAGGAGAGGCCTGACGCCCCATCCATCTTGCCAGCCCTAGGATAAATCTCCATTCCCCTCTTCCCTACCTAGGGTCTCTATCCACCCCTTGGCTGGGCCACAAACCCCCCACCAGGGAACTCTGCTCCCCTATTATGTCTAGCTTTCTATGTGACTCTGTCCCTCTGTCCCCCACCCCAAGTCTCTCTGTCCCCCTTTCTCCAGATCTCTGTTGCCCTCACTCTCTAGATCCTTGTCCCCTCTCTCTGGGTTCATGTCCCCCTCTCTCTGTGTCCCTGACCCCTCTATCTAGGTCCCTGTCCCCTCTCTCTGGGTCTCCGCTCCCCTCTCAGGGTGTTTGCTTTGGTCCCTACCTTGAGCTTGGACTGGATTTCCCTCGATTTCCTTCGGGCCAAGACCTGGATATGACTAGAGACCTGGAGGGAGTGATGAAGAAGCAGATTCAGACCAGGGTCTCTTGCCCCTTGCATCCCCTACCCCTTCCCTCCCTCCAGGTGTCCCACAGAGCTGCTTGACCATGAAAGATCACACATACACAGGGCATGCTAACTGTCTCTGGACATGCAAACACAGATGTGTCCCTAAAGGCCACTCTTTTCTCAGTAACACTACCTACCTTCCCCAGACCCAGCAAATCCGGGTCTCCTTTCCCTTCCCGATCCTTTTCTCTTTGGATCTTTTGGTCTGTGTCTTACTGTGGGTCTAATACAACTGCTAAGAGAACTATGCTAAAACAGGCACAGAGTATACTAACAGAGGTTCCAAGAAGACAGACAAAAGCATATGAATCAGGTCCTCCTTGAACTTGAACTGCCCATACTCGGATGGCCCTGAGGAGACTAGCCCATCCCAGACAGAAGCCCACAAGTCAGTCCTGAGACCTGTTTGCGAGTTCGGGTCTTCCCCGTTCTCAGCTTGATGTAGCGGGCAATCAGTTCATTCCGACCTGAAGAGTCAAAGATGGAACAGAGTTAGACCTGAGCAGAACTTCCCAACGGAGAGGACACCAGGGAAGGAGAGAAAAGTAAGAGTTTCCTGAGGTCCACAGACAGCTGGAAGAGGAGCTATGACTACTGGCTTCCGAGCCAGATGACTTGGGTGCAAATCTCAGCTCCACCATACACTAGCTCTGTGACCTGGGGCAAATCACTTTGCCTTCCTGGGCCTCAGTTTCCTCATCTATGCAAATGGCGATGCCAGCTCCGATCTGAGTTATCGTGAGGATACGGTGTGCTTTTATATAAAAACTGTGTAGAGCCTCATGAATGTTACTACTTTTTATTAGTCATTGGGCAAATGAGAAGGGTGAACTCACCGTACATCTTGCCTTCATCAGATAAGATGATTTTCCGCCGGCCGCAGGGCGGGTAGATGGCCAGGGCCTCCTGGAAGCTCTGCTCGATGTCTGGGCTCCAGACACCCTCTGCGTCTGGGCTCCCGTCTCCCCCAGCCCCCTCGCTGCCACCGGTGCCCTCCTCGCTTCCTTCCTCACTTCCTGTCCAGCCGCTGCCATCTTCCAGGGGGGCCCCGGCCCGGGGTTCCCCCATCTGGGCCTGAAGGAACACAGGGCTCAGCAAGGTTTCCCCAACCCACCCAGAGGGACCTCAGGGTTTGGAGGGCTGGGGCCCGGACCCCTGGGTCTGAGGAAGGCGGGGCCTGGGCGCCGGGACTCCCAGGTCCTGGAGAAGGGTTCTTGATTTCCAAGGCAGCCTGCACTGTGATGAAGTCTTGAAGACCCCAGAACCATGCCTAAGGCCCATGAGGGCCAGTCATTTGGGAATGGATTACTGGTTTAAAGAAGACGGGGTGGGGCCTGGCCACAGGGACGGGGATGTGGGTGAGATCTTATGAGTCCCACCCCAGGAACAGGTGCTAGGATGTGCCCAGCAGCTGCTAGAAAAGGAGGGGCCACAGGCCCTAGTAACGCTGAGAGGAGATACTGAGAGAGGGGGACAGAGACTCAGAGAGACGGAGAAGGACAGAGTTCCAGAGGAGGCAGAAGATAGAGGCTCAGAGAGAGGCGGGGACAGAGACCCAGAGGAAAAGGGGACAGAGACTCAGGGCAGAAACTCAAGCCGGGACCAGGAAAGACCCACAGAACCACAGACTGGGGGGAAGGGGCGCCGTGCCATCAGGAGAGCCAGAACAAAGGGCCCAGGCGTCCCCTCCCCCAGTTTCCCACAACCCCCATCAGGGGAGGGGCTGGCCAGCGAGGGAACCTCCCCTCAAGCCCCCGGCCCCGCCCCCTCCCCTCCCCTCCCCTCCCCTCCCCTCTCCTGCGCCGTGGGCTCGCGTCCAACTCGAGTTCCCAGCGACTTTCCGGAGGCCGGGAACAGGGAAAAACTTTTTCCAATACAGTCAGATCCCGCCTCCCTGACGACTCGGCGTCTTCCACAGCTTTCCCAGGACCCTAGAGTCCAGGCTCCCATCCCCCTCCTCCCTCGGACCCTGGAACTCCCCGGCCGAGACAAAGACCCCAGGCCTAGCCCAGTTGGCGCTGCGGCGTTCGGGACCCCCGTAGGCCAAAACCCGAGCCCAGCTCTCCCCCATGTGGCCAGACAAAGGGACGGAGGAGCCGGCTGAGAAAGGGTCCCCTAAATTCCGTCCCCAGGCCACAAACCCCCGAAGAGACAAGACTGAGGATCCAGAAAGCACTGTGGCCCGCGCTCCGCCACCCCGGAGACCCCTTTCTCCGCGAAGAGGACCAGGCACCCACAAATGACACACGCACACCAGTCCGGTCAAGAGTACGCACGGAGTCCTTTCTCGTTTCAAAGCGACACAGCCGCAGACACACCCGCCAAAGTCCCCAACCCTCACACCACTCCCGGGCACGGACACACACACACACACACACACACACACACACACACACTCAAACTCAGACCCTTCAGCAGGCACCACGATTGCGACGGAAGTTCCACCCCGGCGCTTCGACCCGGTCACCAGCGCCAGCTCGGGGTCCCCGGCAAAAACGAGAACGGCAACGATTCAGAGACGGTCTCACACACACCCAGAACTCACAGACCCCAATGCAGGATCCCCGACTCCCGCCAGTGCCTTCCTACCTCCCGGCCTGGGGCTGGGGAACCGCGAGCGGGCGGGGCGCACAGAGGGAGAAAGTTGCCCGCGAGCTTTGTTTGGGAAAAGTGGGAGGGGCTGGACGGGGGCGGGCCCCGCCGCCGGACCGCGGGAAGGGGGATACGACGGTGACAGTTTGGGGGAGGACATTCGCTTTGGCAAAAGAGAGGTGACCTCTAGCTAGGGGTCCGATAGCAACTTCGGGATTCTGGGAGAGGAGAGGGGTCGGGGGTCCGGACTCCTGGATCACAGCGAGGAGGTTGATGGGGACCGGGAAGTAGGGGGCTGGGGGCTTGGATTCCTGGGTCTGAGGGAGGAGAGTCCTTGAGTCTGGAGATGGTGTCTGGGGGCCCGGACGCCTGCTCCCCAAGACGCGTGTTAGCGTCTTGGAGATGTGGAAGTTGTACAAACACAAAAGAGTCTTTTCTGTTCAGCCTCAAGCATATTTTCGAGGATTAAAGTATGGAGGTGTTGTGATTGATTTCTATGACAACACCGTTGCCTTGTGACTTCACCAGAGTTGACAGTCGTGGGCCAGATGACCGGGAGTGTAGTGGAGGTCCACGGAGGTGTAGGCTCCAGCATCCACACGCCATAGTGAGCTAGAGGTGGCGCCTTCCCAGGACAGAGACAGACAGACACCCGGTGCCTGAAGGGAGAGGGGCCAGAACCCGGACTCTCGGGTCTCTTAAAAGGTAAGAGGCTGGGTGTTTTCAGCTCGTGAGACCGTGAGAGGCTGGGGTCCGGACTCTGGGGTCCTGAGGGAGAAGAGAGCTCGGATTTGAGGTTCCTTGGACACTGGAACCTAAGACTTGATTTAGGGTTTCCGGAAAGGGCGGGGGATGTTTAGTGGAACCGAAGCGGGCTCTGGGTTCAGCGTCCCTACAATGCCCTCTGTTGAGTGCGTTAATCGTTTCAAATCCTGAAGAAGATGAGACGCGACGCGCAGAAACTCTACGAGGTAGCTACAGACTAAGGAGTGGGCAAACCAGGACTGTTTACGAGCCTAGGAATGGAAGTGGGGGCACCCGGGGAAAGATCTGGGGCAGAGGCGTGGCTCAGGCTTTCAGCCAAGGGGCTGGCCACCTGAGATTGAAGCCGGACATGCAAAACTGAATGAATACTCGCAAGCCTTCTGTCTCCAACGCCGAGGTCAACCGACAGAGGCGTGGCCTAACGAGGGGGCGTGACCATGAAATGGCTAACAATGGAGGCGTGGCTCTGTCCTTGGGGGCGTGGCCATCCAATAGAGGGCCCAGCTGGTGGGTGAGGTCAGCAGTAGGGGGCGTGGTCAGACAATAGGCCCGCGGCTCCGGCTCGCGGGGTTCACCCAACGCTCCAGGTATTCCGCTCAGGCTTGAGACCAGAACTGTTTGGATTTAACAGTCTGGACAACCGGAGTCTGAGGGTCCGGTGACCAGACTGCGGTCTAGCATAAAGGCAGGGTCCAGAAGGAGGGGCGGGGCGTAGGAGAAGGTGAGAAATGGGATCTGGGTATGAATGCGGGGGAAGGAGAATGAGATCCGTGTAGGAGGCAGAGCCCCGAAGAGCCAAGCCTGAGACGATGGAGCGGGTGGGAATAGATGGGAAGGGGAGGGGGGAAATGGGCTTGGTGTAGGGGAGTTGCTTGGACTAGAGGCAAAGCGTGAGCAAGGGATGGAAAAGGGGCGATCGTGTTTGGTGAGGGCGCGCGACCACTGAGCGGGCGGCCTTGACTGGGGCGGGGGCTCTGACTCCTACCGGTGCCACAGCCTCCCGGCCCGCCCCGCAATGTGGCCCGCGCTGGTCCTGCTGCTGCTGCTCCCCTCTGCCTCGGTGCCCCCCGCCACTGCAGCCCCAATCCGCGATGCCGACGCCCAGGAGAGCTCCTCCGGTTTTCTAAGCCTCCAGAGCCTGCTCCAAGGCTTCACCCGGCTTTTCTTGAAAGTGAGCCATGGCGGTTTGGGGAAGAGATACCAGAGAAGAGGGACGGCAACAGATGGAGACAGAGATGGAAAGAGTTCAGGGAGACAGGCTGGGAGACGGGTCTCGGCCAGGCAGAAGAACAGACAGGAAGAGAGGGAGTCAAAGGGACAGCGACAGGGAGACCGAGAGATAGGAAGGGAGGGAGATGGGACAGGGACAAGAGACTGAAGAGGAGAGGATGGGAACGGAGAGACCGAGAACAGTACGAACAGGACAGTAATGGGGCAGAGAACAGACAGGACAGAAGAGGGATGGGAGCAGGAGCTGAACTGGTTAGCCCCTAAGGGTCAGAGAACAGAGAAGGAGGGAGGCGGAAGGAACATGGCAAGGCCTCGAGGGCATCCTGGCAGGCAGGGCTACAGATGTACTGGGGAGTCCAGCGCTCACCAGTTCCTCCCACGCCCCCAGGATGACCTGCTACGGGGCATGGACAGCTTCTTCTCTGCCCCCATGGACTTCCGGGGACTCCCTGGAAACTACCACCAAGAAGAAAACCGTGAGCGCCGGATGGGGAACAACACTCTCTCTAGCCACCTCCAGATTGACAAGGTGCCTATGCCAGGAAGTCCCTCCTGGAGCCTCGCCTGGTCCCTCATGCAGCAGTATCTGTTGGGAGGAGGGCAGAGGAGGAAAACAGTTTTACTCTTACTCTCCTCTCCCATCCTCACAGGTGACCAACAACAAGACAGGAGAGGTGCTGATCTCCGAGAAGATGGTGGCATCCATCGACCCAGGAGAGGGGAGCTTGGAGGGCGACTGGAAGGTTAGGACACGCAAAGTGTCCGGGCCCAAACATTTTCTGTAGTTTATATGAAGAGACAATGAGTTCATTCTCCCACCCTTTCTGTGTGGGACTTCCTGTCCTGGGCCTCAGTTTTGTCATCTGTCAAAAGGGACTAACCTACTCTCTGAAGGAGGTATTCCACCTCAGTACATTCTCACTCACTTAGTAAACCCCAGAGGGTTTTGTAAATCAAGAGTGCTTTTAATTGCAAATCCTTGGTAAGCTCCCCCTGGCAAACCTCAAAGGGTGTTTTTACCTCAGAGTGCTCTGCAAACCTTTAAGTATTTTTCGATCTACCCCAAAGCGGTACATCTCTCCCTTGTAAACATCAAAGTGTGATTTTCAGTTCCAAAGTGCTTTATGAACCCCAAACGCTTTGTGTATCTCACCTTCGTAAACCTTCAAGTGATTCTAACCCCAAATTGCTCATGTTTTGATCCTACAGAATTTTAAGAACCCCCCAAGTGCTTGGTAAATTCATATGGCTCACACACACACAATTTTTTATTTTAAAATTTTCAAATATACAGAAAAATTGGAAAAAATAGTACAATAAAGGTATCTGGATTCCCTTTTCCATAGAGCGGCATTTCTCAACCTTGGCACCATTGTCATTTGGAGGCTGGATAATCTTTGTGCATGGGGCCATCCTGTGCAATGTCAATTGTTTAGCAGCATCTCTGCCTCTACCCACGAGATAAGTACTGTCCCCACCCTGGCCAGTCATGACAACCAGAAATGTCTCCAGACTCTGGTTGAATACCGCTGGCCTACATTCACCATTTATTAACATTTTACCACATTTATTTGTTTTTAATTTTATATTTTTGAACCACATGACGATAGGTTATTGACATCATGGCACTTCACCCCTAAATCCTTAAGCTGCTATCTCCTAGAAATAACACATTTCCCACATAACAGTAATACCATTTTTATACCCAAGAAATTTAACATTGATATCCAACTATTTTCTCTGTTTGTGAGGGCTGCTGTCAAAAAGCACCACAGATTGGGATCGCTTAAATAACAGACTTTCTGTCTCATGGTTTTGGAGGCTAGGTGTCCAAGATCAAGGTTGATTCCTTCTGAGGGCTGTGAGAAATAGTCTCTTCCATGTCCCTCTCCCACCCTCTGGTGGTTTGCTGACAGTCTTTGGCAATCCTTGGCCGGTAGATGTATAACCTCCATCTCTGCCTCATCTTCATCTGACATTCTCCCTGTCTGCATTTCTATGTTCAAAATGTCCCCTTTGCATAAGCGCCAGCCATATTGGATTAGGGCCCACCCTAATGACCTCATCCTAAGTAATCAAATCTGCAGTGACCCTATTTCTAAATAAGATCACATTTAAGGTACCAGGGGTTAGGACTTCAACGTAATGAATCGGGGAGGGATACAATTCAACCCATAACAATCTCTTATAGGACTTCTCAGACAGACCTCAGCTTATTAAAATGCAGACTGATCCAGTAGATCTGGGTGGGGTGGGGCCCGCTAATTTGCATGTCTAACAAGCTCCCAGATGACACTGATGGCATTTGTTCACAGCCCACATTTTGAGTAGCTAGGACCAAACAGACCTTCAGTCCACATTCATATGTTTCCACTGGACCCAAAGCTGTAAGAGCTGATTTGATTTTGGACCAGGATTCCGTCAAGGATTACATGTTGCAATTGTGGTCACAATTCCTTAGTAAAGCCAAGAGCTTTTAATCCCAGAGTGCTTGAACTGCTTTCCAAATCTCAGAGTATGTTTAATCCTAAAGTGCTCTGTAATTTCAACAGGCATTTTAAACCCCAAAGTGCTTCCGAAAACTCCAAAGCATGTTTTCAATCCCAAAGTCGTCTATAAACCTCACTATTTTTAATCCAAAAGCACTTGTAAATTCAAGTGCTGTGTAAACTGCAAAGTGAGTTTTCAACTCCTGAAGCGGCCTGTAGGTGGCAAAGGGAGTCGAATATGCCGATGGGGTCTGAGCAGTCTGGGGGTGGTTGTCATTTGAAGTATGAGTGGGTCTCCTTGTCCCTCCTCCCCAGGTACCCAAGATAGAGGAGAAGGGGGCCCTGGTGCCCATCCCAAAGGCCATGGACGCCTTCCGCCCAGAATCCCATCCCCGAGTGGCCTTTTGGATCATGAAGCTGCCGCGGCGAAGGTTCCACCAGGACGCCCAGGAGGGAGGCCGCTGGCTTAATGAGAAGCGACACCGCCTGCAGGCCATCCGGGATGGGCTCCGCGAAGGAACCCGAGAAGATGCCCTGGAAGAGGGGACCCAGGGATCTTCCCACCCCAAGCTGCCTGTCCGCAAGACCCACTTCCTGTATATTCTCGGGCCCTCCCAGCAGCTATAGGGGTGAGGACATGTATCCCCCACCCCAAGCACCATATGAAAATAAAGTGTTTTCTTACGTCTAGCAATACTGTCTCTCTTCAGGATTTGTTGTCAAGCCTCAGCCGACCAGGCTGTGGCAAGTCCCAACAATAAAAAAATAACTAGTCAGTCATAAAATATTTGAAAATGAAGCAATACACCACTAAAATAATGCACTGGTCAAATTAATAAATGTTTTGAACTAAATAATAATAGAAATGTGACATAACAGACTTGAGTGAAGATTAAGAAATTCTCAGAAAGCAAATTATGGCCTTAAATGTCATAGAGTAGAAGAGAGATTAAATATCAATAATCTAAAAATATCACTGATCTAAGCACTCATCTCAGAAAGCTATAAAAATTTAACTGAGCTATAACTTAAGATTTAGCACTTTATGTATGTTATCACTATACTATAACATTTTTGGATTTTTAGGTATTGGAAAATTATCCAGACCTCAAAAAAAGGAATAAATTGAAAGAATGAAATTATCCTAAAAATGTTAATAAAGCTAACGAGGTCCACCACTTGCCAGCCTCTGCTAACACTGGCAAATATTCTTACTGAACTCTCATAAGACCCCACGAGGTGGATATTATTTGTCCCCATTTTAGAGAAGATGACATTCAGAGAGGTGAAGTTACTTGCCAAAGTCACACAGCAATGACACTAGGTTTGTCCGATTCCGTATCTCTTTTAACCACTCGCATCACCTGCCAAACAGGTTCTTTCGCAGGCCTTACAACAAGCCACTACCTAAGAGCCAAATAATAATTAAAGATGACCACCTTAAGTCTTCAAGGTGACCTAAGAAGCAATTATCTCCATTTCTGGGAGGAAAACCCAGGCTTAGAGTGGGTAAGCTGTTGTACCACGGTCACAGGTAGGAAGTGATAGAGTCAAAATTCAAACCTAAGAATATCTCTTTCCAGGCCCACAACCTCATCATCACTCTACACTGCTCAGTACTTCAGAGTCACGGATTCCATCCATTCATTCATTTGGTCAACATTTTTGAGCAACTGGGTCAGGCATATTCTAGCCCCAAAACAGTCTCGTACTGCACAGAGATCACACAGTCCAGTAAGGGTGACAGACAATAGGCAAATATAGACTATGTCACGTTTTGAGACGTGCCATGTGGACCACTAAAGAGTAGCTAGTGTAGCCTAGCAGAAAGTCTGAGTGGGTGAGACATTTTTCGTACCAAATCCCCCTTCTTAGAACCTGGATTTTGGATGTAATTCTCTTCTTCTAGCAAAAAAAAAAAAAAAAAAAAAAAAAAGCCAAGAATATTTTTTTCCGCGTTCTCTCCTAAAAAGGAGTAAATAAAACAGTTTGGGAAATAATCATTCTGAGACCTATTAATGCATCGTGACTGGAGCCATAAAAGGGGGCGGGAGGGGTGAGGCAGGACAAGGCAGGGCATCATTGTGACGGTGAGGGGCAGCCTGTCACGGAACAGAGGGCACAAAGAGCACGGCTAGGTGGCTGATAAGAAGTGGGGATGGACGAGGGGACTCTCGGCCCGACTCTCCCTTGTTTGGGCCTATTTCACCGACTCTTGGGGCCGCAGAGAAGACCCCAGCACAGAAGACGCAACCACCACTACGTGCCTCTATCAGCCTTCATTCCCCCAGCCTCCACCTGCTCAGCCAATACGCATGCGCCCGCTCCGCTGGCCTGGGCTCGCGCCCCGACAGCCCTGTGCACGCGCAGCCTCGCTGTTGCAGGTAACCGACCAGACGAGCGCGCGCCTTCCCCCGACGTGCGCCTGCGTCGCGAGGAGAGCGCAGGCGGGGCGGGGCTTGGACGCCGCGCGCGCGCTCGGCCCCGCCCCTCCCCCTCTGCTCGTTCCGGCGGGAATAGCGCACGCGCGCTTCTTCCCCGGGCAACTGCCGTTCGTCGTTGGTGGCCTGCGTCCTCAGGTGCGCTTCAGGTGTGGCGAGGTTCCCCAGGGCATCCTTGTCAGAGCCCCTCCCGAAACCGTCGAGGAGAGTCCCCAATGTCAGGGTCCTTCAAGTCTCGTTCAAAGTCTTCTTGAAAAATCCCCTCAGAAATACGGAAAGGAACCCACCAGGGAATCTTAGAGATGACCCGTGAAATCTCGTCAGAATCTTATAGAAATTCTGTCAGATTTCTTCCTCAGAGCCTTTCGTAATCCCGAAAGGGATTACGACACCCCGAAATCCCATTACGCTCCTTTCCAGATCCTATCAGAAACCCCCCCGCCGCCCCAAGTCTTGTCAAGATCCCCAGAAATCTTGTCATATGCACAAAAATCCTGTCAGATTCCCCTCCCAGAGACCCGAGACCTCTGAAACCCAGTCTGAGACACCCCCTGGAGATCTAGTCAGAGATCCCCCAGAAATCCAGAGATCCACTGGAAGTCTAGTCAGAGATCCCCCCAGATCCTGAGACTCCCCCAGAAATCTAGTCAGAGATCCCCCTAGAAATCCAGAGACCCAGCAGAAACCCAGTCAGACCCCCTAAATTCCAAATCTCCTTAAAATCCCGGGGATTCCCGCCTGGGTCCGCCTGCTAGAATCTCCCCATCAGAGGCCTCTGAGATTGACCAGAACCTCCCTCGGTCCTCACCAGGAGTTTATCCCCCAAACCCTGCCAGAAGCTCCCAGCACCTATCTGCACCCTCACAGGGACCCTTCCCCATGGCCATCCACCCCCTTCTGCATCCTCCAGCGTTGCCCAAATCCCGGAAGCATCTCTCCTCAAAGACTGCCTTTTCTAGAACATTCTAAAAGCTGCCACGAAGTGTGTAGGCCACAGCCGTGAACCCCATCTGGTGCCAGGGAGAGCAGGCCGTGGGGAGTACTTGGTGAGAAAAGGGGGCCTGAGCAGGTGGGGTGAGGACGGACAGGCCCCGGGCAACACTGCCTGACCATTTGCCCCAGTGTACCCACTTCAGTGCAGTGGGCACCATTGTCCAGTGTAAAATTATTAATAGCACCCCTTTCACTCTTGAAAGCGTCCCCGAGTTGGGACAGGAAGTCATCTGGTCGAGCTGGTTATAATGGAGACAGGACAGGGCATCGTTGGGGCACAGAGGAAGGAGTCCCTAGCGGTTCCAGGGACTCAGGAAGGCTCCCCAGGGAGCTGCGGGCCTGGGCGGGGGCCGCAGGTGGGAACGGTGCATGTGATGTGGCCTGGGCCTGGGAGGACCATGCTCGTGATGAGGGCGACGGGCCTGGAGATCGGCCAGTGGAGAGAGAAGTGACCAAAACAGAGTTGCAGGGACCTCTGTGCCAAGGCAGCCAGAAGGGCTAGGACTTAGCCCCGAGGGTACTAGGGAGCCATGGGAGAGCTGGGAACAGGGGAGACGTGGAGTCAAATTCACATAGGAGGCCAACATTTCCAAATACAGGCTGATACGGCAAGGATGTCAGTAGCCCAGGGCAGTGCGAGAACCCAGAGACAAATGTTTAGAAACGTTTCCGCAGAGGAGAGGACATGTGAGCCGAGACAGGAAGGGCTGGCAAGAAGGGTGTCCCAGGCAGAGCCCCAGAGGTGATAATGGCGCGCCTAGCTTGGGGAACAACACGCAGTTCAGAGGTGCTGGAGCAGCAAGTGTGATTTCAAGTTGGGAGGTGGGTGGGGCCAGGCCACACAGGGCCTTTGATGCTGGGTCCAGGGTCTAGGCTTTGTCCCTGGGGTGCTGCGAGTCATGGAAGAGCATTGAGCAGGTGAGGGACGGGGCGCTGTGGGGATGGACCGGAGCGGGAGACTGGAGGCTGGGAAGCCAGGGAGGAGGCTGGGATGAGGGTCGCAGGGGTAGAAGATGAGCCTGAGCTATAGGGAAAGAAAAGAGGGGACAGGGTCGAGTCACTGGGGAGGACAAACAGGATTGGGGACTTGACAAGCCGTGGGGAGGAGGGGTGTCGAGGCAGTGACCGCCACCCACTGGCCCCCTTTTGATCTCTGCCACCCACTCCTCAGGTTTCCCTTTTCCCAGCTCACACCTCCAATCCATAAAACAGGTCTGAGAGGGAGCTGCTGTGATGGAGGCCTGGGCGGCCAAACAGGTTCTGAGAACCCAGAGCACCCCAGGGCGCAGGTGGGGTAGGGTGGGTCCCCACCCTCAGGTGACTTGTCTGAGGAGGCCATTGCCCTGCTTGTCCTTCTAGGAGCTCTTCCGGCAGCCAGTCCCTTTTCAGTCCTTGCCAGTAATGGAAGGAAGCTCTTAGCATCGCCAGCAACTTCCGAGCATCGAGGTTGGCCCATGGACCTGCCAGAGAGCCTGGCAGGCAGCCCTGCTACAAAAAGTAGGTGACTGGGCCCGTGCTTGCTCCATGGGAAGATGAGGGGGGGAGCAGTGGGTAAAGGGGCACCAGGCTGTGACTTGGGGACTTGAGAGAGGTGGCTTGGAGTGGCTGAGGCTCCATCTTCACACCAGGTAGGAAAGAGACAGTCAGCTGTGTGCCCACCTGTCTGGACCCCTTATCCCCTTTGCTCTGGAGAGGCCAGAGCAGAAGCTTTTGCTGTGACTCCTGCCCAGAGCACCCCCCACAATGACCCACAGGCTCCCCCGTCGCTTCATTCAGATCTCAGCTTTCTGTAAAGCAGCTGCCCTGTCACTCTCTCCTCCTTCCTGCTTTACCTCTCTTCATAGCACTGCCGTTGGTTGGACTGTTTGGTCTCTGTCTCTGCCACTAGAACAGGAGCTCCGCCAGGCAGGGTCTGTTTCATTTACCCTGCTATTTTCAGTCCCTAGAGCAGTGCTGTCCGACATGCGTGTCATGTATGTAATTTTCAATTGTATTAGTAGCCTTATTTAGAAGAAAAGGAAAAAGTATCAGGCAAAATGGATGGCAATGATAGATTTCACTTAACCTAATACATCCAAGGTAGTATCCTTTCAGGATATAATCAGTATAAAAATGTATCATATTTTTTTTCACACTAAGCCTTCAAGATCTGATGCATGCTTTACACTGAGAGCGCCTCAGTTCACACTTGCCACAGTTCAAGTGCTCGCAAACCACACGTGGCGAGTGGCTTCTCTACTGGTTAGCTCTACCCTAGATCAATGCCTGACACATGGTAGGAACCATGGTTACTGTCCTTGAGTGATTGGCTGGGTGCAAACCAAATGGGTGTGAAAATGCTTTAAGAGGAACTCATCTGCTAGGAGGAGAGCCAAACGGTAGTCACTGGGGAGGAGGTTCCCACCCTCGGGGAGAGGCAGGGCCTTTTTCTTAGAGGCTCCCAGCATCTAGCTATAGAGCCTTAGTCTTTTCGCAGGACCCCAGGCCTGAACTGTGGCCGCAGGAGGTTTTCCAGGTAGAGAGATGAGGCAGACACACCTGGGTGTGAGAACCCAAGGGCCTACTGACCGAGTGACCGACTTCTAAACTTCACTGGCACCAGCAGAGGGCGTGCAGCCACCGAGGAACCCATGGGCAAGGGCCGAGGCCGCTTTGGGAGGCTCCCTAAGAAAGGGAGGGACACACTCAGGAGAGATGGAGACAGAGGCGGGGTGGAGGGGGGACAGAGAGACAGCAAGGGAAGGAGAGAGAAGGCTGGGGGATAGAGGAGAGTCACTGAGATATGGAAAGAGAAGCACAGAGATGGAGACGGAAGAAAATGGGGGTGAGGGACATGGAAATAGAGAGGCAGGACACAGTGGGGAGAGAGATGGGGCAGAAGATAGAGAGAGAAGGGCAGGGACAGAGACACAGAGAGAGGTAGAGACACTGAGGAAGGACATGAAGGAAAAAGAACTGGAGAGAAGCAGAGTGACACCTTCCTGTGGGGCCCTGAGAAGGAACCGTAGACGGGCACGCATCTGGAGCCAGACAGTCCTGGTTGACTCTGGCTTGCTCTCCCCGGCAAGTGACCTCGCTGGGCCTCAGAGTCCTGCTCCATACCATGGGGAGCACAGTGAGAGGGAGAAACGAGAGTGTGGGAAGCCCCAGACATGGGCCCTGGCATCTCCCATAACTGTGGGTTCCTGCTACCCTTCCCAAGGAGCATGGGTTCAAGCCCCAGGAACTCACTGCAAAGAACCCTTAAAGAGTTAAAGGAATGAGAAAGGGCACTCATATGTTGAACAGGTGACCTTAGGCAGGTTCCTAACTTCTCTGTGCCTACGTCTCCTTGTCTGTAAAGGGAGACTAATAATAGTGGCTACCACGGTCCACGCAAACGCTCAGAAGAGAGGCCTGAGTGAACGTTTGATCCTATTACTGAAGCTCCAGCGCATGCCAGGCCCTCTGCTGGGGACTTTCCAGATTTCATCTTTCTTCTCTAGGAGGGAGGGGACACCACCCCCATTTTCCAGAGGAAGAAACTGAGGCTCAGAAAGGCTGAGTTTCTTGCCTGGGTTGTTCCCTGGGTCTGCCAGACCCTGAAGCCTGTGCTCAGCTGGCTGCTGTACTCAGCTGTCCAGGGGGAGCCTTGATGGTCACTTCAAGCCAGCTGTCCCAGTGGCTTTTGGGGTAGAGACCTCCTCCTATATCTTCGAGCATTTATTGAGTGTCTACTTTGCAAACAGGTCCTGGGACATTCACATCGTATGTGGTCAGGGGGCTCTTCACATACGCAGACTTAACCCTCTCAGCCCTGGATAGGGGGATCGCTCTATCTGCCCCCATGTTACCAGTGGGGAAACCGAGTCTCCAAAAAGAGAAGCAACTTGCCCACAGTCATGCAGCTAGGCTCTTAGCTCCCCCACCACCACCCACCCTTCCTGGATCGCCCCATCCCCCCCTACTGGCCTGGCCTTGGGCTCCCGTGATGCCAGCTTTGACTTGGGGATGGTGAGAGGAGAGAGCCGGCTCCCCAGACATGCTAGGAGACCGGAGATGTGGCAGGCAGAATTGATCCAGGCTGCCCATGCAGTGCTTTATTGGATTGTTCCTGGCTCCTAGGCCCCCCTTCACCCTCGGCTCCTCCCAGAATTCTCTCTTCTCTGCCCTCCCCCCACACCCCGCCCCTGCCTCTAGCCCCCTCCCAGCTCAGCCTGAGAGGCAGAGGAACAGAGGAGGAAAGGGTGATTGTTCATTCAGCTCTCTGTGCTACTGAGCTGATTGGATACAAAGGATTAGACAGCAGAGGGCACTTCCAGCCTGAAAGATGGGGCCTGCATCCCCAGGGTGGGGGCAGGGAGGTGACTCAAAGACCCGCACGTCACTGCCCCCACCCGAGGCTCCCTGTGGGTCTCCACCAGCCCCAACTCCAGGCAGCTCTGAATGAATTCCCTCTCCTCTGCAGGAACCCAAGTCTCTCTTCTCTCCTCGTCCCCCTCCTCAAGGCTGGACTGACCCTCTTCTCTCCTCAGTGTACCTCTGGGACCAGGCGGAGGAGGGGAGCCTGGGGCCACTGCTCAACTCAGAGGAACAAATACTCAACTCCATGTTCGAAGCTTGTGACCCCCAGAGGACAGGTGGGAGGGGCAGGACGGGGCCTGGGGAGCACTGGGTGTCGGGGAGACAAGGGACAATAAGGGGCAGCAATGGAGGCTGGGAACTATGGAGCCGTAGAGAGAAGCATGGGTTATGGCCCTTCTTGCGGGTCCTATAAGACAAGTGGGTGATTGTGGGAAACTTTAGGAAGAAAGTGGATAAGGTGATGGAGGCCTCGCAGGTGAGGACAGTGAGGGGAAGAAAACTTGGGGGACATTAATGGAAGAAGATGAGGCTTTGGGCTGGGAGAGGGAGGGAGGGCAGCCACTATGGGCCTGGTGGACACAGCCTGTCTCCTTCCCTCTGAGGTGAGGATGACTGGGCCCCCATCTGCAGGTAAAAAAGTAGACTCAGAGGAGGGGAAAGGATTTGCTCAAGTTGGCTCAGCCAGGCTGTGGTGTAGGGGTGCCACCAGCCGAGCTAGTGATGTCCTACCCAATGTCCCCAACTCTCACCCCCCCAACTTGTCTCACCCTCCCTCCCGGCATGCTCTGTCCCTAGGCTTTGTGGCTGTGACCCACATACTAGCCTACCTGGAGGCTATGACAGGACGGAGCCCCCAGGATGCACGGCTTCAAACACTGGCCCGCAGCCTGGACCCCAATGGAGAGGGCCTGCAGGCCACCGTGGACTTAGACACCTTCCTGCTCGTCATGCGGGACTGGATCGCTGCCTGTCAGCTAGATGGGTGGGTCCTTGTACCTCCACCCTCCCCCGGAAGTCCTTCCTAAAATCTAACCTCATTCTCACTCACTGCAGCCCTTTGGGCACAGGGACCCCCTGTGTTTGAAGGAGGCTGAGGAGAAAGTAAAGCGATGGGGTTGGAGGAAGGATGGAGGGTCTGAGGACAAAGTGCCTTGGATGAGGAGGTGAAGGGGATCTGGGAGGCAGAAATAAAAGGGGCTGCAAGGAGAAGGGAGGATGGTGGGGGGCCGACAGAAGCCCTTCCCCATCCCTTCTCCAGTCCCAGCCCTCGCCCCTCCTGCTTTTCCATCTGGCCCAGGCGCTTGCCATCTGGCCTCACCTTCCTCCCCACCGTGCTTGCTCTCACCTAACCTGGCCCCTCCTCCGCCACCGCCACCCGCAATCCCCCTGCCGGTGGCTGATCAGGGTTCAGGGGTGGCTGCAGGGGGCTCTAAGCCTCATCCCTTTGATACAGAGGATTAGAGCTGGAAGAGGAGACTGCCTTCGAGGGGGCCCTGACCCCCCAGCAGCTGCCATCTGGTGAGATTGCTATATATAGAATGAAGCAGGCTGGCCCAGGGTCAGACAGTGGGGGGACTTCCCACCTGGCAACAGAGCAGGGGCTAGAGGAGGACCCCAGGGAACTTTGCTCTAGCCTGGAGCTGTGAGTTTGGCTTTCTAGGCGCCTCCATGATGGCCTCCCCACCTTCCCTGAGCTCTGGGGGTTTTGTTCCTCACAGGTTGTTTCCAATGCCTCCTTCCTAACACCAGCCCTATCACAGAGCCCTGCGTCAGCGTCACTGTCATCCAGCAGCTCCCCACTACTCTAGTTCCTGCGTTCAAAGTCTCTCTCCCTCCCTTCCTCTCCCTCCCTCCCTCCCTCTCTCTCTCTCTCTCTCTCTCTCTCTCTCTCTCTCTCGTGGATTAACCACCTGCCCACCCCAGCCTGCGCTCAGACGGTTTTCCCAGCCTCACCTTTCCACACCTTCCTCCTCCCGCACACCTGGGGAAGCCCTGCAGGGAGTGGCCGGGAGTGGGGGGTCCTGGGACGCCCCAGGCTGAGGGTCTTGCTCTCCACACTCACCGCACTCACACACTCACCACATTCCTTTCCTGCAGAAATGTGATTATCCCCTCAGTTACCTGCCCTGCTGTTTGGTTAGTCGATTTGCTCACTGATGTTTCCCTAGGACCTCACACACAGGAGGTGCTCCATAAACAAGGGTTTGAGTGACATGTCTCCAGCCTTACAGAAACAAAATGAAAGCAAATAAAATAGAGTTTTCTGGACATTCTTTGAGCCTCCTCCAGTCAGGCTTGGGGCCGAGGGTGGGCTGTGAGCAGGGGAGGCACAGGTCAGCTCTGAGTGAGGAAAGAGTCCTCTGAGTGGGAGAGGGACAGTAGGGAGAGGCTGGAGGCCAGGAGGCTGGGAAGAGTCTGTGATGAGGTCCAGGGAGAGGGAGCAAGGCCGGAGCCAGGATAGGGCCTGGGGACAGACGGCAGGGTGGAGCAGAGTCAGGGAGAAGGGGGACAGAGGCTGGGCTCTGGTGGGCTGTGGGGTGAGGTGCAGTGAGGGGTCCAGGTGGTGAGTGGCAGGGGTGGGGACTGGGAGGAAGAACAGGTTTGGAGGCAGTTGAGGTGCTGCCCAGTGTCAGGGGCAGAAGTTAGGGGGCTACAGAGAGATCCAACCTGAGCTCAAGGTACTTTCCAATGGCGGGCACCATTGCAGCCCCGAGAGCAGATGGGATCGCCCAGAGCGAATGTGAGGATGGAGGAGGCCAGAGGAGGACCGAGCCCTGCATCCTGGGGCACCTCCTAAGGTCACCGGGAGCCAAACACCCTCTGTCTGTCTCCCTCCAGGATGCCCAGAGGAGCCAGCCAACCTGGAGAGCTTCGGAGGCGAAGACCCCAGGCCTGAGCTGTACCTATCCCGGGCCACTCCCTGCCCTCCCCCTGCCCGTGCCCTCCAGCCTGCTGGGGCGTGGCTAGGGTTTGGGGTCCTTTGGGAGTGGGTGAAGGGCAGGGGCTGTGCTAACAGCTCAGGAGAGCAGGGCAGTCTCTCCTGTTCCTCTTCTTCCAGAAGACCTCGTTTCCCCACCACCCTCACCACCTACCCTCCACCTGGGAAAGGAGGCTGGGCTGTGGGTGGTGACTCCGGCCCTTCCCGCTCCCAGGCCCGCCACAGCCGACCTGCTGAGCAGCCTGGAGGACTTGGAGCTCAGCAACCGCAGGCTGGCCGGGGAGAATGCCAAACTGCAGCGCAGCGTGGAGACCGCTGAGGAGGGCTCTGCGCGCCTCGGGGAGGAGATTGCGGCCCTGCGCAAGCAGCTTCGCAGGTGGGCCGACCCCCACCACGCTCCGCCCCGTGTCCCCTGTCCCTCCGACCGCAGCTCCAGCCCCCCTCTGCTCTCCCTCTCTGCACCTCCTGCCCAGTGTCTTTGAGCCCATACCTGTCCTTTCTTCATTTCCTCTTTCTGTCTTTATCTTTATCTAGTGTGTCTCCCTGGTTCTTGTCTCTCAGCCCCCAGGGTGCAGCCTTCTCTCTTTATTCTTCCCTCTCTGATTCTCCATCTCAGCGGCCTGCTCCATTCCCTGTGCTCTGTCTTCCTCATGTCTGTCCTGTTCCCCCTATTTTAGGTAGAAACTTGCTCTCTGTCCCCTATAGTTGGTTCTTTCCCCCCTTTTTTTTTTCTGAGTCTCTGTCTCCCTCTCTCTGGTCTCTGTCCCCCTCTCTGGTCTCTGTCTCCCTGTGTCTCTAGGTCTGTCTGGGATTTCTGTTGCTTCTTCCCTCTGAGTGAATCTGTCTCTGTGTTCTCTGTCTTCCTCACTCTCCTGGCCTGCCTGGCCCTGCCCCCACCAGCACCCAGCAGGCTCTGCAGTTTGCCAAGGCCGTGGATGAAGAGCTGGAAGACCTGAAGAGTCTGGCGAAGAGCCTGGAGGAACAGAACCACAGCCTTCTGGCCCAGGCCCGGCAGACAGTAGGTTCTGGGCAAGGGGCTCAAAGGTGCCATCTTCCTTCCCCCTTGCCTGGAGGCTGGGAAGGGGCAGAGGTCACCCCCAGCTTCCTCCCTCACGCCAGGTCCTGCTCACCCCAGACTTTGAGGCCAGATCTGTTTTCCATCTGTCTCATGACAAAGGGGACAACAGGAGTCATCAAGGCTCCCCAGACCCATTTCCCCAACCCTGCGCCTCAAGGACCCAGGCCCAAGTTATGTTCCCAGGGGTGGGAGAAGGGCAATATGAGGACAAAGAGGCCGGAAAAGAAACCTTTGTCCTCTCTCTGGGGTTTTTCAGGAAAAGGAGCAGCAGCATCTGGTGGCTGAGATAGAGACTCTGCACGAGGAGGTGAGCTGAGGCCCAGCAGCCACCCTCACCCCTCTCCCAGTCCTTAGGACCTTCCCACCCTACCCTTGCAAGCCCCGACGCCCCCAGCAGCCGGTGACTGAACATCCTTCGCTTTGGTGAGGGAGACCCCACAATCCCAATAATGTGTGAATGTCCCTGAATCGCATCACTACGTGTAAGAACTGCTGTAGTTGGTAGAGCAGGGCGTGGAATGTACTGCCTACGTTCACTCTGTGGCTGCCTGTGCATCCATCTGTCCCCTCTCTGGTGCCTCAGTGTCCTCCCTGTAAAAATGGGCAAAATAATAGAATCTCCCTCATTGGGTTTTATGAGATTTAAACAGAGGATGCTTGTAAAACCTTAGACACAAGGCAGGACACATGGGAAGCGCTCGCTAAAAGTTAGCTAACGCTGTTCATGTGTTAGTGTGTGTGTGTGTTTTTTTTTTTTTTTTATGGTGGAAAGAACACAGGCCTTCAAGTCAGCCCTGAGTTCAAATTCTATCTCTGCCACTTACATGACAGGCAAACTTTAGTCATGTGACTGCCTTTTCCCGAGCCTTAGTTTCATTCACTAAGAATGAGGGAGAAGTGTATCTGCTCAACAGGGTTACTGTGGGACTCGAATATCAGCTTTTAGCCCAGGGCCTAGAACATAACATAAACAGACCCAGTTCAACCTCATTGTCTGCTTCATGCTCCGTTCCGAGACAGAAAACATCAACTGAGTTCATTCTGGGTCCACCTAGTCCTTTTCGGTGGAAACTAAAACTCATCGATTAATGATGAAACACATCGCCATCCCCCCACAAGGTGGCATCTGAGCTGCTGGAGACTCACGCAGCACTTAGTGCTCCAGGAGGCTGCGGTCCCCGCTCAACATCTGTTCTCTCTGTTGGTCACAAGATTGATGTTCATCATCCCATCTGGTCCTTGGCCTTAGTCACCACTGTGCCCCGGCATCCACCGGGAGGCTGGCATTGTCTTCTGGACATATAGTCCTTGATGCATCTGCTGGTGGTAGCCCTTGTCTGGACCTCACAACCCGTGAAGGCCACTGGGGCTCTCGCTCGGCCACTCCCACACCCTTCTAGGGGCACAGGAGGTTTAGCTGCTGTCCTGTGATTCTGTGGCCACCGTGGCCTCACTGGGCCCTCTCTGCCTCAACTTCTCACATGGCCATCTCTATGCTGTTATTCACTGTCTTGCGGGTTCTGCCACTGAGCTGGGAAATGCCCCTCAGATTCCCAGACACCCCAGGGATTCTGTGGTTCAAGTGCATCCATCCTCACCTCCCTTCACAGCTGATCCATTGCCCTCTCCTTTGACTTCCCTACACCCCTCCTCCAGCTTAAAGATCTCTGCCCCGATACTGGTTCGGCCTGATTCCCCAAAATCGTTGTCCCATATCTACATTGTGGCTTTTAAATCCAGAACTTTTCCACTGTTGTTCTCTGGCTCTTCCATGAAAAGTCCCTCCCTTGGAGCTATAGGAATCTCTCTGCAGGATGGCTGCCACAGCATGAAGCACAGGATATAGACAGAAGGTGACTGTTTCTTCCAGAACTACTCTTTTTAAGAACAAGGGGAAACTTTCCCTAAAGCCCGATGACAGAACCTCCCTCTCATGCCTCATTGGTCAAAGTGGCAGATGACTATAGCCACCACTCCCTGGCTTGGGTAACACAGCCACTGATGTGTCCCAGATACTTTCAGCTCCAAGGAAGAGAACACTGAAGAACTGGCAGCTTCAACCTGAAGGACACTCATTTCTTTAACAAGAGGTTTTAAAGGTCTCTGGGTTGGTTTGGTGGCTCTTTGGCTTGTTTGTCTGCCTGTGACCTCGTGATCACAGGTGGCTGCAATAGCTCCTGACCTCATGTTCTCATCAAAGCTGGACAAAGAGGGGTGAAGGGGCCCAGCAAATGCTCCTCTCGTGGCTCTCTCTTTTCCAGGAGTGCCCCCACTTCACCCCTACCCCAGCAGGCCTCTCTTATGTCTCACCAGCCAGACTGTACCACGTGACACCCCCAGCCGCAAGAGGGGCGGGGAGAACATCCTCCGCCTCTCTAGAGAGAATGGCTGCTGGGTTAGCTGACCAGCTGGTCTCCCTAATCTGCCAATGTTTCCATCATGATTCACACTCCCCAGGGCTGGGGCTGGGACCCACCTGCCCACGTGGAGAGAGGACCCCCAAAGAAAGCAGGAGGAATAAGAGTGAATGGCAGCCGGCAGTCTCTGCCTCCTCCTGGCCCAGAAGGCCTGCTGCCAGGTCAAGTGCCTTGGGCAGTGTCTGGAACATCCTAGGCGCTCAATAATTGGAGCTATTCTCGGATCCCTGCCCTCCACCTTTTCTCTCACTGGCAACTGCCTACAGAGCATCTATAGATCGAGTTCTCAAGTTACAGTAGAATGTGCTGGAGTAAGGGACACTCAGACACTCAGCTTTCCTGAGGAGACCCCTACAGGGCAGGGCTCACGTTACCGCAGGAGGCAGGGGCGGCTGAGTAACCTGGTTCCCTGCCAAGTTGCCCAGGATCCAGCCTGCGAGTCCTGACCAGGTGGACAGATGTCGACACAGCATTCCTGGCCGTCCTTCCTTTGCCCTTCACCTTGCAGTCCGGGCCTGCCGAGGCTGAGAGGGTGGAAGGCAGCTGATGGAGGACCGGGAGCCAAGCCAGGCTGGAAAGGAGGAGCTGGCCTTGGTGTCCCCAGGGGCACCAGGAGGAGGGATGTGGCAGGGGACTGCTGCTGTGCTCCGAAATGCTTTCCCCCGTGACTGCCTCACATGGAAACTCTGTGCAACTTGCAAGGTTTTTGGTGACCAGAAAGTCTAGACTGTAATTTGGGCCATTTTATTCTGATGTCCCATTTTGTGACTGGCCCCGCCCACTGCCCTCTCCCGGGGTCCTTGTTTTTCCCAGTGACGCTTCTTACCCTTGATGACTCAGCGCTGGCACTGCCTCCTCAGAAACCCCCTCTTCTGGGCTCCCGCAGAGCCCAGGCCCTGGTCCTCATCAGAGACCTCCTCACACGTCGTCTGCTTCAGCTCCGTCTCCACCTCTAGTGAGGAGCTTCTTGAGGCGATGGCTGAAGCTGGTTTCTCATTCTCACCAAGGGCCGTGATTGACTCAGAGGAGAGTCTGGGGGGTATAAGCCCAGGATTCGAAACCAGATTTGCATTTGAGCCCACTTATGGTGTGAACTTGACCAAGTTTCTAACCTCTCTGCTTCTCAGTTTCCTCTGTAAGTCTGGGGACGATGACAGTAAAAACAGCACTAGGTCAGCCAGACGTTACAGTCTTCACGAATGGCACACTGTGATGTTTACAGCGGCACCCACGAAGTCTGCCTGCCAGAAAGCTGAACAAGAGTCTGGACAAGGCCCTGGATCTACCCCCCAGTTTACAGGAAATAAAGAAGACGCAGGAACATGGCGAACGTCACAGAGAAGAACATAATAAACCAAACCCAAGGGCACTGATTCTGCAGGACAAATAACCCGGTTTCTTCCACGAAAGAAGGGCCCGAAAAAGTGCCAGGGTTAAGAGGTGGCGGATCACTGTCAGACAAAAAGAAATAAGACATTTCAACCAAGTGCCTGTGGACCTGTTTAGATCCTCATTCAAATAAACTAAGTGTGAAAGGCATTTGTGAGACAACCAAAATGAAAAAAGAACACAAATTGGGGGTGAGATGATACTAAGGAATTATTAATTTTGTTAAAAGTGATATCGGTGTTGTGGTTTTGCTAAAGGAAAAGTCCTCAGGAGATGAAAATGCTGGAGTCATTACAGGTGGAAGAATATGATGCCTGGAATTTGCTTTAAAAGAATCTAGTTAAACAAACAAACAAACAAACAAAAAACCCGCAGGATAGAGAAGAAACAAACTGGAAAACTTTATAATTATTGAAGCTTCGTGACAGGTATTGAGGGTTCGTTGTACTGTTATTTTTACTTTTGTGCATGTTAAAAAATTCTTAATTCGAAGTTTTAAAAAATATTCTTAATGTAACATTCCTGGAACATTTGGTATATGTCTGGCACTGTTCTAAATGCTTTTTGCTTATCAACATATACTAACATATATTGGCACGAACCACCACCTCTATGACCTGGGGCAAGCAGCTCAACCTTCCTGTACCTGAGTTGCCTTTATCTTTAAAGTCAGGGATAAGAAATGAGTTAACACGTGCCAGATGCTCAGTAACTATTAGAAATTATTATTAGCTCACTTAATCCTCACAGCAACCCCATGAATAGGTCCTATCTTCATTTTTATGGATAGGGGACCAACTGATGCACAGAGAAATCAAAGCTGAGATTCCATAGGATGGCTGGAGGGATTACATGGGCGAAAACACGTAAAGTGCTTAGTGTGAGGCCTGATGCATGTCAAGTGTCGGCAGGCGTCAGCTGTGAATATTAACATCACCATTTGCTGAAATGAACATGAATGGCTATTTCTCTTTCCAGAATGGGAAGTTGCTAGCTGAGCGGGATGGAGTGAAGAGGAGGACTGAGGAGCTGGCCATAGAGAAGGATGCTTTGAAGGTAACACCCCTCCCTCATTCCTTGACAACTTCCCAACACCCCCGCGGCCATTTTTACCTCACCAGTTTTAGCCACAGAGGCCTGGTGAGAGCCAGGCAGCTTGGCCGAAATCTCTCAGTGTAGTTAATGTCTCGAGACGTTAGAGGAAGGTTACGGAGAGGGACTCAGGAGTGGGCAGATCCGGGGAGGGCAGGGCAGAGGCGGGTCCTGGGAGGCAGGACAGATGGACAGGCTCCTTCCTTGGCAGCGGCAGCTCTACGAGTGTGAACGCCTCATTTGCCAACGTGACGCCGACCTCTCCGAGGTAAGGGGGCCGGGGGCGTGTATGACGTTTGCTCTCACGTGCACCTGCCGGTCTCCTTGCATAAGCAAGCAGCCCACAGAGGTCAGAGGTCAGAGGTCACGAGCCTGACCCTGCAGGATCTGGAAACCTGCTACTTCCCGCTGGCCATAGCCCTTCCCCCAGCTCAGCCCACCCCCGCTCCCAGCCTCAGTCTCTTCTCCCAGCCAGGCCCAGGCTCAGTCAGCTTTGGGCTTTCCCAGCGCACTTGCCACGCCGAGAGTCTGGCGAAGACTCTGGAAGAGTACAAGACAACAACCCAGGTAACCCCGCCCCCTCACCCACCTTCGGTGGCTCCCCACCTGGCCTTGCTCACTTGTCTTTTCCACCTCCAAGACTGACTGCCTCTCTCGGCCTCTTCTTACTTCTTCTGTCTCCACTGTTTGCGTTCTCCCTCCCTTTCCATCTCTCCCTGTTGCTTCTCTTTTTCTCCATTTCTTCCTTTCTCTGTGGATCTCTGTTTTCCATTCGCTTCCATTCTCCGTGGGTGTCTTCTCACCGCATGTCCCCTCCTCATCTCTCTGTGTGACTGCTGACTCATGTAGGTTCTGTCTCAGGCCCTCTCTGGACCTAGTCTGTCTCCCAGGGTGACTGCTCTTTCTGTCCTTGGTCTTAATTAGTTTCTTACACCTTGTGTGTCTCTTGCTTTTCTGTGAATGTGGCTCGTTGTCCTGTGCATCTTCATCTCCGCCTTCCTTTTCTTAATTTTCCTTGCCAGTAGGTTACCTTCTGGGTTCCTACTGCTCTCTGTCTCTCTTTGGCCTCCCAAGTTTCTGTCACTGCTTTCTTCCCTGTGTCCCTTGTGTCTGGAGGAGCCCAAAGAAGTCTGGGGGCTGGAATTGACCTTGGAAGAGGATCTCGGGCATGGGGGATGGGGAAGAACAGAGAGCCAGCTGTCCCCCACTTCTTCCTTTGCAGGAACTGAGACTGGAAATCTCACACCTGGAGGAACAGCTGAGTCAGACTCATGAGGGGCCAGAAGAGTGAGTGGAACATCGGGGGTAGAGGAGGCAGGAAGAGAGCCCAAGGGCAGGGACCCCCAAGGCAGGCAGGGCGGCAACCCCAGCATCAGCCAACTGACAGGTGGTGGGCAGCCACAGAGGCAGCCTTCCCCCTCCTGACTGTGTGGCCAGGATACTCGAAGGGGCTCAGGCAAGAAGAGTGGACTGGACCAAGCTGCCGCCCCCATCACTGGGCATGGAGATCCAGGCCATTCGGCAGGTGGGCCTGGCACTGGCCAAACGCCCCAGCCCACCGCCAGCTGCACCTCTGACCCAGCCCTGACTCTCACCCTTCCCTGTTCCCCCCGAGCCATCAGTCCCTAACCTCATCCCTAATCCACTCCTTGGTCCTGGCATCAGCCCCTTCCTGGGTCCCGCCTT
The DNA here is from genome assembly GCA_028627145.1 of Eidolon dupreanum. Lineage (NCBI taxonomy): Eukaryota > Metazoa > Chordata > Mammalia > Chiroptera > Pteropodidae > Eidolon > Eidolon dupreanum. The sequence goes on along the minus strand of CM053508.1, from coordinate 89,427,877 downwards.
CACCCCTTCCCAGCCCAGCCCCACACCGGCTCCCTCCACTCCCATCCCCACACCTCAGCCATCTCTGACCTGTCTTCTGCCTTAATCTGGCCTCCCTGACCTCAGAAACAACTTCTCCTCTCCCAGAAACAAGAAGTGGCAGCTGCCGATCTCTCCAGCCCTCTCTGTGGGGTGTGGCGGTGGGAAGAAGGCATCAGGGAAAGTGATGAGGAAGCTGAGTTTCTACCTGAAGCCCCAACTGAGGGACAGGTGAGCACAGGAGGGGCTCTGAGACCACTGGAGTCCAGAGCTGGCAAAGGGGCCCAGGACTCCATGCGCCTGTGCTGTTCCCCATTCAATAGGCAGATGGTGACGGAGGGACCACTGGTTGCTGGACACTGAGCCCAAGCCAGATGGGACACCATCCCTGCCCTCTAGGGACTGGCCTGCTAGTGTGCTAGACAGACGTGAAGAAAGCAAACACACAAATTCCTTTGTGGTCGTTACCGTTGTTTAAGGAAACACTGGCAGAAATCACTTCATTTAATATGGTTCTACCTTGGAAAGCAAATTGTTCTTCCCCATACCATAAAAACACATTAAGGATTTACCTTTGAATACAACGCACCTTTAAGAAAAGCAAACCCACAATGAAATCTCGAACTCAACAATAGCCATTGTTTTATGACTTCTGTAATTACCCGAACAATAGTATGACAACATCCTTTGAAATAACTGAAGCAACTCATATTGAATGTCCACAACTAAAAAGTGAGGTGTTAATCTATCAATGCCAGAAGAATTTTTTAAGAAAATAATGTTAACAGCTCTATAAACGCCTCTGTACCGTCTTGAAATCTATCCCGCTTCAAAGCTGTTCTCCCTCCTTAAAGGAGAAACTCATTTCTCGGCCCACTTTTTCCACGGGTCGAGAGAAGCGGCTGTTTTCCTTTGACCTGAGCGCCCTTGTTAGATTTCTCATTTACTGCTCCCGGATTCCCTGTGAGGTCGGCTTCCTCATCCCTCACCCTTCCACTCAGGGAAGCGGAGGCTCGGAGGGACATCACATGTCCACGGTCACACAGAGCTGCAGCCCTCAGAGCAGGAGAGACCGACCCAGGCCTCAGGCTGCTGCCTGCACTGGGTCCGGGGGAGATGGAGCAGTCACTTAAGGCCCAGGGTCCTGAGCACTCGAGGCCCAGTGGGGAGACCATGCCAATGGGCCACCCCAGTGCAGGACGATCGGTGTGCTGGAGGTGGCAGGCGGGCCCGTGGGAGCCCAGAGAAGTGGGGTACCTGTGTCAGGTAGATTGGAAGACTGACATTTGAGTTTATTTTGAAGAAAACACGAGAGGGAAGTTAAATGGTGGGAGGAAAGAGCAGCCCTCCAGGCACCAGGGCATGCAATCGAATAATACCTTTGGGAGTGGGGGACAGTGGGGTGATAGTGAGAGAGGAGCCTGGGGCCAGATCTTGGAAGGGATCCCCTGTCAGTCCAGCTGGGAGATGGTACTTTCCTCCATCAAGCCACAGGAGGTCTGTGAGCAGGGAGGGGAAGGGACAACTCGAGATGGGTCCACGCGAGGACTAACTGGAGGCCGTATGGCAAGGGAGGAGGCTGAGGCAGTGGTCCAGAGCGGGAGGATGAAGCCTGAGCCAGGCCAGGGCCTTTAGCTGGAGGAAAAGGGATGGACAGAGAGAATCGGGCGGGGAGATGGAGCTGCAGACAGATGTTGTGGTGTAGGGTGATGGGAAGGGAGGAGAAGTGGCAAAAGTGCTGAATGTATTTTGTGATGTTCCGAAATGAGGGCCCTGAGGGACATGGTGGGGACAGGCACGCTGCCAGGGGCAGTGGTCGCACAAAACTGGAACTCACAGACATATGGTTGAGGCCATACGATGAGATGTCTCTGGAGAAAACGGAGAGGATCCTGGGGGAGAGCAGATGGTGGTGCCTCCCCAAGACCAGGAACCTGGGGGGACAATGGGGTTCAAAAGGGAAATGCTGAGACCCTCTTGGACCCAGGGGAGTGTGAGAGGCTGTGGGGGTGTGAGAAGTTTGGGGTCCTTAGAAGGGGGCTTTGTGGGGTCCTGAACAATGGTTGGGTTTCCCGCTTCTGCTCCCGAGGACAGTGCCCAAGAGGAGGGCAGGCTTCAGAAGAAGGGGGTGAATTCTTTAGGTGCTGCAGCCCTAACTTTTTTTTTTTTCCCACAGAGAAACTTCCAGGGAGAGCCAAAGCTCCCTCAAGAAGGAAGGAAGGAGCGATCGATGTGGTAAGATGCTTACCCCTTCCGGAGCCATCCCTCTGACCCAGGGTGACACCCGATTCTCAGATGGGTAGGGTGCAAGGGCTGAAGGGCCCAGACGGACACTTGCATAATCATTCACTCATTCGTTCATGCTGAGGTGACCCTGGGCCTGTGGGCCAGGGTGAGTCAGACCCGGCCGAGGGGGAGACAGCCCCTGACCCAGAAGACATCTGGAACCTGACCCCAAGGAGCAGGGGGCTTCCCAGAGTATCGATGTCTGAATGGGTCCTGCAGGAGCAGTATTCGTATAACCGGAAGACGGTTGTCAGGCAGATGGGACAGCTCCGCCACACAGTCACTCTTACTGAACACACCTCCCCGAGGCCTCCAGGAACCCCTGGGATGAATGAGACCCAGACTGGGCCCCTGGGGAGCACCCAGGCAGTGGGGAGATCAGGGGCTTCTGGAATCAGACAGCCCAGGTTCGAGTCCCTGCTCATCTCATTTGTGATAGCTGGTGGGCACAATGCCTTGCAGCCCCCGCCTGGTTGTTATGAGGCTCCCGTGCAGGCCCCTGAGGACAGAGAAAGCACTAGGTGTCTGGGCCCACCCTCCTTGGGGCCCTGGCCTCAGGCCTCTGGTTTCCTGTGGGGTGTCATCCTCCCCCTCCCCTCCCGGCTGCAGCTTCTAATGAGGCTGCCTGCCATGGGCTCTCTAATTGGACTTGTCTAGGAAAGATGAGGTTGGGCGGGATGGGGGCTTCGAGCTGTGACCTCTTCTCAGTCACCAGGAAATGGCGTGGAGAAGGGACTGAGCTGCAAGGGAGGTGGGGGCTGGCATCTGAGTTTGCAGGGGTTGGGGGGGCAGAGGCAATATGATGCAGATTGAGGAGCTGGGAGTGAGAGAGGTAGTGAACCCCGTGGCCCTTGGGGGACGAGGGCTTGGACCATGAGACAAGCTGGATGCCTTCTAAGGTGCTAGCTGAGGGAAGAGCTGTGTCCCAAGGGAGTCAGGTCTGAAGCCAGAAAGCTGGGTCCTGGGTCCCTGTGAAGGTGGCAGCCAGTGGCTTGGATGTCTGGGTCTCCGGGACGCATCCGGGCTGGGCAGCTTGAGGCTTAAATTCGGGGGCTCAGGCAGTTGTGACCCTAGGAGAGGCAGAGAAGCCAGAGGTTCACACCCCTAAGCAGTGATTTCGGATGAGGGTGGGGCTCACGCAGTTGGATTCTGGAGTCTGAGTCCTGCAAGAAGACCCAGTAAGACTGGGACTCACCGAAAAGGGAGCAGCGCGGCAGGCAGGGCGTGGGGGCAGGGTCCGCACCGGCCCTGTGTTTGGGGGAGTGAGAGAAGTGAGGCCTCAGCTTCCGGCTGGAGCATCAGCTGGAAAAGTAGCAGATGAGAAAGTAAGTGAGATGAAGAGACTCTCTGACCCTTTCTGGGGTCACTGCCCTTTTGAGTCTGGGTCCCCAGGTTCCTCTAGGACTCCAGGACACCCCCTAGGTCCATCCGTGGTGCCTGTTCCGTGCTAAGACCTCAGCTTTAAAGGTTCCCCCAGCCCCTCGGCGGGCGAATGGGAGTCGGGCAGAGGAAAGGTACTCACAGTGACGATGTCGTTGCCCCAGGTTGCCCAGAAGAGAGGACAAAGTGGAAGAGGAGACCCAGGTCATGGTAGGCAGTCCCCAGCATCCCTCCCTGGTCCCCAAACACGCCAGGCCTCCGAGCGGCTGATGTCATCGCAGCTCCTCCCAGTTCCCGCCCACACTCCATGGCTCCTGAGCTGACAGAAAAATCTTTTGGCCAAGAGATAACAAGGCCCTCGCTGTAGCTAATGAGAGCCGATGGTGCTGTGGGGGGAGGCCTGCGGGCCAGTGGGCGGCCAGAATGTTCCCAGGGGAACCCCCAAGCACACAGAGGTCTGCAGCCGCCGCACTGCACAGACATGGCTACACCCCCGGATTACGAAAATGAATACGCACACGCTCCCACACACAGGAAGGGGCCGGGCCCTCCCCATCCAGCCTCAGAACTCCCCCAGGGCACAGCACCCATGACAACTCCCTTGCCCAGCTCCACACGCACTGGGTCCTTTGCTCCTCAAACTGGCAGGTGATGCTCCCTATTCTCAGGTAAGGACAGGGAGGGAAGGATCTGTGGTGAGTGAGGAGCCCGCAGCCCTCAGCCGAGGACCGTGAGAACCCAAGTGCACCAGGCTCTGTTCCACGCACCTGGGACCCCTCGGGGTTCACGCCACCCATGATGGTCTCTGTGAGAAGCCTGGCCCCAAAGCCCACCTCCTTCCTGCCACCCCACGCCCCTTCCATGGAGCCTGGGCCCCACCTCCAGTTCGTCACTGCTGGCTTGATGATGCTCTTCACCCAGCTCCAGGGTGGGGATGACGGCCAAGGATTATGTCGTAAAGGGCCTGGTCCCATGCCTGACATAGCAGGCACGCAGTAGGTGGTGGTGGCAAGGGTGGTGGCTGGGACTAGCGTCCCATTATTTTTTATTTTTTATTGTGTTTTTATTGCCATTGGGTACTTCCAGAATCCAATGGAGGTGGAAATAATCATATGGAATATCTCACAGTTATTGAGCACCCACTTTGTGCCAGGCACTGTCCTGAGCCCCCCACGCACTCTTTTGCTTTTTACTGGCATTCACTCAGTCTCCACTTCAGCTCTGTGAGGTGGGTACCGTCATCGTCCCTGTCCTGCAGGTGGGAAAAGCAGGGCATGGCGAGGTGGGTGACATGCCAAAGGACACACAGCCAGAGCTGGGACCCCAACCCAGCAGCGTGTCTCGAGGAAGCCCACGTAATGAGCCCCTCGCTGTGCACCCCCCTCTTCCATGTGGTCGCGTCCGTCCAGCGAGCTGAACTGAGAGTGTCTCTCAACCCAGGACCCAGTGTCTCACCTTCATCTTCTCCTTCGTCCTTCCAGGCCGAAGTCCCCATCCCTCCGGGAGACTCTCACCACAGAGACATCTCGGGAAGTTCTCCTGAGAGGTAACGGGATCCATGGGGACTGGGAGGGGACTCAAGGCAGAGAAAAGCATCCAGTGCGATGACCTTGGCCTCCTCTCTCTGCAGCAGCCCGGCCAGCTCTGCCCTGCAGCAAGCCCTGGTGCCCGTGGAGAAGGAGCTGGTCCCAGTCAGGAGGCCGGGCTGGGGCCAGCTCTGCCTGTGCCCCCTGCACCCCCAGCAGCTCAGGTGAGCCCCAAGCCTTCTCCCAAACAGGGGTGGTGGTCAGACATCAGGGAACACAGGCTCCCCTGCACCCCGCCCTGAGCACTGTCTCCCCGCCCCCACCAGGGTCGCTCAGCACCCGCTGATCCCGGCACCAGTCTTGGGCCTGCTGCTGCTGCTGCTGCTCTTTATCCTGCTCCTGGGCCAGTCCCCACCCCCCACCTGGCCACACCTCCAGCTCTGCTACCTCCAGCCCCCACCGGTGTGAGCCGTGCTCCCCACCCCTCAGCACAATGTCTAGTTGAGTGAATTCCTCTTTCTACTGTCATTCCTGTTGTTCTGGCACTGTTACCCGGGAGGACCCCAGTACCGGAACCCGAGATGCCGTACTCCAGGATCCATACCCCTGTATGGGGTCTTTCTGTGAAGTCTCTTGGTTTTTTAATGTTGGCGACTATATTTCTTAACAATTGAAAAATGTGCCTAATAATGGATTAAGCACTAGGGGTTTATTTTCCTCACAAAACAAGCCTGGAGGAGAACGGCTGTGGACCCTCAGGGGTGAGCGTGCTGTGATCCTCTGTGATCCTCGTGGCCCTTCTCTCATGCTCAGGGGATGGGGGGCATTGTAGCTTCATACCTCATCTCTTCTGGGAGAAGGCGATGTGTCCCTTCTGTTCTTATAAAGAAAAGCAGTGGCCTTCGCAGAGCCAGCTGCAGACCTGTGTTTATGTCTCATGGGCCACACTGTTCAGTGTGACCGCACCGAGCTGCAAAGGAGGCTGGGAGACTGAGCGCCTCTCCTGGCGGAAAGAGGGAAAAGGGATGTGGGCAAGAGATGTCCAATGGTCAGTGCAGATGGTCAGCAGGAAGTGGACCAGTGTGCCATTTGTTCATTCAACAAACTTAATAATCATCTATTTGTCACAGCTAGCCCTTAGAAGAGAAAACTGTCGAGAAAGAAGCCCTCCAATGCAAGGTTGAGAAATGTTCATTTTTCTCCCAAGGATGATGGGAGGCTTTGTTGGTTGTTTTTGGTTATTTATGTTTTAATTGAGGTGTAACTTACAGATAAATGGACAAATCTTAAGTATCAGCTGGATGAATTTTTGTAATGTAAACACTCATGAAACCAAAACCCAGTCAAGATATAGGACAGTTTCAGCGTCACAGAGGCTTCCTTGGGAGGGACAAATTCACACTAATTTAAAGACAGATAGTGATAGAGGCTCTGTGCGAGCCCAGAAAAAGACACCTAATCCAGTCTGGGAGATGAGAGGTTTCTTCCCAGGTATGTGACTTCTGCGTTTAGTCTTGAAAGATGGGTAGGGTTGGTTACAGTGAGCAGAGGCCAAAGAGGGTGTCACACAAAGAGAAAGCAAAGTATGTCTGCCAGGTGGTGGGAAAGAGCCTCTGTGTCTGCAGAGCCACAGGCAGCACTGTGTTGCTGGGATTTAAAAAAAAAAAAAATGATTTGGAGCCAGGGAAGAATTTCAGGCTATAGAGTGGTGGAAAATAAGATGGAGAGGTGGGCAAGAGCCCACAAAGGGCTTTGAACACCAGCTTCAACTTTACCTTTAAGTGTCCAGGAAAGGCCTGTGAGCAGAGAAGAGACAGAATCGACTCCCGGCGTGGGTGGGGGGTACCTCTGAGCCTGTATAGGGGATGAATGGAGGTGCGGAGAAAGCCGGGCCCTGGTACAGGTGGGAGGGGATGAGTTCTGAGCTGGGCTTGGTGTGTGGGTGGAGAGAAGGCAGAGCAGGAAGGACGGAGTCAGGGACCCCACAGGCTGCGAAGGCGGGTGAAGAGGGAAGGGGTGAAGACAGCCCCTGGGTCCCACCCAGTGACTGGTAGACTGTGGCGCCATTCCCAAGATGGGGAACCCATGAGAAGGAGTGGGTTTGGGGGAACGCTCTGGGCACACTGGGGAGCAGGTAAGTGTCAGGGATCCAGGAGGTGGCTGGAGCCCTGAGCCATGGGGGTCTGGCGAGCGGGGTCTGGGTGTTATTAGCCGTAGATGGTGCTCAAAGCTGTGGAGTGCTGGAATTTTCTGGGGAGAGGGGAGGGAAGGGATTCCGGGCAGCATTTTGTGAAAAGGCCCAAACGCCAGGCAGAGATCTAGGGAGGGAGTGGCGGGTGGGAGGAGCACAGGCCAAGACCCGCTGCCGGGCCCTCCAGGGACGGGATTAGGCCCCTCACGGCGCCTGCCATAGAGCAACTGCCCGTAACGTCGTAGTCCCAGTCCTCCATGGCAGTAGTGGAAAGACTTTGAAATGGCGGATTTGGGTTCCAGTTTTCCTTCTGACATTTATTAAGGCTGGCAACTTGGGGAAATTACTCCTGATTTTCAGAGTCTTGTTTATTTGTAAAACTTGGCCAACTCTTGATGGCTTTGAGGATCACAGTTCATTATTCAGTATTTCACTAATGGAGAAATTGGCCTAGGTCACGGCCTAAGGCCCAATTAGGGCGCAGCCCGCCTCCGAAAATGCAAATTATCGGAAAGCCTGCCAATCACCTAGCGCCGGCTCCGCCCCTTCCCCCTCTCGGCCTTGCCCAGATCAACCACCTCTAGGCCAATCGGTGCGCGATCCGCACGAGCTGCGCCCCGCGCGCGCGATTCGAAGCCCTCGGCGTCTCGTTGGGAGAAGGTTGCCATAGTCACCATTGAGGGGCGGGGCCGAAGGGCTGGCGGAGCCTCCGGTGTCTCCCCGCCCCGCCCCATGCCTCCCGGAGCCTGGCGCCTGGTCCCTCCTCTCTTCTCGCCCCAGCTTGCCGCTCCGATGGTATCCCAGGACGCGCGCGGTTGAAAAACCCTGAAGAAACTGCTGGAGGCCGCTGCGAGAGGGGGGAAACCCCTTTTCTAATAAAAGCGAGAGAGGGGGAACCCCTTTTCTAATAAAAGCGTTTGGTTCGTGCCGGGCGCCGCGACGAAGTCCTCTCATAGTGTATCTGGTTTAATGCTCAAGTGAGGAAAAGGAGGCTCAGAGGTTAAGCCCTTTCCAATACCACACAGCTCGGCTTGGGCGAACCTGGTCTTGAATGGCAGGTGCATCTCGCACCAGAGCCCTCGCTCTTCCCACTGCGCCCAGAGAGAAGGCGGGAAGCGATAAGGGAGCGGAAACGGAGGAATTCAGCGAAAATGAGAGCTGGAAGAGAGACGGAGATCCAAAGGAAGAAAGAAAAGGAAGACAGGAAAAAGTCGGGAAGAGAAAGAAGTGATTAAGAATGGAAGGAAGAGTTCCAGAGGCCAAAAAAGATAGAGAGGAGACAGAGATTCCCAGGGGGCCAGGAAGCCAGGAGGGTGAAAGAGAAGTACAAAGACTCAGAGGACAGACATCCAGAGACCCAGAGGAGGCAGAAACCTGGGACGTGACAGAAACGGCGGTGGGGCGGGAGCAGAGACACAGATGGAGAGGGACAGAGGCCGGGCGGGGCCGCGGGGGTAGAGCAGAAATCGAGCGGGAGAATAAGTAAACGGAGGTAAAGGTGATTTTTTAAAAGGAGAGACGAGAGCATTGAGCGGCGAGACGCCGAGTGGCGGGCGCTGAGCCCGCCGCGGTTCTCAGTCCTCCCCCTCCCCACTCGCACGGGCGCAGGAAGGAGGCGCAGGCGGAAGCACAGCGGGGTCTTTATTGAAGCGCGCGCGGGCGCTCAGCGCGCGTCCAGCACGAGCAGCTTGTGCACGTACGAGTTCAGCCAGTGGCGGCGCTCGAGCGCGGCCAACATCCGCGCGCGCTCCCGAAAGGCCGCGTCGTCCGCCAGCGCCAAGCTGCGCCGCGACAGGCGGCTGGCGGGACCCACCCAGGCCCCGCCGGGGGAGCGGAGGCTGTGGGCAGACGGAGAGACGCGGTTACCACGATCCCAGGCCCCCCGCCCGCCGCAGCCGGTGCTCCCCGTGCGCTAACTCGAAGCCATGCCGCTGCACCGTCTGCGGAGGTGCTCTCGGTCCCCGCCTCTCTTTCTCCGCGTGGGTCTCTCAGTTCGCGTTCGGAGCTCCCTGAGTCCCGAGACCGAGTCGGACGCACTGGTCCGCCCCCAGCGCATGGCCGGGCACACCCCCAGAAGCCAACGATCGTTGTTCAAGGGACGAATCCGTTTCTGCTTTGACTCCTTTCGAGTCTCTCGAGGCCTTTCTCGGAATTTCTTTTTGTTTCTCTTTTTCTTGCCGATTCCCCTTCCACCCCCATCTCTCCCCGCCCCTAGCCCCTGTCCTCCTTTCTCTGGGTCTCTGTCCCCCTCCTGAGTCTCTGTTCCCCCATCATTTTGGGTCTCTTTCCGCCTCTCTGAATGCCCACCCCTCCCTGGGGGTCCTGGGCATTTCACGTACCTGAAAACCCTCGCGGGGGGCAGGGCGACGCCTGAAGCAGTGCCGGCGCCCCAAGGCGCGAGCAGCAGGAGTAGCAGCAGCAGCCGCACCCGGGAGCTCCTGGACACCTGGCGAGTCTCCATCACCTGTGGAGAGACAGGGAAGGGCTCGGTGAGGCCCATGTCCTGGCCCAGAACTTCAGACCCCAGAGTCCACCGACCCCTGGTAGCTCGCAGGGCCCCCTACCGCGCAGTAGGCTCCTGCTGCGAGGCTGGCAGCCCCCTTATATCCCTTCCACAGCCCCCGCAGCGGGCAGTGACGCAGACCAGGGGACTGGGGGCGCTGGGTCAGCTTCCCCCAGGCTCATTAGGAGCCGCCAGCAGTAATGAGCTGGGGGTGGGGGCCCAGCGGCTGCTTTGACGGCCACCAACTAATTGGGACCAGGAGCTGGGACCTGAGAAGAAGCGGGAGGGGGAGAGACAGACAGACGGAGAAGTGGACACAGGGGGTGTGTCAGAGGGATAAAAATAGAGCCTGGCAGAGGGACCATCAGAGCAGAAACTGGAGGCACAGAGAGAAGAGAGACACTGGAAAAGCCACAGAGAAGGGACTGACGGGGAGAAGCAGAGGCACAAAGAGATGAAGTAACCCTGAGAGGGAAGGACAGAGACAGAATGACAGAGGAAAGGGAAGAGAGGAAGAAAGGGAGCAACCGAAGAAGAAAGAAAGGAAACGGAAGGAATAGAGAAAGGAAGGAAATTGACAAAGAGAGCCAGCTAGTGATGAGGGGAAAGGCTTAAAGGATAGAAAGAAATGGAAGGATAGCCAGCCTATACAGAGATGCCCAGAGATGAATCCGGGCAGGCAGTAAACCAGAAAGATAGAGTGTGAGGCAGAGACCGGGGAAAGGCAAGAGAAAGCAAAGGGTATGTATGTGTGGTGGTGGGTATGAAGGCAGGTAAAGCGACAGGCAAAATCAAGAAAGTCTTAGAGAGATGATGAAGAGGTGAGACAGACAAGACCCGGACCTATCCCGTGGATATGTCTGACCCTTCTCGGGGTGGAGTTTGGGGGTGTTGCAAAGATAAGCTCCAAGCCTCACCCACCCTGGCTCTTAAGAGGGTGCTCTCTACACAGTGGGGGAGTTAGGCAAAGGTTGGGAAGTCCCAAAAGGCAGTAGCAATCTGGATCTCTGACTGGCAAGACATGGGAAGCTGGACTCCTAGTTCCCTAGAGAGGAGGGGAACAGAGCCTGGGCTTCTGGGTCTAGGAACGGAGAAGACAGGGACAAGACTTCTGGCACTTGGACTCTGGGGATGGGTGTAGGAGAGGACAGAGGGCCTGGGCCTCTAGTTTCAAAGAGAAGATAGTTTGGTTGGGCCACGTCTCTCCAGCAGAGGATCCAGTCCCTAACTCCCTTCCCCACTCCATAGACCATGTCTTTTATCTCTGTCCCTTTAAGAGCTTGTCGCTAGGCTCCCAGGATCCCCAGGGAGGGGGTCAGGTGCGTCACCTGCGCCCCTGTGACCCTACCTCCTGCAGCTCCTCCCAGAACCATTCTGCAGCATTCACCGATCTCTACATCCAGCCCTACTCACCTGCTGTTATCTTGGACCCCACTGAACAGGTAAGAGACCCTAGGGCCCCAAGTGACCCTGTCCCATCCAGGTATCCGCCCCCCCCCATCCTCCACCTGATGGCAGACCTAGGCATTTCTGCCCCAGATCAGACCCTGAGACCTTGAAATCTAAGCTCCATCCTCCATAAACAGACCTGAGCCCTCCACAGCTCTCTCCTCCCACAGGCTGAGGAATCCAGACCCTGACACCCTATCTCTGAAAGACCCAAGGCTCAGAGTTCCAGGTCTCCTTCTCACTCAGGATCCAAGGTTTCAAGACTCCCATTTCCTTTCTCCTTTGTAATCCGGCTTCCCAAGCTTGGCTCTCTCAAAATTCTAGGCATCTGAAGCTTCGGGCTTTTCCTCTCTAAAGAACCAGGACTTTAGACCCGCAGTGCCCTCCACCCTCTGGGAGTCTAAACCCCCAGCAGCCTCTTGCCCAGGACCCAGGAGTCTTCCTCCTCCCCCAGATCCAGGCGTTCTGGCCCCCAGCCCCCACTCGTTCCTCTGAGCCTCCTCTAGTGTAAACAACTGTCGAGCGAAGGTGTCCCCTGGGCCCTAGAAGAGGAAGGGACTCCGTGTCCTTTCAGAGGTCTACACCCTCAGAAGTCCAAGTTAAGGAGGTCTGGGAACTTGGAGAGGTGTCATTTTTCCACAATTTTTCTGGGACCCTCTTGGGGAAACAGATAAGGAAATTAACTACGACTCCCAAGAAGCCCCACGCCTCAGTGTCCCTTAGCTACAGTGGCCACCGCCCCAGCCTTCAGGGAGTTGCAACTGGGTTCTCCTTTTCCTCATGCAAGTTGAGCGGGGGAATGTGGTCTACCTGGGGACTAGTAGGTGGGGCCTCCAGAAGTTGGTGTGGACTTAGAGAACGGGAGTGGCCTTTGGGAGTGGACTGGGGCTCTCAGGCAGCTTCCTGCCTTAACCCTTTCCTGCCTGCTCCCCCGCAGCTCTAGGTGCCTTCCAGAGCTATGAAATCCTTCAGCCCCATCCTCTTCCTCCTCATCTTCCTCCTCGCCGGGCTTGGTTCCAAGGCTGCCCCTTCGGACTCACCGCCTGCAGGGTCCGACGTCTCTGAGATGGGGTACCCCTCCCAAACCTCCCCTCATGCTACGGAAAATTCCACTCATGACCAGCCTGACCCAGTATCCCCTGGAATTGTTTCTCTTGAGCCCTCCAAGATGCCTCATGCCGTTTCTCTTGAGCCCTCCTCTCTTAATTTCACTGAGACCCCCAATCCTGACCTCCAAGAACCCCCACACCCAAAGTCCCCCGAGACCCCCAAAACTAACTCACTCAACACTTCAATATCAGAATCCCTGGAGACTCCAAAAATTAACGCCTCCCAGATGACACATTCAGAAACTTCTGAGAACCTCAAACATGACCAGACTGAAATTCCACACCAAGAATCCCTTGAAACCCCCAAACCTAATCCCTCCAAAACTTCACACCCAGAATTTCCTGAGACCGCCAACCCTGGCCCTACCCAAACTCCACACCAAGAATCCCTAGAGGTTCCAAAACTTAACTCCACTGAAATCTCGCGTGCAGAAGCCCTTGAGACCCCAAACCCTGACCCCACCAAGACCCTTCACCCCGAATCTCCAGAAACCCATGAGCCCAACACCACTGAGACTCCAAATTTGGAGCTCCCCCAGACCCTCCACTCTGACCCTACCAAAACCCCCCACCCAGAATCCCATGTAACCCACATCCCCCGTCCCACTGAAATCCCGCGAACAGAATTCCCCGGGACCCACTACCGAGATGCAACAGAGATCCCGGTGGCCTCTGACCCTGGAATCTCCACTAGTCTTCACCCAGAAACGCCTGCACCCCTCAAGGACCGAGCTACTGCCCTAAGCGAGCTGCCTCTGAATATCGAACCAGAAACCCTTGTGGCCATCCAGACTGGATTCCTTAAATTTCCCGCCTCAGATGGGCTTGGGACCCTTGAGCCCAAGACCTCCCAGAACTCTAGCCTTACAGGGCCAGACGCCCTTCCTCTCTCAGCCAGGATTGCGGGCCCCCCTGCTCCTCCAGGGCCCCCCAGTCAGCCTGCCCCTGCCCCTCCACGGGTCCCCCCGCGGCTCAGCGGAGGTGAGAGAGTCAACACGATCATCGTGGTGGAAAGAGTGAAGGAGACCGGTGAGGCGCTGGGCCCCGGACTCCTGGGTCTGGGGGGCAGGGGGCGGAAGACGCGCGCCTAAGTCTGGGTGTGTGTGGGGGGGCGGTGCTGAGAGTTTCGGATGCTCATGCTCTGGCCTCTTCCTTCAGGCGTGACCCTGGCGGGACGCCCCCGGGGCGCAGTGGGCGGGGCGCTGTGCTTCTTCTTCGCTGGGATTGGGCTGCTGCTCGGCATTCTCCTGCTGCTGTGGTGTCTCTACCGCCGGGCGAGTCGACATCGGCCCTTCGCACACCACCGGCTGCCAAACGACGATGAGCCGGGTGAGCGACCCTCACAGCGGCCCGCTCTCGAGGGCCAGCGCGTTTCTTTAACCTAGTTTTATCTGGCACTTCAGGGCGCCCCGAGAGTCCCCCATCGAAGGTCAACAGAAACCCCGACCCCTCCGTGGTCAAGTCCTGCCCGCCCCCGTCGAAAAAAAAAAAAAAAAAAAAAAAACATTCTTTGAAATTTCAGACACGCACGTGTAGTGCCGCCCGCAGCTCAGCTGGGACTGGAGACAGGCTACCTACAAGCCCCGCCCCTTCCCTCGCCTGGTACCCTGCATTCTCCGCCCCCTCCACTTCAGGCCCCGCCCCTGTTGCGTGGACGCCTCGTCCCCAAATCTATTCCGCGGACCTCCTCCTTGGATTTGAAAACCCAACTCCAAGGGATGGTCGCGTCCTCTGACCCGCCTTCTCTTTGGCCGGCGACGCGGTAGAAGCGACAGGACCCTTGTCGGCCTGGGGATGACCTCGCCCCTTTGCTCCCACAGTCATACATTTGGACGCCCCGAAGGAGCCCTACGATCTCTACTTCTATGCGCCAGACGCCTGGGTCCCGTCACACATAGCCACCAAGCAGCCACCGCCCACACCCCCGCTGCCGCCCAAGCTGCCCCCGCCGCCCCGTGGGGGCCTCCCCCAGCGTCTGGAGCCCCTCTCCCCCGCCACGCTCCCCAACAACTTCGTGTGAGCCTGGCTCGGTCCCGCCGGACCTGCGCCATCTCCGGAGGGAGGGGAAACCCAGAGGTCCTGTCCTCCTGATGCGCTTCGCTGCTTAGTGGTACTTCCGGATAGAGTCCAGGTCTCAGAGATTGCTTTAGCTGCGAGCCGAGAACACCAGCTGAGGCCGAATAAATCACGTGTTCCCACTGTTAGGCACCTCCTCCAGCCTGGGTCCGGGGGAAGGGGGGCTGGGGTCCTAAGATACCGGGTCTGAGGGAGGAGGGGCAGCTGGGGCTGGGACGCCTGTGACTTCCACCGCCAATAACCCAATGACGACGACTGGGTGTTTACATCAAAGCATTTTATGGGGAGTGGGGAAGGACAGGATTTACAATCACAGACACAGAGACACAAAGACACAACCCTGCCCTGGGAAAAAATGTCCCTCTCTCCCAGCCCCATTCCCTTTTCTGGGATTCTGCGACTTCTTCTATATAGGTACCCCAAATTCTAAACTGAAAGAGGAGCATCTGAGGGGGCAGGATCCCAGATTTCGAGTCATTTAGCCCCTGAGGGACACAACAAATGGCCACTGAGAAATGAGGGTAGCTCGAAACCACCCAGGAGAATAAAGTGCAAGGAATTGTGGGAAGAGGGACATCTTGAAACCACCATGGGAAAGTTCAGTGGTGGTGGCTTCAAACCATTGAGTTGATGAACTTGAGCAGCCACTATTTAGACCTGAACACCATTTCAAAAAAAGTGCATGAGGGTGGAGAGAGGCATATTGATAAAACCGCCATTTTGGTTGTTTCCCTAAACGTTTTTGCTAAGCTAGGGAGAAAGTCTTGGGGGATTTGGTGCTTCAGCAGAATCTGCTGGTGGAGGGAGGGGTGAAGAGGTGGTGGTGGGGGGAGCTTGAAACTGCCATTTTCCCTCAGAAACGCTGGTGAGAATCAATCTCTAGAGTGGAAGGGATGGGTGATTGGTTAAGTCAATCTGGAAAATGCAGAAGAGAGTCAGGAGAGACTTGAAACTTCTAGAGGAAGACTTGAGTTTTCGGAAAGGAGAAAGGGAGCTGAGGAATCTCAGGGTCCCTGGGGTTAAAGGAAAGGGCGGAGGAGCCTCAAAACCACGAGAGAGAGAGAGAGAGAGAGAGAGAGAGAGAGAGAGAGAGAGAGAGAGATTGAACAGTCCATTCAAATAGAGCCCTGAAAGGAGAGATTTGAAACCACTGAGGCAGAACAAATGGAGAAGGAAACCTTTAGGAGAATTTGGGTATCCTCGAAACTGCCAGTCTGCAGCTTCACTACCCCTGAGAGGCAATTGGGAAGGGAAGAGAATTTGACAGCACTGGGAACCAGGGAAAGTGCTTCTTAGGCCTGAGGCAAGACAGAGAGGACTGGGGTTCCTTGACACTGTCACTCAGGTCAGAGATCTGTGAAATGGAGGTCCTGGAAACTGCCATCCAGTGGGAGGCACATGATCAGTAGTCCCGGACAGGGGGCGGGGGTCTTGGGGGCTGAACTGTGCTGTGCGTGGCCCCGTAGGAGGGAGGGGGAGCAGGGGGTGCCCCAGGGGGCTCATCCTCATCCTCCATTTCACTTTCATCACTGCCAGCCAGCTGGTCATGGCCGACAAAGCCGCACTTCTCTTCACTCATCTCCTCAGGCTCCGCCCACGGCTGCTTCTCTCCGGAAGCAAAGACCCCGTAGAAGATGACACCCCCATAGTGCACCAAGGAGGCGATTAGGAACACGTACTGCCACTCTTCCCGAGTCTGTGAGGGAACAACGGGGTGGTGAGATCGGGAGCCAGAGAAACCTGAGAGGGGGAGGGGAGGCCCGGAGAGGGGGACACGGATCCAGAGAGACGCTGAGACACCTAGAGAGGGCAGCGGTGGGTCCCAGGGACAGCGCCACGTGTCAGGAGGTACCACGCACAGATGCGGAGCGCAAGCGAGTCAGGGCAGGCGCACTGACCTTGTGCTTGGTCATCGCACCCACGATGATGGGGCAGACCATGCCCGACAGCGTGCCCACGCCGTTGGAGATGCCCATGAGGATGCTGGCGTAGCGCGGGGCGATGTCCAGGTGGTTCACGTTGAACCCTGGCGAGGCGAGCCAGGTGGCGTCACGCCCGAATCGCCCACCAGTGGCTTCTGAGACGCCCTTGCCGGCATTCCTACCGCCCCCCCCCCCCGCTGCTCTTACTAGTCCACCTTTTGCGTGGCTGGGAGGTCCCCTTCCTGAGCCCCGAAGTTCCCCACAGCGCTGTCCAGAGTCCCCCAAGCTGCAGCTGCGCGCTTCTCACCAGAGATGGCGAAGCCGCTGAAGCCCACGGCGAGGACCAGGAAGGAGATGGCCACGCCCTTGGAGTGCGAGTAGCCGACCACCAGCAGCAGCGTGGCCTCCATGCCGAAGCCTGCGGAAGCCGCCTCCTCTAAGCGCCGGCCGCCCCTCGCCGCCTCTGCAGACCTGATCGCGCCCCGGACTCCCTCTGTCCGCTCCACGCCTGTCCCTGGCCGGGCCCCCATTCCGCATGCGCCCGCCCCGATCTCCCCAACCTCCTGACTAGGCCGCGCCCAGAGGACGCAGGGTCCCAGGCGCACCCCTGCACCTTCACTCCTTTCGTTCTGTTCTCATTTATCCTTAGGCAGCACGCCGCCCAGACAGACCCTGGTGTCGCGGTCCCCGCCTCGTAGCCCCTGTTCGTCACCTACCTCGCGTCCTCTCCGCCCAGCCTGTGTAGGCCCCGCCCTTCCAGACCCCACTTGGCGTCGCCTCTGCTCCACCTCGATAATCTATCTCACACACTCCCCGCCTACGCCTCAGACGGCCACCTGAGATTCTGCAGGGTTCAGCCAGGCCCGGCCTCACCCCGCCTCCACCTTTCTGGACACGCCGGGGCACGCCCTCTGACCCCGCCGCACCCTCCCACGGCCCCGCCCCTGGCTCCTCCCCACCGCGCTCGGCCCCGCCCAGGCTGCCCCAGACTAGGCCTAGGCCCCGCCCCACTCACCCCCACAGTTCATCAATTTGCGCACGTTGGTGGTGGACATGATACGGCGGCTCCTAAGGAAGTCGGCGATTTGGCCGCCGATGGGCACGATGATGGTCATGACCAGGTGCGGCAACGCTGACACCAGGCCCACCTGCGCAGGTGGGAGTACGGGGCGGAGCTTCAGGGGCCTCGGGCCGGCGTCTCCACCCGGTTCCTGCACCACCGGCTCCTCCCTGTCTCTCGTTCCAAGCCCATGGGACGCAGACCCGGCTCCTTCCCCCTCGCCCTGCCGCGCCCCCTTCCCTCCCGTCCTGGGCCCAACCTTGCTGATCTCAAAGCCGAATACTTCTTCGAAGTAGGCGGGCTGGGAGATAAGGAGCAGGTAGAACGTCCAACTGCGACAGAAGTTGGCCACTATGATGGCGTAGACTGGCATCGACGTGAAGAAGCGCCTCCAGGGTGTGTTAAACTTCTGTGAGGGGCGAGAGGTGGAGCCGCTAAGACGAACCAGGGCCGGGCACTGTGTGTCCCTTCGGAGACCCCGCTTAAGTCCCGCAGAGACCCAGGTCTCCCAACCTCACTATACCATCCAGAGCCCCAGGGGAACCGGCCTGACTATGTCCCGCGTGGGGACCTCGGGATCCTAGCCTCACGGTGACACTTCAGGGATGCAGAGGGTCCTGACTCTGCAGTGGCCCCTCAGGTTTGCACGTATCTGGACCAGACGATGACCCTCAGAGACCCATAAATGTGGGCCTAGGAGTCTCTCTGCATTCAATTACAACCCCTAAATCTAGCCTCGCTCACCCAAAGATCTAAGCAAAACCCCCACACTGCAATCCCGCTTCTGCTGATTTAACCACGCCCACCAGTGGTCCCGCCTACCTGGAGCCCCGGCCCTTCGGGGTTAATAGCAGACTCCCCCGGCTTTAACCCCCGCCTCTTAGCCTCGCCCACTTTGCTTTCCCATCCTGTCTCCTCTGAGAGTCCACGACCTACACGCTGTGCGGGTCCGAAGCCCCCTTTACTCCGGCCTCCTTGCCTGGATATCTCCCCTCGCCCCACCGAGCCCCCGCCCCGCAGGCTTGGGCCCGGACCGTGACGGGGTTCATGAGTTTGGCGCTCTCGCCGATGGCTTCCTCAATGTACTTGCGCTCCTCTTCTGAAATGCTGGGGTGTAGCGCCGGGGACTCGTAGGAGACAAGCAGCCAGAACAGGTACCAGAAGATCCCGAAGCTGCCTGGGGGAGTCGGGGGGGGGATGGAAGCGAGGTGACGACCGGCTGCGTTCCGCCCCTGCGCCCCCCGGACCCAGGAGTCCGGGCCCCTCACCGTAGACGTAGAACACAGAGCTCCATCCTGAGTACTGCACCAGGACCCCGGCGAGAGGCATCGCGACCACCGCCCCAGCATAGGAACCTAAGGGGGAGGATTCGGGATGGAGAACAGACCTTTCTACCCCCAGACCCAGAAGTGCGGACCCCCAGCCCCCGCCCTTCAGGGACACAAGTACAAGCCCCTCCCCGCACAGATATATCGGTCCGGGTCTCCCTTCTCTCTCAGACCCACAAACCTAGATCCCAGCCCCTTCCTCTCACCGCAGAAGGCTGTTGTCGCCAGGCGACTTCGCTCTAAGGGTGGGGCCCATTTGCTCCAAATCCCGTGGCAAGCGGGGTACGTGACCCCCTAGGGAGAAGAAAGCCAAAGTCAACGAGAAGAGGCGGGGCCAGAAGGGGGCGAGCTCGTATGGGAGCGGGGCTTTACCTCTACCAACCCCTGCAGGATCCTCACGAAGATGACACAGCCATAGTGGACACGGGCAGCCGAGGGGATCAGCATGTTTAGAGTGGACGTAGCCACAATAGCAAAGCCGAAAACCCTGATGGGAAGAGTTTGAAGAAAGGGTTCAACTATCCCGCCGTGGATTCTGCTCTTTCCACCCACAGCAGAACCCCCAGACTCCACCTTCTCTGTGACCCCTACCTTCGCCAATCACAAACCCCACCTTTCTCTAAGACCCCGCCTCCTACCCCTCCCATTTCCCCAGAGTCTGCCCCCCAATGTCAGACCACACCCCTAACTCCACCCACGCAACTGTAGTTCAGCCACCTTGAGACCCCACCCCTATACCTGTTCGCTGCAAATTTTTGGCAGATAAATCCTCCGGGAATCTGGGTGACAATGTAGCCCCAGAAAAAGGAGCCGTGTATGAGGCCGACAGTCTCTGGATCCCAGTTGAACTGAGCTTTCTGTGGACCAAAAGGCACGTCAAATCCGCCGCCTGCCTCAGGCTCTGCCCCTCCGCCAGTCACTGCCCACAGACTTAATCCTTTGGCCAATCAGAAACAAGGAAACCCTCTGGAGCCTGAACACCTGCTCATCAGAGCCAGAGCCAGAGCCATCCCTGGGTCCAGCCGAACTAGATTTCTGCACGTCGCCAGGGCCGGTACCACCCTAGCAACCGGGCCCCGTTGCTACCTAGGCGCCTCAGTGCCCCCTCTCTGAACGTCCGGGGGCCCATATACGGGGGCGCGGATTCTTTCTCTATTTCAATCAACTTAAGGACTGTTTGCAGAGTGACCTGGATGGGTTCTAGTCAGGGACAAGAAGTAGACAAAGGGGTGGGCTTGACTGGAAGGGAGCGAGGGGTGGTGTAGGCCAAAGCCATAATCAGAAATGTTTTCCCCCGGAGTCAGAGTTCGGCCTCCACTAAAATTAAAATAGGGAGAAAGTCTGACGTGAGGCGGGACATGAGGTAAATGGCCAGAGCAGAGGACGCGGGAGTTAGCAGCAGCAGAATTTCAGAAAGGCCAGAATCAAAATTCAGGGATGAACAGGGAATATAGTCAGTGATACTGTAATAACTTATGTATAGTGCCAGGTGGGTACTAGACTAATCGGGAGAATCACTTCGTAAATTATATAAATGTCCAACCACTATGCTGTACATCTGAAACTAATTTAAAACAATCTTTAAGGTCAAAAAATGAATCGCAGGGCATTTTTTCCAGTGTATCTGAAAAGGTTAGAACAATAACAATAAAAAAAGACTATTGATATTTGCATAATGAAACAATTTAGGGAGGAACCCGCTATGGGACTGGGATAAAATAGATGTGACACTGGGACAGGTGTAAGACACAGGTGGAGTGAAGTTGCTAGGTGGCCTACAATGGAGAAGGGAAAACACAAAGGGAATCTAACTGCGGGGGCAGGGTCTTCATTTTGAAATCAGGGACGCGAAATCAAAAGGGGAGGGCTTAATTTACATCAGGGCGGGGCTTAGGAAGGGGCAATTCCGGGGCGAGGTCAGAGGTGAGGGGGCGGTACGCATAGATGGGCGTGGGCTGCGCCTGGGCGAGTGTGACGTCATCAGAGGCGGGGGAGTCCGGCGGCTCCAGCCCTGAGCTACCTGCACCACCACGTGGCCCCCGCGGTGGGTCGTGCTGTTGTTGACCATGGAAACGATGGCCACGCCCAGGTTGCAGCGGATGCCAAAGCTGATGCAGAAACCCAGGCCGCTCATGATGGCGATGATGTAGCGGCGAGGGAGGCCAAAGCAGGTGCAGTCCACCACCGGCGGCTCCCGGGTCTGTGTCGTGACCGGGCGCCCGTCGGCACTCAGCTCCAGCGTCTCTGCACCCTCCTGCCGCTTCTCCAGAAGGCTGCGGGGCAGCAAGAGTCAAAGCCTGGGTGGTCCAGGGCCCTGGCCCCCTCCTCCCTGTGACACAGGAGTCCAGGGCAAAACCTCCTGCTAGAAAAAGACCCAGGATTCTAACTAGGCCGGCACTCCTTCCTTGCTTACCCAGGACACCAGCCCCTCCGTCCCCCCAGGATCCAGGAATCTGGACTCCCGTCCGCATCTCCCTCAGACCAGGAATTCTACGCCCCCGGCCTCCGTTGGGGTCTTCAGTTCCCTTTTCCCCAGCCCTGTCATCTCTGGATTCGGGAGTTTTAGATCCCAGACTATCCTTTGTGATCCAAGAGCCTGTGCCCCCAGCCCCCAGCCCAAGGCCCAGGGACTTTCCAGCCCCCTCTCCCAGATACGAGTCTATTCGAGGAAGCAAAAGGCGCTAAGGAGATGCTTCAGCAAAGGTGTCAAAAGAACAGATGCTTCTCAGCCACGTCTGCTATATATACCGACCCCCCTCCTCCCCTGCCCCCACGAGGCATGCCCTTCCCCGCTTCCAGGCCCCAGGTGTGGAGCTGACATCCAGCTGATTCCATTCAGCCACCAGAAGCCCATTCCTAGGGATGTGGGGGTGAGGACATGCCCAGGGCCCTGGAATCCAGCAGCCTAGTCCGACATCCCAGGGGAACCTCGAGTTCAGGCTGTCAGCCTAGGGGATAGGGAGGGAGAGCGGCGGGTGGTGTCCTGGCAAGGGACAGATGGCCTTGGTAGGGGGATTGGCTCGGTCCCCAGTGAGGCTCTCGCCCCCGCCCATTCTGGATCAGGGATTGACTCTGTGATGATGGATAGGGTACTCGGAGAGCTGCCTCAAACCCAGAGAAGAGCTGCAGGAAGAGAGAGGTGTCCCGAGACAGGTGCGGAAAGACCCAAAAGGAGGGGGGCAGAGGCCGAGACGGGGGGTCGGAGATACAGAAGGAAAAGAGAGATCCCTACTGACGGGGACAGAGACCAAGAGAGAGAGGGAAAGAAAGAGAGAGAGACCCAAAGACCTAGAGAGACAAGGAGAGAAGACAAGAACAGACACCTCATGAGAAGGGGGGACAGAACAGAGACCCAGAGACCCAGAGACAGGGGAGAGAAACCCAGGAGAGAGGACATGAGGAGACCCAGAGCACAGAGAGAGAGAGAGAGAGAGAGAGAGAGAGAGAGAGAGAGAGGGAGAGAGAGAGAGAGAGACTAGGAGGCTGCGAAGAGACAGGCTGGGACATGATTTGTGAGGTGCGGCTCCTCTCTGAGGCGGGTAAGCAGCCAGAGGATCGGGCTGGATCCCAGGAAGGGGCTAGAACAGATGGAGGCGAGGGAGCCTGGGACGGGGGAGGAAAGAACAGCCAGACGGCCGGGGGGAGGGGGGAGGCGGTGGAAGAGATGAGAGAACACAGCCACCCTCCCCATCCTAGAACTTAAAAAGAAGGGGGAAGGAATGTTAAGAAACAGGGGGTGAGGGGAGAAAGAGACTGGGAGCTGGATGAAGAATGAGACCCTGGGGCGGGGGCGTTCAGAGAGCCAGAGGTGGGGCATGGAAGCCCCCAGAAGGACAATCCCCTCCCATCAGAACAAGTCAGCCAATGAAATTAGACTTTGACCCGGGTTGATATCAGATGCTATTTGACCCTGAAACTCAAGATGTGATTGCAGCCCCTGAAATTTGATATTTATTGTTACTATTAGACATGTCAGATTTCTGCCCAAGGCTTTCTAAATGGGAGGAGTCTCAGTATCTCATGTCTATGAAATGGGGGCAAGAGCAGAAGTTACAAAGAGGGAACGGCAGGGGGATAATTTCAGGATGAGAGAACAGGGCAGCAGAGACGAAGGCGCCCCCCAATGCTTTTCAGAGGACAAGAACAAGGGGGAGAAATTCCCCTCCCAGGATGCCTGGAACTCAGTTCTGGAGACCTGGTGATGAGGAAAAGCAGAGCTTAGAAGGCAGATGTCTCTGGATCTCTGCTTCTCTCCGTTCTCTGTCTCACTGTCTCCATATGCCTCTTTGCTTCTCTCTTTCTCTCCCCATTGTACAACGAAGGGAACTGAGGCTCAGAGAGCGGAAGTAGCATATCCAAGGTCACTCACAAGAATAGTGATGGGGCCTGATGACCTCCTGGCCCCAGCATTGCCTTGCCCAAGGCCTGGCTCTCAGAAAGAAGGCACCTTGGCTCCTTGTGTCTCCTGCATTCCCCTCCCCTATGTCCCTGTCCCAAGTCACCTGGTTTACCGTCTCTTTCCTGGTCTAAGGGAGTTCTCCACCCACTCTAGCATCATTTATCTCGAGGAAAATCTGCAGCCTCCATCCCAGGCTTGCGAAGGGGCTGACCTGGGTTTAAAAGATGGCGCTGGTACTCACTCACCCACTGATTTCTCCCCCTTCTCGAACTGAGCCTCAGTTTCCCCAGCTTTGTGTAGAGAATTAAATAGAATCAGGGTGATGTGTCCAATACAGGGCACCCCGTCTCTGTCCACCCATCACAGTGAACCCCAGGATTCAGATCCAAATGTCTTCTCAGCTCATATTCTTTGGCGACTGTCCTGGCTGGAGCTCTGGGGTCTCTAGGGGCCTGTGAGACAGCTTGGAGAGGTGAGAATCAGGCAGAGACAGACCAACAGAAACCCAGACACAGATGAGAAGCTAAGAAGCGGAGACTGAGGAAGGGGGCCTAAGGAACACATCCCTCCCTCGCCACCCCCTACCCCAGCCTGCTTCATCGGCACGTCTCTCTCCCTTCTCCTGACTTCGCACTGAGGTATTTTCAGAAACTCGTGAAAGGAGGCGAGAAGAAGGGTGGGGAGGGGCTGGAAGATTGGGAAAAGCAGGGGTGAGGTTGTCTCAGCGTCGCCACCCCCTCCCCTTCCCTGCGCCATTCTCCTGCCCCCTCCCTCTGTCCAGCCTTAGTCCTATCTTTCATGTTTCTAGAGGGTGGGGTGACTTTGGAGTAGAAGGTGATCTGCAGCAAGCAGGACTCGTGTTAGACTTAGAGAAGGACCCGCACGGCCTTGTGAGATGGATGGAGGGTCGACTAAAGACAGGGTCAGGGCTGTGGGCAACTGGGACAGGGTCTGAGGGAAAGGCAGTGGGGACCGATCAGGCTATCTCCTCCCGCACCGTGGCCAGATATTTTTAGGCTCTCCGCAGCTGAGTAATTTGACTTGGAGCCAAGGCTGGGGTTGGGGGTGAAAGACAGGAGGCAGGTGTCCAGATTGCCCTGGGGACACCCAGGTCACTGGAGTCATCTCCCTGGCTGGAAGTCCCTCTTAGCTCTATCGGGTATCCTTTTTGGAGGCCTGATTTTTGGTCCGCAACTCCTTTCTCCCCTCAGAGACCCAGGACACCATGGCTTCTTCCTCCCAGCTTAACTCTCCTCAAGGACAAGGACCAATGGGCCCCAATCCGCTTTAGCTTCAGATTAAACGCTCCGAGCGACTGAAACTGAGAGAAAGATCCAGTGATGGAGAGACCCAGGGCCGGGGGATAAAAACCCAAAGAGAGGGGACAGAGACCCAAAAGGAGAGGGTCAGAGACTCAGAGAGAGAGGGACAGGGCCCCCCAAGAGAGATTGATAGAGATCTAGTGAGAGTAATGGCCAGAGAATCAGAGACGGGGGGACAGAGACTCAGAGATAAAGGGGACTAGAGACCCAGAGAGAGGGGGACAGAGGGCCGGAGAAAGGAGGTAGAGGGAAGATAGGTGAACAGCCAGAAGTGGGGCATGGGGTCAGAGACCCAGAGAGAGAGGGGGGCATACAGTCCCCGAGAAAAGGGTAGAGCCCAGAGTGGGGTGGGGCGAAGGAAAATACACGAGATGACGGACCACATCGAGCCAGGGAATGCGGCGCCGTCGGAGGCGGAGGGAGAAAACTGAACAGATGAGGGGATCCCCATCCACGGGTATCGCCCGTCCACCTGTCCGTCTGCGCCCAGGTGGGAACAAGCGTCCTCCTCGCACCCTCGTGCTCCTGTCCCCGCAAGACCCCCACCACGCTCACCGGTGCAGCCTCCCGAGGGTGCGACCCGCTAGCTTCCGAAACTCCTCCTGGCGGAACTCCATGGTGGCTGCCCCTGCTGCCGGCGCCCCCCGCTGATCCCCCCGCCCGCGGGCCCGGGCGGCCGCGTCCGGGTTCCCGGGGTCCGCCCCGGCCCGGCCGGCCCCGCAGCTCCGCTCGGGGGGGAGAGAGGCTGCGAGTGCGGGTTGCCTGGAGGCTGTCACTGCACTCAGCGTCGGGGGCGGGGCGCAGAGGCCACGCCCACCGCTAGGCCCCGCCTCTTCAGCAGCCCCGCCCTGCCGGTTCTGTCCCCGCCCTTCCAGCGCTAGATCGAGCCTCGCGGCTCTGAATTCTCTCCTCTGAGTCGCGTCGCCCCCGCCTCCACGATTCAGTCCCTTCCCGGAGTTTCTGCTCGTGTTCCATCCCCTCCTCGCGACTCCGTCTATCCCAGATTTTCTCTCCTCCCGAGTTCTCTTCCCCATTTGAGATTTGTCTCCCCCACGCCAGTTCCCTTCATTTCATCCTCGCATTTTCTCTGCCTTCGGTTTCAGCTTCCCCTGAGTTTCCTTCTGAGTGTCATCCTCCCAGGCTTATCTTATCCCTCCTAATTTCTGTGTCCTCCAGTTCTACATCCCGTGCCCCGGATTCCATCCCCATCCTTCGTCATCCCCAGTTCCAACTTTCTCATTCGGAAGGTTCTTTTCTTATCCAGGGAATTCTTTCCCCCTGAATTCCAACCCCTAATTGTCTCTTCTAGTTCTTCCCCGAACCAGCTTCTTCCCCTTTGACTTCTATCCACTAGTTTCCATCTTTCCCGTTTTGAATTCCATCCTCCTTTAGTCCTCTTTCCCCCTCGGGGCGCACCCCTCTTCCAGTTCCTTCATCCCCGATTCCCTTCCCGTCTGAGCTCCATCCCCGACAGTAATACTGACCCCCAGTCGCCAGTTGCGACCCATATAACTTCTTCCCCACCCTGGAATCTGTCCGTCCTCTAAGTCCTATCTCCAGCCCCTGTGTTCTATTCCCACCGTCCGAGTTCTGTCCCTTCCCGCTGGGATCGGTCCCCGCCCCACCCCCTAGTTAACTCCACCCCCGAATTCCAGCCCCGCCCCTCTGGGGTCGAGCATGGCCTTTTCCTCGCTCTGCCCGGCGGCTCCTTTCTGTAGAACAGCATCTCTCCCCACTCTGAGTTCACCTCCAGATCCAGTCCCCAGGAGGGCGCTCCCTTCCCCACCTCCTCCCTGCGTCGGGCCACAAATGCATTCGAGATTAAATTTTCATGATGTGGCACAGGACCGCCAGGGGGTGGGAGAAACCGCCGGCGTGGAGGGTGGCCCCCGTCACTGCCCGCCGCAGCCTCTCGCCTAGCTTTGTCCCGCTGGGTCTCTGGGTCTCACAATTTTGCCTGTGTTTGGGAAACACAGGGTCTCCAGGGAGGAGGGGGCTTGGGGCCGGAATGCTGGGTCTGAGGGAGTAGGAGCCCGGAGCCGTGCACCCGCGCCACCGTGTGGCTGCAGAATCCCCCGCCTGGGTGTGGAGGCGGCGGCCGCGGCTCCCGGCCAGGTGTGAAGGTGGAGCAGATGGTGAAGAGGAGGGAGTGGGAAGGAGACCTGGCCGCTGCCAAATCTCGTGCCTTCGCCGGAACCATCACCATGGAGACCGTTGAAGGCAGGAAGGACCCAGCCCCACACTTTTTCGGGACCCGAGAATGAGTTCTTCAGCCTCCTACGGAGGCTCCCCGTGAGAACTACAAGTCCCAGCGGCCGCTGGACGTCTCCGTTTGCTTCGAAAGGGCTGTGCACTCCGAGGGCCGCTGGGAGTGGTAGTTCTGAGATAATGGGCCGAGGTTGCGTTTCGCCCTCTGGTGGACATGTCGCCCACGATCGCTCCTTCAGGTGCCCAACAGACCCTCCCCGTTGTCATCCCCCCGACCTTTTCCCCTTCTCACCATCTACTCTCCTCTGTACCCCCAATCACATTGGCCTCCTTGCTCTTCTTCTAATTTACCACTGAGACTGCTCCATTTACTTACCCTCCTGAGACTCGCTATGAAGGAGTGTTGGCAATCACTCATTAATCCGACAAATATTTATTGAGTTCCTCCTAGGTGTCAGGCATTGTCACACGATGGAGGACATAGTTGAGTAACACTGGGTATTGGGGACCCCCCAGAGGAGGATTCTAACTCAGCCAGGGGAGATCAGAGAGAGCTTAAAAGTTGAAAAGCTTTCCAGGAAAGCTCAAAAAAGGAGTGACTGGGTGTGTGAGGGGGTTAGGATAGCAAAATAGAGCGGGTATCTGGCTCAGGGGAAACAGTGCTTGCAGAGACAGGAAGTGGGAAGGTTTGGTGTGAAGCTTGTCAGGACAAGGGGTAAGAGAGGTTAGAGATGATGGGTCACCAAACAGCTCAGGAAATGTCCCCCGTGAGGGCGAGGCAATTAGAAATTTCCTGGGTGTGCTGGAGAAGCGGGTACTAAGTGGATGGAACAGCAGACACTAAGAGAAGGGGTGCTCAGGACACTCTTTAGTGTGACTAGACTTAGGGAGAGGGAGGAAAAGGCCAAAATGATGCAGGAAGGCCAGACCAGAGGCTGGAGTGCCCGGCTGAGGAGCTTGGCCTTTCTGGGGGAGCTGGGGGAGCCAAGGAAGGGCTCTGAACAGGAGAGGGTCAGCTCTAGGACCACGCAGAGACTCATGAGGGAGACTGGAGGTCAGGAGGAGGGAGAGAAGATCCTGGGGGAGAGGACAAGGCTGAACTGGGACAGTCACCCCTAGGGGCCTCCAGGGCTACAGTCCAATGTCTCTCCTCCCTCCCACTCCCCATGTATTCCTAGCCAGACACAAGGGCAAAAATCTTTTATTTCAGCTTTGGAGAAGCCACCCGCCTCTTCTCCCTACTTGGAAGCCACTGGGTCAAGAAGGCGCCGACAGAAGGGGCATTGCCACCATCAACTGCTGAAGAGAGAGAGAGGGCAGAGAGAAGAGTCAGGACCCAAGAGTCCAGCCCCCGGCCCCTCCCTCCCTCACACACAGGAGTCTGAGTCCCACTTCCCAGCACCACCCGTACCCCCCACCAGGTACTCTTCTCTTCCGATGGAAGGCCGCTCTGCTCTCATCAGAGTTGATCCGCAGGGGGATGTAGGCATCCAGATGGTATAGCTGCTGGGAGCCCCCCATCACCAGGTGGTTTTCCCCAATCTCCAGCGACAGCCCCTGAGCTCCATCCTGGGGATGCAGTGGAATCAGCCCATGAGTCCTTTCCCAGCCACAGGATGGTAAGAACCAGACCAGGGAGAGAAGTCGAGTGCTGGGATACCATATTTAAAGCATCTTGACATTCCGGGGAAACTGTAAGTGACTGTCACAATACCTGGGCATCCTTGAGACTGTACCGGAAGTGGGCCTGGGAGCCCCAGGGACCAGTGTAGCCAGCTGCACTCAGAGAGGCAGCACTAAGCAGGCCCTCACAGATCTGGCAACAAGCCCACTTCACTTTTCCTCGAAGACCCAACCTCTCCAGACCTCATTCTCCAGCTCTGGTTGAAGGTGCACTCACCAGTTTGGGGAGGTCGATTTCAGCCAAGAGGAGGTCAGGGGCTTCCAGCCAAATGTTCAGGTGAGGCTTCTCAGGGCTGGGGAGGAGCAAGATCCAGAACTGAGGAGGGCTTCCAGGTCTTGACCAGGTTGTTCCCTCTGCCTGGCATGTGGTTCCCGCCCTTGCTTGCTTCCACCAGCCCTGCTGCCTCAGGTGGCCTTCCCCACAGGAGTTCTGCTTCTCCCCACTTTGGGTTCCCAGAGCCCCACGACCTCCATATGAGTGAGGGACCCAAGAAGCAGTTGTGGAGACATGAGAGAGGGAGCACATCGAAAGCCCACCCTTCCTCAGGTCTCGGGGACTCCGCGGTGTACAGGCTCCCTAGCTCCTGGATCCGGGGTCGCTGCTTGGAGAGGATATTTTGCTGGGAGATGGAGCCCAGAAAAGGCCGGTTCTTCAGTATGCGCCACTCTGCAGAGAGGGTCGCAGGGCAAAGGTTACATGGATGAAGGAACCCTTCGCTCTGTTAGGGGCGATCTTGCCCAACAAGAGCATCCAGAGAGGGGCGAGGTAAGCAAGGGAGCCAGCTGCACCCCCAAGCTTCGCTTTAGGAAGCCCACCCACCTTAACCCCGCCCTTCGCCAGGTATTCAATAAAACCTGAACCCTGCTCCTGACTGCGCCCCTCCCCGGCTGCCCAGACCCGCCCAGACCCCACCCTTACCCTTCCCCGCCACCCCAGCCCACCTTGAGAAACCTCTCCCGGGAATCTGAAGCCAAGAGGCTAAGAAAACCCCGGCCCAGGCTAGGCCCACCTCTCCCAAGGGCTGTCCCCAAGCCACTCCAGGATCCGTTCCTCTTGGTGGCCCAGATGGCGTCCCTCACCTGGATTCAGCTGCAGGCCATATTTGTCCTCAAGGCCCTCCCTGGCGATGATGATCACAAGCTCTCGCAGGAAATCGCTGTTCTAGGAGAGAGAGGGGGAGAAGGGATGAGGGAGGGCTCGGGGGAGGAGGGAGAGGCCCCTGCCCAGGCCTCACCGCAGCCCCGCCCCCCACCTGCATCCTTCGAAAGAAGTCGCTGTTGACTGCTACGTCGTAGGCGGTACAACCCTGGCCTTCTGCGGGGAGACAAAGGGGGTGAGGTCCCCAGCTTAACGGGGCAAGCCCACCGCCCAGACACAGGCAAAGAAAAAACAATGAAAGAGAGCAACCACAAGAACCGGAGAGACGCAGAGGTGACTGGGAAGTGAGGACTCAAGGCATGCGCTTGTCTGTCTGAACGAATGCCAGCCTCATCTCTTTCCTTCCGGTCCTTCCCCACCATGTCCCAGAGCTGTCCCTGCCCCTCCCCTGCTCACAGCCCACCCATGGCTCCCGAGCACCCCCAGGGGAAGGCCTGAGTCCTTCAGCCTGGGGCTGAAGGTCCTGCGTGGTCTGCCCCTCCCACTTGGAGAGAAAGACGCTCACTTCTATAGTGACCTCGTCCCTATAAATTTCTCCCAGTCTCTCTCGATTAATGACCAACCCAGTTAAATCATTCTTTCTGGCCTGTGGACCCCCTTTGTCCCATCTGCCCAGAACCCTCTTCTCTGTTTTGGCCTGATGAACGCCTCCCATTCCTTCAAGTCTTACATCCAGCGCCTCTTCCTACAGGAAGCCTTTCTAGACTTCTTCGAGTGGGCGAAGAGCCCCATCCAGCACAGCAAGAATCACACGATATTGAAATTGGGGTTCTGTGTTTGATAAGACCCTACTCCCCAGGGCACTGCCCAAAGCTTGGGAGGCTACAGGGGACATGTGTGAATTGAAAAAACAAAGACATAGAGACAGACAGAAATGCATCAGAGACAGAGGTGAGACAAGGTAGAGACACAGACGGAGAGAAGGGCAGAGGTAAAAACAGGGATGAGTGAGGGCTGGCCAGGGACTGCAGCCACAAGACCGGCTAATGAGGCACCTGCCCAGCCTTCCCTCCCTGAAGTGGGGCAGGGAGAAGAGACAGCCTGGCCGGGTAGGCAGAACCAGGACTGCCCTGTGTAAAGGGTACTGAAGGCCCAGAAGGCCAGGGATATGCCACGGGGAGAAGTATCAGGTCAGGGATCCAGATTTCTAGGCCCTGTTGGAGGACGGTCCTGGGCCCTGGACCCTTGGATCCTAGAGAACTTAGGGGGCTAGGGTCCTGGGTCCTCTGACGGCACTGACTTGCATCCAGTTCGGCATGAGCCTCTCCCAGACTCATGGGGATGCGGAACGCGGCTTGGTCCTCTTCCAGGATTTGAAGCAGCTCGTCCTCGGTCATGTCAGCCGGAGGAGGGATGGAGGGAGAGTGACAGATGTTGATGAAAACCTTCCCTTGGGATGAGTTGGTCTTTATGCAGAAGCCTGGTGAGAATGGGTTGATCTCGACCATATGTCTCCACATAGGTCTCGATTACCATCCATCCTCTCCCCTGTCTTTCCTTCTTTCGATCTGTCCCCCACCTTCTGAATCTGTTCCCCTCCCCACCTCTGGGACCTCTGACTCTCTATCTTGGAGACTTTTTCTCCCTCCTCCCTCTCCCTGCCCCATCTTCGGATCTCTTCACTCACCCCTGCCAAGGTCTCTAAACCCCATGACTGTACCTCCTCCCTCCTCCCTCTGTGTCCCTTTCCCGCAATCTATGTCCTCTCTCTCTGGGACGATCTCTTTCTCTCTTTTTGGGTTTCTGCCTTTCTCACCAGGTTGAGGTTGTATCTGCGTTGATTCTGGTCTGCTCGTCTGGGCTTGCTGGATCTCCTTGGAGGCCTGCATGAAGGAAAACGACTTCCAGGCTTGGCTTTTGTGCTGTCAGACCTCTCATTTGTTCCTCAAATGTTTATTGAGCAATTTTTATGTCTACGAGCTGTGCGGAGAATAAGACATATATATGTCCCCTTCCATCGTTGAGGAACCCACTCCCATTTATTTCAGAGCCTCGCAAACCTGGAATTAACTAACTACAATGCCTGTAGAGCCTGTTGCCTCCCTAGTGCATTCTGGGAACTGCAGTCCCATCTCTGAAAAAAACAAATCCCCAAATACCCAGGGACCCAGGAGTCCCGGTCGGCCCGCACCTGCAGCAGCAGCTCCTGGAAACGCGCCGTCTCAGCGCCCATTGTCTCTGCCTCGTTGAGCTCTGGCACCAGCAACTTCGAGTCCGCCATGGCCCTGGGGAAGAGACCTAGACGTCCCCAGCAACATCAACGCGGCAGAACCTTCGCCGGGATCTGAACTCTGGCGTCTGCTCCCGGACCCTCAATCGACTCTCGACACCCACTTTTCTTTTAGGAAAATCTAAGAATCTACCCGGAGACTATAATTCCACTCAGATCAGATACCGTCGTCAACCCTGTTGGGAGTCCATATATCTAGGTGCTCTCTACGTCCTACTTGCCAAACGTGTAAATGACAGACTCTTCCGGTCTGTGAAACCTGGGATTTGAATAGGCCACACTGCCAACTACCCCAACGCTCATTCATCAGTCCTGCAACCGCGTTCCGTTACCGACCAATCATAGTCTGGCCGAGGTCACCAATCAAAACCCAACCTCCAAACCCGACCAATCAGAACTAAATTCTGAGCCTGGGCCCTGATTGCCACACTTCCGGTGTCGATTAAAGCCACACTTTCCCTCCTTCCCGACAACCACATCTGGCCGTGTTATGGGGCAGTAAAGGGTGGCACACTATCAAAACTTTTAATTTCAAAGCTAAACAAAACAAAAACCTTAACTTCGATGTCTATCCTAAAAGACTCCCTTCTGGTCTCTGAAAACCTATCGCTTCGTCCCAGAGCCAGGTTCGATTCTCTAGTAAATGTATTTCGGGCCAAAAGCTGCACTTTTGTGAACAGGGTGGCGGGAAGACACACCCCATACGGCCAGCCTTCTAAATCTGGAGCTCTCCTATTTGCAAGGCACCCACATTTTCGTTCCTCTGCCGCCCCCCCGCCCCCGTTTTGAGAACTAAGCGTGCTCTAAACTATGTCCCCCGCTTCCCCCCAGCGTAGGCCCGTGGGCGGGGTCACCGGGTTCTAAAAGCGGGGTTACGCGCCCTCTCCCGTAGCCCCGCCCCCTGCGCTGGAGGAGGCGGTGCAGCCCTTCAGACCTCACGGCTCCCTGGGGCAGTGCCCGGCAGTCGGTGGAGAGCGGTCCGGCCGGGCGATGGCTACCACGCAGACCGGGTCCCGCGCCCGCGAGATCTTCTCCACGATGGACTACGGCCCGGCGCCCGAGAGCCACGCATGCGCACTGGTGAGGGCCTGCCCGCCGGCGCTGCCCACCCCCTCCCCCAGCCCCCGGTCCCGTTGGGAGCGCGGGCTCCCGTGATCCCCCGCGGCAGCTCCGCGACCCCGCCCCTCTCGGTCATGTGATTCCCGCCTGCCAGTAGGACCCACCCCTGGCGGACGTTCCCGGGAGCCTTTGCGGTTGTCGCCTCCTGGCCGCGTAGTCAGCTACGCTGATTCCAGAGGGTTTCCGCGCTCCACGGTCCGAGCTAACGGATCCCTCAGAACCCTCCGAGGCGCCCCAATGATTCCTGAAGGCCCCTTCTGAGCCTCGCGTGGTCTCGGAATTCCCGTGGGGCCCCATGATCCTCCAGGGACCCTCAGAAAACCCTCGTGGGGCCCCCATGACCCTCACTACCTCTCAACGTGCCATGGGGCTCCCACGACCCCTGGGGACCCCTTAAAATCCTGATGAGGCTCCTGTTAGCCCTCGATGTTCTTAAGAACCTCTCTGGGACCCCCGCGATCCCTCAGGGTCTTCCAGAACGTTTTGAGGGTTCTTGTAGTTAGTGCACTAGGGTGCCTCGAAATTTCTGTAATTACCCAGGCCTCTCAGAATTCCCCTACGGGGCTATGGTGATATGCAGGGTGCTCTAGCACCCAAGTGTGAGAAGCTCGGGCTTCTCTTGGGGGGATGCGGCTAGAATAATAGTCCAAGCCGAAGAAGATGACAGCAGAGCCTGTGCAGGCTGTGGACGTGGAGAGGAGGGGATGAGGCAGAGATGCAGGAGGAACAGGGTGCGGGGGATTGAGAGGGCAAGGACAGTGCTTGGGGTCCGGCCCTGTGACTGGGTGGCTGTCTCTCCTTCCCCCTCCGTGGCGAACCCTGGAGGAGCAGGCTGTTGGGGAAAGATACTAAGCTTGGTCATCAATCACATGGCCAGAGTGTGAGGGACCTGGGGACAGGCGTGGGCCGTGTGCAGGAGTCAAATCCTACTTTGCAACTCAGGTCTGGAAACAGGGACCTGGGAGTCACTAATGTAGAAAGATAGCTTAAGAATGACAAGATTATTTAGAAATACAGTGTAGAGACTTGGATAAGAGGACCTAGGACAATATACAGAGAATCCTCGTAGGTGGAGGTTGATTAGAGGTGGAATATCATGAAATAGCAATAACGTGACTGGGTACTTGCTATATCCCATCGTCTGTGCTCAGCATGAGAATATTGAAACCCCTTAACAGCTGTAAGAGGGGATTATTGTCATTATTTTAGTGATAGTACATAGAGGCTTGAAGAAGTAATTTGCCCACAGTCAACACAGCTTAAAAGAGGAAGTTGAGATTCCAGAGCCCGTGGTTGCGCCTCCTCTCCCCACACGAAGGTCTTGACCTTATGGTCTGTGTGCCAGACTTGGCCAACAAACATGTTTTCTTTGGCCTAAACTTTATTTGTTAAAATGTGAATTCATGGACAACTGATTCCAAGTAAACATCCCGGATTCCAGCGTCTCTTGAAAAAAAAATTCTCAAAATTTGGCAACCCTTGGCTCACATTCCTTGACAAAAATCATCTGGATCCATCAGCGATGGTCTTATTAGACAAGTCGTGAGTTCCTGGTCTCCTCCGGGCCCTCGTCTCACACAAATGTTGTCTGCCAGGACCCCATGGACATCATTTCAGGATTTTGTTATTTGAGGGGAAATTTTTGCAGAATTCCGCAGGGTACTTAATATTATGAATTCCCACGTGCCCATCACTCAGCTTCAACAATCAACATTTGGTCTAAGTTTGTATCTTTGTTTTCTTTTTTTTTTTGGAGTGATTTACATCCCAGATGTCATGTTATTTTCCCATAGATATTTGAATTCTCATTTCTAACAGAAAAGAAGTTGTTATGTGTCATAAACGCCATGCCATCTTCACTCTCAACAACGTTAATAGCTATTCTTTCGTATCTAATGCTCGGCTCATAATCCATATTTCCTCAACTGTTTGAAAAATGTATTTTTCCCCGGGGTGGGGACTTTGAATTTGCAATTTCCAGCTGAGCATTTGATTGTAAAGAAAAATAAGAAGGGCCAGTTGGTAGAAGAGAAAACTCAGGAGAGGGTGACATTGGGGATATTAAGAGTTTATAGAAAGAATAAGTGGACGCGTGTCTGAGATTTAGCAAGAATTTAGGGAAAACAGGACCAGAGACAGAGAAAAACATGAAGCCGATGTGGAGGGTGAGATGCAATAAAATTAATAGAGAGTCTTAAGTAGTGCTACTGTGAGCATATAACATGCATGATCCGTTTAATCCTCACCACAGCCTTGTGGAGTAGGGAGGGACTGTCATTATCTCCATCTGCAACATGACTTAGCAGAGGCCACAGCATTAGAAGACCCTGGCTAAGGTTACAAATGAGTATGTACCGGAGCCGGGATTAAGACCCAGGCCATGTGCCCCCTAACTCCAGGGACTCCCCTCCACTCGCTTCAGTGGGGGCCACACCCGCTCCTCCAAGTGACAACAGCTGAGGTGGGAGGGGAAGCCATTACAGAGACGGGTGTAGGAGCCACCTGGCTTAGAAGCCACTCAGTCTCATGGGCATTGCTTCCAGGGTCCCGTCAAGGGCCACAGGTGTTCAAACAAAAACTTGTCCACAAACATTTACAACAGCACGCTTCACAATAGCCCAAAGGCAGAAACAACCCAAATACCCATCAGCTGCTGAGTAGATAAACGAAATGTGGTCTATCCAGTGGAATATCATACAGCCTTAAAAAGAAAGGAAGCACCGATACTCACTACAACATAGATGAACCTCGAAAACATTATGCCAAGGGAAAGAAGCCAGCCACAAAAAGTCGCATGTTGTAGGATTCCATTTACGGGAAATGTCCAGAACAGGCAAATCCACAGAGACAGGAAGCAGATTAGTGGTTGCCAGAAACTGGGGGTGTGGGGGAGGGACAATGACGGCCTAATGGGTACAGAGTTTTCTTTTGGGGTGATGAAAATGATCTAGAATTAGTGATGGTTACTCAACATCATGAGTATGCTAAATGGCACTGAATTGCACATTTTAAAATGGTGAATTTATGTTAGGTGTATCTTATGTTTCTGTGTGTTTTCCTCCTACACAGGAAAAATATTAGCTGATGGGACAAAGGGGGAGCAGGTGCTCCCCTCCCAAAGGACACTAGATAGGGATTGTGCTCCCCCAGCTGCCTCCCAGACCCCTTTCCAAACTGTCTCTGCCTCCCCCAGGCCTGGCTGGACACCCAGGACCGGCTTTTGGGTCACTATGTCAATGGAAAGTGGTTAAAGCCGGAACACAGGACTTCAGTGCCTTGCCAGGATCCTGTCACAGGTATGACGTGTCCCGCGTCACTGGAGGAGAGAGAGTGTCCTTGCCTCCGGCCATGCCCACCAAAGATACCCCATTCCCTTTGCTCAGGGCCTTGAGGGCAGGGAGCGGCCATCAAGGGAAAGAGGCTGCGCGTTCTGGCTCTGCTAACAGCCATTCTAGTTATGGTCCCAAGTCCCTGCAGACGCTTTTCAAAGTCACTATCTACTAAAATCCCTTCCTTGCCTGTGGGAAGCAATCAGAGCAACGACCAACAGATTTATCCCTATTTGTTGGAGGACAGAACTGGGCTGAGGACCAGCTTGACTCTCCTGGGGTGCTCCCAGCCTCTGGACATCTCGGCCCCCCTCAGTTCTGGCGGGCTGTTCCCTTCCTATCTGGGTGCCCCCATTCATCTCCCCAGGGGAGAACCTGGCCAGTTGCCTGCAGGCGCAGGCCGAGGACGTGGCGGCAGCCACCGAGGTGGCCAGGACAGCGTTGGAGAGCTGGAGCAGACTACCCGGAGCCTCTCGGGCCCAGCACCTGACCAGGTGATGCAGCCGAGGTGTGGACTCCGTGGGGGTGGGGAGGACCTGAGAGCAAAGACTTCATTCCCCAGCATCACACTGAATTCACTGGCAGCTAGGGCTCGTGTTCCCAGCGTGCATCTGGGCCTTTAGTGGTTAAAACAGCCGTTTTCCACTGTGCTTCGGAGCGAGTAATGACAAAGCCTCTGTTATTCTCAGGGCTCCATGTCCCAGCTGCTCCTTGGGCTGGTGCAGTCCCAAAGCCCACTCTTGGGGCAGCTCGAGACAAGATTCCATTTCCCAAAATGTAGTCAAGGTCAGAGCTAAGCCCAGCGCCCCTGGGGGTTACAGGTGGCGAAGGTCACACGACTCCCTCAGGTGGTTGACTCACTGCGTTTCCCATAAGCCTCTGGGCCTTCCCCGCCTGCTAAATGGTGGGGACGCCCCGGGGTTTCATGTGGATTATCATAGTCCAGGTGTATGGGGCTCTTACCAGGCTGAGGGACACTGGGAAATGACCGTCCCCCTTGCTTTCTGCACAGACTGGCCAAGATGATCCAGAAGCACCAGCGGCTGCTGTGGACCCTGGAGTCCCTGGTTACTGGGCGGGCCGTTCGCGAGGTCCGCGACAGGGATATCCCACTGGCCCAGCAGCTGCTCCAGTACTATGCAGCCCAGGCATACACCCAGGAGGAGGCACTTTCAGGCTGGGAGCCCATGGGTGAGAAGCGGAAGTCCCAGCCCCCGGCCCCTCCCCACTCGCCACCCAGCGGCGCCTGTCCCAGCCCCCTTGTTCGTTCTTGCAGGAGTCATTGGTCTCATCGTGCCACACACGTTCTCCTTCCTGGAGATGATGTGCAGGCTTTGCCCTGCCCTGGCAGTGGGTAAGTGATGGGCCGGGGGCGGGGGGACTGGAGCTGGACCCCTGGGTCCTTGAGCTGCCGCCTCCTCCAGGCTGCACCGTGGTGGTCCTCGTGCCCCCAGCCTCTCCAGCACCCCTGCTCCTGGCCCAGCTGGCAGGGGAGCTGGGCCGATTCCCGGGGATCCTCAACGTGGTCAGTGGCCCCTGCTCCATGGTGCGTGTCCTGGCCTTCCAGCCCGGGGTCCAGAAGGTGGCCTTCTGCGGAGACGTCCAGGTATCTTCAGGGCTGGGAGGGGGATGGGACACAGCTAGTGGGCAGGAAGGCTCCTCCCCCAGCTGAACCCCGCTGGGCGTCCCTCAGGAAGGACGGGCCCTTCGGCAGACCCTGGCGGGCCTGGGTCCTGAGCTGGGACTGGCGCTGGGGGCCGAGTCCCTGCTGCTGCTGACGGAGGCGGCGGATGTGGACTCCGCCGTGGAGGGCGTCGTGGATGCGGCCTGGTCCGACCGCAGCCCGGTGAGACTTGTGTGCTCCTGTCCCCTCATGTCCCGGGGGTGTCCGTTCATGGGTCACACAGCCGTCTTCCCACCACGGAGCGTGTGGGACCCCTCACCTCGGGTTTCTGCCTCTCCGCGCCCGGCCCTCCTGGCCTTGCGGGGCTGGGGGCCTGTGTCACTTGTTCTTTAGGACGCCTCGTTTTTCTGAGCGTCGACGTCCCTCACTTTCCAATCTTAGTCTTCTTTCTAGTCACCAGCTTTCTGCAACCCCGCCGCCTGCCTGGGCCCTGGGGCCTCGGCCATGTCTCTCCTTGACCCTCCTCTGACCTCTGCATGTGTGTCCCCGAGTCTCAGCCCACTGTGGGGACCTGTCCCCCCTCTGCACAGAAGTCCTGATTTTTGCCCACCCCAACAACCTTCTCCTAACAGGGGGGCCTCAGGCTTCTCATCCAGGAGTCTGTGTGGGATGACACGATGAGGCGGCTCCGGGCGCGGATGGGGCGGCTTCGGGGTGGCCGAGGGCTGGACGGGGCCGTGGACATGGGGACCCGAGGGACTGCTGCGCGGGAGCTGGCCCAGCGCTACATGCTTGAGGCCCAGAGCCATGGGGCACAGGTGAGCCGGGGTGCAGAGCGGAGAGACCCAGGCTTGGGAGAGGAGGGGCTGGGGCCTGGACTCCTGGGCCCTCGGGGAGCAGGTGACTGCGAGTGGACCCCTCAGTCTGCTTCTCTTTGTCCCCAGGTGTTCCAGGCCGGTGACGTGCCCTCGGTCAGCCCGTTCTTTCCGCCAGCCTTGGTCTGCGACCTGCCCCCCGCCTCCCCGTGTGCCCACACAGAGGTGAGCCCTTCCCGTCCCAGATGTCCCATTCCATCCGCCCATCTGCACCAGACGTGGGCAGTGCCCCGCGAGCAGAGGCCCCTGGGTGACCGGCCGGCCTGCGTCTGGGGGCTGGAGACGGGTCCAGTAATGGTGGAGCATCCTTGTCCCCCTTCCAGGTACCCTGGCCCCTGGTCGTGGCCTCCCCATTCCGCACAGCCAAGGAGGCGCTGGCCATGGCCAACGGGACGCCCCGAGGAGGGAGCGCCAGCGTGTGGAGTGAGAAGCTGGGGCAGGCGCTGGAGCTGGGCTACAGGTCGGCCGGCATCCCCGGGCGTGGGAGGCGGCCTGTTGGCATGGCCCAGGCTTGGGCGCGGTGTCTCCCCCCTCCTGTGGGTCTCTCTCCCCACAGCCTCTCTGACACCGCCCCCATCAACTTCCTGTTTTTTTCTCTTGTGTCTCCCTCTCTGCCCACAGGCTCCGGATGGGCACAGTCTGGATCAATGCCCACGGCCTCAGGGACCCCGCAGTGCCCACAGGTGGCTGCAAGGAGAGCGGGTCATCCTGGCACGGGGGCCTAGACGTGAGCCACCCCTTCCCCCACCCGCCACCGTCACCGCCCCTTCGTTGACCTTGTGCCCTCCTTGCATCCTCTTGACACTGTCCCTCTTGTAGGGTATGTATGAGTATCTGCAGCCCTCAAGGACCCCTGCCCGGATGCCCTACTTCTGTGAGAATCTGAACTATGACACCTTTGGCCTTGCTGTCCCCTCAACCCTACCAGCCGGGCCTGAGACAGGGCCCAGGTGAGCTCAGCAGCAACAGCGCCCAGAATCTCTCGGGGTAGAGACGGGGTAAAGGGAAGTTGTGCCGGGCTTCCCCATGGACTGAGGAGGGGTCCTTAGAGCCACAGAGGGGTCCCCAACTCCTGCTGAGAATTCATTCTGGGTCTTACAGCCTCACACTCACCGCCCAGGCCTCATGAGACCCTTAGTTCTGCTACATGGAGGTCTGTGTTCTCCCAGTGACTCGGGGGACCAGGAATTCGGAGTCCCCCAAGAGGCTCACGGGAGCTAGAACGGTCCATCTGATAGAGTGGCACGTGGGCTCTGAGCTTTGGCCCCAGGGCCCACCCTCATGCCTCACCCTCCTCCAGCCCAGCACTCCCCTATGGGCTCTTCGTGGGGGGCCGTTTCCAGGCTCCTGGAGCCCGGAGTTCCAGGCCCATCCAGGATTCCCGTGGCAATCTCCATGGCTATGTGGCCGAGGGTGGAGCCAAGGATATCCGAGGTGCTGTAGAGGCCGCTCACCAGGCTGCTCCTGGGTAAGGGGGTGTTGCAGGGGAAAAGCCAGGGGTCGTGGGGCAGCAGAGAGTGGTCTGGGACTCCCAAGGACTGATGGGTTACGGGGTCTGGACCCCGAGGGCCAGTGGGCTGTGGAGTATGAGCTCCTGGGGGTGACGGGATCGGGGTCCAGACCCCTCACTACCCTTCCCGGGCAGATGGGCCGTGGGGCCCAGACCCCCTGAGAAGGGGCTGTGCAGAGAGGAGCACCTGGGAAGAGCCAGGACCAGGGTCCCAGCCCCTAAGGTGCGCTGCCCTCCCGCAGCTGGGCGGACCAGTCCCCAGGGGCCCGGGCAGCCCTGCTGTGGGCTCTGGCAGCTGCCCTGGAGCGCCGGGAGTCCGCCCTGACCTCGAGGCTGGAGAGGCACGGAGTGGAGTTCAAGGCCGCCAAGCTGGAGGTGGAGCTGAGCGTGAGGCAGCTCCGGGTGTGGGGGTCCCGCGCCCAGGCCCAGGGCCCCTCCCCGCAGGTGAGAAGGCTGTGCGGCAGGGCGGGCGGCCTGGAGCAGGTCAGAGCAAAGGCTCTGCAGTGAGCCGGAGGCTGCATGATCGTCAGCAAGTGGCCTCACCTCTGCACCTCGATTTCCTCATCTGTATAATGGGCATGTGGCCCGCTCCACAGAGCCGTGTTTCAAACTGTCATTAGAAACCCATTGCTGGGCCATGAAATCAATATAGTGGGTCGTAGCCATGATTTAAAAAAAAAAAAAAAGAGACTAGGATAGGAAATATAGGGTGCATCGTACGAAGTATTACATGATGTAACTTTTGTTTCATTTGTATACGTAACATCCAACCCAATACAGATACCGGACTGGTATAAATTGTGGGGTTTACTGAGGAAAGTGAGAATTCAGTGACTAAGGGGATAGCGCAGGAGCACTCAGAGATAGAAGTAATAGAAAGATACTGGGAAGATAGCAAGTCATTCGACCTGGGTCTCCTCCATAAGAGATAGGCAGATAGTTACACTTATAGGATGGTATTGACCTCGAGGAATAGTTATAAAGACTAAAGGAACAAAGCATTTAAGGCTCAAAAAATGTTAACTTGTCTAAGGCCACGCCTTCCTGAACACGCCTGATCTTCTCTGATCTCAGCAGCTAAGCAGGGTCCGGCCTGGTTAATACTTGGATGGGAGACCACCTAGGATGACCGGGTGCTGTAGGCTTTAAAAAAAAATGTTTGCTTATGGCTGGTTAGGAAGCGCACAAAAAGATGGAGAAACGCAAATCAAAACCACAATAAGATATCGTTATGCACCTATTAGAATGGCTGAAATTCAAAAGACTGACGATATCAAGTGTTGGTGAGGGTGCGGAGGAACCGGAACTCATACCCTGCCCATGGGAATGTACGTGGGACAGCCATTTCGGAAAAACAGTTCGGCAGTTTCCTAAAAAGTTAAACATACTCTTAACTTATAACCCAGCCGCGATTCCTATACGTTTACCTAGATAGATTTAATCTCTAGGTTTTAATTCAAGAGAAGTGACAGCATATATTCCTGCAAAGACGTATACAAATGTTTATAGCTGTGTCATTCATAAGAGCAGAAAACGAAGCAACCCAGATGTCCCTCAGTGGGTTAATAGATAAACAAAACATAGAACGTCCTTATGGTGGAATCCTGCTCAGCAGTCAGGGGTGAACATTCCACAACGTGGACGAACCCCAAAATGATTGTGCCGAGTGAAAGAAGCCAGATTTGTTTTTTTTAAAGAGTGTAGACTGGGTGATTCCGTATCGAGAAAATCCTAGAAGATACAGATTGTAGTGAGAGAAAGCAGGTAAGCGGTTGTCTGAGGACAGAGAGTCCAAGTAGGGGCAGAGGTTAAGGATCAGGAAAGGGGACAAGGACATTTGAGAGAGGACATTTGATTATGGGTGGTTTCATGGGCGTGTACATTCAAAACATCAGATTGTACCCTTAGAAACTTGCAGTCAAGTAAATGTCAATTACAAAGTTAAAAAAAAATAAGCATACACACAAAGGCAAACCCATATCCGCTCCACACTTTAGCTCATTTAACAGCAAATCTCTGAGGTAGGTACTATTATTATCCTTGTTAGAAAGATGGGAAACTAAGGCTCAGAGAAGTTAAGGAACTCACGCAAGGTCACACAGCTGGTGAGTGGTGGAGCTGGGACCTGAACCCAGACTGCCTGGCTCTGCACCATCACCTGGTTATACTATCGTGAGAGGACGAGATGGGGATGAGGAGGAAAGGGGCAGGTGGTGGAGGAGGCTTTGGGAGGACAGTCAGGCTCCCTTGTCCTGCCTTTAATAAACCTCCCACCTGTCCCCTGCAGGCAGCCGGGCTGAGAGGCCCCGTGCTCCGGCTTCGCGAGCCGCTGGGGGTGCTGGCTATTGTGTGCCCGGATGAGTGGCCCCTGCTTGCCTTTGTGTCCCTGCTGGCCCCCGCCCTGGCCTATGGCAACACTGTGGTCTTGGTGCCCAGCGGGGCCTGTCCCATCCCTGCCTTGGATGTCTGCCAGGTACAGTCAGTCACCTGCCTTCCTGCCCGCCTGCTCCTGCTCCCAGCAGCCCTTTGGACAGCACAGGGATGCCAAGTGCCCCAGGGCCTATGTGAAGCTTTGGCTTTCACCCTGGCCCCTCAGTAACCATGGTAACCCCAGTCCCTGCATCCAAGCCTTCACTCCTGGACCCAGCGACCCTCTTCTGCATACCACAAGCCTTCACCAGTCATGACCCCAGTCCCATTCCTGCCCGGAGCCCCGTAGTCACTCAGTCACCTACCCCCACTGCCTTCGAGGGTCTCAGACTCCTTCCCTCCCAACCCCGGGTGGCCCACTCTCTCTGTCCCCTAGGACATGATTACCTTGTTGCCGGCGGGCCTGGTGAACGTGGTGACAGGGGACCGGGACCACCTGACCCGCTGCCTGGCCTTGCACCAGGACGTCCAGGCCCTGTGGTATTTCGGTTCCGCCCAGGTACACTTCCTTCCGCCACCTTCTGTGCCTTCAATTCCACGAATAGGCTCTTCCTCTTCTGGGAACACGGCTCTGCTCCCTTAAAACTCCCGTTGCTAAGGGGGAAAGCTTTTTGGCTACCAGGTTCTGAGGTTGTGCCTCAGTTGCTAAGGAAGAGGATGTTCTTAGCAGCAAGAACCTGAGATCCTGCCCAGCCCAAAGACCTATGTAATGAACAACCCTTTGCTAAAAACCACACCCTAGCAACAGAATCCAAAGCCCAAGGGCCATCTTAAACCTCCTGACGGGAACTCATCAGCAAACATCAGAGGCCCCTGTGGA
Organism: Eidolon dupreanum; assembly: GCA_028627145.1. NCBI lineage: Eukaryota > Metazoa > Chordata > Mammalia > Chiroptera > Pteropodidae > Eidolon > Eidolon dupreanum. The sequence continues at coordinate 89,384,321 of CM053508.1, read as the reverse complement.
TGTGGGCTAACAGGAGGAAGTTCCCAGCTACAGAGGTCAACCCCGTTGCCCTCAGCTTCTGGAAGATTTGCTTGCGAGGAGCTGAGCATTATAGTAACGGCCTAGGACAGGCTGTCGTGCCCCTCCTCAATTGTAGCCCTTGTTGCCAAGGAAACAGTTGCCTATCAACCAAGCCCAGGAAGTGCTGACGCCCCCTCTTCCCCACGGCAGGGCTCGCAGTTCGTGGAGTGGGCCTCGGCCGGAAATCTGAAGCAGGTGTGGGTGAACAGGGGCCGCCCGCGGGCCTGGGATCAGGAGGTGGAGGGGGCAGGCCTGGAGCTTGAGCTGCGGGCAGCACGGACCAAGGCCCTGTGGCTGCCCATGGGGGACTGAAGCCCACGGGCCATCCACTCCATCTTGAACAGAAGAGAGTTTAACCCCAATAGACTCCAGATGCCTGGAACTTTCCTCCGCTTTTGGTTTCCGTGTCCTCAAATAAACTGACCAACCTTGGCTGTGCTTCTGCGGGAGGGAGCGAGTGTCACTTGGGGTCTGTCTGAGCTACTTGAGCTGCGTGACTGAGCAGCCCAGTGGGCTGGTTCCAGAACAGCACAGTGTTTGTGAAACAGACAGAGGGGACTCTGAGAAGCCTCGGACGGGGCCACAGGGCCTCTCGTGGCTTCTGGTCCTCTTTATTTGGTGGCTTCTGTTCTTTGGCGTTCTCTGCCTGTGCACTGCCTTGGAATCCGGGGCGTGCTGGCACGAAAGGAAACACGAGTAGCTCTGGCTCGAAGTTAAGTCCCAGGCTCCAGATGCTTGGACAGGAGAAAAAGGGATGCAGCAGCCGTTAGGAAAGTCCCTGGAAGCTCTGGATCCCATCTGTTGTTTGACGACTGCCCAGATCCCATGGGCTGAGTCAGTGTCCTTCCTATTTATTCCGCTTTCACCAGCTAAAGCCAACCAGGTGGGAGGTCAGTCTGCTGCCACCCAGACCGCGAGATGCTTGCAGCCGACCCCAGGAGAGGAAAGCTGATTGGCCAGGCTGGGTTAGGGGTCCACTTCCAAGCCCATCACCTCAGCCCAGGGGGCGGGACTTCATAGTTGATTGAGGCATCCAGCCAACGCATTGTTGCTGAGGGCCTACCATGAGCCAGGTGCACTGCTCCAGGTGCTGGGGAGACGCCCTTGAACAAGACAACCTGGCCTCATGGAGCTCGTGTTCTAGTGGGTAGAAGGTGTATGGGTTTTCTCTTCCTGCTGCGACTGATTACCACAAAGTTAGTGCCTTAAATGAAATGACACAAGTGTATTCTCAGAATTCTGAAAGGCAGAAGTCTGACGTGGGTTTCCCTGAACTAAATGAAGGTTGCGGGAAGGCGACGAATTTGTCCCAAGGGCACTAGGGAGCCTAGGAAAGTCTGAGCAGAGGAGGGGTGAGCTCAGCTCTAGTTGAAGGGCAGACACACCTTAAGGTGATATGCACTATACTAATAGAAGCTCATGGAAGCCACCCTACCCAGCCTGAGTGTGAGTGTGTGTGAGGTGAGGGTGAGCGGTGACAGAAATCTGTCCAGGGAAGGTGCTGTCTACATGGAGGGTTTTCCCCCCAGCTTTATTGAGGTATGATTGACAAAACTATATATTTTGGTTGTACATGATTTTTTAAGGTGTGCAGCAGGATGATTTAATATGCATATGCATCACGAAATGGTTACCACAGTCAAGTAAATTACGTAGGTCACCTCGTAAGTGTGTGTGTGTGCTGAGAACACTTAGGATCTACTCTCTTTGACGTGTACAGTCCAGAATGCAGTATGTTTGGCTATAACCCTCACGCTGTACAGTCCAGCTGTAGAACTTACTCATCTTCAGAATGAAAGCTAATATTCGTCTCTCTACTTCCCCACACCCTCAAACCCTGGCAACCACCATTCTACTCCAGGTCTCCCCACTTCCCCACACCCCCAAACCCTGGCAACCACCGTTCTACTCCGATTCTATGAGTTTGACTTTTTAAAATTCCACCTGTAAATGAGATCACATTGTATTTTATTTGTCTTTCTTCATCTGGTCTATTTCACTTAGCATAATGTCCTCCAGGTTCATCCATGTTGTCGCAAATGGCAGTGTTTCCATTCTACGGCTGATATTCCATTGTGTGTGTGTGTGTGTGTACACATATAAAAATCTCACATCTTTACTGGTTCGTCTGTCATTGGACAGTTAGGTTGTTTCCATGTCTTGGCTCTTATAAATAATGCCGCCAGTGAACGTGGGGGCACAGATACCTCTTCGCGATCCTGTTTGCATTTCCTTCGGATGTGTACCCAGCTGTGGGATTGCCGCATCATGTGGTGTTTTCAGTTTTATTTCCTGAGGAACCTCCAAAGTGGCTGCTGCATCATTTTCCATTTCCACCAACAGCGCACGGAGGGTTCCTTTTTTCCTCACCCTCGCCCACACTTGTGATCTCAAACTTTTTGATAACAGCCATTCTAACAGGTGGGATGTGGTTTATCTTGTGGTTTTGATTTGTATTTCCCCGGAGATTAGGTGATGAGTGATTGCATTCAGTCTGGAGGTATAATGAAGATCTGATTAGGATCCCGACGGGGGACCCCGGGCTCCAAAAAGATAAGTGTACATCCTCACCAGTGTGTGACCTTATAGGGGAAAATAGTTTTTGCAGATGTAATTCAGTTAAAGATCTTGAGATAAGATCATCCTGGGTTGTCCAAGCCTAAATCTAATAACCGATGTCTTTACAACAGATTGAAGACACAGAAGAGGACAAAGCCCCGTGAAGTGGGAGGCAAAGGTGGAACTCAGCACCCAGCCCCCTCCCCTTCCCTGGAGTGGGAGGTGGGAGGTGGGGGCTGGAAGCGCAGCACACCCAGTGCTCAAAAGGCCAACCCTCTAATCCTGAGATTGGTCTTTCCTGCCCAACCAGCCCCTCATCCTGAGTCACCTCATTAGCATAAGCTCAGGTGAGCTCAGGGGCCCAACAAAGACACTCCTATCACTTATCTGGGGAATTCCGAGGACTTGGGGGTTTTCTCTTCAGGGACAAAGACCAGGGGCTTTCTCTTTTATACAAGGATGATGAAGGAAAGCAGCCGGGACCCATTTATTCATTCATTTAGTAAGGTTGCGCACCTTCCCTGAGCCAAGCAAGGCTCTAGGCCCTGGAGATGCAGCAGGGTAAACAGACACCCACCGCGTTCCTTCCGGAACTGAAACCCAGGAGAAGTGCAAAGTGCATGGTGTGTCAGAAGGTGATAAGTGACAAGGGCGACACCAAAGCAGGGGTGCAGTTTGAAAAAGGGCGATAGGAGAAGCATTTGCCTGCGTGTTTGAGCAAAGGCCCCAATGAGATGGGGGGGTGAGCTGTGTGGGCATCTCGGGCGGGGGGGGGGAGGCGGCGTTCAGGCTGCGGGATCGGCGAGTGCAAAGGCCCTGGGGCAGGAGCACACCTGTCCCGGGCATGGGAGGAGGCGGGGCCAGAGGTCAGTTGCGTGCGGGCCGCGATGAGGACTTGGTCTTCATTCTGAGTGCGGTGCGAAGCGGGGCAGGGTTTGGAGCGGAGTAGGGAGATTTTCCCAGGCTGGGTGTGGGGACCAGGCTGAGGGGGTGCGGGCGGTGTCGAGGAGCCAGGTGAGGGGGCTACAGTGATATTCAGACCCCAGGGGATGGCAGCGGGAATGGTGAGAAGTGACTGGATTCTGGATACGTTCTGACGTTCGGCCAACGAATTTGCTGGTGGCCCGGGCTGCCCGGGCGGTGAGAGGCAGAATCGCAAGTCCACGCCAAGGCCCGCGGCGGAGGAGGGCGAGGAGGAGGTCAAGGCGAAGATGAAGGACTCGGGGCGACCCCCTTCGTGCCCTGTGTGCGTTGATTCTGAGACCCCAGTTCGAGCCCCAGCTCCCCATCCACTGCGCGTCCTACCCGGGGGATTCGGCCCAACCTCAAGCCCTCTCCGGCAAGGCGCCTTCCGTGGCATGAGCCGCCACCTGTCACCACCAGGTGGCGCCCCTGGCCTCAGCCAAATCCACCCCAGTTCACTATCTCCCCCCAAAATTTCCTTTCACTTTCGCTCTCTCGCTGTCACCCTGCCTGGCTGTCTCCACACCCAGTCGGGGCTAGCTTGGTGCGCGAGGAGAAATGGGCTCCGGGTCCCCGAGGGGCGGGGCTGGGGTCCCCCTCCTGGGACCGAGGGAGTAGGAGCGGGGGTCAGATTCATGGGTCCCTATCTTGGGGAGGGTTCCGGGGACCGGACGTCGGGGTTCTTAGAAGGGGAGATGCCGGGTTTTCACCATAACTGGGGCGCACGCAGGAAGCCCGAGGGAGAAGGAGGAGGAAACTTAGCCACATCAAGGGGCCAAGGGAGGGGCGGGGAGGTGAAGAGGCGGGCGAGGAAGGGGCTGCGGTGTAGGTGTCCGACACTCGCTCTTCTGTCCCTTCCAAGATCTGGCCACAGGCATGAGGGGCCCCTGGCCGAGATGATAGTGTTGGCGCCAGCCTGGAGCCCAACCGTGCGTATTCCGGGGACACGAGGAGGGGGAAAGGCAGGCAGGACAGTGTCGCGACGGGCCGAGCTGAGAGGGAAGATGCGCGGGGGCGGGAGAGCCGGGCAGAGGATGAACAGCAGGTGGGCGAGGTGGACTGAGGCGGGGGGAGATGGAGACAAATGGGGGTAGGGGAGACGCGGGCGGGTGAGGGGGACAGGGCAGAGGGGGACAGACAGGGGTGGAGGAGATGGATGGAGGCGGGGGAGGTGGACAGCGGTTGGGGAAGGAAACAGGAAGGTGAGTGCAGATGCAGGACCTGGAGAGAGACGGGAGCATAGAAGGGCATAGGGTGGACACAGAAGAGAAGATGCCGGGCAGAGGCCAGCGGACACCGAGCCCCACGGGCCAAGTTGGGAGATGGGGACAGAGAGAGATGGGGCGAAGGAGGCTGAAAACAGCGTGGGACCGGAGCGGGGAGAGCTAGGGACGGGGGTCAGACGTGGGCAGACGGGAGCCGGACTGAGGAGGGTGCTGAGAATGAAGGGGGGCAGCGAGCAGGGGCCAGGGCGTTGCCTGGGCTGGGGGTGCGGCGCCGACAGGGCTGTGCGCCCCGCCCCGCAGACCTCCCTGCTGCTGCTGCTGCTGCTGCTGCTCAGCCCCGGCCTTCGGGGGACCCCCGACTGCTCCTTCCGGCACAGCCCCATCTCGTCCACCTTCTCGGACACCATCCGCAAGCTGGTGAGCCGCGCTCCTCCGTCGCCCCTCCCGCCGCCCTGTCCCAGGCCCGCGTTCTGTGGCCGGGTCTGAGTGCCCCCGTCCAGGGCTCTGTCTTTGTGGCTCCCTGTCCCCCACTTCCCTGGGTGTCCACAGTTCTGCTTCTTCCCGTCTGCAGCCTGGCCTGACCCTTTTTCTCCCACAGTCTGACTACCTGCTGCAAGACTACCCGGTCACGGTGGCCTCCAACCTGCAGGACGTGAGTCAGGGTGGGAGGGGCCCGGGCGGAGGTGGGAAAGAGGCTCGAGAAGCACCGCCCTTCAGGGGACCGGGCCACTGCGCCAACCCGGCCCCCGCCCGCTCAGATCCAGGAGTCCGGGCCCCGGCCCCTCCGCCCTCCTCCCTGCGGCAGGGACCCGGAGCTGCGGCTGTCTCTCCCCCAGGACAAGCTCTGCGGGGCCTTCTGGCGCCTCGTCCTGGCCCAGCGCTGGATGGGACGGCTCAAGACGGTGGCTGGGTCCCAGATGCAAAACCTGCTGGAGGCTGTCAACACCGAGATACACTTTGTCACCTTATGTACCTTCCAGGTCAGCCTGAACTTGGGGGACAAGTGAGGGGAGCGAGATGTCTTCCTAGGGAATGGGAAGCGAAGCTCACCTCGGCCTTACTGGAGATTTCTTTTGATGGAGCAACTCAAGAGAGGTGGAGCTGGGACCCCAGTCCCCCTGGGGGCCCATCCCTGAGCCCTAACACTTCTCTGGGCACCGGAGGATGGTGAAGGGCCTGGGCCCAGTGCATGAATCTCCGGCGTATTTCTCAGACTCTGCTGCAGGGCTTTGCTAAGGGGCTCTCTCCCCAGCAGCCAGGAGAAGCAGGGGATCTAAATGCCCTCTGCACCCAGGTCTCCCCCTGCCGTTGCTAGGCATTGCTAAGGATGCTTTTCCCTAGCAACCAGGGGAGGCAGGGCGCCAGGCTCTCCCCCTGAGATCCAGGCCTGGCCGGGCCCCGTCACTGGGCATCACTGGGCAGGGGAGGCCCTTGGCCTGAGGTGATGGGGGCGGCGCGGTGGTGACGTCTCCCTCCCCTGCCCCCAGCCCCTCCCCAGCTGTCTTCGCTTCGTCCAGACCAACATCTCCCACCTCCTGCAGGACACCTCTGAACAGCTGCTGGCCCTGAAGCCCTGGATCACCCGCTGGAATTTCTCTGGGTGCCTGGAGCTGCAGTGTCAGCCCGGTAAAGCCCCCAGCCCCCCAGCCCAGCCCCTCCTCTTCACCCTCACAGCCCCTCACGCCATCCCCTTGGGGTGGCCCAGTCCCCACCAGCTCCTGTGGGCTGCATTCCCTCAAGTTCATTCCCCGTTCCAGGACTCAGTTTACTCATCTCTGACAAGGGCCGACAGTCCCTTCCTGTTCGTCTAAGGCGACCCTGTGCCCTAGCAATATGAGGAGAATCTCATTGATTAAGTACATATTTTCTAGTAGCCATTTTTTTGAAGTTTACAAAAATATAAATTTACTTTTTTTCAGGATTTTTATATTCTATCGACCTTATCAGTTATTATTCAGAGTCTTTCTGTCCTCGGACTATTTGTCTACTAAATCTGTCAGGTTCTGAGAGAATAGTTAAAGAAAACTCACTCAAAGTGGATTTTTCCTCAATTTCTCCCTGCATTTCCAATATTTTTCATTTATATGTAGCTTCATTAGTCATTTGTATGTACACTGCTGCTATTCATTTACTCAGCCAAGTTTTATTAACCTCCTCCCTGGTGCCTGGCACTGGTGACACAGCACAGGACAAGGTCAAGTCCGTGCACATGTGGGACACACGAGCTAATCAGGACACAGACAATAAACTTGTAAAGAATCAAATAAACAGGAAAATATCTGAGTGTAAACAAGCCCTGTGCAGGCAAATTAAAACAAGTCGATGGAATCACAGTCTGAGGTCGTTGAAAAGTCCCTAAAAGCTGGGAAAGGGGAACAGCCAGCACAAAGGCCCCGAGGTGGAAACCTGCCTACAGGAAGACTCAGAGGGTGGGACGCTGGGGTACAGAGGGACCAAAGGGGGCCAGATGGTGTGGGGCCCTGTGGGCGATCAGACCTTCACACGTTGTATCTTTCATTGTTTATTATCTATTCGTTCATTCATCCAAATATGTAATTTATGTAAATTAAACTCTGATAGTATTATTTAGTGAGCATTAAGTAGTGGATCTTGGCAAATAAATACGACAGATAAGTGTACTGTTCCCTAGATGCAGCTCACGGACTGTTAGGGGATGAATTAAAAATAAAGCGATATAAAAGCTCTAGAAATATTTGTTCAGTTATAAAACAATGCAGCCTTCCTACGTGCCAGACCCCGTCCCAAGCTCTTTCTGCACATGCGCTCATTTAAGCTTCGTGACAACCTTATGAGGCAGGTGTAGTGATGGCCCCCATTTCGCAGATCAGGAGACTGGCACAGAGATGATGGCAGCCCACCCAAGGTCACACAGCCAGCACCAGGAAGGTCTTTTCTTCCCTGGCCTCGCCCTTCTCCTTGGTCACACAGCCCCCTCTCTGCCCTCAGACTCCTCCACCCTGCTGTCCCCAAGGATCCCTGGGGCTTTGGGGGCCACAGCCCCGCCAGCCCCTCAGGCCCCTCTGCTGCTCCTCCTGCTGCTGCTGCCGATGGCCTTCCTGCTGCTGGCCACCATCTATGCTGTCTGGTGCCTGTGCTGGCGAAGGAGGAGGCAGGGGACGCCCTACCTTGGGGAGCAGGTGAGCCAGCAGGGGAGACGGAGGGGGTAGGGAGGGCTGAGGGCATGGCCAGAGGCCCTAGTCACCCAACTATGGCTGACCCTGTAGGGGCTGCAGGTGCCTCCCGTGCTGCCCCTGTAGCTGGTGGCCAAGTGACTGATCTCTAGATGCGGACTCATCTAGAGTCTTCACCAAGCTGAGGAGTCTGGACTTCCTCTGTGTGTATGTGTGTGTGTGTGTGTGTGTGTGTCTGCACGTGTGTGCACGCACCTGTCAGCAGGGGAGGGGTAGGTCAGCTCTGGATGCAGGGAGACCCCTCTGGGGCCACGAGGGGCACAGGCTGGAAGAGAGACTGGATACCAAAGGGGAAGCTGGGTGAGGGTCCAGGGGGAGAGGACAAGGGCTGAGCCAGACTGGGACCGTGGAGATGGGGAGGAGGGGACGAGCAGAGTCAGGACTCAGGGATCAGGAGGGGCAGACTTGGGGAGATGGCGGCACAGATGACCCTAGGTCTGGCCCAGTGACTGGATGGACAGAGGGCGACCTGGAGGAGGAAGGAAATTAAGGCAAGGCGGCAAGCTCAGTGGGGACCCGTGGGCGTCAGGGGCTCCTGGGGAGGAGTCTGCAAGCCGAGAGGGAGCTGCCTCCTGGAGCGGGCAGAGGGGCCCCTCCAGGTGTGAAAAAACTCAGGGTGCTCCAGCCTGAGGTGGCTGTTGGTGGGGGGTTGAAAAATGCCACAGACGCCAGGCAGGGGAGCTGCGGCTAGGTCCTGAGCAGAGCAGCAGCAAGCCATGGGAGGCGTATGATGGAGGAAGGGACCTGGGATCAGGTGTGGGGGCTGGGGGCAGGTGAGTCAGCGGAGAGGAGGGAGCGAGGCCTCAGAGGTTTCCTGACAGCAAGAAACATTTTGCAGGAATCACGTGCACCCGTAGCACCGTGACATGGGCCTTGCGCTGGGGCTGCCACACGCTCACTCGCTTAACTGAGAAGCTGGTTCGATTATTACCCCCCCGTTTCACAGAGGCTGAAACCGAGGCACAGAGAGGTAAATAATTTGCCAGAAGACACACAGCGCATGAAGGACAGAGCCCAGATCTGACTGAACTGTCTGGTTCTGGCACCTGTGCCTTTCGCTCTTCTGCCTCAGTTTCCTTATCTGTACAAAAGACTAACAATAGTCCTTCTACCATTGCGTTGTCTAGAAGTTAAGTGAGACGACACATGCAAAGCCTTTAGGGTGACACCGTCCAACGGATATAGAACACAAGAAACGCAAGTGATTTTAAAATTTCTAATGGCCACATTAAAAAAAAAAAAGCAAAAGGGACCGGGTTCCTATATTTTTTTTACTTTTTATTTTTCAATTTGAGTTGACATTTAATATTATTTTGTATTAGTTTCAGGTGTAAAGCAGAGCAGTTAGACATTTATATAATATTACTATATTATATAATATCATATAATATGTCATATAATATTACTATTATATAAGTATTACTAATACATCTGGCACTTTACGTTGTCATTGCAACACTGTTGACTATATTCTGTATGCTAGAAACAGGTTACTTTAATATCTTTTATTTCACCCCACTATCCAAAATATTGCCATTTTAACATGTAATCAATATTTTAAAAAATTATTACTAGGATCCTTTACATTTTTTCCATACCGACTCTTCAGAATCCAGTGTGTACGTATGTATGCTACCCTCACGGCGCACCTCAATTCAGAGGCTAAATTTTTATCAGAAAAACTTGATCTGTACTTAGATTTCATGGAATTTACAGTTGCTGAAGTAGAGTCACCTGTTCAAGGTGTTTGAAACATACACAAGTTTTCCAGGAAGGATGTTTGGAGGATGTCTCTAAATGTAATGATTTTGCATTTCAGAACTTGTTTCTGAACAGAAATTTTTATCGATTTTTTTGTAAGTAATAATACATCGAGAAGTTTTCCTCCCGCCAGTGTCCCTGTCCAGCACCCTGTTTTCTCGCCCGCCCAATAACCTCGCTATTAAAGTTAAAATCAGGGAAAATTAAAAATTCTGATGCACTGGCCACGTTTGGAGGGCTCAATAGTCACGTGGCTGGGATGGCGGCTGTGGTGGAGAGCACAGATCTAGGACGTTGCCATCACCTGAAGCCCTCCTGGACAGCGAGGCCCGCACTCGGAGTGAGTGCTGGCTGTGCGTGACCTTGATTTCTAAGTCCGGGCGGAGCCCTGAGCTTCCTACTTTCCTCTCTGTCCACGGATCTTCAAACGGCCCATTGAGACAGACACATCTATCATCCCATTTTACAGAGGAGGACACTGAGGCCCAGAGAGAGGAGTCACCCGCCAGAGGACACAGAGCCGGGACTCGGAGGAAGTCAACTAGAGACTGGTCCCTTCCTCCGCAGCACTGCCCCTGTCACTCTCTCCCGAGGATGGAGGCAACGCCAGCACCCAGCGCCGGCCCCAGCCCCACCTGCCCCCCTCTGTACAAAGCCCTTGTCCCCAGGAAACTGTATATAAATCAGCCTTTTCTACCAGCTCTGGCCAGGCCTGTCTGTGGATGGGACAGGGTGTGGACGGGGCAGTTTGGATCGGAGTCTTAGTTTTTCAGCTAATGCAATGAATGTTTCGTTTGAAACCTGGTTTCTGAGACTTCATGGGGTCCAGGCCCGGTACCGGCCCCGGACGGGAATCAGAACCAGCTCAGCCCTCGCGGGGCTCCAGACATGGGACACAGCCTCAGTACATGATGATGGCGCCCTCGGACACTGTAGGGGCCCCGAGGGGGCACCTGAGCCAGTGCAGGCCGCCACATGCGCTACATACAGCCTGCTGTCGCTTGAGGGGTTAAAGACGCTTCTCGCTAACACCGCAGGCAGTTTGCGCGAGAAACACAGGAAACCCCTCAAACATATGGAGGCCGAAGCTGGAAGGCCCCACCCCACGTGATCTCTCGCCCCGCACAATCATGGGCGGTGCAGGGCGCTGGGAACGGTTCCCGGATTGAACAATCAGGAGACGACCCGCCTTCTAAAGGGGGGGGTGGGAACTCCATGCGCACGCTCACGACACTGGCCAATGAAACGACGGGGAGGTGCTCACGTGTCCGCGTCACGTCACTTCCTCCGCCCCTGTTTCAAGGGATAAGAAACCCTGCGCCTACGCGTCTCTCTTTCCCCGGCGGCTGCCGAAGATGGCGGAGAGTCAGGTAGGTTCTCTGCGCGGGCCGGCGCGGCGTGGGGTGCAACCTGAAACGGGGTTGGTTGCCTTCTCCCTTCGCACATGTGTAGTGAAGCCTCCGCGCCATAGCTGAACGAAACGGGGAGCTTCTGGGTTAAGAGGAGTCCGTAATGGGGAAATAGGAGATAATGGGACTCTGTGCCCAGAGCTGGGTGAATGCGGCATCATCATTCCTCCGCGAGCGGCGAGGATGGGGCTTACAGCACCGGGAGAGCAGCTTTAAAGTTAGTCCTCGTTTACCGTGTTTTGGGCCGGGCTTTGGCCGATCGGACCCGGGCGTCCCCATCGCTGGGGGAGCACGTGGGAGGCGGCTGCATTGGGCTGCGTTCTGCCCAAGGCGGAACCTCTCGTGGAGCGGGAATGAGGGTTCTCTTGCAGCTCTGGGCATTTTGGTGCGAAATCTGCAGTGGAACGAGAGATCTCTTGCTTTATGGGGCTTTCAGGAACGCATTGCTTTTCGTTCGTTTTTGGTGGGTTTAATGGATCCTTTGAAGATCCATTGCTAGAAGTTGGAGTCATAAAAAGCTCCACAGCCCTGGGGACATCCTGTGTCCCTAACTACTTGAAGCCCACAGTGAAGACAGCAGGAGCTTATCTCACTCTTCTGGCTTCTTCTCTAACTAACATACATGAAGGAGGGGATGTCTGATTGAAGATCTGGAAGTCAAGTTTGGAGCAAAAGAGAGATGACTTTCGTTCTTAATGAAGACGCTTTAGTCTGGACATAAAAATTCCTGCCTTTCAAGCAGCCAAGATGTAAAAGTTACTACTCTGTTCACATTTGTATTTTTGGCTTCTTCCGTAAAGTGAGCCTTGGTCCCTAGTTCCGAGGTCTGATAGGCATCCTGGGGAATAAGGTAAAACAAGTTATTTCTTGGGGTGAAGGAAACTGCAGGTGCCTCTAAGCCCTCCCACCCTATCTCCAGCAGGTCCTGGTGCTCGATGGCCGAGGCCATCTCCTGGGCCGCCTGGCGGCCATCGTGGCCAAGCAGGTACTGCTGGGTAAGTGCGCTCTACCTGTAGCTCCCCCAGTCATGAGCTCCGACCAGAGGTCAGTGATGAGCAGCAATCACCATCTTTCGTTTGAGTCTCACGACTATGAGATCAACCCCATGCACCGCTCTGAGACCTACCGTCTGCTCCCTCCCATGGGGCTGGGGGCTGTGGGATTAGAAATTATTTTCTGTCGGGCTAACATTCAGGCATGGATCCGGCTCTGCCCATTACTGCTCTGTGCCTTGGGGGTGTTCCCCCTTGGGTCCTCAGCAGTAACTGGGCAGGTGAGTGGTTAGGTGTAGATAGAGCCCTCGGGTGGCTCTTCTTGACCTGTATCCTCCATGGTTACCTTTCTCTAGGCAGGAAGGTGGTGGTGGTGCGCTGTGAGGGCATCAACATTTCTGGCAATTTCTACAGAAACAAGTGTAAGTTCGGGTGTGGGAGAAGGGCTGGAGAGGGTTGATTTGGGAGGTGCTCGGTCTCTAGGCTCCAGCAGTGACCCCACCAGTGGCTGGAGGTTCTAAGGTGGGTTCTGGAATGGGCCCTTGGGAGTGTGGGTGTGTGTCGCATGTAGTCAGCATTTGCCTGGGGATCATGGGGCCTCACGTTCTCTTCCCAACAGTGAAGTACCTGGCCTTCCTCCGCAAGCGGATGAACACCAACCCCTCCCGAGGTCCCTACCACTTCCGGGCCCCCAGCCGCATCTTTTGGCGGACCGTGCGAGGTGAGCTGGGCCTGAGGACTTCAGGTGTTGACAGGGTGGGTGGCCAGTGATGAGCACTTCTCCCACTCGTGTTTGAGTTTCCCAGCCATGAGATGACCCCACATGCACTACCATCTGAGGCCACCCGTCTGCCTGCCTTTGTGGGGGTCCTTGTGAGCTCCACTGAGCAGGGCTTCTGTCCCTCTGCTCACAGGCATGCTGCCCCACAAGACCAAGCGGGGCCAGGCTGCCCTGGACCGTCTCAAGGTGTTTGATGGGATCCCGCCTCCCTATGACAAGGTGAGCGTGACCGGGCCCCCTACCCCCAGTGCAGCCTTCACATGTCTGGCAGTGTCCATGATGACCCACGGTTACCTACATTGTTTGATCCTCGTGAGAACAGCGCTGGCTGAGACACCTGCCCCAGCCAGGCCTTTCCCTGTCTTCCTCGCTCCAGGTCCTTAAGCTCCTCTCCTTCCCTAACAGAAAAAGCGGATGGTGGTTCCTGCTGCCCTCAAGGTCGTGCGCTTGAAGCCTACGCGGAAGGTGAGTTGTGGGTTACACAGTGGGCTAACTTAGGGACCTCGGGCCCACGGCAGGGCGGGAGGTGAAGTTGAGGTCCCCAAGGCTGGCACATGATGGCTTTTTCTCACGATGGTCTGCGGATGCCACTGTGGGCACTGCCGATAACGCCAATGGCTTAGCTGATGCCAAGAGGAGCACGGGGTCCTTAGGGATGGGGTCTGTCTGCTACAAACTCGATGAGACAAGTTGGGTTAGTAAATTTCCAGAATCCTCCTAAGGCAGGTTATCAATCTCTCGTGGCCGCCCTTGCCCTGGTCCAGGCTCTGTTTCTTTACAACTTCTTTCTCCCCGCCCCCAGTTTGCCTATCTCGGGCGCCTGGCTCATGAGGTTGGCTGGAAGTACCAGGCAGTCACGGCCACTCTGGAGGAGAAGAGGAAGGAGAAGGCCAAGATCCATTACCGGAAGAAAAAGCAGCTCATGGTGAGGATCGGCTGGGGGTGAGGGGTCGGCACACACCACAGTCCTCGGTCAGGCAGGGCTGCGCAGGCAGTGTTTCCTAACGTGATGGCCCTTGTTGTTCCTCAAGGGCTCTGCCTGAGGCCCAGCCTGGAGTGTGACTAGTGGGATGGAGTCACTGGGGTGAGGGTGGCCCCAGGCAGCAGCCACTGACCACGCGCTGTCTCAACCCCACAGAGGCTACGGAAACAGGCTGAAAAGAACGTGGAGAAGAAAATTGACAGATACACAGAGGTTCTCAAGACCCATGGACTGCTGGTCTGAGCGCAATAAAATTGACACTTATTCCTCATGCCTGGCCTGGCCTGCCCTTCCTCCATCGCCGCCCTAGGATGTAGGGGCCCCCAGGGGCTGCTTTCCAGGGTCCACAGGCAGCCTGGGCCTTAGTCACTACTGTTTAAGAAAAGCCCATTGAAAAGTTGCAGTGGTTCTAAACTGTGCAGATCTCATTTGTGACCTCATTCACAAAAGTGTTAAGAAATGACTTGGAACAGTTCAGTTTTGCGCATTTGCAGCTTAGCTGAATGACAAGTCTATGCATCCCAGACGGTCAGGTGCTATGCTCTATACTCTGCAGCTGCTAGGATGTGAGGGAACGCTTGGGGGCAGGCCGAGCCCGGTGTTTCAAGGGTACGTGCACGTCCTGGGACAGCCCAGGAGTCGCAGGCTTGCCCTTGTGCTTTCCCTGTACCTTGTGATCAGAAACAAATAAATTATCTTTACAGAAATTTGGTGTCTGCAGTGTGTGTCTGCTATGGAGGCAGACCCAGGGGAGCAGGCCTTTGGCAAAAAAGGGGCAGAGGGGACTTGAACAGTAAAACTGGTCATGCTGGAGTCCTTCACAGATAAATGAGTAAATGCTGCTTTATAACGTGTCATTGGTGGAGAATTAAACTAGAGATTTGCCTGATTTCTCAAAACCAACTGGCCTGTGGTACCTGATGTTGCCTCTAGTTGACAAAGCTGCCTCAATCTTCAGCTGCAAAGTAGGGGATTGCCAGCATTATAAAGTTGTCCCCCACAGGGTGTGGACTATTCCAGTCTTCTGCCACGCTAGGGGGTCTGTACCATGTAAAGAAAATCGGCAGGAAACATTTTGTGAGCTTCAGTAGGCTCTACAATGGATGGACTATTTCCTGAGCTCATAATCCTCACCTGTAAGACGGCATGGTTGATTTGCCAGGGTGAGTCCCTAGAAGGGTGAAAGCATTTGGTAGGTAACAAGCCCTTCACAGTTAACCCTTAGTCACCTCCATCAGAACCTGTCTCCATTCCATTGAAGTTGCCTAAAAGGCGTTAGACCCCCATACCACAGGAAACTGGCTTGACAGGTAAGCAGGTCTGCCCTGAAAAGGAAGCTAGATTCATGCTGCCACTTGGATTGGTGGGCAATGCTTAAAAATTTTCTAACTTAGAAGTTCAATATTCAAATGCCTGACCCACAAAGGAAGCCGGTTGATGAGACATTTTACTACAATTGAGGAGCAAGTTAGAACTTGACATTCTATTGTGTCTAATCTTCCCAAAACATTCACAGATAGCCCTGGCTTTGGTTTCCTCAGGATCATTAGCACATGGGCAGTGTCTGAACCCCTTCTGGGGCTCCGGCTCCCCAGGGAGCTGCCTCCAGAAGAGATCAAAGGTACGGAGAATTTCATTCTGAAGTACGGGAACACTGCATGTCAAATCAGCCCAGGGGAAGCACAATGAGTTAAGTCTGGCTTTATAAAACTGTAGGTCTTCCCACTTCAAAAGACCATTACAAAGATGAAGACAAGCCACAGACTGGGAGAAGATACTAGCAAATCATTTCACTTGTGAACTTGTATCCTGAATATATGTTTTTTTAGTCAGTAACAGACAAACCAAGTAAAAATGAGACACAGATTTGAATAGTCATTTTACCAAAGAAAGCTCCCAGATGGCCTCATAATGAGCCCATGAAGAAGATAATCACATTTGACATTAGAGAACGCACGTAAAATTGTGCTGACGCTTAATCCTCATGTAGGACAAAAGAAATCGAGCTCAGCCAACCACAGGAACATTTCAAAGCTCTAGCTCCATCTTGCCTAACTGCCCACCACCGAAGCACCCTCCAAGATAGGGGTCCGCAAGCTCTGAGCCACGGACTGGTACTGGTCTTGACCTGCTAGAAACCAGCTGGTGAGCGAGGGAAGCTTCATCTGCATTTGCAGCCGCTCCCTAGTGCCAGCATCACCAGAGTTTCTTTGAGAATCTAACGCATGATGACCTTCTCGAAGGAGCTCTGGTGCCAAAACGGTTGGGGACCTCTGCTCCAAGGGCATGTGGGCGTGCCAGCAACAGGCCATAAGGGCGGGTCTTGTTTTAATAGGTATCTTTGTATTCACTGGGGAGGACAAGCATCTCCAGGTGTAGTAATGTAGGGAGGAGGCGAGAAAATTAAAATGTTAAGCCACATTTAGAGACTGCAGTGTGCTGATCAGCTCTGTGGCCAGGCCGGGAGGAGTCTTCAGAACAAAGGAAGATGTCTGCGTGGATTGCTAACAGCCCATTCCCCGTTCCTGTGAAGGGGAAACAGGAACCAAGAGTCCTTCCATAAGGCTAAACCGAGAAGAACCTAATGATTAAAAGGCTGGGAACTGCCAGCAGGCTTTTTACTCTACATATTCTTACCTTTTCACGCTACATAGTCTTCCTCTT
This sequence comes from Eidolon dupreanum, assembly GCA_028627145.1. Taxonomy (NCBI): domain Eukaryota; kingdom Metazoa; phylum Chordata; class Mammalia; order Chiroptera; family Pteropodidae; genus Eidolon; species Eidolon dupreanum. Next base: position 89,367,712 of record CM053508.1, on the reverse strand, counting down.
CCTCACTGTATGTCCATATCAAAGGAAATGGATTAAGTCTTCAAAACAACACAAGAACTGAAGAATGATATGTAAACTGAATTCCCTGACACTCCCCCCACCCACACACACTATCTTCTTTCCAAGTCTCTCTTAATACCTCTCAGTGTCTTCATTCTCACTCTCTGCCTCTGAGAGAGGAGACCTTACTCTGTGGAATGTTACCCCTTTTCTAATAAACTTTCCTTTTGACTCGAACTTTGGTGTTTGTGTTGAATTCTTTCTTCGATCTCCATCAAAGGACCCTCTTGTCTCAGTACAGGGCTTGAGGCAATTTGCCCTGTCTCGCATCACCAGCATTTGCATTCTTTCTGGGAAATGTCTGTGAAATCTGGCAGTCTGAGAAACATTCCCTTTAGAGGTAATAACTAGAGTTTGCTCAAGTTTATTATTGGATACCAAGGCTGTTCACAATGCAGGTCAAAAAAATCAACGTGGTGGATTGTAAACAGCAATAAAAATAGGATAGATATGGAAAGGAAAAAAAATGGCGTATTGCAGGAAGGAAAAGAAAGACGTAAAAGTTAGAAAGGGAAAGACAGGGAGGGAAGAAGAAGAAGAGATAAGGGGAGAGAGAAATGTGTCCGATCACAACATAGAATGTTATTTCCTATAGTGCGTTGGGTTCGAAAACGTTTAAAAGCTAACAACCTAAATATCTCCAAACCGCCCCCAACCCTTCAGAGTCAAGGAGTATTTCTTTGTTTTTCCCTTATCATCAAAATCTCACCCGTTACTCTGAACGGTTTGCAAAATAGTGAGCATTAAAAACCAGAGGTGAACACACACCCAATCCCGCCACCTGGAGATGTAAACGACTGGGCGAGAGTTTTCTCACGCTTTTTTCTAAATGACTTTTATATATAGGTGAGCACACATTATACATAACAATGGTGGATCCTGATTTTTAAAAAAATCTAAAATATACTTTCCAAGTCATCCGAAAACTCTAGGAATTACTTTTTTTCTTCAAGAAATAAATTATAAATCTAGTACAGTACTGGGGGGAAGACAAGGTTCTAAAACAGGAAATGAAAAGTCCCCATTAGTGCTATCCCAGAGGATTGGCTACAATTTAAAATGATTCAAAATTCACAAAAGTAATAAGTATGAAAGAAATTTAAACAAACTTTCAAGTGATTTATTGATTTATTGTAAGACTGTAACATTTGTATTTCACATTCTGCACTACACGTTAGCGCAGTGTGGCTATTTAACTGTAAATCTAATAAAACAAGTTAAAAATGCAGGTCCTTAGTGGCTGGCTACCGTGTTCAACAGCTCAGAGAACATCTGTCAAAGCGGAAAGTTCTACTGGTCAGCGCTGTCACAGTCAGAAAATCAGCAGAAAGGCTGTTTTCCTCACTAACCCACTGACTGGGGATGAAATGGGACAGAGACGAGAACGACTTTCATTCAACTTCAAAACTCTCCTGAGTAGCGCCCAACCATGACGAATGTCGCGGCGTCGCTGTGCATGCTTCGAAAATTGTGCGATCGCCCACCCCGCAAAAAGATGGCAGCCACCCCATCCCGTTCGAATCCCGTAGGGACACCGCCGCGCAGTCCCCAAAGCCCACGTGATCTTACGCCCCGCAGAACCATGAGCGCCTCCTTATAAATCTCGCGATAACGTAGGCGGGCTCAATGCTGGCCACGCCTTCCCAGTGCGGGACTATCGCGAGACGAGTGTCCGCGGTTTCGCGCCCTTCTGACCTTCGCCATCATGGTGGCGTCGGTGCCGCCTCCCAATCGCCTGCTTGGTTAGGGCTGTCCGTCGGTCAGAGTCGAGCCCCAGGCACCGCCCCCGAACCGTGCTCCCTCCGCCCCTTTTCGTCACTTCCTTTCTCGCCCCTGCGCAGTCGATAAGGAAACCCGGGCGCCGCCGCGGCTTTCTTTTTTTCAGGCGGCCGTGAAGATGGCGGACATTCAGGTGCGGGTTCGGGGCGGAAAGCGGCACCCCGTGCCCCAGTTGGGGGGTTAATTACGAGCGACCCCGATTTCCCGGGCATTCATTCGGGAGACAGCGCGTGTTTTTACGTTTTAACAGTTTTCTTATATTCAGGGTGTATGGGGTGGGTGGTTTTCTGGAGGCCTCGGGCCTTCAGAGTTATATATAAGGAATGAATCCTGGGTGGATATCTATGTCTTGGACAATGAGCCTTGCTGAAAGGTGCGTCCAGGGTGTTCGAGGTTTGATTCTGTATCTCCGGGTTTTAAGGGGTGAATTTCGCAGGCGACGGGAGAGTGTTATAGAGCATAGATGCCGACCTACCCTCGACTTTAGAATTGAGTCTGAATTACAGGCAATTTTGAGTACGAGTGTTTTAGGAGATAATGTGGGGCGGTAGGCCTTGGAGGCCAGCGTCTGGGCAGTAAAATGCTGGAGAGGATGGGATCTCGGGGTTCCTTGGAAGGTTTCCAGCCCCGGTTGCTGCCTGCTCCAGGCTTACGAGCTCACCGGCTTCCTCCTCATCCCTGTAGACCGAGCGTGCCTACCAAAAGCAGCCGACCATCTTTCAAAATAAGAAGAGAGTCCTGCTTGGAGAGACTGGCAAAGAGAAGCTTCCGCGGTACTACAAGAACATCGGTCTGGGTTTCAAGACGCCCAAGGAGGTACGGGGACCCTTAAAGATTTGCGACCCCTGTCTCCCTGCACGTTCGCCCAAGCTGAGTCACCCTGCCTACCTCGGAGTAATTGCTCAGAGGGCTGCTGGGAACTGTAGTTTGTTTCCCTAGGGCCACACCCCCTGTTCTCTGGAACTACCTGTTGACCTCCCCTTTCTCTTCCTTATCCCTTTAGGCCATCGAGGGCACCTACATTGACAAGAAATGCCCTTTTACCGGTAACGTCTCTATCCGAGGGCGCATCCTGTCTGGTGAGTGAGGCTCTCTGGGGGTTTGGGTTGAGATTCTTAGATTTGAGGGAGGAAGGGCTGAGGACACGGATTTCTGGTTTCGGGTTCACTGGCAGATGATGTTTATCTTCACGATGGTCTTCAGATGCCTGCCATGGGCACTGCTGAGCAAGACACTTGGCACAGCTGATGCCAGAGCAAGGCCGCTTGGGAACCCTGCTCTCTGGGTTACCAGCCTGCCTTCCCCCAGGGGGTCTGACCCAGTCTGTCCCCTCCCCCAGGTGTGGTGACCAAGATGAAGATGCAGAGGACCATCGTCATCCGCCGAGACTACCTCCACTACATCCGAAAGTACAACCGCTTTGAGAAGCGCCACAAGAATATGTCCGTGCACCTGTCTCCCTGCTTCAGGTGAGCATGGGGTCTCCCAGGTTGCCCCGGCCAGCCACCTTCCAGGCAGAGAGGAGAGAGGTGTCGGGCTACACTCGTGTGGGACCTGACCTGGGTGCGGGTGTTAAGAGCCTTCACCCCACCCCACCCCCGGCTGCCTGTGGAGGTGGTGAAGTGCGGGGAGGGGGAGGAGAAAGGGGGGCGCTGTAAGCAAGTCACCAGCCTTGGGAGACACTAGTTCTCTGTAAAACAAAGGTGAGGGTTGGAGCGCCCTCTGTCCAACATGGAGCTGGGTCCCCTGCACCTAGTTCGTGCTCAGTAAATAAGGGTGACGGGGTGGCGGGAACTGGAAATGGGAGCTTCGTTGGGGTTGGTGGAGCCACAGCTGAGAAACCTCCACCTGGAGACCGTGAAGGAGGCTCCCCTCCAGGGTCCGGCCTGGGGCAGCCTTGCCCCCCACCCCTGTCCCAGTGTAACGCAGCTACTGGCTCCCTTTACAGAGATGTCCAGATTGGCGACATTGTCACTGTGGGTGAGTGCCGGCCCCTGAGCAAGACTGTGCGCTTCAACGTGCTCAAGGTCACCAAGGCTGCAGGCACCAAGAAGCAGTTCCAGAAGTTCTGAGACTGTAGACCTGCCCGTCCCCCCAAACAAAATAAAGTTATTTTCTCAGTCGTGGGTCAGGTTCCCGATATCTGTGGTATTACTAGAGGGAGGGACTGTCCCTGGGAGTTGAGCGAGATGACGGGAAAGATGGGGTACTTTTTCATCCTCTAGGGCGTGAGTATGGGAATGAGGGCCGAGCCCTGCATCCTCGTCTCACCTCAGTGAAGACAGCCTGTACTGAAGAGGCTGCACCTGTCTCTCTTTTTGGTCCTTGTCACCTACCTGGCCTTGAGCTGCTACCTTTGCCCCCCTCCCCCAGTCTCTAGGGAGGAAGTGAGGGCGGAGGCTCCTGGGTTCCTGGGCCCTTTCTGGTCTCACTGGGGAGAGGGAGGAAGCAGCGGCTTGCTGGGCCAGGCTTGAGGTCACAGTCCCCAGCACCAGACCTCGAGGGTCCTGCACCTGGCCACCTGGCTGTCCTTTCTCAGTGGGGCAGGGGAGTGAGTCAGGGCTTCTCCTATGAGTGCACCCCACTCACCACCTCCCCCACCCCTGCTGCCAAGCGAGTACCATGCCCATCTGCAGAGGAGCAAACTCAGCTGAGGGGCAGCTTTTTGGCGTGGAGTCCCAGTGAGTAGCGGAGTGCCGGGTCTCATTTTGGAAATTTCCTTTGCCTGAAAATGCAAGAAAGGAAGTTGCCCTTGGGGGCATTGCATGGTGGGCCCAGGCTGGAGCCCGCTCAGCAGCGCAAGGTGGCAGGCTGCCCCATGGGCAGGTGAGGAAATGGGGAGAAATGGGGACAGGGTCAAGTAAACCACGGAAGAGACTGCTGGCAGGGCCAGGTGGGGTGACCTTGAGGAAAAGATGGGGGAGCTGAGGAGGGGACCACAGGCGGTAGTGGCGGAAGGCATTCAGAGAAGATGGAGAAAACGGGGAGGGACCTTTGGAGAATCAGATCAGGAGCAACGTAGGCAGAGGGCAGGGACGGAAACCACAGGTGGGGACAGACTCGGATTTCAGAAACAGATGGACCATGAGCATCACACAAAGTTAGAGCCGGGCGGGCCGGCTGGAGGACGCCAGGTACAGACTGAAAAAGCCAGAGAAGGGATGGAGAGGAGACGAGGACTTCAGGGATCGCGAGGAGACAGACCCTCACCATGCACAGATTGGAGGCGCGCTGGAGTTTCCCTGCTGGCTTTGCCCCTCGGGACCTGGCGCTGCGGGGCCCCAGGTCCCTGCCCCCCATGCCTGTACCAGGGACTGCAGCACACCACTGGTACAAGGGTTGGGAGACAGGGCCGTGGGGAGAGGAAGCCGCCTCGGGATCAGCCCAGCGGCTCCTTTTTACCCTGGCCCAGGAGGGCGGGGGTTCCTGCCAGAGGAAGTGGAGCCGCATCAAAGAGGGCAGGAAGGGGCAGGGACAGGTCAGAGGGGGGCACCGCCCGAACTTCAGCCTGCAGCAAGCCCGCCCCACCCTGGGCCAGCGGGGTAGAGACCCCGAGGGAGGGGGCCGAGGCTGTCCGAGCACCCCCAAGCAGGTGTTTCCGTTGGGGGTGGGGCCGCTGTGTTTACAACAACAACAGCCTGGCTCCCCTGTTTCCTCCCAGCGGTCGTTGGGGCGTCTCCTTGGCACCCCATCGTGTCTGACTACCTAGTCACCGGTGGGGCTGGTGCTGGCCGTGTGTTGGGTGACAGCTCTGACCGGCCCGGTGGGTCAAAGAGACCAAGGACAAAGACCCCTGGGTTCCCTCGTGTGAATAGTGGGACAGCAGCATCTGCCCTTAGACCCCAGTGACAGCTAGAGATACAATGCCTAAATCCTATCATAACCTCGGTGCCTCCCTCTGCCCGCAGGCGCCCACCGCACCTACCCCACCCCTGAGCCTTTGTGAGGCTGTGCCCTCCGCCTAGAACACCCTCTGCCCCGGTTCCACCTGGCTCCCGCCCTCCCTCCTTAGTCTCTAATGCTCACCGGCCTCTCCACTCGGCAACACCTCCAAACCTCCCAGTCACCCTTCCTTGCTTCATGGTCCTACCTGAGCAGGTAAAACCTATTTATAATCTATTTGCGAATTTGTTGTATGAATCCTGTACAATATTGCATATTTATTTGTTACTTGTTGGCCACCGGAATCTGAGCTCCAGGAGGGCAGGAGTCTCTCATCCTCAGAGCCCGGAACGAGTCGTGAGTGCTGCTTACGAGTTGAATGAATTAAACTTCAAGTCAAATCCCCACATTCTCACGAGATGGACTTGACAAGACACGGAATAACCGATAGCAGCGAACTTGAGCAGGAACCTCTGGAAGTATACACTAAGACCACAGAGGCTGTTCCAAACCCTGGCCCTGCCACTCACTAGCTGTGTGACCTTGGGGAGGCCCCCACCACAGAGCCTCAGTTACCTAATCTATAAAATGGGTCCTTGCCTCCCTGCCCCATTGGGAGAATGGCATGTGCTCCCATGTGTGTGCGTGTTTACAGAGAATTAGCTCTGCTAAGTGCTGCTTCTTACAAAAGTAATTACCCCAGAGCCCTGAGCCTGTAGTTGGAAAAAGTCCCGGTGACACTCGGTATACCAGGTTCCGGCAGGCCCCAGGACAAGGGTCTTTGGCAGGTGGCCCCAGGGGCAGGTATTATATGGTAGGAAGCCTAGCAAACCCTGGAGGTTTGTCATGAGATTTTCTTTCTTCTTTGTCATAGGATTTTTTGAGTCTATTTTAGCGTGCTTCTGGAATGTTCTTTTGCATGCCTCTCACAGGAGGCCCCAGTGGCATTGCTTGCTGTTTAGCAGGGAAATTAGCTCTCCAGGCACGGTGTCACAGGAGGGCCCTGGGTTCAGGACTGTGACGTGAAAACGGGGCCGACCTTGGTGGCATTAATGGATCGTGGCCCTGTGCCTGTCGTGTAGTAACCGACCGCAGGAAAAGTCTGTTTTGGCCAGATGGAAGATCGCTGTTGGGAGCCCCTGCGGCATCCCATCAGAGCAGGACCCAGCTCTGTGTGGGTTCTGGGGGGACCTCGGGACCTGTGACTGGCCCTGCTGCTGGTTGCGACACCCGGGTTACACTGTGGCCGGCCCGGGGGTGCCATTTGTGTAGTGGGCGCCCGAATTCATTTAACTGGTCCCGAGGGCTGTGAGTGGAGTCGGGCAAATTGAACGGGAGCGGCCTCTGTGTGTGAACAGACCTGCGGGTTGTTTCAGGGTGGATGTAGATTCTTCTGGAACATTCTAACAGGACACCCGCACCATTCTAGAAAAGTTTTAGGGGCATAGCAAACCAGCTCAGGGTGATTCATTATTGCCTTCATTCATTCTACAGATATTTACTGTGCTGGTCCCTGAGGATGCAAGAGTGAGCAAGACACATCCAAAGCCTGATGACTGAGGACCTGGGATGGGGGGAAGCATTGAGGGGAACAAGTGTCACTACTCTGCCCTATTATGTGTCCTGTACCAACCCTTGGACCTGCTGAGTCCTCTCCACTGAGGTAGGCACAATCATCCCCTTTTAACAAAGAAACCAAGGCGGGGGGAGGGGAGGGCGGAGGGGAAGCCCATCTGGAAGAGGCAGAATTTGGTTTTGAACTCAGATGTGATTGCCTCCCAGGGTCAGTAGGGGGTGCTATAGTGTAGGTGCAGAGGGGCGGGCAGATATTAAGGCATCGCTTCAGGGAGCAGCGCTCAGAGCTGCCTGGGGCCATTTGTGGTATCCAAATCCCAGGGGCCCAGGTGGCTTCGCGGCCGAGGTCCCATGCAGGCCTGCCCATTGTTCAGAGGGGCCCAGCGTTTGCTCTAATACTTTGCTCGAACCATTTTGAAACTGGAACAAGGGGCCCCACATTTTCGTTCAGCACAGAGCCCGAGGATTAGTGACTGGTCCTGCCACAAGCTTTCTATTGCTTTATAGTGGGCCCTGGGGACACGATACCAGGACCCCAAGGGATCGGAGGGCAGAGACAGAGATCATTAGAGCGGGACCTGGGGACACTACAGGGGATAGCCAGCGGATACTGTAAATGGCCCCTGAAGACATAGCAGGACCCCAGCGCACCTAGAAGGGACTCCCAGTGGGCACTAAGGGACCCTGGAGCTTTTTCTTTCATAGCAGGAAGGAAGGAAGTTGTGGGGAATTTTCGGGCCGACTTCTGAGAGGCCTCACGGCTAAACTGCAGGGAGTGGACATCAAAGCAGGGACATCCTTGCAGGGGCGAGGGGGGGTGTCCCCTGTGACTATGGTAGGCTGGATGATGGTCCCCCAAACACATCTATGCCCTAATGCCTTCAAAAAACCTGTGAATATGTGACTTTATACGATAAAAAGGACTTGGCAGGTATGGTTAAGTGCAGGATCTCGAGATGGGAAGAGGATCTTGAATCACTCAGGGAGGCGGCAGGGTCAGAGTCAGAGAGATAAGGACAGACGCAGGGTTCAGAGCGGAGGAAAGATGCTGGTTCTGAACAGCGAGGAAGGGGCCATCAGCCAGGGCATGCAGGCGGCCTCCGGCAGCAGAAAAAGACCAGGAAAGGGATTCTCCCCTGGAGCCTCTAGAAGGAACAGGCTCTGTGGACCATTTTAGACTTCCGGTCTGCAGGGCAGAAAGATAATACATCTGTGCTGTTTCAAGCTGCTAAGTTTGTAGTGATTGGTTACAGCAGCCACAGGACACGAACACAATGGTCCAGGGCCGTGTGGATGGAAGCGGGGTCCTGGACGCGTGGGTACAAGCCTGCGGGGATTCTCCCAGAGTTCCACAGGATGCTTTGACAGTTCTGGGGACATGGAACAGCTGGGCCCTGAACTGCTTTAACGGGACCCTAAAAACCTCATGGCACAGCTAAGAGGCATTCTACTAGGGTTCTGGAAGGACCCAGAGGGTTTAGAGGGGACCCCCCGAGGCCATTTTGGTGACGTGAGGGAAGATGGCATCCATTTTGGGGACTCCCCGAGCACTTGGGGAGCGGATGGCAGGGTCTCACCGACATTTTATCAGGAACCAACGGACTTTTTGACAGGACCCGGCGAGCATTAGAGTGGGCTGCTGAGAGGTGTTGAAGTTCTAGCCAAAGGGACATTGTGGCCAGGACACCAAGAGGAGATGAGTAAAGCAGCACTTGAGGGACAGCTGAGCAACATGTGAGCATGACAGCAGAACCCAGGGCCACTGGGAAGAGCCTGGGACAGGGCAATAGGGTCCTGGGAGCGTGGGGACCGGAACCCCAGGATTTGTCATCAGGGCTCCTGAGTCATTATCTTAGGGTCTGAGGCAATGGAGAAGAATCCTGGGGGGGGGGGTGTTTTAACCATTAGAGCAGGATCCAGGTAATTCAAGGGGACACACAGAGCCATGGAGCAGGACCTCAAGGCCCTTTTTTAGTGGGATCTCAGGCCCCTTCCAGTGGGGGCTTCCAGGACGAGGGAGCAGCAATCTAGCTGGACAAGGGGCTTGGGAGGGGCACGCTAGCCAGGTCCTAGGAATTGCTGAAGGATGTTCCAGAGGGTCCAATTGTTTTTATTTTTCTGCCTATTTCTAGGTCTATCTGTCTGATTGCTTACCCATCTGTGTAACTGTTTTGTCTACCTGTCCATCTATTTATTTTCCAATTTTCTTTCTGTCTGTTTGCCTATCTATCTATCTATCTATCTATCATCTATCTATATCTATATCTATCGTCTGTCTATCTGTCTACTTGTCTGTCTGTCTGCCTACCTACCTACCTGTTTCTCTGTGTCTGTTTGTGTTTGTGGGGAGGTTCTGGATAGGATACAGCCTCGTGTGAGACAATACTAGAGAGAACCCAGTTGTGGGTCTGGGGCGCGCTGCTCAACTTTACCCAGAACCTGAAGGGATGAGAACGGGTTCGGTGGCGAGGACAGGGCCGGGGGCTGAGGCTTCTGAGGCGTTCCTGGCACATTCGTTGGTTCGGTGAGGGTTCAGGACGTGTTTAGCAGGACCACAGGGACATGGTGGCCGCCACCACAAGACGTTAGTGGAGGCTCCTAAGGACGTTATCTCTGGGTCTCAGGGGACCATCGGGGACCCAAGGAGCCTGGGGGCGGAGACCCGAGATTACTAGAGACCCAGGGGTGGGGTGGGTGCCCCTGGCAATGGTCCTGGAGGACTCAGGGTCACCGGAGGTAGAACTGGTCATTACGGTAGTGGTGAGGGGTGCGATGGGACCCCAGGGGAAGAGTGGCAGGGTGCCGGGAATGGCTGGGGGAACTAAGGCCATCTTAATGGCCACAAGCACTTAGAGTGGGACCACGAGAACATTACATGAGGGCTCAGAGAGCATTCAGATGAGTTCCGGGGCAACTTAATGTGGAACAGAAGCAGGACCCCAGGCTCATGGTTTTCAAGCTTCAAGGAAAAGCGTGGCAGGGTCCTAGGACGCATCGTCACGGGACATTGGGCCCTTTTTAGCAGAGTCTAAGGAGCAGGACGGTAGGGTCCTGAGGGCTTTTAAAATGAGAACCCAGGGGCTGCTGGAATAGTGTCTCAGAGACATAGCTGGATCCAAGGGACGTAGAAGGGACAGCTGAGCATGGCAGATGCCTCAGTGTATTTTAGGAAAGAGCTAACGGTGCAGTAATAGTAATCACGGGACATGAACGCATGATCCTTCAATGTCGTTGCAGCGGTCCCTTGGGGTGGGTCTGTGGACACCCCAGCAGGACCCAGAGGGAGCAATGAAAATCAGCAAAGGTCCCTCAATGAGCCAAACCCGAGTTCACCAACGTGCTGCTTCATTTTGTGTGTCTACATGGCTGGGCCGCAGTGCACAGGTGTTTGGTCCAACACTCTGGATGTTTCCGTGATGGTGTATTGGACGGGACTTACGCTTGCGTAAAGGAGACTGCCCCCGGAAATGTGGGTAGGCCACATCCAATCAGTTGACCACCTCAGTGGAACGAAAAACAGAACCCCCCTTCCCCCGCCTCCCAGCAAGAAGGCATTCTGCCCGCAGACACCTTTGGACTTCATCTGCAAGATCAGTTCTTCCTCATTCTTCCTGCTTTTTGACTTGAGCTGCATCTCTTTCCGGAGGCCCCAGCCTGCCCACTGCCCCTATTGGGCTCAGCTCAGCAAACCTCTGCGGGCACGTGAGCCGTTCCCTGAAGCAAGTCTCTCTAGACGTATTCTCACATCCTGTGAGTTCTGTTTCTCTAGAGAATGCTAATGCATCATCTGACCTAGCAATTACACTCCTGGAAGTATACCCCAAAGAAATGAAAGCAGCTGTTCCAAAAGTGCACGCAAATATTCATGGCAATGTTTTTTATAATAGCCCCAAAGTAAAAACGACCCAAAACGTCTATCGACGGATGCATGGATAAAGAAAACACGATGGATCCATTTGACGGAATATTATTGCATTCCATGAAAAGGAATAAAGTTCTGACACGTGCTACGATGTGGTTAAATCCTCAAAACAGTACGCCGAGTGAAAGATGACAGACACACGAGGCCACAACACTGTAGGATCCCATTAATATGAAGTACACAGAAGAGGCAAACCCACAGAGACAGAAGCGGATTCGTGGTTGCCAGGGAGTTGCTGAGGGAGGGGTAGCTTGATGTATAGGGGGTTTCCTTTTGGGGTGATGAAGAAGTTCTGAAACTAAGTAGTGGTGATAGTTCATGACATCATGAATGCACTAAATGTCATTAAATGATAAATCTTATGTTTCGTGCATTTTACGGTAGAACAGATGAATGGAAGCATTACAACAGGAGCGCGGGTGGGGGTAGGTGACTGTAGGGAGGGCCCTAATTCTGACAGTAGTACACTGGTGTGAATTGGTACCCGTGAGGGCTTGGTTCCAGGACCCCCCGGAACCAAAGTCCTCCAGATGCAAGTCCCTTGCATAAAACAGTATACTGATATATATTGAGACTGTGTGCTAATGAGGTCATATCAGAGGAAATTAAAGAACTGCTCATGACCCCAAGGTCTGTGGGCAGCACTATACTTGAGGTCACTGCATAAAAGACATCCTAGGGGATTAGGATAGCGAGGCTTTGGAAATAGGCTGATTGGAATTCACGGCGTAAAAGTTCAGTATCACAGTAGTTTGCCGAGTTTACTTCAGTTCATACTGTATTTTGAATCAATTCTTGATCATTCTACATGGAAAATTGATACTAATCCTAGTCGACAATTCTTTGCAGTTTTTGCTTTCTCGAGGAAATTATCAGCTGGGCACGGGGTTCCCGTTCAGGGCGTAAGCACTTTTAGAACCGTGAGAGGTGTCTTTTGAGAGATGGGTGTCTTTCCAGTTTGTTAACATCTCTGTCCTTTTAGTTTAGTTCATGTGTTGTCTTCCCCTCCGCCTTTTTTTTCCCCCAGTATACGAAGCTTTATTTGTATTGATTAAATCACACTAGCTGTATAAAAGCCCTCCTTCTTTGCATTAATCAAATCTCTTGGCAGAGGTGTGGAATCTAATTGTTTGTCCATTTCACTGCTCATGCAGTCAGTTACTGGGCCCAGTCAGCGTCTGATGCATGATTGGACCTAGAATCAATAAATGTAAATAGAGCTTTTGATCCCTAATGCTTTTATACAAAGCTAAAAAAAAAAAAAGAAAGAAAAACTGCAGGGGCACTTTAAGGCGACACTTGGGGGAGGGGTTCCAAAGAGGAAATACGGAAGGATCTGGAGACCTTTCTTTGTAGCAAGAGATAGTGAAGATCTGGGGGTAAATGAGGTAAGAAGGGGATCCACAGAGGCCTCCAAATTTTGGACTTTGATAGCGTTGGGTTCTACTCCCAACTTTGTCTTGAATTCTCTGGCTGGCTGATCCTCTCAAAACAAAAAATAATAATAATAAAAAAAAACAGGGTGCAACAGAGAAAGAGACCAAAAAAAAAATGAAAAGTTTCAAGTGAGAGGCAGAGACAAACACTCGAGTCTAGGCCCAGGGCCTGGGGTGTGCCCTGCAGCTGGGGGGCGGAGTTGGATATTCCTGGAGTCGGGGAGCAATCTCCGGACAGGATGTGAGAGAGGAACTGGGGTCTTCAGTCACGGGAGCCAGCTGGGGTTGCAGGCGCGAACGGCTCGTGGCTGCCGTGAGCAGAGCTGGGACCCAGACCGACAGAGGACAGGCTGGGGTCGGTTCTCCTGGGGCCGAGGGAGGAGGGGCGGGGCCAGGACTCCTGGGTCTGAAGGCGGAGGAGCTGGGGGCCCCCACTCCCCGGTTTGAGGGAGGAGGAGCTGGGGGCCCGGGACTCCCGGGTTTGAGGAAGCGGGGCTGGACCGGAATTCCTGGGTCCGAGGGAGGAGGGGGCTGGAGTCAGGGCTCCTGGGGCCGAGGGAGACGGGCTGGGCCTGGATTCCTGGATTCGAGGGCGGAGGAGCTGGGGGCCCTGGATTCCTGGGTCTGAGGAAGGCGGAGCTGGGTCAGGGCTCCTGGTACCGAGGGCGGAGGAGCCGGGGGGCCGGGCTCCGGGGTCCGAGGGAAGAGGGGGCTGGAGTCAGGACTCCAGGGGCGGAGGGAGGAGGGGGCTGGGGTCGGGACTCCAGGTACCGAGGGCGGAGGAGCTGGGGTCCCGGATTCCTGGGTCTGAGGGTGGAGGGGCCTGGGGTCGAGGCTCCAGGGTCCGAGGGAGGAGGGGCTGGGCCTGGATTCCTGGATTTGAGGCCGGGGGACCGGGACTCCGGGGTCCGAGGGAGGAGGGGCTGGATCAGGGCTCCAGGGGCAGAGGGAGGAGGGCCTGGGCCTGGATTCTTGGATTCGAGGGCGCAGGAGCAGGGGGCCCCAGACTCCTGGGTCTGAGGCAGGCGGGGCTGGGCCGGGGCTCCGGGGTCCGGGGTCCGGGGCGGAGGGTCCAGGGCTCGGGGGGCCGGGCTCCGGGGTCTGGGGCGGGGGGTCCGGGGCTCGGGGGGCTGGGGGCTGGGGTCCGGGGCGGGGGGCCGGGGCTCCGGGGACCGGGGTCCGGGGCTTGGGGGGGCCGGGCTCCGGGGTCCGGGACGGGGGGGTCCGGGGCTCGGGGGGCCGGGCTCCGGGCTCCGAGAGCGGGGCGGGGCTCTGAGACCGCGGCCTCAGCCTATCCGCGCTCTGTAACTAATTAACCAACGCGGATCAAATTACTGGGTGAAAGGTCACGGAGGCGCCGCGCGCCGCGGTCACCCTCAGCGACCGGGCTCCCATCCCGCGGCCGCTGGCTCCCGCGCGGTGGCCGAGCCCAGCTGTTGGGGGGAGAAGGGCGGGGGTCCCGAGCAGTCACGCGACCCCTCCCGCCCCAGGTCGCCCTCTCAGGATGCGGGTCCCCCGGCCTCAGCCCTGGGGGCTCTGTCTGCTGCCGCTCCTGCTGCTGCTCCCGCCCCAGACGCTGCGCGCAGGTGAGGGGCGCCCAGCGGGGCGGCGGGCCGGGCGGGCCCCACCCCCGGGAAAAGCGCAGACTAAGCACAATCCGAGTTTCCCTCGAACCAGCACTTCCTCCTTCGCCGCGTTCCTATGCTTCGTTATCACGTTCCCGTCCTTCGCTCGGTCTGCTGGGAAGCACCTGTCCCCCTGTGTCCAGGTCCCTGTCCCCCTTTCTCTGAGGATGCCCCCTCTGTCAGGGTCAGCCCCTTCTTTCTGGGGCGGAGTCCCCTCCCAGAGTGTCCTGTCCCTCTTGCTCCCAGTCTCGGTCCTCTCTGTCCCCTCCTGCTCCCCTCACCTCTGTGTCTCTCCGGCAGACAGCTACCGCTCCCTCCTGTACCACTTCACCTGCGTGTCCTCCCCGGCGCCGGGGACCCCCGCCTTCTGGGTGTCAGGCTGGCTGGGTCCGCAGCAGTACCTGAGCTACAATAACCTGCGAGCGCAGGCCGAGCCGTGCGGGGCTTGGGTCTGGGAGAACCAGGTGTCCTGGTACTGGGAGAAAGAGACCACAGACCTGAGACAGAAGCAGAAACTCTTTCTCGAAGCTCTCACAGTCTTAGAGAAAGGAGGTGAGGCCCCGGCTCCTGGGCCTGAGGGAGGAGGAGGAGGCGGGGTGGGGGGCGGCCTGCAGCCCTGGGTCTGGGGGGGGGGTGCGATCGGGCCCCTGCTCACCTGTGCAGGGGACCCCAGGTTCCTACACCCTGCAGGGCCTGCTGGGCTGTGAGCTGGGCCCTGACAACGTCTCAGTGCCCGTGGCCAAGTTCGCCCTGAATGGCGAGGAGTTCATGAGCTTCGACCCCAAGGCGGGCACCTGGAACGGAGACTGGCCAGAGGTCGAGACCATCAGCGGGAAGTGGAAGCAGCAGGAGGAGGCGGTCGGCAAGGAGAAGACCTTCTTGCTCTACTCCTGCCCCCAGCGCCTGCTGGACCATCTGGAGAGGGGCCGCGGCAACCTGGAGTGGAAGGGTGAGCAGCCTCCAGAAGGACCTCTAGTCTCCTGTACCTCTCTGTCCCCACGTCCCCACTGTGGGCCCTGTCTCTTCCCCTCCTCTCCCCGCCTGTTCTCTGGGGGCTGGGCTTCCAGGCTGCTCCCCGCAGCCCATCCCCTACGGGTCCCGGGGGGTCTCTCCACCCCCAGAGCGGACCCTGCCCCTCTCCTGCACACGGCCCTCCTGTGGCTCCCAGAGCCCCCAGGACACAGCTCAAGCCCCGCCCCCTGCGTGGCGTGGCCTCTGCCTCTCTCTTCAGCCTCACTTTTCTCCACCTGCCTCACTCAGCCAGATGGAATCACCCGGAGTCCCTTGAGCTCACGCCTTCCATTTCTTCGCCTCCATCGTTCTCCCAGTTCCCCGCGTGTCACCTCCGGGGAGGTTCCTCTGGCCCATGAGGCTTTTTTTCACTTACCTCTTTGGGGCTCCCACAATGCCTCGTGTGACCTCCACTGCAGCACGTGGCTCTCTGAGCTGTAATGACGGGCGTGCCTGGGGAAGTGTCAAGGGCTGGAATTAGAGCCCTTTGGTCCTCAGTCACCCTCCAGCTTCCATCTCTGCCCTCGGTGCAGACCATCGTCTGCCGGCAGTCAGAGGAATGTCTGGGAACATCAACGAGCACCCACCCCGCCACTGCTTAAAACCATCCCAATAGCTTCTCACTGGTCTCAGACTGAAAAACCCAGACTCCGCACCGCGGCCCACCAGCGCTCATGGGCTGGCAGCTCTCCCACACGTCCGATTCTTTGACTCCTCAGGACCTTTGCACCTGCTGTTCCCTCTGCCTGGGATTCTCTTCCTTGAGACCCTGCTGTGACTGGGTTCTTCTCGGGTTTTAGGTTTGACCTAATTTTTAATCTTTAATCTTTAATGTCTTTTCTTACTGAGGTGTAACTTACCTACCTAAAGTACACACACAGCTTTGATTAATTTTTATGTGCTATGTACCCGCCCTCTGCAGCAAGGTCTATATTCATTTCCGGTGGCACCCCAGGAGACTTCCTTGGGTCCCCTCCCATTCCATACCCCCTAAGATTGACAAGCAACCTAACCTCTATTGCCTGATTTTGACCTTCATACAACCGTGAGTATATGCTCGCTTGCGTCTGGCTTCTTTCACACAAGCTTGCATTGGGAGGCTCTGTTGCGTGTATCAGTAGTTCATTCATTTTTATCGCTGAGTAGTATTCCACTGTGTGGTTCGTACCACATTTTATCAACAAACGGTTTATTCCCAGATTGGGGCTATCATATGAGTCAAGCCTCTACGAACATTCTTGGACCTGTCTTTGATGAATCCGTATTTTTCTTGGTTTTGACTAAATACCCATACGTGGGTTGTTGTGTCGTAGGGCAGGCATAGGATCAGTGTGGTAGGCGGTGCTAAACACTTCCTCAAAGTGATCGAACCGGTTGCATACTCCCATCACCTCCATCGTCCATGTCTGTGAATGGCATGACTGCACGGGTTTGCCAGAATTCGATGCTGTATCTTTCATTTTAATCATTCTGGTGGGTGTATAGTGGTCTATCGTGAAAAATGAAAATCGGATGAATAAAGTTAAATAAATGAGAATGACGAGTGATGATGTTAACTACTTTTCCACATTATTGGCCAGTTGGGTGTGTCCACGCTTTTGAAATGGCTTTTTGAGTCCTTTACCCTTTCTTACAGGATTTTTGCCTTTTTTTTTTTCTTATTAGAGATCTTCATACATTCTCGATTTGAATCCTTTGGATATGTCAAATGGTTCTCTCGGAAATAATTTCTCTCAGTCTGCAGCCTGTCTTTTCACGCTTTTTTTTTTTTTTTTTAATTTATGCTTACAGCACCTGGTCTTTCTAGGTGGTCTCTCATCAAAGTACTATCCAGACTCAATCCTGCTTAGCTTTTGAGATCAGACATCTGGCTTGTTCTGGGTGACATGGCCATCGCCCATGGACTGTAGCTCTACTGGGGCGTGAACCTAGGACCTTCTGCATGTAAAGCAGACGTTCTAACCACCACACTATGGAACCACATCCTCTTTTCACGCTTTTAGCGAAACTTTTGATGAACAAATGTTCTTAATTAAGATGAAGATCAATTTATCAGTCTTTTATTCTATACCTCTTTCGTGTGTTCTCTTTAAGAAATCTTTTCTCTTCCTAAGTAATGAAAGTATTCTCCTCTGTCTTATTCTAGAAGCTTGATTGATAATGAGTAGCTCATTTAGCTATACGACCCATCTCGAATTCATTGCATGTAACCGTGTGAGGTAAGGGCTCAGGGTTCACGCATCCCTCACGGATACCCAGTTGACTCAGCATCATTTGTTACGAGACTGTCATCCCCTCGCCCCCACGGATCTCTTGGACTGGAACTGAGCCAGTACCTCAGTCTCTTCACAAACGTACCTTTGGAGAAAGTTCTGACATCAGTCATTAAGCTCCCCAGCTTTTTCGCCTTGGTTATTCCATGCCATTTGTGTTTCTCTGTACATTTCTGCTTGTCAGTACCTGCCCCCCAAAAATTCTGTTGGGATTTTGATAATAATTAAATCGTATCGATACATCAGTGTGAGGAATTGACATCCTCACAATACTAAGTCTTCTGATTCGTGAATACAGTACATCCTTTTACTTGTTTAGATGCCCTTTAACTTCTCTCAGTAATGGTTTTGTAGTTTTCTGCGTAGAGGTCTTGCACCTCTTTGGTTAGATTTAGTCCTAAATATTAGACATTATTTGATGCTTCTGTAAATGGTAATTCTAAAAGTTTTATTTTCTAATTGTTTGTAGCTAGTTTATAAGATACTATTGATTTTTACATATTTCCCTGTACCCAGAAATTTTGCTGAATTCACTTATTTCTGTTAACTTTTTATAGATTCTTTTGGATCGTGTCATTTTACTTCTTTTCTCTTCCAATTTTAATGCCCTTTTTTTCTTATTGCACTGGCTAGGACCCCCAGTATGTCACTGAATTGAGTGGCGATAATTCTCAGACTCCCCGGGAAAGAATTCAGCATTTTACCATTATGTATTATGTTAGTTATGGGTTTTTGGTTGATTCCCACTGTCAGGTTAAGGAAGTTTCTGTTCAGTTCCTAGTTTGCTGAGTTTTTTGTTTAAATTTTTTTTTTTAATAGTGCTGAGTTTTATCAAACCACTATTTGCTTTTTTCCTTTTATTCTACTGCGGTGAATTATATTAACTGATTTTCAAATGTTAAACCAAGCCCACATTCCTGGAATAAACTTCACACGATCATAACGTAAATCATTTGATTCTATCTGCTTATACTTTGTTTAGGGATTTTAAGTCTATTTTCAAGAACGATATTGGCCTTAAATTACATTTCTTATTACGTCCTTCTGAGGTTTTGTTATGAAGGTTATTCTGGTTTCACAAAAAGTGCTGGGAATGGTTTTTTTTTCCCCCCATTCCCTGGAAGGCTTTGTGGAAGAATAGTGTTAGTTCTTACTTAGTCGCTTTGAAGAATCCACCAATGATGTCATTTGGACCTGGAATTCTATTTGTTGAAAGTTTTAAACTATGGATTAAAGTTAAAAATAGTTATAGGACTACTCAAGTTATTAATTTCTTCTTGTGTCAGTTTTGGAATGTTGTATTTCTCAAGAATTTGCCCAGTTCTTTCAAGTCTCAAAAGCATTGGCGTGAAATATTTCATGATAACTCTCTTATGCTATCCTTTTAATGACCGTAGGGTCTGTCTTATTTTCTCTCATCACTACACCTTCAGAAACTATTTCCCTTTCATTTATCTGTATGCACATATTTGTCTCTCTCCCCCCATGAGAACGTAAGCTCCGCGAGGACAGGGACTTGGGTCCGTCTTGTTCACTGCTGTGTTCCCAGCGCCTGGCACATGATCGTTGCTCAGTACATGTCAACCGGCGGAAGGAATGGATGAGAGATGGCGGCTAGGCCGGGTCTCTGTCCCTGTCCAGCCCCGCGCTGGGCCTGGTCCCGTGCGCTGGGGGTGCGTGGGCTTGGGACTTAGGCTTGTCTGCCTGTTTGTCTGCAGAGCCACCGTCCATGCGCCTGAAGGCGCGACCGGGCAGCCCCGGCTTTTCCGTGCTCACCTGTAGTGCCTTCTCCTTCTACCCCCCTGAGCTGCAACTGCGATTCCTAAGGAATGAGCTGGCGGTAGGCTCCGGTGAGAGCCACCTCGGCCCCAACGGCGACGGCTCCTTCCACGCCTGGTCATCACTGACGGTCAAAAGTGGCGACGAACACCACTACCGCTGCCTGGTGCAGCATGTGGGGCTGCCGCAACCCCTCACTGTGGAACTGGGTGAGGCCCCCGGGTGACGATCACTCCCTTTGCCCGGTTGCCTCTCGTCCGTTGCTGCGGCCCTTCTTCCCGAGTCTGACCACCTTCCAGCCCACCACTGCCATCCGCCTTGAGTCTAACTTCCTCGCGCCCCGCCCTGCCAGTTCTCCCAAAGCCTCCTGCCCTGTGTTGCTTATCTGTCCTCCTTTGCCTTACATGCTGCTGCTGCTGCTGCTGGCCTCGTCGGGTCTGGCCACCCGTTAACCACTGTGGACCATCCTCCCTGAGTCTGACCGCCTGCTGTTCCGCAGCTGTCGGTCCTGCCGGGACTGACCATTCACTGCTTTGACTCGGACCTTCTGCTGTGTGTGCACCCCTCTGCTCCACGTTCTAATACCGCCCACCTTCCTGCTGCAGGCCCCTTGGCCAGGGTGACCGAGACCGCTTTTGCTATGGCTGGTTCTTATATCTGGGGGCATTCTGCCCGGACCCACCCCTCCAGCTGATTGGCCTTTTCTCGGCCCACACCCACGCCCCAAAACTTGGTACTGGGATCCCTGACATTGAGAGGGACTGAGAACCCCCAGTTGGCTCAGATGGGGCGAAGGGTCCATTCGACATCTCACAGCATTCCTCTGGCCACAGAACCGCCAGCCAAGTCCTCCATGCCGGTGGTTGGAATCGTCGCCGGCGTCTTACTGCTCTTGGCCTTGGTCGTAGGAGGAGTTCTGCTGTGGAGGAGGATGCAGACGGGGATGCCAGGTGCGGGGCAGGAAGAGGGAAGAACCGCAGAGAGTAACAGACACACAAAAAGATGGGGGTGGGGGCAGAGATCTAGACAGAGAGGGACAGAGAGTGGTAGGGACACAGAACTGGGGGTGGTAAACAGACTCGGGGGCGGGGGACAGAAACCCACAGAGTAGGACAGAGACACACACAGACACCCAGACGCTGGGAGGGGCACAGACTCAGAGGATTTCAAATTCTGATGACCTCCGCCCTTTCTCTTCCCTCAGCCCCTTGGATCTCTCTCCGGGCGGACGACGGAGGGGCCCTCCTACCCACGCCTGGCCTGCCCAAGGATGCTGACTCTTAGGACATAAAAGCATCCCAGCAGCTGCCGTATCGTCTTCCATCCTGGCTGCTACCAGCTAATGTAGTCAGGTCCCCTTCATGCTGTGAGACCTCCTGGAATCCTGGTATTTCTGAGCCTCCAGGAGTCCTGGGCCCCGTGTTCTTCCTCTGGATTCATCCTCCTGTGGTTGGCCTCGGTTCCCTTACTGATATACACGAATCTTTTCCACCTCAATATATAACATGAGTTTGGGCCAGAATTACTGTGTTCTCGTTATTTCCACTTTTGGAGAGGGGGAAGTGAGGGAATGGGTGTGGGGAATAAATCAACGATGTAAGCTCTGGGCTTCAGATCTCCGCCACTTGGCTATGCCAAGTCATGCAGTTTTCATTCGTGTTTCACAAATATTTACTGAATGCCTACACTGTTCCAGGCATTCTGAGGAATTCTTGGGTGGAGTCTGTTCTGACTCCTTGGTGGAGCGGAAGAACTCTTCTCTCTAATTAGGGAAGGGGGTGCCGCCTCTGGCCCCTGGGTTCCCTTTTTACTCAAACCAGGCTGACAAAGGCGAAGAGATAAAAATACATCTCCCACGAGGCTTTGGAGTTATGGCAACTAGAGGTTGTCGGGCAGGGCGCCCTGACGCCCTCCGGGAGTTGTAGTTCTTCCCCGCCCCGTCCTCCGGCGTCGCCCACCCCGCCCACGCTGGGAAGGGGCGGGGCCCGGCCTCCCCGCCGCTGCTCTGCTTTGTGGACGTGGCGAGGGGCGCCCGCGGCCCGCCCGACTCCCCTCGGCCCCGCCCCGTGGGGCCCTCCTGAGCGCTCATTGGTCGGAGGGCGGGTCCTCTGCGCTGCGGGAGGCGGGGCCTGGCTGGAGAGCCGCCAAATTGGGCATCTTTTTGGATAACGCGGAGTGCAGCGTAGAGAAAGAAGTAAGACTGGATAACTCGGTAAAGAGAGGCGGGGGCGGGTGGCCGGGCCAGGGGGGACGACTCGGGTCCTCTTGCGTCGAGGATTAGAGTCAGACTGGAAACGACACTCGGGAGCCTGCGTGAATTCTCTCTGGCCACGACCCCGCCCCACACTTTGCTGGAGAGTGCGCCACGTCTCCCGCTGGAATCCCCCCACTTGCGGCTCTGGGGCCCCTCTGGGACTCGCTCAGAAGAGTCCGTCCCCACAGCTGGTTTCACCTCTGACAACCTGGCCCCCTTTTCCCCATCCCCACCCCCTCTTGAGCCCCCAAACTTTGCGGCCAGCTACCATCTCTCTGTCCTGTTCTAGGTCTCCCCCGCTCCTGTCTCGTCTCTGTCCTTTTCCCTACCCTTTACTCCTAGCCTCTGTCACTCCCCAGGGACTGATGATGTGGCGACCATCGCTTCTGCTGCTGCTTCTGCTGCTCAGGCACGGCGCCCAGGGGAAGCCGTCCCCTGACGCTGGCCCTCATGGCCAGGGGAGGGTGCACCAGCCGGCCCCCCTGAGCGAGGCCTCTCATGATGACGCTCACGGGAACTTCCAGTACGACCATGAGGCTTTTCTGGGACGAGAGGTGGCCAAGGAATTCGACCAGCTCAGCCCAGAGGAAAGCCGAGCCCGGCTGGGGTAGGAGAAAGATGGGGGACGGGAAGATTTAGGGTTGTAATTTAAAACAGGGAGGTCGGGGGAGGTGTGTATGGGTATGTGTGCGAGTAGCGTTCCGAGCTGAGGGAATGTAAGTGCAAAGGCCCTGAGGCAGGAATAGGCCGATTTGTTTGGGGAACAGTCAGGCCCACGTGGCTGGAACCCAGTGAGCAGAGGAAGAGGGTGAGTGGTGATGGCAGAGAGGGAACAAACGGGTGAAGATTTAAGCTCTTCTTTGAGTGAGATGAGAGCCACGGGAGGCCTCTGAGCGGAGGGAGGACTTGAGCTGACTTAGGTTTTAACAGAACCCCTCTGGTTGCCATTTGGGGTACAGGTGATAGGGAGCAAGAAGCAGGGAGCCCAGTGGGGAAGCTACTGCAGGAATCCAGATGGGAGGCGAAGGACGATGGTGATTAGATCAGGGTGGAGATGGCCCGATTTCTGGCTGGGAGATTGTGCTCCGATGGGGTTGGGTGGAGGATGGGTGATGAAAGGCAGGGAGAGGCTGACACGCTTGGGGTAGCACTTGCTGCACCGCCAGGCACTGTCCTAAGTGCTCTGTGAGGGTTTAACCAATGTATTTCCCACGACCACGCTGTAGCGTAGGTTCTGTTATGTATTCCCATTTTACAGAGGGGAAAACTAAGGCAGAGAGAGCTGAAGTGATTTGGCCACAGTCACGCAGCCTACAGTAAGAGGAGGCTGCAGGATGTGAACCTAGAATATCTAAATGTGGAGCCCGCGCTCTTATATCTTGAACCACAGGGTAGGGCGTTAGCCTGGGGACAGAGCCGGCCCCCGACTGATCCCAGCAGAGGCTGCTTGACGCGGGAGGGGACAGCGGGGCTGACTCGGATTGGACCCTGGAGACCAGGTCGCGGGGACTTAGGGACTGTGACAGAGAGGGAGGTTCATCCAAACCAGCGGTGGGGCGGGGCCAGGGGAGTGGGGAGAGAGAGCGTGAGATGGTACTGACTGGGGCTCGACATGAGACGGGCAGGGGGCGCACGGGATCCACCTGAGCACGGGGAAGGGGGCGGTGGAGGCCAGGCCCGCGGGGTCGCAGATGATGCTCCTACGGTGCCTGATAATGGCTGGGAAAAGGTAAGGAACAGGGGCGGGACTCAGCTTGGCGCCTGAAATTGACCTGCGCATCCAGGGAGGGGCGGGGCAGGAGGCGGGACTAGAAGGGAGGGTCCTACGACGGGCGGAGCCAAGGGAGAGGGGCGGGGCCTGAGCAGGCGAGAGGAGGTGGTGGCTGGGGGCGGGGAGGGTTGTGCGGTGCCGTCGTAGTTCAGGGGGAGTTTAGGACAGGAGCCCTGCGGGCCAAGGGCGCGGTGTGGCTACCTGCCAGAGATGGAGCTCGCGCAGGGTGGAAGGGCGAGGCCACAGCGGAGGGAATGACCCTGGACCTAGTAGGTGCTTCCTTGCCTGGGCGTGTCTTGGATCGCAGTGCGGTCCTCTGGGTCGCCTAGGGACAGGGAGCCTGGGTGAAGGGGCGGAGCCCTGCGGTGGGCGTGGTCCCGGGATCGACTTGCCCCCCCGCAGTTTGTGGACCACTCGGTGGACATAATTTTCCTTCCCACACGGGGCAGTGTCTCCACTGGGGGCGTGGCTCCTTGAGGGGCTGGACGCAGGCGGGGCCCCGTGTGGCGCCGAGACTGATGTGCGCCTCGCCTCGGCCCGGCCCGCAGGCGCATCGTGGACCGCATGGACCGCGCAGGGGACGGGGACGGCTGGGTGTCGCTGGCCGAGCTCCGCTCGTGGATCGCGCACACGCAGCGGCGGCATATACAGGACTCGGTGAGCGCGGCCTGGGACACGTACGACACGGACCGCGACGGGCGTGTGGGTTGGGAGGAGCTGCGCAACGCCACCTATGGCTACTACGCGCCCGGTATGCGGGGAGACCCCGACCCCTTCTCCTCACACACACCGTAACCCTGACCCTTTCGACCCCCTCATCCTGAGAACCTTTAGGCCATTAGCCAGAATCCATGACCTGACCTTTAACCTTTGATCCTTGATCAGTATCGACCTACTTCTAGG
Source organism: Eidolon dupreanum (assembly GCA_028627145.1). NCBI lineage: Eukaryota > Metazoa > Chordata > Mammalia > Chiroptera > Pteropodidae > Eidolon > Eidolon dupreanum. The sequence goes on along the minus strand of CM053508.1, from coordinate 89,343,442 downwards.
ACCCCATCACCCAGAAACCCCAATCTCTGCCTTATTACTTCAGATCCTTGACCAGGGAGGGACATCTACCTTCCAGGCCCCATCATCCTGACCCTCTGACTTCTGACTTCTCATCCTGAGAACCCCAAAGCTATTTACCTTGTCCCCTGACTCCCCAGGTTCCCTCCTCCCTGTCCCCATGCCCCAGCCCTGGGCCCCCCAGAGCTCTTGTTGTCTTCCCCCTGTACCCTCACCCCAGCCAGTCCTTCAGATACTGCCAGAGGGGTCTCCCCACACCCAGAGCTGACCCTGATCCTCCCCTACCTACAGCCCCCATGGCTCCCCAGGGCCCGCAGGAGAGAGTCCCAGCTCCTGAGCCCCGCACCACCCACCCTCTGGCTGGGTTTCCCTGGACTTTCTGCCCCAGCCAAACAGATCTTCTGCCATTTCCCGGAACTCAGCACATTCTGCAAAGCTCCACACTGCGCATATACTGTTCCCTCTGTTGAAAATGCCCTTCCCCTGGTCTCTGTCCAGCAAGCCGAGACAATGTGGCCTCCTGCACAAGAGTGCTACCCGGGCCCAATGGCCAGTGTCAACTCAAACTCTGTCTCTACTGGCCGCATGACCTCGGGCAGGTTATTTCCTCTCTAGCAGTAAGTTTCTCCTTCATAAGAGGAGAAAAAGCAAAGAAACTCACTTGCTTTTAATGAGGGTTAAATGCAGTATCGTAAAGAACTTAGCATATAATAGGCTCTCACTACTAGGTAGCAGATGTGTACAAATAATGAATATATATCACGTATGATTAATTAGGCGAGGTCTTCCTGCCCTGACCCACCACCCCCTCTTGCCCCCCGAGTTAGAGAGCTCTTTGTCCTCTTCCTCAACCTCCTGGCGGTCCCTCCATGAAAGCACAGCTCACCAAACTCCCCTCTTTCCCAGGTGAAGAATTTCACGACGTGGAGGATGCAGAGACCTACAAGAAGATGATGGCTCGGGACGAGCGGCGTTTCCGGGTGGCCGACCAGGATGGGGACTCAATGGCCACTCGGGAGGAGCTGACGGCCTTCTTGCACCCAGAGGAGTTCCCTCACATGCGGGACATTGTAGTTGCCGTGAGTGAGAGCCAGCCCCCTGGCGCTTACTTTGGGGGTTCTGGTCACCTGGTCCTCTCGCACCTTCCCCAGGGAACCCAGGCCACAAGCACAGATCCGTGGAGGGCGACATTTTTCATACCTGCCCCAACCCCCCTGTGTCACTCCAGGTGGAAGGACTTATACCTACTCTTCCCATGCCTAACTTCTCACAGATTACTTTAAAAATGTAATTATATGTATTTCTCATGTAGGTAATATATTGATGTGGTTAGACACCCAAAGATGCAAAAAAGGTGAACAGTCTTCTTCCCTCCTGTGTCCCCCATCCTGTCCCGCCCCTACAAGCGAGTCCTATCCCCCACAGGTAACCCCTTTCTTGTGTCTCCATTTCCAAGGTTGCTTTGGGGGTCTATAGCAAGTCTGTTTGGATCAAGGGCTCTGAGGTCAGAAGTCCTGGGTTCAAATCCCAGCCCTGAAGCTTCCTGGATGCGTGACCTTGGGCAAGTTACGTAACCTCTCTGGACCAGAATTTCCTCATCTGTAAAATGATGGTACTGATAGTGATCCCTGCATCGAGGGTAGTCAGAGGGACTAGATAAGTTTATACACGTAAAACTGTGAAATCAGCCCAGGGTAAATGCACATCACATCTCTCTACACACATGTGTCAATACAGCTACTGGGTAAAACTTCTAGGAGTGGAGTCACTGGATCACTGGTCACCCCCTAGACTCTTGCAAGACTCAGGGTCCCTCTTTTATAGCAGATAATGTCATAATGCTTCTTTTTTCTCCTGAGTTGACATTATTTAACAAAACCCGACTGAGCATGTTCTGTGTGCCTGGCACCCTTCTGACACCTTTACCTGCATTACCTTGATTTAATTGTCATGGCAACCCTGTTGGAGTAGGCTGTCATCTTCATTTTACAGATAAGGATACCTAGGCACAGAGAGGTTAGATGACTTGCCCGAGCTCTCCCAAATGAGATTCGAACCCCAGGCAGCTGAATCTGTGGTCTAAACCAGGGGTCAGCAAACTAGAACCTGTGGTCAAATATTGCAGCTTGTTTTTGCAAATAAAGTTTTATTGTAACAGCCTTGCCCATTTGCTTCCATACACTACAACTGCAGAGTTGAGTCAGTGCCACATATTATACGGCACGCAAAGCCAGGAATATTTGCTATCTGGTCTTTTATGATGTTTGCCGAGCCCTGGGCTAAACTCAGCTGTCATCTCTCACATTTGTGGATAGTGAGCATAACCTCCCCGCACACAGGATTTCAAAACATGAATATTAGTCCAGATTGTACTATAAAGGAGGAGCTAAAAGAGAGTCGCTTATAATAAATAATGGGAATTTCAATATGTGAGTGTTGTAGAGTTGCCATATTTAGCGAATAACACAGGACATTCAATTACACTTGGATTTATAACAACAAATAATTCTTTAGCTTAAGTACATACCACACAATATTTGGGACATACTTATATGAAAATACTGTTTTTCTGAAACTCAAGTGTAACTCAGTATCCTGTACTATAAGTATGTCCCAAATGTTGTACAGAACAGACTTATACTAGAGAGTTATTTGTTGTTCATCTGAAAGTCAAACGTAATTGATCATCCTGTATTTTATCTGCTAACCCTAAAATGTTGGAGACTTTGCCAGAAGACAAAGCGAAGTATCATACACCTGCACCATCTTACGATGAGTGAGTTTGAATGTATAAGTGGGGAACAGAATCCATTTGCTCAAGGACTGAAGGAAAAACAAAGAGCAGAGGTATTGAGTGTGTGTCGAAACGGTCCGCCAAGTACATGATGCTTAAACGTAACATGCAGTTAGGGTCTACGCTCTTCCTTTTAAAGGAAAAGACTTGGAGCATGTGGGCCGGGCAGGAGAGAGTTGTTAGGGATGCAGAAAGGCTGTGTGTGAATCCAACCTGTGCATCAGGAGAGCAGGGTTCCCTGGCCACCACCCACTAAGTGCAGGTAGGACTCACATCGTGACATCCCAGAAAGCCTCGAGGTTTCCCACATGCCTCTGAGAACAGTTACGTCCTGTCGAGGCTGCTCCAAAGCCTGGCCCCACAGTCACCCCAGAACGAGATCCCCGGAGGGAACTTCACATCCTGGCCCCGGGGGTCCAGCCCCGCCCTGGGAGCCAGCCCCAATGCCTGTTTCTCTACAGGAAACCCTGGAGGACCTGGACAAGAACAAAGATGGCTACATCCAAGTGGACGAGTATATCGGTGAGTAGGACCTGAATCCCTCCCTGAGGACGCCTGTCCCCTCCCAAGTCCAGGTGGCAGCCCAGTGCATTATCCCCAGTAAGAAAGCAAAGGCCCTCTGAAGTGGGGCGGGGGCGCTGCTTGAGTTCATGCAGCCACCAAACGTTTATTGAGCACCTACTATGTGCCGGGCCCCAAAGCATTTGTCGATCGGCCACTGTATGTCAGGCCCAACAAATCTTTATCAAACACTTACTATGGGCCAAGCCCAGGAAACATTTATCAAGTACTTTTTGTGTGCCAGGCCAAAAAAGCATTTATCAAGCACCCACTGTGTACCAGGACCAGGAAACAGTTATTGAGCACCTACTGCATACTAGTGGTTGAGGATATAGCAGAGACTATCACAGACCAAGTCCCTTTCTGGGAGGGTCTAGAGATTCTGCAAAATTGGGGCTCAGGAGCTGCATTTGCTTGGGGCAGGAAGTCAGGGAGCTTGTTTTGCATTTATACAGCAAAGTGTAAATGTCTCCTGTTAACTTGGGATGTTGGGGAACCCTTGTGACACCCCTAAATATCCCCATGGCCCTGCCTCTGTCCTTGGCCTCAGGGGGCAAAAATTTATTGAGGGGATAGCTAGTAAACATGGAAGTTTTTCAAGTTTGAACACATTTTTTTCGAATGGTTTTTATGGAAAAAATTTGCCGGCAGGACATTTTTTAAATTTTTTTTATTTAAGCATTTTTTTTTCCTTTTTGGTAAGAAAGAGCTCAAGCATCACGGCTGAATCGGAACAGTAGCTGACACAGTCTGTGGTGACTGTGGTTAACATCTTGTAAATTCATCTAATCCCCTCTTCATAGATAAGGAAGTGGAGGCCTTACAGGAAGTGTCCAGAATAGGAAAATCCACAGAGAAAGAGATTAGTGGTTGCCTAGGGCCTGGGGCTAAGCGGGGGATGGGGAGTAACTGCTTAATGGGAAAGGGGTGTCCTTTTGGGGTGATGAAATGCTCTGGAGCTAGATGGAGGTTGCACCACATTGCCACTGTACTAAATGTCATTAATGGTGATTTTTATGTTGTGGGCTTTTTACCACAAGGTTAAAAAATGCACACACAACTCCCATTGACCATTGCTATCATTTCCTACGAGAGATGATGACTTAGCGCCATTTAAAAAAAGAAAAAAGGGAAGAAATATCGCTGGCTGCTCCTGAAGGCAGATTGTGCCCACTGCATGGAGGTGACGACACCCTCTGATAGTTCCCTGGTCTGGTTCCCGAGGGGATAATTAGCATTCTGTGCTAATTATCCTGGCTTTCTGTCCGGTGTGGTGTAAAAAACCTTGGAAATCCTCTGTGGAGTACTTACTTTCTCCAAGCCAGCCCCTGGGGCAAAGTTTTGCAAATATTTACAAATAATGGGAACAAACCAAAGGCTCCAAACATCATCGCCAGGTAGGTTCTTAGGGAGAGGCGAGGTGTTCTAAGTGTGGCTTTGTAGTATCTCGCCTGAAACATCTTCGCTCCTCACTCACTCCTTCATGTGGAGTGCCTCCTATGTGTCTAGCACCGCGCCACAGAATATGCAGTGTCTCATACGGGCATCCGTCAAACTGCTGGTTTGACCCGATCAGTCAATCAATGGAGTCATTTTCACGTGTAGCAGAGCGATCATCTGGAAGTGGGGTTTTGTTATTCATCCCATTGAAACGGAGGCAGCCAAGGCGGGAGCGCGTTGGGGTGGCTGGGGTCTCGTGGTCAGGAGGTGTCAGAGCCGGGACCGCCCCTGATGTCGCCCCTTCTCCCCGGACCCCAGCGGACCTGTACACGCAGGAGCCCGGGGAGGAGGAGCCGGCCTGGGTGCAGACGGAGCGGGAGCAGTTCCGGGACTTCCGAGATCTGAACAAGGACGGGCGGCTGGACGGGAGCGAGGTGGGCCACTGGGTGCTGCCCCCGGCCCAGGACCAGCCGCTGGTGGAGGCCAACCACCTGCTGCACGAGAGTGACACGGACAAGGTGCGCCGCGGGCCGCACTGGGGACGGGTGCCCGCCTGGCGCGCGGTCCCAGGAGCGGGGCCCGGAGCTGCCAGGGTCCCCGCTTGGCACCGAGACCGGGAGGGGCCTGGGAAAGGGAGGAACGGAGACCTTGAGAAGGGGGCAGACACCCAAGGGTGGAGGGGACAGGGACCTGCAGGGCACTGTGTTGTCCCCTCTGAACTCAGACCCTCGCTCCAGGACGGGCGTCTGAGCAAGGCTGAGATCCTGGGCAACTGGAACATGTTCGTTGGCAGCCAGGCCACCAACTACGGCGAGGACCTGACGCGTCACCACGACGAGCTCTGAGCCCCAGCGCCCCCCCCCCCCACCCAGCGCGCCTCCCGCAGCCTCGTGGCGCCATGCAATGACCCGAGGAGGGGCCCGGTGGCCAGGTCCGCTGCTCCGTGTATGGCCCTGCAGGATGCAGACCCAGCCCCCGGTGGCCCCCGTCCTTGGGCTCCCCCAGACCCACCCTTGAATTCTGTCCCTGAGACACTGTAGCCCCTCCCAGCCTTCCTGTCAGCCCAGGGCCTCTCGCTGCCCTGAAGGACCAGGGACCACCCATTCTCGATTGGCAGGATCTCCCAGCCCAGGCTCCCCCAACACCAAGCTCAGCCTCCAGGCGCCTCCACTGACCACCCCCACCCCCCTTTCGCTGAGTGACAATCTGAGCCTCACTCCACACAGACAGGAGACACTCCCTGGGTGTGGCCTCACTCCGCACTCACCCATCACTGCCAGAGAGGCAATAAAATCCGGTGTGGGGCCTCCTCTGTGTGTCTCTCTGAGGGGGTCCTGGGAACCTCGGGAGGAGCTGGGGGCTGTGACAGAGGGACGTGCTGGGGTTTGGGAGGACTGTGGGCTGAAGGAGCGGACAAGGTATTTGAAGAGGAGGCTCTAGGTTTGGGAGTGTTCCTGAGAATGAAAAATGACTAGCAGCTCAGACTGAGCAGCGAACAAGCCAGACAGAGAGCAGGTGACAGCGACGCTCGAGTGGCCAGGAGCAGCCTCACTGCTAACTGAGTGAGGGAGCGGTCCCTGGGGACATCTGATGGCAAAGTGCCAGAGCAGCAGGAACAGCAAGTGCAAAGGCCCCGTGGCAGGGGGTGTGAGTGTCAGCAAGGCCGTGAATGAATGGGGAGGCGAGGGTAGGTAGGGAACCAGGACCAGCTCATACAGGGCTTGTAGGTGGGTCATCATGGTCCTGGTTTGATGGGACAAGATCGAGGGCAGCAGAGCCCCAGAAAGATGCCGACAGAATTTACTCAGTGAGCCAGGGATCCCTGGAGGGTTTTGAGAGAATGAATCTGAGCTGACTCAGGTGGCAACAGCCTCTTTGCTCTTGGTGGGAGGAGGGAGGCAGGGGCGGAAGGACAGGAGGACTAGACAGGCATTTCTTCTGCAGCCCATGAGACCTGCTGGTTAAATTCTCTAGAGTTGAGCGTGGGCCTTAGTCTGTCCCAGTAATTCCATTTCTGGTAGCTCCCAAATGGAAATATAGCAATAAGCTTACAAAAATAAGGTTTGTAGCCGCTTTAATCATAATAGCCTCAAACCAGAAACAACCCACACACTCGTCCACAGAAGGGGTAAGTGCATGATGCGACCTCCGCCCAAGGGAAGCCACCGCAAGGGGCAGGTGATCTCAAGGCACCCCAGTGACATAGAGGAATGTCACAGATGTTCTGCTGAGCAAAAGAAGCTGAACACAGAAGCACATGCTATGTGATTCCATTTACAGGAAATTCAAGAACAGGCAAAACTAACCTAAGAGGTAAGTGGTTCCCCTTGGTGCGGAGAACTGGAATGGACTTGAGGTGGGTTCTGGGGTGCTGAGCTTGAGCTGGGCACTGCATCCCCAGGGCTGTTCAGCCTGTAAAACTTCGCCCAGCTGTCCATGCAGAATGTGTCCACGTTTATGCATGGCGGACTTTCAAGTTTGCTTTTAAAAAATCCTCAATTTTTAGGGCAGCAAAACTATTCCATACGATCCTGTAATAGTGGATAGATGTCATTATGCATTAGTCAAAATCCACAGAATGTATCACACACAGAGTGAACCCTAGTGTATCTGTGCGCTTTAGTTATTAATAATGTATTGATATCGGTTTACCAATTATAACAAAGTTCCCCACTAATGCTAGATGTTAATAATAGGGGAAACTGGAAGCTGGGTAAGTGGGTATATATGGGAACTCTCAGTACTTTGCCCTTATTTTTCTGTAAACCTAAAACTGTTCTTGAAAATAAAGCCCCCTAACAAAGTCATAAGCAACTAAAATAGAAAAAGAAATACCCTTTATAGGTCAAGTCACAGATCCCTCATATTTGATGATTTTTGTTTTCCTTCTTAGGAGAAAGAGATGGAAATAACGTAGGGTGGGATGGTAAACTTATAGACCAAACGTTGGAAGAATTGACATTTTAACAAGATTGTCTTCCAATCCATGAACATAGTATATCTCCCCCTTGCTCTAAGTGTTGAAATTCAATGTTTTGTAGTTTTTGGAGTAAAGGTCTTTAACTTTTGTAAAAGATAAAAGGTCTTTTATTTTTTGTTATATTTATCTTTGTCTATGGCCATACTACCCTGAACGAGTCTGATTCTGTCTGATCTTGGAAGATAAGCAGGGTCGGGCCTGGTTAGTCCTTGGATGGGAGACCACCTAGGAAAACCAGGTGCTGTAGGTGTAAAAAAATAAAAAAATAAAAATAAAAATATAAAACAATAAGGGATTGTAAGCTGACAAGATCCTTGCAATCTGTGAGGTCAACCAAGGGTTGCCTCACCTAAAAAAGAAAAAAAATATATCTCTAAGTATTCTTATACTGTTAATGAAATCGTTTAATTTCCTGTTCCAATTTCTTGCTTCTAGCCTATAAAACTACAAATTTTTGGGGTTGGATTCATTGTAATCTCTATAAACTCTGTCTCTCCTGTGACATTTATAGCTCAAAATTCAGTTCACTCTTTTTAGGTTGACCTTGGAGTGTACCCTATACATCTGGTGCAGGGTCAGCTAGATATCTGAGCAGAGTTTCTACACAGTTTTGGAGTACCCCCTCTCTGGCTCTCTCTTTTCCAGGATTTATACTTCATTTCCTGCTGCTGTGGTGCTTCGGGCTAGGCCGATTGGATTTCTCCTTTGGTGTTTCAGCTGCCCCTCATGCCAAACTGGAAACTGCCCCTGGGTTAAAAACTGTACAGAAGAGAAACTCACCCACTTGCCTTTCCTTTTTTTCTGAGTTTCAATTCCCCTCCAGTTTCTGTCTGCTTTTGTTCACTTTTCCAGTGCATTTAGTTCATTGTATAGTTTTAAGAAAAGTTTTTATGAGAGTTTATTTGAGCCAAACTGATGACATGTTGGGAAGTAAGATCTCAAATGCTCTTATTGTATACTGTTTTATCTAGAGTTTATAACTTATCTGTGGGAGCACTGGAATTTGAATCAGTGTTTGACTCCAAGCTTTTGGTTATAACATACTGCCACCTAGTGGCTGGAGGAGAGTTGGTTTAATGAAGCAGGGCCAAAAATAAACAATAATCTTTACACATAGTAACAAATTACTTGTACAGAACAACTTATGATGGAAAGTTGCCAGGCACCTTATCACCTTTAGGACTTCTCCCCAGAAGTTTTTGTTTAACCTTTTGTGCATTTTGGTTATTTTTCAAATTTTGGCAATATACTCAAGAGTACAAGATTCTAAATATATGAGATGCTCTGTACTAAAAACAAAGTCTTTCTTTCACTAAGTTCTTCTCACAGGCAGCCGGTGTTTCTTTCCAGAACTGATACATACTTAAGCAAGTACCTACGGTGACTAACAATATTTTTACCTTGTTTCTCTTAACTTTTTAAAAATCAGAATCCTTTGATGAAAAATATTTTTAAGTAATTATTTTTTTCACTGAGGTAATTAAGAATACTTTTTTTTGAAGACTATTTTAATTCAGGCCACAAAGAACGTCTTCATTTCCTTTGCCTTTTTTTTTTTTAACAGCTGAGTACAACTTCCCAGATAATTTCACCAATTCTCTATTGAATGACATTTAGGTTGTTTCTAGTATTTTCTCTTATAAATGATGCTGCATAGAAAGTGCTAACCACCACCACCATCAAGATACAGAATATCCCATCGCCCCTCCCCCATTTCTCATGCTATCCCCCCCGCTTTGTAGTCCATCCCTCCCCTGCCCCTGGCAACCAAAGATTTGTTTTCTGTCCACATGGTTTCCCCTTTTCCCGAGTAAAACCCCCACCGAAAAACCTTAACAGCTAATGGAGATTGTCTTTCAAGTGCCACCTGTGGGCCGTGGAGGCTGGGGCCACCAGCTCGCCCATTTCTTGCTCTAAACTCCAGACCAGTGTGTAGGAAGTCTCTGCTGAGAAAAGTCAAGATTTGTTTTCACTTCCTGTTCCTCTTCCTCTTGAGTAGGGCTCTTGCTTCCTCTTCTACCTTTGAAAACTGAAAGGAAACCTATTTCTTAAAATGAGGACATTGACACGCACCTCACCTTCCCATCAGGGGCCTCATCTGTGAATAGAATGGGATTTTGGGTCCTGGTGGAAATTAAGGTGCAAGACTGGGAATCTTTGAAGTTTTTATTTTTTATTTTTTTTGGGGGGGAGGTGGTCTGTACCATACACAAACAAGATTGGGGTCCCTGAGGGGATGAGAGAAAAAACTAGAAGGATCCAGGAGTGGGTGGGGGTGCTTGGGAAAGAAGATGAAGCCCAGGAATGTGTAGGGGCAGGATGGTTTGAAGTACTCTGGGTATAAAAGTGGGGGTCTGTGGGGTAACAGTGTGAGAATACCCGGGGGAGAAAGAGTACAAAGAATGGGAGAAAGGGCAGGACCTTCCGGGGCGGTGTCTCTGGAGGTGGCTGGCCCCTGGGTGAACTCAGCTTCTGCTACAGGCTAGAGCGGTGGGCGTTTGGGCAAGGTGTGTCTTCTCGGCCTCAGTGGACTGTTCTGGCAAATGGCTGTAAGCCTTCCTGTCCCAGGACTGTGGCAAGGATTTAAGGGGATTGTAGAGTGACAGGTCCAGAGGGTAAGGGTCCCTTGAATGTCAGTGGCAACTGGCCCAGTTTCCAGGGACTGGGGCTGAAGAGCGGGGTGTGAGTCTGGCTCTTAGGGACCAAGGGAAGGTTCTAGAAGTGTCTGGGAGAGCAAATGCTGGTTTTCCGGGCCGCCCCAGCATGCAAGGGTGACACCACCGGCCCTCCTACTGAAACCTTTCCCTGTAGGCAGATGTGTCACCCGGTCTGCACGACAGGCACTTGACCCAACAGTGGTGAAGGACACTTCCTGGTGCTCAGATGAGACCTTTTACCAAAATGAAAAGATAGACTGTACGTGCGCTGAGATCTCACTGTGGTTGAAATATCGTGTATGCACCTGGAGAAAGACCTGGAAAGGCAGGAGCTAGGAGCCTCAGGGAGGCAGGAACATTAAGTCTGTTTCTCAGATTGTGGCCTGACTGTGCGCTCTCTTTCCCCACACTGCCCGGGATGCTTGTGACTCAGTGGTTATTCAACGCAGAGTTCAAGGGCGGCCCCGGCCTCCTCTCCCGCGCTCTCCGCCCCCCTGCTCTGCTCCTCGGACCCGCAGACCACTTTGCCGCCTGTGGGCCTTCGCCCTGGCGGTGCCTTCCTCCTCCTCACCCTGCGGCAGTCGAGTCCGGGGGCGGGGAAGTTCCCGGCCGTCTGCCGCTCTCTGTCACAGCGCTTGCCTTGCTTTGGGTGTGTTATTATCACACCTGACTCCCGGACAGGTGTTCATGGACAGGCTTCACTCGGCATAACTCAAAAGTGTGCGAGGGGGACTATTGAGCCTATTAAAGTGGCGCCCTCAGGTGGCGGCGGCCAGGACTTCGACTTTTAGCCACTGTTAACTAATTTTAACGCTGGACGTTTGCGCTCCATCCAGATTTTACGGTAACGTGAGGGCACGTAAGATGCCCTGTGCCCGTGCTTTCAGACCCGAGTCGCCCCGCGCGCCCGCCGCCGCCACGCTGCATGCGCCGCCCCGGGCTGCAGTAGCGAATGAAGGCGCCGCACGGCCAGTCGCCTCCAAGCCCTTTTATTTGGTCTCCCGCGCTCTCAGGCCTGCATCACGGGCCGCGACTTCTCCGCCTGCAGCTTCACTCCGGAGCCCGCGAAGCCCGTGCCGCCCTAGGGGGGGGGGAGGCAGAGGTGAGGGCGGACTGCGGGCCGCAGGTGGCGGCGGGGGCGTCCTAAGTCCGCAAGGTGAAGCGGGGCCCCGCTAGGCAGGAGAGGTGCGGAATAAAGGGGCGGGGCGGAGGTCTGGAGGGGGCGGAGTCGGGGGAGGAGTGGGTCTGGTGAGGTGGGGGCGGGGTCTGGGAAGGCGGGGGCGGGGTCTCGTAGAGGGGGCGGGGCCTCGGAGAGGGGACCGGGTAGAGGGCAGCGCGGAAGGGGCCCTGCTCACCCGCTGCAGCACGATGATGTCGCGGTCCGTGAGCTTCTCCCCGTTCACAGGGTCCACCATGTCTTTCCGAATCAGCTTCTCCACGCACTCAAGGGTGACCACGGCCCCACTGCGAAGAGGGGAAGGGTGGTGACGTCCATCGGAGGCCCCGCCCCAAGAGGGAGAGCCACGCCCCCGAGCCTGGTCCCGCCCCACGCCAGCTACTCACGAGGGCCGCAGCACGGCGCACGGCGTGGCGTTGCTCAGGCTGTCGCGTGTCACAGCGCACACGTAGCGCTCACTGCGTGTGATGAGCCCCACGCGGTCCACGGAGCTGTCGAGCGGCGTGAAGCGCACGGGCGTCAGGTCCGACATGCGCAGAGGCTTCCCGGACATGGGGCAGGTCACGGTGCGCGACTGTGAGAGCAGGAGGGGGCAAGGTCAGCAGGTGGGCTAGGGCCAGGTGCAGAGGATGAGGCTGGGAAGGGCACCACAGGGACACTGCGGGACCCCGGCCCTCTCGGGGAAAGCAGACGCAGGGGCGCTTGCCGACGGGGTGGCTCACCGGCTTCTCCAGCTTGGTGGCCTTGGCTTCCGGGGTCAGCGACGGGATCCAGAAGCTGGGCAATGCTTTGTCCTTGTCCTTGCCTGTGGCGCCCGCACTGGGTCCGGGTTGGGCATCATCTAAAGGGGGACAGGGGTTCAGACACCACACCTGAGGAAGGACCCCCGCCCACCCGCAGGCCTGCTCCCCCTCACCTGGGCCATTCCCCGCGCTGGCCTTGGGCGTGAAGGGATTGAGGGGCCGGCTCACGATGGCTGCCTCCTTCTCCAGGAAGCCCCGCACCTGGTCCTTGGCGGCGGCCCGCTGCAGCTCTTTCTGCTCCTCCCGCCGGGCGCCCCGCTGTTTCTCGTAGGCCTAGAGGCAGCCGGGAAGAAGTGAGCCGGGAAGAGGCCCGGGGGGGGCGCTCTGCTCCTGAGCTCAGCATCAAAACCATGACACCGCCTGTGCCCCCTCCTCTCCGCCATCACCTTCATCTGCCGAGCGATCTCTTTCTTCTGGTGCAGAATGTACTCCAGGATGGCCTCGCGCTCGTACAGGTAGCCATCTGGGCTGCAGGGACAGGATGGGCTGGGAACGCGTGGGCCTGGCCCCCTGCCCTGGGTACCCACCCACCACCGCACGGGCAGCAGCTCGCTCGGCTCTCTGCCTCGCTCGGAGGTGACAGAACCGCTAGAACTCTCCTGGCCCGTGGAATGCTCTGGCGTGCGGGGAGAATCTGGTGCGGTGACAGGTGACTCGGCTAGGCTGTCCAAACAAGGGCCTGGCCCGTGGTGGGCTGGGAGGGACCTTCTCGACCCTTGCAGTGTCCTGCCTGATAAGAGTGTCTGTTCACCCGGGGGCTTTGGCCATATGGTGTCCGCTTAACCTCTGGAGGGGCTGGAGACCAAGGCCAGCCACATGGTGGTCAGCCATGTCTACGTGACCAACCTCCAATAAAAACCCTGGACACCGAGGCTCGAGTGAGTCCCCTGGGGGGCGTACTGTGCCCACGAGCCGTCCCGCCTCACAGCTGGAGGATACAGGGCGGACCGTATGACTCCACGGGACAGACAATTGGAAGCTCGCACTTGACCTCTCCTGACCTTGTCCCATGTGTCTCTTCCCACTGTTGATTTTCATTCATACCTTTTCACTGCAATAAACTTTCACTGTGAGTTAACAGCTTTGCTGATCTGAGTTCTAGTGAGTCACAGAACCTGAAAGTGACCGCGGGGACCTTGAGCCACAGTGCACTCTCGTCCCTCTATAAAACAGACTTGGAATCGAGGACGCAGTTAATCAATGGACTAACTACCTTACGCCCAGTATCTCGCTGAAGCCTGTGCCGGGCTGTCTGAGGTGGGTGACAGTGTTCCACACGTGAGTGGTTGTTACAAGCCAGGCGATGTCCTAGGAGCTGTCCCCTCTATTACAACTGTTCTTTCCCACTCCCCACAAACCATACTGGGGTCGTGGTCACGTCTCAGAAGAGGACGCTGAGGCTCCGAGAGGTTAATGCTTCCCCTCAGCACCCTGGCTGTGCACCCCGTCACCCCCTCTTTGAAGTTCCCTTGCCCTCGCCACCCATGTCCCCAGCTCACGTGACGACGGGGTCGTGGCAGGGCTGCAGAGAGAGGCAGCAGCAGTCGAAGTCCTTGACGGCATCGCGGCTCAGTCGAATGTTCTGGGTCCCGTAGCCTGAGGCCGCTGGGAAGAGATGGGCAGAGGGATGGAGGGATGGGACACGTGCCCCTCTCTACACCCCGAGAGAGAGGCATGGGGAGAGCTCAGAGGGGAGGGGACTCAGAGAGAAACGGGCAGCTAAGAGCTTGGGCTATGTGTCACCCACAGGAAGGTGTTAGGCCCCAGAGGACAGGTGACAGGCTCCCCTAAGCTCTTCTGGCTCTGTGACCAAGTTCAAGCACCTGAACCTCTCTGGGCCTCAGTTTCCTCCTCTGAAATACAGCCATGACGACAGTGACAACAAAGGACTAGCCCTTGGTGGGCTCTGGGAGGGACCCCCTAGACCCTTGGAGGGCCCTGCCTGATAAGAGTGTGTTTGTTCACCCGGGGGCTTTGGCCATATGTATCAGCTTGACCTCTGGAGGGGCTGGAGACCAAGGTCAGCCCGCACAGTGGGGGGGGGCTTGCCGCTCATGTGGACTGCCACATGTGTGTTCATGAGCATCGACTGGGGGAGAGACACGCACAGAAAGCACGACCAGAGGTACAAACTGAAACGGCGTCTTTGACACACACGTCCCCCTCCCGACCCAGTACCTGTGTCCTTCTTCTTCTCGTGGTAGGTGTAGACAGCCCCCGCCGTGCAGTTCTTCCCGTGCCGCGTCATCCTGGGGAAAGGAAGGGACGGTTGTAGTGGTGGCCGGGGGGGAGCCCACACAGGGACACCCTCAGAGCTGACCTGCGCCCCAGATGGCAAAGCTGGGGGGAGCGGTTGGCGGGGAAGGACAGTTTTACACATGTTAAATGCTTAAAGAATTCCCTAGACATTCCAAAATAGAAAAGTCACTATCTTGAAAAACACCTGCAGTTTGCTTGTGGGTGTCGGCAGGGCTGTGCCTTGTGAATTACAGCGAGGTGGCAGAAGGAGAGGTATCTGAAATCTGATGGAAAGTTCTAGCACCACGTGCGTGGCTGGGTGTGGCTCCTCACCCATGCGGGGAACTGAGGTGCCCGGCTGATGTTCAAGGTGCATGTGCTCAGTATGCCTGCATGCTCATCCCAACTGAGCGTGGATTTCTGGGTTCGCTTAGTCTTTCTTGTGGATGAACTCACATGATGTAACCAAAGGCTTTATCCTCAAATTGATCCCTAATGTCTCAATCGCACTAGAATAAATTCTGAGTTTTCAAAACAAACATCCAGAGCAACACATGGTACTCTGGCAAATCAACGAGAAAAACCCAGCTACTGCAATAGGAAAACAAGCAAAGGATATGAAGGAACAATTGACAGAAGCAGCTCAAAGACTAGCAAGGGGCTGGAGAGATGTTCGAAATCTACCCGAATGGAAACCACACTGAGCTATCATGCCACACGTATCAGGATGGCTGGTGAAACTCTGAAAGCCGGGTGAGACCAAGGCTTGGTGGGGATGTGGGGTCAGTCGTGGGAACTGGCGGGCGATGCTGGGGTTGAGTGGACGGGGTCCTGGAACACGGGCTGGAGGTACTTTAGCAAGGTGAGTGTAGGCACTTCCACACCTGGGTGTGAGTCCCCCAAAGACAGTCTCAGAGATACAAAAGAGCATGTACGAGGAAGTTCACCACGGTGTTATTTACACCGCAGGCAAGCTGAAGCCGAATGAATATCCCCCCCTGGGACAACGGAGAGTGATTCCCCATCATGGAGACTACGCAGCCGTGGGATGCAAATGACTAGGTGTGTACAAAGCATCATGGATGGATCTTAAAAACACAATGTGGGTGAAAAAAGGAAGAAATAAAACGAGATCGCTAACAATCTCCACATGCACAAAATGAGAGTGTAAAGAACATCTACAAATAAAAGGATCACACGTATGAGAATGGTTGCCCAGGTAGGGGAGGGGACTTGCAGGGGACAAACAAGACTAAATAAATGAAACAAGGAGGAGGGGGTTGGGTGGATCTACATGTGGAGACTTAAGCAATGTGACCTCCTGCCTGGGCTGAGCCCAAGGCTGACCTCCTAGTCTCTGTGAGGCTCTGGACTGGCGACAGCCTTTTCCTAAGTCCCAGTTTCCTGTGGTAAAAAGTGATAACCAGGGGATTAGATTGCTGTGAAGACTCAATGAAGTCAGGGGTGTTCAGGAAATATTCTCTCCTGTTCCCTGGGGGCAAGGAGGATCCAGAAGGCGGAGGTGTGGCAGTGGGGGGTGGAGGGGCGCGACCAGGAGCTCCCAAAGAGTAAAAGGCAACTTTGTATTCACTTTCCCCTTCTGGTTGCTTTCAGAAACTTGCCCTTCGCTTTGACAACTTGAAACGCAAACCTCTTTGTGCCACGGATCTCGCTCGCCCCCTACTGGTGTCTTCGTCCCAGAGCCAACTCTTGTTTTCAGGCACAGTGACACAGGACAGACACACAGACGGAGGAGGCAGCGTGATGCGTTTGACACGTGTACGCGCCCTCGTAATGTCCCAGTTGAGATGCAGAGAGCACTTGTTACCCCAAAAGTGGCCGCTGTGCTGCTGCTCGCAGAAGCTAACCTTGGTGAAACACCCCAACTCGACCCACAGCCCCCTCCTCCGACTCCCCCTCACCCCCTCACTTGCTTTTGAGCAAGTGTCCAGCACCTGCTGCATCCCCTCGCTCACCTGCCACCCACTCCTCCACCCTGGTCCCCTGGCTTCCACCCAGCCCCCCAAATGCCACTGATGAAGGTTGGGCTGACCTCCTCACGGCCAAATTCCCCACTCTATTCTTAGTTGTCAACAGCCTTGACCCTCTGCGCTATTTGGCATTGGGCTGCTTGTCCTGTGGCCAAGAACAGGGTATTTCTATGTCTTTGCCTCCATGGACTGGGACATTTTCCCTTAGAGAGAGAGAAGAACGGCTAGAAAGGGAGCATTATTATTATTTTTTTACCTTGCCACATGATTTTCATATTATGTGGGAATAATCACGAGCGACACTGCTTGGTCCCTGACCTCGGGCCACTCTCTGCACCCCCATCTCGTCAGCGTCCATCCTCAGCCACCCTCTGAAGTCTGTCCCATCACCGCGCCCACTTTGCAGATAGACAAACTGAGGCTTAGACGCGAAGCCATTTGCCTGGGGCAGTGGTTCTCAGTAAGGTCCAGGGACCCCGGGGGTCCCGAAGATACTTTCAGGGGGCCCACGAGACTATTTCCATAACACGGCAGTCAATTCCCTTTGTTCCTCTTCTGTGGCGACTGTACAGTGGCGTTTTCGGAGGCTGTGACGGGTAAGGGTGTCACCACTCTGAAGGTAATGGAAGGTGTGCTTGTCCGTCCTCAGGTTTTGAAAGTTACTATCTTACAATAAATGAAAGAAACCAGGTACAGAGGCCGTGTCTTCCCGCTTCCACTTAAATGAGATGTCCTGAAAGGGACCATCCACAGGGACAGGAAGCAGACGGTGGTCGGCCCCGCTGGGGGCCGGGGGATGGGCAGTGCCGGCTGAGGAGCGCGGGGTTTCTTTTTGGGGTGATGAAAATGTTCTGGAATCAGAAAGTGGTGACGGTAGCACAAAATAGTGAACACGCTAAAAACCACGGAACTGTACACTCTTAAGTGGGTGACTTTTGTGTTACGTGAATTCTCTCTCAATAAAACATTTTTAATGTGTTTTAATTTCTCAGAGGGCAAATCTTGATAGAACTCACACCAATGACCGTTCTTCGGAGTCTTTGGTGGCTTCCAGGTCCGGAGACCGAAGGTCTGAGAACCACCTGCCAGGAGTCAAAGGGCCGGCAGGTGGTGGGCCGCGACCTCGGACCCCGGACACTGAGCTTTCGGCCACCATGCTACCCTGCCTCCGCGGCAAGGCCAATCTCAAAGTGGAAAACAGAACTAGGGCCATCTGCTGCCACTAGGATTTTGGAGAGGACACAGCAAAGCTACATGGACTATTCTGTCATCATTCCCATTTTACGGGAGGGGTAAGAAAGCTGAGCATCAGCCTCCCAGCTGGGAAGTGGCAGGGCCGGGATTCGAACCCCAGCAGCTGGGCTCTGGAGCTGCCATCTCAACCACGTGACAACTGTCAGTCCTTCCAGGAAGGACATGATCTGAGAATTCCTACTTTTGCACAAAGTCTTCAGAATCCAGGGTATATTTTACTCTTTCGACACATCTCAATTCAGACACTAAATTTCCACTGGAGACACTTGTCCTATGTTGAGGCTTCATAAAACGCACAGGTGCAAATAAACGCACATTCACGCACCCCGTCGTCCCAAACATACTTAAAAGTTTTCCAACGGCTGAATCAAGTGTTGGTGCTTAAGTTTAAATTAATCACAATGAAATAATTAAAAACTTCAGTCCCACAGTGGCACCAGCCACATATCAAAGTTCTCCACAGCCCCTCGGGACTCGTGGCTACTTTACTGGAGGGTGTGAGGCAGGAGGGCTTTTAGAAACATGGCCATCATGCCTCTGACACATTCACAATTCCTTAACGTCATCTACGCTCTGGCTTGCGTTCAGATTTCCCCGACTCCCAACTGCCTCTTCTTGCTATTGCTCTGTTTGGATCCTGAACCAGCGGTTCTGAACCTCTCCGAATCAGCGATTCCCTTGAGACCCTAAAGGTGCTACAAGCTCTGTCCCTAGAAGGCCGTCCCAGGGAGACAGAGGCCTCTGTGTTAAAGGGCTAATGGCATTCGAGGAAATCACAGAAACAGGACGTGTTGAAAACAGGAGAGAGAGAATTCTCCTGGAGCGGATGCGAGCTGAGATTTTCTTTTAGTAACGGCCGACGTTGAAGAGGTTCAGTGAGCTTGGCCCTGCTCGAAGTATTTCACGCATAGTGACTCCGTTGAAATATACAACCACCCAAACTGTTGCCACAAATGAGGGACAGAGGCACGGGCAGGTGGCCAGGGTTGTGCAGCCAGGGCTTGACCCAGCTCCCCGAGTCTGTGGCCTGGCTGCAGGTGGCCTCAGGCATTGTGCTGGACTCGGCGTGGAACAGGACAGCTAGTGTGTGCCTGGTCCTTCCCCCAGAAACCCTGTCCCTTGCCTCTTCCCAGGCTCCACGAGGAGTCACCTCTCCGGGCGGCTCTCCAGGCTGAGTTAGGTGTTCCCTGATCCGTGATAATGCCCGAGTTACCCCTGGCACAGCTGCTACCCCTCACTAGCTACCCCTCCGGACTAGGAACCATTAGAGGGGGCCTGGCTCAGACCCCTGTCCAGGTGGCAGCATTGTCTGATGCCTGGGTGGTAGGGGGCTCAGAGAAGTCGTGATGAGATCAGTTAACGATTTCCGATGCCAAGAGAAGTATGTAATCGATGAACTGATCGCCCAAACAATCAACGCATTAATCCCAAAAGCACTAGAATAATAGAAATGATCATCATATCCTTCAAACATCTATGCGCCGGGCCCTGAGCACTTCACAGGCCTGAACGCACCCAGCCTTCGTGACAACCTCCAGAGGTAGCTTCTCTCCAGCTTACCGGTGACAAAACAGATGCCCAGAGGGACAGACTGGCCCCAGTGAGCCTTAAAAATGGAACTTTGAGTCACTCTCTTCTGCTTCTTGGACACACCTCATGACAAAAACCCAACTGCTCAGATGAAAAATGTAGGAGGAATGACTGTCGGCCGATGCCATTGAGAGAGAGGCTGACGGGAACCGGGAATTCTCAGGGCTAAACTAGTGGAAAGGAGAAGAAGGTAGTTGACAATGGTGGGTCTCTGCTGCTCCTGTCTGTGAGTCTGCCTGGGCTGCCCAGACAAACACCACAGCCCGGGTGGCTTAAACGACGGATGTTTATTTCCTCTCAGTTCTGGAAGCTGGAAGTCCAAAATCAGGGTGGCACCATGGTTGGGTTCGGGGGGGGAGGGACGCTCTCCCTGGCTTGCAGATGGCCTGCCACCTTCTCGTGTTCCCACTGGGAGGAGAGAGAGCACTCTCTGGCATCTCCTCTTACAAGGACACTAACCCGATGGGTTAGGACCCCACCCTTAGGATCTCATATAACCTTAACTATATCCATAAAGGCCGAATCTCCAAATAGTCTTGTTGGGGCCTGGGCTTCGACATGTGTTTGGGGGGAGGGGACAAATATTAAGTCCATAAACACCACCTGAAGCCCCTCATCGGTCTCATCATCACTAAAAGTGGGACATACAGGTGTTATGCAACATGAAGCTACCAGCGCTGAAATGGCCAAATCTAAACTTAATTGAGCCTTTAGATTTAATTTCCTACCTCGAAAGTCAGAGAATATAGCAGCGATGGACCAAAAAGGGCCAGACAGGAAAGATTTTCCACTCCGCAGGCCATATGGCCCCTGTCACAACTCCTCGACTCTGCTCTTGCATGGCAAAAGCAGCCATGGGCATTAAGTAAATGAATGGGCAGAGCTGTGTTCCAATAAAACTTTATTTATGGGCACTGACATCTGAGTCACATAAAATTGTCGTGGGTCACAAAATATTATTCTTTTGATTTTTTCCAATTATTTAAATGTTACAAGCATTCTTAGCTTGCAGGCTGTACAAACATAGATAGTGGTTGTAAATTATATATCTGATAAAAACATTGTATCTAGAATATATAAAAAACTTGATTCAACAACAAAATGACAAATAACCCAGTTCAAAAATGGACAAAGGATCAGAATGGACATTTCTCCGAAGTAGATATATAAATGGTCATGAAGCACATGAAAAAATGCTCCACGTCATTAATCACTGAGAAAATGCAAACATAACCACAATGAAATACCAGTTCGTACCCATTTAGAATGACTAACGTCAAAAAGTCAGATAATAACACGTGTGGAGAAACTGGAACCCTCATATGCTGAGGGTGGGAATGGAAAACGGTACAGTCACTCTGGAAAAATCTAGCAATTCCTCAAAAGGTTGAACATAGAGTTACTATTTGATTCAGCAATCCCAATTCCAGTGGAAATGAAAACATGTCCATCCACACAAAAACTTGTACACAAATGTTCACAGCAGCGTTATTCTCAATAGCCAAAAAGTGTAACAACCCAAATGTCCATCAACTGATAAATGGATAAACAGAGTACGGTAGATCTCATACAAAGGAATATTATTTACCCATAAAAAGAATGAAGCACTGATCCACTGTACCATGTGGATGAAACTTGAAACGTTACGCTATGTGAAAAAAGCCAGAGAGAAAAATAATTACACTTATGTTAAATGTCCTGATTGGGTAGATCGATAGGGTTAGAAAGTAGATTTGATTAGTGGTCGTCTGGGGCTGGATGGGGCGGGGGCGGCGGGGCGGGGACGCGGGGAGTGACAGGCTGATGGGTACTTCGGTTCTTTGTGGAGAGATGAAAACTGACTAGGATGATGGTTGCAAAACTCTGTGAATACACTAAAAACTACTGAACTGTACACTTTACATGGGTGAACTATATGTTATGTGAAGCATATTCCGATGCAGTTGATTTTCTTTTTTAAAGGACAGCAGGGTTTGGTTTTTTGGCCTCTTGAACCCTGGCTTGGAGGAGTAAGTGAAATGCGATTATAAAGAAATAAAAAGACAAATCCAGATGGTGGGATGATCGACAGAATAACTGACCCAGGTTCTTCAATAAAAATTGAAATTACAGCGAGAAAAATTAGAGTGGGATGGAAGGGGGATTGTTTTACATTAAGAAACTTAAGAGACATTGAGAGACGACGACTGGATTATCGAAATCCTGCCCGTGTCTCCCTCAGGACCCCAGGACGCTAGCCCGCGGGCCGGCGATGCCGCCACCGCCTGGAACTCACCTCAGAATAGTCCCTCCGTCCCTTCGTTGATTCTCCAACTGTGCCCCTACCCCGGAAAGGAAAGCTGTTTTCCCTCGTAGCTCCGCCCACTTCCGCACGGTGGAAGAAACCGGAAGGAGAGTTGCCCCTACTTGCGGAGGTACCTCGGTTGGTTTGGTGAGTCCTCCCTTCTTCTCTGCCTCCCTCCGGAAACGTGAGTGACAGGTCGAAGGTTCCGGTTAGTGAAACTTGCGTGATTCTGGGGTGCGCTTAGTACCTACTAGGCATTTACCGGGGCGGGCGATTTCCTACTTGTACCCAAACTTCGCGTCTCTCCAAGCCCGAGTTTAAGGACTAGCCACTTCCTCCCGCGATTGGGAAGCCCACTTCCCTAAGTATATCATCCACTCTTCTTGTTGTAAGTTAAGGGACAATTGAGAAGGGACAGCCCCTCTGTCCTCATTTGATAAATAGCAATTGAGAAATCGAAAATCAAAGCCGTCCAAATCACCCCGGGAAACAGGAATTTACTACAGCATATCTGCCTTCCCGCAGGGACGAGGGCATACAATTCCCACCAGTTTGTAGATAGCTAGACATATGGAGCCCTAGACGTTTGTTTTCCTAGCTCAGCTGGGCGATCTCCCGTTGGGGAAACGGGAGGAGGCGCATATCCAATCTCCTAAGTGCCCCACGGTGTCGGAGACCCTGGCCTCCCGATGGGGCTCTGGACAGGCCCTTCTTTATAAGGTCCCTTTAAATACGCTGTCCCTTACCTGAGTCCCGCCCAGGACAGGTAGTCGCAAACCCCACCCCTCTGCCAGAAACCGGGATCAGACCGATTATAGAGAGCGGGAGCGGAGTGGGGAACCCATCCCTTCCCTCCCCACTCGCCTGCCCCCTTTCACAGCTGTCCTGGCCGCAGCTGGCCTCGGAGGCCCTGCTTGAGGAGTGGGCAGTGCTCACAAGTCTGAGCAGGTAAGTGAATATCCCTGGAGGCAGAGCCTGGCTCAGGGACATCGGCATCCTGCCTCCCTGCTCCTCTGGGTCCCAGAAGCTTGGGGGACCCCAAGCCCAGGATTCCAGGTCCCTTGCCTCCTCCTCCCCTTGAACCCAAGAATATAGGCTCCTGCTTTTGCCTCTCCTGTAAGCTTTGGTCTCTGTGGGTGGATGTGGTAATAGGTATGGAGTGAGATGGGACGTGTGGAAATTATCAGGAAGGAAGGACTCTTGATCACCAGTGGACATGTTTATGAGCACCTACTATGTGCCAAAACTGTGCTAGGGGCTGCAGACCCAGAGGAGAAAAAAATAAGCTCTCTGCTCCAGTCTCTGGAATCACACTGCCTTTGCTCAAATCTGCCTCTGAATCTTGAAGACCATATGCTCTTGGGCAAGTTCTTTGACCTCTCTGTGCTTCAATTTCCTCTCCTATACATGAGGATAATAATAGCACTGCTGTGAAAAGTAAACTGAGTTGATATAGGTAAACTTCATTGAACAGTGCCTGGCCCAGAATACATACTATACCAGTGTCTGCTATTATTGTTATAATTCATGGGCCACAGAAGTCCAGTCAGAGAGACCTTGCCTTGTTCCTTAGGGGCTGAGTCACTTGTCATCTCTATCACACCTGGTTCCAGGTGTCCACAGACTATGAGGAGCCACCCCTCTCTGCTGCTGCTATACCTGGGGTTGACCACTTGCCTGGACACCTCCCCCAGTGAGGAGCAAGACAAAGGTAAGTGTCTGGGGGGAAGAGCTGGTGTCCAGGAGCTGACATCCAACTTCCCCTGACCCAGGACCCCTTGCCTCTAGTCCCCTCCTATCCCAGGACCCCATAGGTCTCCATCCCCTTGGGTTCAAGTTCCTCCAAGTCCCTAGTCCTTCATTTTTCTGTCCCTCATGTCCTTGAAGTCTTCCTGGACTCCCCAGAGGCCTGGAACTTCCTAGGCAGCCATAGGCGGGTTCCACGAGCCAACCACTGGGACCTGGAGCTGTTCACGCCAGGGAACCTGGAACGGGAGTGTTACGAGGAGAAGTGTTCTTGGGAAGAGGCACGGGAGTACTTTGAGGACAATACTCGGACGGTGAGAGCTTGGGGACCCCGGAGTCCCTCTGTCTTCTCCAAGCTCTGGGGTGGATGTTGGGGGGGGTTCTAGCCCTCAATTCCCTCTACTGCTTTTGGGTTCAGAAGTCAGGGTGGGCTGGTTTGGGCATATAGGACCTCCCAACTCACAGCTGTCTTTCCGCCTTCTCTACTCCTACCCCTTCAAGAAACAATTCTGGGAGACCTACATCTACAATGGCAAAGGAGGTGAGTGGAGAGGCCGGGCCCTGTTGTTCTGTGTGGCTAAGGCAGCCCTTTCCCACGGAAACCGAATCATCGCCCCCACTCCAAATTCTGTGCTCCCCGAGTTCCTGGAGATTGTTGTCCCCTCCTTTGAGACTGGAGCCTCTGCCTGAGGAACCCACCACACATTATTCCAAGGTGTCCCATGTTCCCAGGAAGGGGGAAGCATGGGGTAGAGGGAGGAGTTACAGCCTGGGGGTCCATCCGTCCTCAGGCTCAGAGACTCTGGCTCACCTGAGCTTCTTTGGAGTTCAGAGGCCAAGCCCCTTCTGCAGCTTGGTTGCTAGGGGGGCTGCTACCTAGCAACAGGGCCTCTCCAGGCCTGTGGGCCCTCACCTGACCAGTCCACCCACCCCTAACCCCTCCTCTGAGGCCCCATCATGGCTGCAGCCTTGTTGCTAAGCGGGGGAAGGGCTGCTGGTTAGCAACAAGGCCTGCCCAGGCCGGACCAAGGAAGCCCCACATCACTCACTACCTGGCTGGCTTCCCCTCCCCCACAGCCCATCCCAGCCTCAGCCTGGTTGCTAAGGGGGCCTTCTCCCTAGCAACCACACCTAGCCAGGCTCAGGACCCAGGGCCTCTTGCCCAGGGAGGACCCCCTTCCAGGCATCAGAGGCCCCACCCCCTTGTGGCATGGTTGCTAGGGGTGGATGTACCTTAGCAACAGGCCCTAGGTCTGGGCTGCAGTGCTCACATTGGAGCCCGGTTGCTAGGGGAGGTAACTGC
The DNA here is from genome assembly GCA_028627145.1 of Eidolon dupreanum. Taxonomy (NCBI): domain Eukaryota; kingdom Metazoa; phylum Chordata; class Mammalia; order Chiroptera; family Pteropodidae; genus Eidolon; species Eidolon dupreanum. The sequence goes on along the minus strand of CM053508.1, from coordinate 89,318,606 downwards.
GTTGCTACAGGCCTAAAGACGCCTGGTGGCTCTTGAATCCACCTGAAACATGTCAGAATCTGGAGAGCTTGGCTTCTCAGTGCAGCTTTTTGCCAAAAGGCCTAAAAGCCCGGGGTTTACTGTTTGAGGAAAGCCCCCCAAATGCTAAAGTTGGTCTCCCCAGCAGCGACACCTGGCAAGGCCTCACGAAACTGGGGTCCTCCCTGTACACTCCTCCCTGTGCTCCTTGACCCTTTTTCTCAGACTGGAGGCTTTTGATTGCTAAAGGGGTTCCACCTTCGGACAGGGGCCACATGAATTCTCCTTGCCCTATTGTAGCATGTCACTTGCAGTCTAAACAGATAGATTGCTTAGGATGGCCTTGACCCACCCTGTGTCCACGCAGGGGCCTCCATCATCATGGGGACACCGTGTCTGTATTTTCTAGTACCAGATGAAATTGTCACAGCTCCCTTATGCACTTTATCTCAGTGAATTTTTGCCACCTGTCAGAGACAGGTTATCATCCCATTTTACAGAACAGGAAATGGAGGCTCAGAGAAATGAGGTGAGTTGCCCGAGGTCACACAGCTAGGAAGTAGCCCCAGCGCTGCCTTGCTCCTTGGCCAGTACTTCTACCTCAGGAGAAAGGCATTTGGATGTCGCGGTGGTCGGCAGCCCCTGAAGCAGTGGCTCCCCCCACCTTACCCCACTGCAGGGCGTGGACGAGTGGATGTAGCGGGCCTGGCTGTGGGGCTGACATCTGGCATCCTGCTCATCGTCCTGGCCGGCCTGGTTGCTTTTTGGTATCTCCACTGGCGATGGCGCCGAGGCCAGCAGCCCTGTCCGCAAGAGTAAGGGGACTTCAAGGAGGAGGGGGCTGGGGGGCTGGAGAGATGGGTGAGCGGGGGAGCAAGGGTTGACCTAAGGAGGGGCGCTGAGGATAGGGGACAGGCGGGCAGTGATGACAGATCTGAGGAGATCGCGTGTGTAGCTGTGGCATCTGTCTGCCCGTCTGACTGTATCCTCAGTCCTTGGCACGCAGTAGGGGCTCAGTCAGTATTTGCTGCCTGTCTATGCAGTGCCAGGTTTCTGTGTGATTCTTGCTCTGGGTATTGCATCTGGTGAGGCTGCAGCCTGCGGTCTATGGGTATCTGTGGGTGTCTGTGGTATGTCAGTTTCCGTGGTACAGGGTGTAGGACATTTGTGTGTGCTTGTCGTCTAGGTATGTCTTAGTGGCAGGGTCTAAAAGGCTGCTTGAGTGTCAGTCTTGGAAGTATAGCGGGTCTGGGGGCTTTTAGGAAGGATTTATTTTTATTTTAGGAGGGCATTATGTGTCCCGCTGCCTCTCTGCAGGGCCGTCTTTTTCTCCATTACTCTGCCTGTATCTGGAACACATGTGTGTCTGAATTGTCTCAGCAGTTGTTGATTTCTGGGTCTGCCTGTCCCTATGCATCTGCCTGTCATTTTGAGGTGCTTTTCTGGGTGTCAGATGGAAGGTGACCCTCCTTCTCCCGGGGGTGTCTTCCTTCTGTCTCTGTTCCCCTACCACCCTCAGAGTCTGTCTTCCTAAATCTTCCCTCCATCTCCTAAGTCTCTCTATCCTGTAGGTTCCCCGTTAACTGTGCACCTTATGTCCCCAGGGCCGAGCTCATCAGCTCTCTGAGTCCTCTGAGCGCGCCTGGCCCGCCGACACCCCTGCCTCTACTCCCACCCCCAGGCCTCCCTACCTACGAGCAGGCTCTGGCTGCCTCTGGGGTGCACGACGCACCGCCGCCCCCCTACACCAGGTACGGGGCGGGGCTTCTCCCGGGGACGGGGAGCAGAGGGGAGGGCACTGCTGGAGGAGGGGCGTGTGTTCAGGGGCGGGACTTGGAATTTTGAGGTTATTATTCGAGGCGAGGTTTGGAGCGCGGGGGCGGGGCCTTGTGCAATTGCCCGGGGGCGTGGCCCAGCGTTGTGAGAGTGGAGCATTAGAGGAGGGTGGGTCTCGTGCTCAGAGGGTCCGGGATTGGCTGAGATGCGCAGGGCGGGTCGGGGTGGTCTCGGTTGAGGGGGAAAAAAAAAGGAAAAACAGCCGGGTCTTTGACTCCCCACTGTGCCCCTCCCCATGCAGCCTCCGGAGGCCTCGCTGAAGAGCAGCTTCCGAGCCGGGGTCCCCGAAGCGTGCCCCAGATTCACACCGGAATCCAGAAGCCCCCAGGCCTCAAACTGCGGAGCCGAGCTTGGGGGGTGGTGGGAGTAGGGGGTCCTCTGGCCCAAGGCCTCCCCTGGCACACGTGTTTCCGCCGTGTACGGATACACGCATGTCCCTGGCGAAAGTGTTCCCGCGTCCCGGCGCCTCGCGGGCCCCTATGCTCTCTTGACCTTGGGGTACCCACGGGCCCCGCCCCCGGGGTAGGCATGTCGTGGAAACTCGGACCCAGGCGCGCGGGCCGGGTGTGCGGACTTGCGTGTGTGAACAGGTTTGACACGGCCATCTCCCTCCAGGGCCACGCACACGCCGAGCCCCGCCCGTGCACACGCATGTCTTCGTGCACTCCCCGTGATTGTACAGGGGCGCTTCGCAACCCAGGGACAGGGTGGGTGGCATATTTGCAACCGTGCTCGGTGGGGGCAGGCTCGCACTGCACCCGGGGGACTGGAGTTCGGCTCTTCCCCTAAATAAAAATCCTTTGGAAGAGAAACCAAAGAAAGTGAAACAATGCAGAAAAATAATAAAATCAAATAAACTGAACCGCGATCCCAGGCGCGTCTGCGCGTGGTGAAGCTGACTGGCTTTCTGTACAAATGTTGCGCCCTACACCCCCAGGCCCTGCTTGCGCTGTCTCTCTCGTTCTTTTTTTTTTCGCATTTGCACGGGATTGTGGGAGGAAGCGGAGCGCAGCCAGACACCCCGCCGCCCGCCCCCCCTTCCCCTCCCCCCTCCCCCAGCCGCCTTGTGCAAAGATGGCTGCACCGTGAGCGCAGAGGAGGAGGAGGCGGCGGCGGCGGCGGCGAGAGAGCGAGCACCCAGCGCCCGCACCCACCCCGGGGCCGCCCGGGACGCCCCCTCCTGAGCGCGCGCTCCCCCTTTCTCTCTTGCAAGCGCCGGGGCAAAGGCGGAGACAGCGGGGTCCCTCCTCCCCCCCTTTTCCCTCAAGAGGGAACCCCCCTTCCCCCCTCCTTGGCTCGGCGGCTGCACCCCCTCCCTTGCCCGCCCCTCCGCCCCTGTCCCCTCCCTCCCCCGCCCGGGGCCTTCCCGGGCCATCGGCGGCAGCAAAGAAAAAGAGAGAGAGAGAAGGGGAAAAAAAGCAGCAGCGGAGGGAGCGGCGGCGGAGGAGAGCGCGCGCGCGCCCCCTCCCTCCCTCCCTCCCTCCCTCCCCCTCCCCCCAATTTCCACCGCGGCCAATTCATGGACAGGAACTACCCCAGCGCCGGCTTCGGGGACCCGCTCGGCGCCGGGGCGGGATGGAGTTACGAGAGGTCAGCGAAAGCTAGGTAAGGAACCGAGGGTGGCCTGGAGGAAGGGGCCAAGGGGTGGGGGCCGGGCCGGGCCGGGCGGGCCGGGCCCGCCCGGCGACGCGTGCATCGCAAACTCCCCTCCGGCTTGCAAGGGAGCGGCCTTCCTCGCTTTGCAACAACGCCGCCGCCCCAGTTTGCAAATTGCAAACTCTGCCAAAGCCAGCTCCGGCTTGCAAAGGGAGAGATGCAGCGGGAAAATGGGGGTGCAAAACAATTTAGGACGGAAAGGCCTTGGGAAGGTGGGAGGGACTGGCGAAGCAAGGCCTGGATTTCCCCGCATCCTTGGATTCTCGGCTTGCTGACCCCTCCCCTCCGCTCCCCAGGCTCTGCCCTTTCAAAGGTGGGAAGGAAAGGAGAATTAGAAGGCAGACCTGGGGGGCGCCCCCCCAGATCCCATTGTTCCGGGACTGCGTGAGGCCGCGCCACTCGGGGCCCCCCCAGAAATTCCGCGCGCAGAGTGGGCACGGGGCCCCGCCCCCTTCCTAAACTGGTGTGTGTGTGTAAGGGGGGGGTCCTGGCATCTGAGACACGCCCCCTTTAACTCCCCACCCCCAAAGGCAGAGAATCCTAGTTGATGGCCAGGAGTGGAGTATTTGACCTCTTTGAGTCTGGGCCATGGATTGGGGCCGTTGCATGGGAAGATTCGTGTGTGTGTGTGTGTGTGTGTGTGTGTGTGTGTGTGTGTGTGTGTGTGAGAGAGAGAGAGAGAGAGAGAGAGAGAGAGAGAGAGAGAGAGAGAGAGAGAAAGAGAGAGAGAAAGCGCGGAGCGCGCGAGAGCGAGCGAGCGTGGACCCTGTGCGTGCGTAGCTGGGCAGCCCGTTTGCCTGCGAATCTGCCCCTTTCCTGCTCTTTATTGTGTAGTTCCCTCACTCTTCACCTGCTCTGCACCTCCCTCTCCTCACACACCTGGGTTTCCCAGCATGGCCGGGCTTACGACCACACGTGTGTTACTTCCATGTGGGACTCTTCGTTCCGTATCTTTCCTTCCCCACGGATGAGTTGGATACTCTTTGCACACATACTTGGCTTCGCTTGGACCCATGCATTTGACTCTCAACCCCCCGGGGGATGGACGGTGTTCGTGTTCGTGTTCGCACTTGTACCTGGTACTTTTCTATCCCTTGCCCATCCCACATCCCTGTCGTTTGGGGGAAAATCTGCTGCATGCTGCTGCTCCCGACTGTTTGAGCAGCACCCATGAGGTTCAGGCCCTACGTGTGCCCACGTGTCTGCAAAAGAAGGGGTGTCCATGCGCAGTTCTGGGGTTGGCCCCAGGGCCTTGTGTCACCAGCGGGAAGGGAGACCTCTGTGTGGTAGGAGGTCCACATTTTCTACTCAAGGCAATTCTAACTCTAGAACCTCTCAGTTTGTCTCATCCTTGTGCATGTCCATGTTTGTAAACGCGAGACTATCGGGGCTCTGTTTGCTGGAATTCAGGGTTCTTTACTGCTACTTGGCTCGAGTGGGGACCATTTCTGTGGCTTTTTAGTTAGGCTCCTTGATTTCCTTGTCTTTCCTTTAGGACCCAAGTTTCCTTAGGATAACCCCCAATCAGCTGGAAGATTCCCCTCGACTCCCTGGGAAATTTGCTGAGCTCCCTTCTCCTAGGGCAGCTTCGGAGGATACTCTAACATATCCCCCTTCCCCCCAGCTTGGTCTATGGCAGCTCCAGGACTTCGCACCCCGAGACGGACATCTTACACCGCCAGGCCTACGCGGCCCCCCACCCACTGCAAAGCTATGCCACCAACCACCACCCGGCAGGTACGGCCCCCGTCCCGCCCCGCCCGAGCTGGCCCTCCCTCCGAGGCAGCCGATTGGCTGCTGAAAGTTACACCCTTCCTAATTGGCCGTGCTCTGCATCCTGCCCCGCCCCTTGCTACCCCTCCTCTGATTGGTTGGTCTGAGGCTGCTTAATTTTATGCCGGATTCGTCTGCCCCTGTCTCTGGCCCCTCCTCTTTCGTTCCAATTGGCCCCATCTCCACAGCGCCCAAATCCCACCTTCTCTTCCAGGCTTTTCCGCCTCACCAGCCCACCTCAATCACTTCCCTCTGGGCTTGCCCAGTCTCTTGGCTTCTTGGTTCTCTGAATTCTTTACTCCTGATTCCCATTCTTCCTGATTGGCTGGTTCTTTGGACCTCCCCCTTTCTTTAGATTTGCCTACTACCTTATTCTCCCCCTGTGGCCCTGCCTCTGACGCTTCTGATTGGTTGCCTTACTTTGCTCCAGCCTCCCTCCTTCCTAGATGGACCAGCAGTGATACTGTGTAGTCCAATTTGATTTTTGACCTCCTGTTTGGCTCCTTTACTTTTTTCCTTTCCCATCTTTTTTCCCCCCGGGATCCTCTCACTTTGACTCAACCCCTTTAGACTTGTCCTCTGGTTATCCCCGGTTGGAATTATCCTTACCCTTGTCAGAATTATCCAAATCCTTGGGTCTCTCCAGCCCCCCGCGACTCTCTGCCCTTTTGCTCCCGCTTCCTCCACTTATGTTTTTTTTTTCCCTTTATCTACCTTTCTTTTCCTGGACTCCCTGCCGTTATGACTGCATTACACCGCATCCTGCTTGCAGTCTCCCTGGCTCATCTCTGCACACTTTCTTCAGTGAATCTGCCTCTTTTCCTCCAACCCCTTTTCCTGACCCAACTTGCCTTGGCTTTTTCTTTTCCCTTTCAACCCTGCCCTATCCCGCACCTAGCTGACTCTACCCCTCTGTTCCTGGCCAGGCCTCTCTGGACTCTTCGACACTGGCCTCCACCACGCAGGCTCAGCAGGGCCCGACGCCTCCGTCATGAACCTCATCTCGGCCCTGGAGTCCCGGGGCCCCCAGCCTGGCCCCTCTGCTTCCTCTCTCCTCTCTCAGTTCCGCAGTCCTTCCTGGCAAACAGGTAAGTCCGTTGCCAGCTCAGGAGGGCCGGGGTGGGGCTGGCTGTGGTGTACCCTGACCTCCGGTCTCCTCCATTATCCCCAGCCATGCACACGCCAGGCCCCACGGAGCTCTTCATCTCAGGCGCCCTGCCGGGTTCCAGCACCTTCCCGTCCTCCTCTGCCCTGTCGGCCTACCAGCACCCAGCTTCCTTCGGCAGCCGCCCCTTCCCAGTGCCCTCATCCCTCAGTCTCCAGGACCCCCCGTTCAGTCCCCCAGCTAATGGGCTCCTGTCCCCTCATGACGTGCTGCACCTGAAGCCCTCACAGGCACCCACGGTACCCTCCTCGCTAGGCTTTGAGCGCCTGGCGGGGGGCGGTGTCCTGGGGCCCGCTGGTCTTGGCCCGGCCCAGACCCCTCCTTACCGCCCTGGCCCCCCAGACCCACCTCCACCTCCCCGCCACCTGCCAACTCAGTTCAACCTACTGGCTTCGTCTTCCGCCGCCGCCGCCGAGCAATCCTCCCCACAGCTCTACAACTTCTCGGGTGCTGCCCCAGGCCCACCGCCGCCCGAGCGGGCCCTACCCCGCCAGGACACCGTCATCAAGCACTACCAGCGGCCGGCCAGCGCCCAGCCCCCGCCGCCCCCGCCCCCAGCCCATGCCCTCCAGCACTACCTGAGCTGTGGAGGCAGCTATCCCTCCATGGGCCACCGGGCCAACCTGGCCTGCAGCCCTCTGGGCGGTGGGGAGCCTTCCCCAGGCTCTGGTGAGCCTAGCAAAGCTGGGCCCAGCGGAGCCACGGCTGGGGCGTCGGGCCGGGCTGCGGGCCCCGAGGCGGCCGGAGGAGGGGGAGCAGGGGGTGGCGCCGGAGGTTACCGCCCCATCATTCAGTCACCTGGTTACAAGACGGGCAAAGGCGGTTATGGAGCAGCTGCGGGCGGCGCCAACAGGCCCCCACCGCCGCGTTCGACCGCCACACCCAAATGCCAGAGCCTGGGTGGGCCGGCGACGGCCTATGGCACTGGGAAGGCGTCTGGGGCTGGTGGGGCCGGAGGCCAGGCCTATTCCCCTGGTCAGCCCCAGGGTCTCCTGGGACCCCAGGCCTATGGGCAAGGGTTTGGAGGCGGACAAGCACAGGACTTGAGCAAAGGCCCTAGCTACTCTGGGGGGCCCCCACAGCCTCCCAGCGGCCCCGCGCCTTCGGGCCTCGCCACGTGTCAGAGCTACTCTCCTGACCAGCTGCAGGGGCAGCTGTATGGGGTGCAGGGTGAGCCCTACCCAGGGCCAGCTGCCCACTCCCAGGGGCTGCCCACGGCCAGCCCCTCGCTTAGCTATAGTACTGGCCATTCCCCAGCACTTTCGGGCCATGGAGGTGGCTGGGGGCCCAGCTCCCTGGGGGGAGGTGGCGAGGCCAGTCCTTCTCACATCATCCGCCCACTGCAGTCGCCACCTGCCCCCAGCCGCCAGCCCGGAGTCGGCTCCCCGGGAGCCCCTGGCAAATACCTGAGCTCGGTCCTGGCCTCGGCCCCGTTCCTCGCACCCCCGGGAGCTGGCAGCTACGCAGCCGGAGCTGGTGGCTACAAGGGCAAGGGGGACGGCTCAGAGCTGCTAGCGGGCCCCGGGGGGCCGCCTGCTGAGCGCACGGAGGATGAGGAATTCCTCATCCAGCACCTCCTGCAGGCACCCAGCCCCCCGCGGACCTCAGGGGCGGACGGCTTGGTGGGCGAAGATGGGGCGGCAGATGCCTCCAAGGGACTTGGGGGTAGCGGTGGTGCCGGGGGTCCTCCAGGCACACCCTACGAGCTGGCTAAGGAAGACCCCCAGAGGTACCATCTGCAGAGTGTCATCCGTACCAGCGCCAGCCTGGACGAGGGTGCCACAGCGGCCCTGGAGCTAGGCCTGGGGAGGCTGAAGGAGAAGAAGAAAGGGCCAGAACGGGGCGGCGAGACCCCCGAGGGGCTGGCCACCTCAGTTGTCCACTATGGGGCAGGTGCCAAGGAGCTGGGGGCCTTTCTCCAGAAGAGCCCCCCGCCCCCACCTCCCACGTCCCAGCCCACCCCCCATGGCCTCCTCCTGGAGGCAGGGGGGCCTGACCTCCCCCTGGTGCTGCCTCCGCCTCCCCCCCAGCTGCTTCCCTCGGTCCTCAGCCACACCCCTAGCCCTTCTTCCAGCGCCCCCAAAGTCAGCGTCCACCTCCTTGAGCCAGCCACCCGTGATGGGGCGCCCCAGCCGCCTCCGCCGCCACCCCCGCCTCCGCCGCCCATGCCTCTCCAGCTCGAGGCCCACCTCCGCAGCCACGGGCTGGAGCCGGGAGCCCCCAGCCCCCGTCTGCGACCGGAGGAGAGCCTGGAGCCGCCAGGCGCCATGCAGGAATTGCTTGGGGCGTTGGAGCCCCTGCCCCCTGGGCCCGGTGACACTGGCGTGGGCCCGCCAAACCCAGAAGTCAAGGATCCCTCGGGTGCGTACCGCAGCCCCAGCCCGCAAGGCAGTAAGGCGCCCCGCTTCATGCCGCTCACCTCCATCTGCTTCCCCGACTCCTTGCTCCAAGACGAGGAGCGTAGCTTCTTCCCCACCATGGAGGAGATGTTCGGCGGAGGGGCGGCGGATGACTACAGCAAAGCCGGGCCCCCCGAGGACGAAGGCGACCCCAAGGCGGGGGCCGGCCCACCCCCGGGGCCCCCCGCCTACGATCCCTACGGGCCGTACTGCCCGGGCCGCACGTCTGGAGCTGGGCCCGAGACGCCGGGCCTGGGCCTGGACCCCAACAAGCCCCCCGAGCTGCCGTCCACGGTCAACGCTGAGCCGCTGGGCTTGATCCAGAGCGGGCCGCACCAGGCGGCCCCGCCGCCGCCGCCGCCGCCGCCGCCTGCCTCGGAGCCCAAGGGGGGCCTCACCTCACCCATCTTCTGCTCTACCAAGCCAAAGAAGCTGCTGAAGACGTCGTCCTTCCACCTGCTGCGGCGCCGCGACCCGCCCTTCCAGACGCCCAAGAAGCTGTACGCGCAGGAGTACGAGTTCGAGGCGGACGAGGACAAGGCGGACGTGCCGGCCGACATCCGCCTCAACCCACGGCGGCTGCCCGACCTCGTGTCCAGCTGCCGCTCGCGCCCGGCCCTGTCGCCGCTGGGCGACATTGACTTCTGTCCGCCCAACCCCGGCCCCGACGGCCCCCGGCGCCGGGGCCGCAAGCCCACCAAGGCCAAGCGCGACGGCCCGCCGCGGCCCCGGGGGAGGCCCCGGATCCGCCCGCTGGAGGTCCCCGCCGCCGCTGGGCCGGCCTCCGCCTCCGCACCCACTGACGGGGCCAAGAAACCCCGGGGCCGTGGCCGCGGCCGGGGCCGGAAGGCTGAGGAGGCAGGTGGCACCCGGCTGGAGCCCTTAAAGCCACTTAAGGTGAGGGCAGCTGGGGCCCCCTTGGAGGTCCTGGGCGTGATGGGGGGTATAGAGCATATTCCTGAAACCTGTCAGGAAACGACTCTAAGGGCTGGAATTCCAGGGTTCTGGCGTTGGGGAGATGAGAATTGTAACTTGGGTCCAGAGGGAGGGAGGGAGGGGTTGGAGTTTGGGTCCTTCGTCTCTAGATCCTGAAGGACTGCCCATCGGGTCTAGGTGTCCGGGTCCTGTGGGAGGAAGGTCTGGAGCCCCGGACTCCTGGGCCGTGAGCAGGGCCAGGTCAGTGAGTAACGAGGAGGCGACCCTAGTCGGGGCCTGACAGGATCTGAGCGGTCTCTGTGGGTTTGAATTCTAAGATGCTACAGGTTGAGAGTCTGGGAATTTAAACTTCAGGGTGTTCAGTGAGGTGGGAGCTGAGGGGAGGGGGGACTTGGGGTCTGGCAGGTGGGGGCCCTGACTCGCCACCGCCCCCTATCTAGATCAAGCTGTCCGTGCCCAAGGCGGGCGAGGGTCTGGTTGCCACATCAGGCGACACCGTGTCAGCCCCTGACCACAACAGCCTGGACTCGAGCCTGACTCGGGAGAAGATCGAGGCCAAGATCAAGGAGGTGGAGGAGAAGCAGCCGGAGATGAAGTCCGGCTTCATGGCCTCCTTCCTGGACTTCCTCAAGTCGGGCAAACGCCACCCACCGCTCTACCAGGCCGGCCTGACGCCCCCACTCAGCCCCCCCAAGAGCGTGCCGCCCTCCGTGCCGGCCCGGGGCCTGCAGCCCCAGCCCCCCACGGCCGCCACCGTGCCACATCCCCCACCCTCTGGCGCCTTCGGGCTGGGGGGCGCCCTGGAGGCTGCCGAGAGCGAGGGGCTGGGCCTGGGCTGTCCTTCGCCCTGCAAGCGTCTGGATGAGGAGCTGAAGCGGAACCTCGAGACGCTGCCATCCTTCTCCTCAGACGAGGAAGACTCCGTTGCCAAGAACCGGGACCTGCAGGAGAGCATCTCCTCGGCCATCTCTGCCCTGGACGACCCGCCCCTCACCGGGCCCAAGGACACCTCCACCCCTGACGGGCCTCCCTTGGCTGCTGAGGCTGCAGTCACCGGGCCTCCCCCGCTCCCGGGGCTCCCAAGTGCCAGCAGCAGCGGCACGCCTGGTGAGCTCTGGGGAGAAGCTTCCGGGGGCGGGCAGGGGCCTCCTGTCATTCGGGACACCTGGTACGGTTGAGCAGATTACACGCTGTTGAAAGGACACTGTGTTTGATGACATAGCTTTGTGTATTTGTGGAGGTGACGTTCAGATGAGGGTGAGCGAGAGAGGGGCGTCTTTTTCAAATCTGCTCACAGATACTAAATGGATTGGAGGGACCCTGAGGTGGGTGCTGGAGAATGCTGGGGGACAGGGCAGGTTATCAGTGATGGGGATGGGTGGGGGTTGGGGGACTCGGGGAGCTTTTAAAACTGGTGTGGGATCTGGGGATAGAGAGGTGTCTGGGGGGCAGAGAGAGTGAGTACTTTAAAGAGAGGCAGGAACACTGACTAGTGTCATGTGGGGGACGAGAGGGGAAGGCTAGGGTTACGGTTGGGTCCAGATGTGTTTCTGACCTGAGAGAGGCTTTGGACAAAATTTAAGGGTTTTTGATGAAGGAAGAGAAGTATTTATTGGCAGATGGAAGAGGGGTTTTGGAGGAGGGGCTTCGGGGCAGTTGACGACTCAGAGGGGTCCTAAGGAATGGGGAGGTCTTGCGGGGAGCCGAGGAAGGACGTGAAGGGCCGAGGCACACTGGAGGGTTCTAAGAGTACAGGATCTGTGTAACGGGGGAGAGAGCGCCTCGGAAGGATCTGGAAGGCTCCTAGCTAAGGATGTGGGGATGGAGAAGCAGTTGTAGGAATCAGGAGAGATTTCAGGGCATTAGAGGAGGATGTTGCAGAAACCCACGGGCAGTTAGCAGAAAGGAAAAGGGCATTATTTCAAAGATAGAGAACAGGCCGAGAAAGACGTGGAGGTTGACGAGACCTCCGAGCAGGAAGCGAGGTAGAGTGCGGAGGGCATGGCTTCAGAGTCAGGAGGAGCGTTAATGCGTGAGCGGGAGGAGCCGGACAAGGGCAACGAGGGAGCGAAGAGACATGTCCGGATTAAAGCAGGCTCGAGGATGGGTGTGGGGTTTGGAGTAGTGCGGGACCGGGTCTTGGAGGGACTTGGTCATAGCAAAGGGCTATGGGGAGTGGTGGCAATGACAGGCAGAGGGGCTGTTGGCAAGGAAGGGACGTTCAGATTCAGGGACAAGAGAAGAGGTGTTGGGGTGGTGAATGGCATTTGGGAACTCGAGGCGTGGCAGAGCCGGGCAAGGAGCTAGGCTGGGGGTGGGCCACGGGGAGGGATACCAGGGTGAGGGGGTTTTGATGGGACAGGAGAACTCTCCAGGCCATGGTGTGGGCAAGGTGACACTGAGCAATGGTATTGGGACACAGACCTGCCCTAAGACAGGGGGTCTTTGGAGTCTGGGTGGGAAGGCCGACGGGGACGCTGGAGAGAAGTTAGAGGGACATGAGCTTCCTGTGGCATCTAGGGACTGTGGATATTGAAGGTGGGGAGAGGAGGTGACAGGTGAGGGGGAGTCAGGCTTTGAAGGAGGAGCGAGGGCAGCTAGAGATGAATAAGTAGAGTTGAAGGGGGGACTTGGGGCAGAGGTGGGTGGCAGCTGAACTCAGTTTGATGGAGAGGGATGTCGGGGTACAGGGTGGCAGGAGGGCTGTGTTGGGAGCGCTTTTCACTGACAGCAGACACAGGGGGCAGTAGGGACCTGAGGGCCATGCAGGGCTGTGGATGGGCAGCGGGTTGAAACTCTGGGAAATGGGGGTCCACGGGGGTCCAGCCCTGATGCCCCTCTCGTCCCCAGAGCCCCCGCTGCTGGAGGAGAAGCCCCCGCCCTCTCCACCGCCTGCCCCGACACCCCAGCTGCCACCCCCGGCGCCAGCCCTGCCCTCGCCGCCCCCGCTGGTGGCCCCGGTGTCCAGCCCGCCGCCCCCGCCGCCGCCGGTCCTGCCTTCGCCGCCCGCTCCGCTGCCGCCGCCCTCCGCGGCGCCACCCGAGGAGCCCGCCGCGCCGTCGCCCGATGACCCCGAGCCGCCGGACGCCCGGCCCCTGCACTTGGCCAAGAAGCAGGAGACCGCGGCCGTGTGCGGCGAGACGGACGAGGAGGCGGGCGAGAGCGGCGGGGAGGGCATCTTCCGGGAGCGAGATGAGTTCGTCATCCGCGCAGAGGACATCCCGTCCCTCAAGGTGAGTTCCCGGGGGCCCCAGGGTGGGCGCGGTGGCTTTGGGCGGTCGAGCGTTTGTGACAGGCCGGGTGCAGGTGCAGAAATGGCTAAGACAGCCCCCGGGCCAGGACCTTGCTGAGTGCACAGTCCCTCTGGCCTGCTAGAGATGGTCCGCTGGCACCGATGCCCACCCTTGCGCTGTTGTTCATGCGTGTGCCACGTTTAAATAAAAAACAACCGTTAACCGTTTGTTGCAGAGACTCTGGGTGCTAGGGTTACAGGATGGAGCAAAGCGGGTGCAAGCCTGGTCTCGGGGACCTTCTAATGTAATGGCGTGAGCCAGAGAACATACAGCTATGTGACTTGTGCTTCATGGCGAACACTTGAGTCACGTACATAACGCACCTATGAGTGCACACCTGTCACCTGTAAATGTGACAGCTTTGGGAATGCTGTATGTCAGGCACATTGTAAGCATTTTCTGCAGACCAGCCCATTCACCACTTCCAGTTACCAGGGATTGGCACACTTGGCCCCCATGGGCCCACTGCTTGTTTTTATAAATAAAGTTTTATTGGCACAGAGCCGTGCCCATTCATTTGCATATTGGCAGGCTGCTTACTCTGTTCATTGGCAGAGTGGGGTATTTTCAGCAGAGCCTAGCTGGCCCACAGAGCAAAAAAATTTCCTGTGGTCCTGTTACAGAAAAAGTTTGCTGGCCTCTGCCGAGCTTGGTTCCTTGGACGGGTAGAATTGAATCAGAATTAACATAAGTGTTTGACAAGGATAGGTGACGTCACATACCTGTGTGGGGCTTCTCAAAGGGCACGAGGCAGAACGAGTGGTCCTAAGGTCAGCAAGCCATTGTCACCCTGATGGTGACACTGAAGGCTAAGGCCCTTCTCTGTAGGAGTCACCGTCACTGGTGGTATTGACCACGGGGAACTGTGTTCAGCCCTTGATGTGTTGCCATGTTTAATTTAATCTTGGGTGTTTCTTCTAAAATACAGACAGAAATTGGGGGATTAATTAGTTATAAGGATTGTGACTGTTGTTCTTTTTATTAAGTTTGATTTGTGAGATGAACTTAATGTGTTTTTTTCCTGTATAACTTTTAATCTGTTTCTTTGTGGAAAAAGCCGAGCCAGTAGGATAAGGGACTGGGTGTACCCGTTACTTAGCTTCCACCATCAGCACCTCCTGGCCAGTCCTCTTCCTCTCCACTCTGGCACATTCTGCCCCCGCCCCACCCACCCCGGTCATCATATTCTCTCACTTATACTTTATCATCCTTTTAGCGTGACATTTGATACATACAAAAGAACAGTCAGAAGAGATCTATAAGTTGTAAAGCAAAATGCTGGAATCAACACTCATATCTACCCCAGCCCGGCCAGCAGCCAGAACATTCCCAATGCCTCCACTCCCTGGCCAGCCCTCCTGCGTACCCCACAGTCATGCTCACTCCCATAGTGCCTTGCGTACACTATTTCATCTTGACTTCTGAGGCTGATTTGGCCAATCAGCCTGGGACAAACAGCAATCAGAGTAATGACTACAGACTCCTCAGGGGACAGAATTTGGGGCAGGTCACAGTCAAAATTTAGTTTGATCTTTTGTTTCTTCTTTAATCGTGGTAATCTGTACATTCCACGAAGTTAATCTTTTTAAGCGTTTTTAAGTGCATTGCTCAGTGATATCAAGTAAATTCACATCGTTGTGCAATCAACACCCTCATCTTTCCCCAGGTTTTATCTTTATAATCACTTTCCTTTATAGGGAGGGAAACTGAGGCTCAGCACGGTAATAGCCTTCCCAGGCTTTTGCAGCTGGGACCCTCACTGAGCTCCACTTGTCCCCCCAGCCCCAGAACCCATGCTCTCAGCACCAGATGGAGCCACTCTGTTATTCTGCCAAACGACCATGATGGCAGCCGCCAGTGCTGCTAGGCACCCAGCACCCGGCTGAATGAACACGGCCATGGGGCAAGGGGCTGTGACTTTGCCAATATACAGATGAGGAAGTTTATGTTCAGAGAGAGAATTATATTGGTGGCGGGTGCTGAGCCAGGACTGGAGCCAGGGCTATCTGATATCACCTCCCAGCTGGCACGGGGCAGGGGAGGGGACAGGGTAAGGACTCAAATGCTTAAAATACGACACATGTGTGTTAAAATGGGGGACACGCAGCCCCAGGACTGAGCTACCGATGCAGATTTTGGGGACCCTCATGTGCCTGCAGTTGGGGCAGGCTGGCCGCATGGTGGTGGAGAGCCCAGCTTGGCCTTGACCCAGCTGGCTCAGCTCTCTGCCACTGGTGAGTGGGACTGGTGTCAAACGTTCCTGAGCCTCAGTTTTCTCATCTGTAAAATGGGGCCGATCGTATCAGTACCTCCGTCATGCGACGGGAGGACCCAGCTGTGCGGCTTGTCCCTCACTCTGACGTGGGTGGCACGTCGAAGGCGCCCTCTAGGCATACGCTTCGCTTCTGTTATTCATCTCAGCCATCTGGGCTGAGCCTCTAGTGCAGAGCTTGGCACAGTTTTTCTGTAAAGGGCCAGATCATAAATATTCTAGGCTTTCAGACCACTTAAGGTCTCTCTGCCACATATTCTCGGTTTTTTGTTTGTTTTTACAATCCTTAAAAAATGTAGAAACTGTTCTTAGTTCTTATAGTGGGCCATGGGCCATAGTTTGTCTTGCAATCAAGACAGCCCGTAGAAATACGGAGCGTATACATCACTGAAACTTCCTGGGTCCACGTTTTAAAAAAGTTAAAAGACAGGTGAGATTAGCCACAGGAATGTATTCTCTTTAACCGAGCATATCTAAAATGATATTTCATCACGTCATCAATGTAGAAAAGGTTAATGAGATGTTTTACGTTCTTTTTTGCATACCAAGTCTCCAAAGTCCGGTGTGTTATTTTATACTCGTAGAACAGATTGATTCAGATCAGCGGCCTTTCAGGAAGTCGAGAACCACGTGTGGGGAGGGGGTGCCAACTTGGACGGCACAGGGTTATCCCCGCACCCCCTGCTCTGGCCTCCCTATCTGTGATGTGGGAGTGATAATGTTAACTCTCTCAGTTCTTGGGGCCATTGAAGATTTAGCAGGATGTAAACTCTGAGCATGTAAGAGTGTGTTGAATGGAGGGTGATCCGGGCCAAGAGAACTGTCTGTGTAAAGGGCCAGTGGTCAGAGAAACCATGACATGCTTGTGATGTACAGGGATGCAGGGGGTACAGTGACTTGTTGGTGAGCACCCAGACTGCGGACATGGGCAGGGGCCAGATCACCGTGGGGTGAGGTCACTGGGCACCAGCTTGAGAATCTGCTCTGAGTCGTCCGGCCACTGCTAGGGGCCCTGGCCAGCAGGGAGGTGGCTGGGGAGGTGTCAGTCCTGATTTACTGTCTGTCCCCTGCCTCAGTTCTGTGACAGTGACTTCCCTGTGAGGGGATCCAGCAGATTTTCTTCCTAACACCAGGCTTAGTGCTTCTAGCTTACTCACATCCTGCTGTTCCCTGCCCTGGTCTCAGCTTGTCGCTATTCAAATTCCCAGGAGGGAACCTGATTGGTCCAGCTCAGCGTTTGTGGTTCAGTATGAGGATTGTGATTTGCCTGTTCATTGGCTGCTCCGGTCAGCTCTCCTCCAATCAGCTGCAGCTTCCATTGAGCCGGGGCTGTGGGTGGGACAGCTTCCCGAGTCAGTGGAAGTGGGCCTGGTGGATGGCATGATCCACATGAGAGGCAGGAAGGATGTGAGTCTTTGGGACTAACTGGCCCTGGTTGAGGAGCTGGCAAGCTTGATTGCCAGGAGGTTGGTTCCAATGACTGGGGCGGGGGCCTCCTGGGAGGAAGACAACAGGCCCAGATGGGATGCGATGAGCCCAGGGGCCTGAGTCCAGCTAGAATCAGCCCACTCCTCAGAGGAGGCAGGTAGGCAGTGGGAGGAGACAAGAGGACTGGCCTCCCCTGGCTCAGGGAGGTTGCTGTAGCGGATTCCTCAAAGGCTTCTGAGAACTAAGACGGGTATTATCATTCACATCGAAAGAGAGAAGGTACCCCGAGGTGGACCCTACCTGTGCAGAGGCCTGGAGGTCAAAGTCTGGGGCTTGTCCACTGCAGTTTGAGGGGTCTGTGTGGCCTGCTGGGCAGGGCCAGGAGAAGGGAAAGAGTGTGAGGCAAAGTCTCTCTGTGCCACGCTGTGGGGCCCGCGTTGTGGCCCTGGAAGCTTTTGGAGTAGACGTCTATGTCCTTGAAAAGGATTTGGAGTAGGCTTTTCAGTCCTTGGGCCTTGACCTTGCCCCTGAAGAGCCAGGAGGGAGGACCGAGGACCGTGGCATACTGGAGGTTGTGGCACCTCCAGCCCTGTCTCATCCTGCCTCTCGCTCTCGTACGAGGCTTCGGGCAAGAGCCTTTTGGGACCTCATTTTCACCAGGTTATGGTAACCCCTTATTTGCATCCCCCTGGTTGATCCAAGGGACACGAAAAGTCACATGAGACAGTCGACCTAAACCTTATACCTGGCACACAGGTTTCAGAGCTGGAGCTGCCGCCGGGGACAGACATCACTAATTGATCCCACCATCCACTCCTGCTGAGCCTGGTGCTCCGGGCAGCCATGATCAATCAGTCAGAGCTGTCATCTGAACCCTGTTTGATCACTTGACTGTGGATTCTTTGAAAGCGGGGAGTGCCCGCATTCACCTCTGGGTTATCGCGATGCCCAGTGCACATTCCCTGCTAGGTCCTTGTTCTTCCCTTATCCGTGCCTGTCAGTGGCTCTCTGCTAGAGCCACAGCCGTCATGCACTTTCTCTGGCAGTCCCTGCTCATCACCCAGTCACGTCATGGAAGGGGACGTGATCCTTCCAGGACTCATTTAGGTGTCACTTCTTCCAGGAAGCATTCTTGGGTTCAGATGGAGTTCAAGGTCCTTCTAGGTTTCTGGGGCATCCGCCTTTAGTCCATTTATTACTTGTGCTGTTATTTTTTTGTGGCTGGGTCTGGCTCAGTGTCCGTCGGTTCCCAGTGCCCAGCCCTGGGCAGACAGGCTTCGGCATGGGGGTGAGGATCTGAGCCTGGTGGAGGCAGTGGAGATGGGGGAGGCTTTCTGTCACCACGTCCGGCACTGCTGCGGATAGGCTGGTGGAATAAATGGTCTCGAGTAACTTGTCAGCTGTCTTGTTTTTGGCACAAGCCACAGCCTCGCCCTGCTTTATTTATTTGCTTGTCTGTCTTGTTACCTGTGCAACAGAGACCCCCATATAAAAGGTTTCGTCGCTCTTGTTCACCACTATACTCCCGGTGGGCGGGTGCTCAGGTTTTGTGATTACTTGGAGTCACGTGGGGGGCTTATACCATCACCCCGTAAAGCTGTTTGGTAACTGAGACCTTGTAGCCCGAGAATGAACACCCAGAGGTCCCTGGATGAGCTGTGGGAGGACAGGGCCAGACTCCAGCTATGTCCCCAGGGCTGAACATCAGGAGGCTGAAAGATGTCTGTCAGCTACATGGTCATCGATGCTTCTTGACGCCGATGCTTTTTCTCTAAGGGGGGTGTGTGGGGAGGTCAGGGGGCCAGGAATGGGGGCCAACCCTACCAACCTTGCTGTGCCCTCAGCTGGCGCTGCAGACGGGGCGTGAGCCGCCACCCATCTGGCGAGTCCAGAAGGCGCTGCTGCAGAAGTTCACCCCGGAGATCAAGGACGGGCAGCGGCAGTTTTGTGCCACCAGTAACGTAAGCCTGTGGGGGTGGGGGGCGGGGTGGCGAGGACTCGGGAGGGGGGCCCAGGGCGGGCTGGGAGTCTTGAGTGTCAGGCTGCCTGGCCGGGGCGGGTTAAGAAATTGCTCATGTGCCTCTTTCCCTCCACAGTATTTGGGGTATTTTGGGGACGCAAAGAATCGGTACCAGCGTCTTTACGTAAAGTTCCTGGAGAACATCAACAAGAAGGATTACGTGCGAGTCTGTGCTCGGAAACCCTGGCACCGGCCTCCAGTGCCCGTCAGGTACCGTGCGGGCGGGGGGCGGCCCGGGCCAGCAAGCAAGGGGGTGGAACGTGCCAGACGGGAAATAGAGTTGGGCAGAGGGACTGAAGACGGGGGACAGAGACCTGGAGAGAGATGGAGACAGCACCTGGGTGAGGGGGCAGCTACTTCTATGCTTAGAGCTATGAGCTAGGCAGAGGGGTCCCAAGGAGGACAATTTGGGTTTCTTGGGGACCGCTGACTACTGTCCCTTCTATGTTCCTTTCCAGACGCTCCGGACAGCCCAAGGGCCCCGCGTCAGCCGGGGGCAGCTCGGCACCTCCCCCCAAGACTCCAGCACCACCTCCCAAGCCTGAGACCCCCGACAAGACATCTGAGAAGCCCCCAGAGCAGACCCCCGAGACGGTCATGGCCGAGCCCCCTGTCCTTGAGAAGCCGTCCCCGCCACGGCCTGTTGAGAAGGAAAAGGAGAAGGAGCGAGTGACACGTGGGGAGCGGCCGCTGCGGGGCGAGCGGGGCACAGGCGGGCGGCAGACGCGGCCCGAGCGGAGCCTCGCCGTGGGACAGCCCGCCACCTCCCGACTGCCCAAGGCTCGGCCCGCCAAGGTGAAGGCTGAGCCACCCCCCAAGAAGAGGAAGAAGTGGCTGAAGGAGGCTTCGGGCAATGCCTCGGCGGGCGGGGGCCCACCGGGCAGCTCCTCGGACTCAGAGTCGTCCCCTGGAGCGCCCAGCGAGGACGGTGAGGCCCTTGGCAGGCACAGATCCGGTGGGGCGGCTTGGGGAAGAGACTCCAGGGCCTTCAGAAGGAGGCGTGGGTGAGGGCAGCCCAGAGGGCTCCAGGCAGTGTCGGCGAGACAGTAACCATAAGTAAATGAAAAATACTAGCAATAGCTGGTAATTGTGTGGCATGTAACTAGACGCCAGGCCGTCTGTCAGTTCTGAATGCATATTCTTGATGCATATTAACTTGTGTAATTTTCATAGCGGTCCCAGGAAGTACATATTACTATTATCCTCATATACAGGTGAGGAAACAGAGGCACCAGAAGAGTGCAGCGTGGCTGGGAGGCGGCATGTAGCCAGCGGAGCCTTAGATTCCTTTCTTCAGCACTGCACTGTTTTGTCTCAGAATAGGCAGGTTCCGAGGGCCGAGGAAGATGGGGCCCAACAGCTGTCCTGGAGGCCCAGAGATAGTGGCATTCCCCATGACTTGCTGGGTGGCTCCAGAAAGGGGGCGTCACCTCGTTGTGCCTTAGTGACCTCACCCGAAAAATGGGTTAGCAATGGGTTAGATGAAGCACATAGAATACTTGCCTATAGTAGGCACCAGGTGTGAGCTCCATCGCTTAGAATGATGTCTGTTCCGTAATGACAATAACAACAAAATGTTTAAGTACACATACGTAAAGTAAATATAACGGCCAACTTTTCTTGAGTACTTATCAGGTGCCAGGCATTATTTTAAGCATTTTCATTTTATCTTTACGTAAACCTTTAGGTAGGTGCTGTAAAATTATCCTTCATTTTAAAGATGAGCAAACAGGCACCGGGAGGTGACCTGACTTGCTTAAGGATTCGGGTATAGTGCAAGGGTAGCCGTTTTAACAGAGACTGAACGTATGACTGGTTAAGTCAGTGGTGGAACCATCTGTCCATCAAAACCCTCAAGTACGTGGAGCGTCCTGAAGGATAAAAGGCTCTTCTCAAGGTTCTCCGGGGTCCCGCTTTCTTCCCCTTCCGTTGCTCTGCTGTCCCCCGCATGGTCAGAGGCAGCCTAGCAACCCTGTAGCTGCAGTCCTGCCAGTGGGAAGGGACATAAGGGCAAGGAAATGACCCCACCTTCATTTTAAGCACCAGATGAGTGGGAGTGGCCCACATCCTGTCTTCTCGTATCCCATTGGCCAGAACTAGTCATGTGGTCATACACAGTTGCAAAGGAGCCTGGGAGATGTAGTCTTTTAACTGGGCCAGGTGGAAGCAGTTGAAGCTGGGGCAGGAAAGTGCTGGTAAGCGGGGAGGTTTACCAGAGGGCTAGATCTGGAGGTCTTTCCTTCTCTGGCCCTCAATTTGCTTCTCTTTTTCTCTTAAATGGGTTTATACATCTAATTCACATACCACATAGTTCACCTATTTAAAACATGATTCACTGGCTTTTAGCATAGTCATAGAGTTGCACGTTTGTCTGGGCAAACAATTTCAGAACATTGTCATCGCCCCAAAAAGAAACCCTGCACCCTTTGGCCGTTATTCCCCTTTCTGCCCTCCCCCTAACCCTAAGCAACTAGTAATGTACTATCTCTATAGATTTGCCTAAAATGATAATGTTTTTGAGGTTCATTCATATTGTTGTAACATATTATCGGTGCTTCATTCCCTTTCATGGCTGAATAATAATCCATTGTGTGGATCTACCGCATTTTATTTATCCACGCGCCAATCGCTGGCCAGTTGGGTTTTTCGCTTTCTGGCTATTGTGAATAATACTGCTGTGACCATGCATGACACCCCTGCATTTTCTGAACCTGGGAAACGGGGAAACTACACTCTACACTCTTAGGGGAACAGTTTCTCTGCCAAGGGTCAGTATCTCCCTCTGGGTCTGGGTCTGTCTTCCCAAGCCCAGGAGCCCTGGTGCCCTTGCAAGGCAGGGGGATACCCTTGAAGCCTTTGCCCAGCCCAGGAGCCCTCAGAACCACCCCTCTTGTTTGTCCAAGACCAGCCACCCTCCACGTGCTCGAAGTTAATGCTCCCCTTTCTTGTATTCACAATGAGAGTTTAAAGAGAGGCTGCAGTCATGTCCTCTCCCTCTTTCTTCAGTCGGAGCCCATCCAGCTTCCTCATCCTCTTGCTGAAGGCGTTTTTAGAGTGTGTACAGGAGCTCACAGTTTAGCCAGGGGAGTCAATCAGATAAATATGTTATGTAATAGAATACAAAACAATACGAAAAATCATCAGTGTAAGTACGGCTGGGGAGGATTAAAGGCAGTTAAAAAAATAAATCCGGTCAAGAAGATCCAGGCGGCATACTGGGTGATGTTTAGGGATTTGGGGAAGGCTTCTGGAAATGACATTGGAGCAGAGATCTGAATGTAGCTGGGCCATGTGACTTTGGGGGAGAGAACATTCCAGGCTAGGCATGTCAGGATCAGGAAGGAGGCCAGAGGCTATAGTGAGTAAGAGGAGAGGGTGAGAAGTGAGGGCAGAGAAGGAACAGGACCAGGTCTTGGAGGGACGAGGGGCCTGGGGCTTTGTGACCTCACTGGCAGGATTTTGTCCTAAGCAAGATGGGAGCTGTACGCGGGTTTGGGCTCAAGTCTTAACAGGATCTGACTTAAACTGCCAAGTGGGCACTCAAGCCCCTTAAAACAGCTACGTCCAAGGACCCTCCGTGTGGGTAAATCACGTGGACATGTCTCATGCTTCTTCCTAAGGGATATTCTGGGGCCTTCTCTTGGCCCTCCAGCTTCTCTTTTCTCCCCGACATTCCTCGGGTTTCTCGTGGGTGTACCCCAAGTCCTGTTCTTGGCCTTGTTGCTTCTCATTCTCCACCTGTCACCTGGCAGGCTCCCCCACCTTTCCAGAGGGCCTCAGGCCCGTCTCTCCCCCCTGGTCACCCTCCAGGTTTCCTCCAACCCCCTTCCCTTTAGCTCCCACTGAGCTCCTTGTCCTAGGATCCCTAGCTCAGGGACAGCCCAGCTGGCTACCCAGTCACCAGGCCAGACCCTCTAGGTACTACTCTTCGCCCTACTCCTCCTCCTTCCCTGTCTGCCCCATCCCCTCTTCTCTTACCCACAGCCCTGGCCCTCCACCCCCTCTGTCTCTGTATCTTATCCCTGCCACCCTGCTCCAGCCTTACTTCTTACCCTGATCCATGACCCTGACCTCTGGACTCACCCATCTAATCCATCCCCCACATGGCCTCAGAGGGGACTTCCTACACTTATCCTCACCCTTCCCTGCTTACAGCTCTGCATGGCTCCCTAGTACCCAGCGGCAAAAGCGCTTGCTTGCCCTTCCCCTCTCTTGCCGGAGGCCCCGCGTGGTCTGGCCTGCACTGATACGTACATTCTCTGGCCCTATCTCCCTCAATCTTGTCCTTTGTGATCTGATCTCTCTGACTTGATTCACTGGTTTCGAAACCAACTGTGCTGCTTCTTTAGCCTTTATTGCAGCCGCACAGAACTAGTCAGACATGAAGTTTACCGGCCTGGAATGCTCTTTCCTATCACTCGAGACTCGGCTCTTAGGTGACCTTGAAGAAGCTTTCCTCCACTTGCCCCTACAGCTCCTCATGGTGCCTGTGGTTCTGCCATCGGGGCGTGTTGCTTGTTCGTCTTCCACAGTCGACTTTGGACCTCCGGAAGAGCAGGGATTTCTCTCCTGGTCCTTGGTGCCAGGAACACAGTCTGCCACACAGGTGGCCACAGCAGAAGTCGGAACAATGGGCTCATGTCCCATTTTCTTCCCCCAGAGCGGGCAGTGCCCGGGCGTCTGCTGAAGACGCGGGCGATGCGGGAGATGTACCGGAGCTACGTGGAGATGCTGGTCAGCACGGCCCTCGACCCGGATATGATCCAGGCCCTGGAGGATACGCACGGTGAGCTGAGGCCTAGGGAGGAAGGAGTGAGGGGCCCGGTGCATCGTGGGGCCGTGGCCCTTCTGACGCTCCCTCCTCGTCTTCCAGACGAGTTGTACCTCCCGCCCATGCGGAAGATCGATGGCCTCCTGAATGAGCACAAGAAGAAAGTCCTGAAAAGGCTGTCGCTGAGCCCAGCCCTGCAGGTGTGCGGCAGGCCTGGGCAGGAGCTCCTGGGTCCCCGAGGCGGGCATGGAGGACATGTGTACCCGTCAGCCACTGCGGTGGTCCCCAGAGCATCCGGAGGGGCAGTCATTGGGAGGGTCTGCCGTGGCCGGGAGGCGGGTTGGGGGTGTGACTGTCAAGGGTTTCTGGTAGCCCCACAGTCGGGGGGTTTCCGATCCCCCTACAAGGAGGGGTGTTTCCGGTCCCCCTGCAGGTCCTGGGGTGTTTCCGGTAGCCCTGCAGTTGGGGGGCCGGTTTCCGATACCCCTACACGTCCGGGAGGGGTGTTTCGGTAGCCCCACAGGTCCTGGGGTGTTTCCGGTAGTCCCGCAGGTTCGGGGCTGCGGGGTCAGCTGGGGTGGAGTGGAGGGGCTGTCGCAAAGGTGTGGGTCGGGCTGCCACAAAGGCCCAGCGGAGTGTGGTTTAGGGAGCGCACGTTTGGGGACAAGGTAGCCAAGCCTGTGCCCAGGGCCGCTCGGATTCTCGTGGCTTCTCCACTGGTGTAGCGCGGGCTCTCAGAAGTCAGGCTTCAGTACCAAGTAGTCCAGTACTCTTTCTCTGAGACAGCCCAGGGCTCCTGGGTGGACGATCGGGGTGGCGCCAGGGGAATTCTGGGGTAGAAAGTAAATCGGGCCCCAGGATCCCAATGGGGACGTTAGTGTTGGATGTTAGGTGCTGAGAGTTTGGGGGTAGGATGTTAGGGTGACTCCGAATCCTGGGATGGAATGTCCTGCCAGCGGTGAGACTTGTTCTGAGAATTCTAGGATGGACTTCCGGCTGGCTCTGAAAATCCTTGGGGCGCTGTGAGTCAGACCTAGAAAATAGGGAATACGATGTTAATCTGGTCTGGAACCCTGGTTGGGGGGCAGGGGGATGAGGATGACTGAGAATTCTGGAACTGACATTCTGGCCCTGAGAGGTCTGACGCGTCACTCCAGGGTTGAGAATTCCGTTATAGAACACAGGCGCACCTTGCTTGCAGATATTTTTTTTTTTTTTTTTTTTTTTTACAAATTCAAGGTAAGACCCTTCACTCGGCAAAACTATCACAACTCCTGAAGGCCCAGATGCCGGCTAGCATTTTTAGCAATAAAGTATTTTTTAAGGAAGGTGTGTCCCTCGTTGTTTTAGGCAGAATGTTACTGTACACATAACAGGCTACAACGTAGTGTAAATGTAACTTTTATATGCCCTGGGAAAACACAGATGATTATGACTCAATGTGTCATGACATTTGCTTTATTGAGGAGGTCTGGAACTGAACCTGAGACACCTCTGAGGTCTGTCTGCATCAGGGTGGGTCCGAAGGTTATGTGATGGAACGTCTGCTTTTAGAATTCTGAGATCGGATATTAGCCTGCCACCAAGGGCCCTGGGTGGAAGGCTGGCTCTTAGAATTTTGAGTACAATGTTAGGTGTCCCTGAGCATCTTGGGCCAGGCCCCAGAGCCCGCCCCAAGGGTCACCAGACGAGCCTAGGTTTCTGTGTCCTTTGAGGAGAGAAGACTTCCTTCCGAGTGTGTCTTTTTATCTGTAGCTGGAGGAAACTGAGGCATCTGAGGACTCGGGGAGCCATCTGAGAACTGGGTGGTGGGTTTGGGGTGTGTGAGTCCAGGAAGCTGTCCGCTGACCCTTCATCCCCCCCCCCCCCCGCAGGACGCCCTGCACACGTTCCCCCAGCTGCAGGTGGAGCAGAGCGGGGAGGGCTCCCCTGAGGACGGGGCCGTGCGGCTGCGGCCAGCCGGGGAGCCCTACAACCGCAAGACGCTCAGCAAGCTCAAGAGGAGTGTGGTCCGAGCCCAGGTGAGGCCCTGGGAGGGGCGAGGCCTGCGGGGGGAGGGGGGGCGCCGCCCGTTGCTGGGCGGGGCCTGAGGCTTCTCCACCCCTTCCGCCCAGGAGTTCAAGGTTGAGCTGGACAAGTCCGGATACTACACGCTCTACCACTCACTCCACCACTATAAGTACCACACCTTCCTGCGCTGCCGGGACCAGGTGAGTGCACCGCAGCGTGCGTCGCCCTGGGGTTCTGCCTCGTGTCCTTCCCTGGACCCGGGAGTCCAGACTCCCGGCCCCTCCCCCCAGGGAGTCCAGACCCCCGGCCCCTCCTCCCTCGGACCCAGGAGTCCCGCCCCCGGCCCCTCACTCCCTGTGACTCTGATCCCTGAGCCCCCAGGCCCCAGAGGCCACCTGCCCCAGCTCCGCGTTTAACCCCCGCAGACCCTGGCCATCGAGGGCGGTGCCGAGGACCTGGGCCAGGAAGAGGTGGTCCAGCAGTGCATGCGGAACCAGCCGTGGCTGGAACAGCTCTTCGACTCCTTCAGCGACCTGCTGGCCCAAGCACAGGCCCACAGCCGCTGTGGGTGACCCCCTCCCCCGGCCTGGGGGGGGCCACCTCCTCCATGGGTGGAGAATCGGGCCGGAACTGTGTCCTCAGGCACTAGTCCCCAGGCCCGGTTGCCAGGGAAGGTGGGGAGTCGCTGGTCAGGGTGTGTCCGTGCTGCCCCCACTGGGCAGGGTTCGAGTTCGACTCCGCCCCCCCCAAGCCCGCTCCACTCCCTCCCCATCCTCCCACTGTCCGGTGTACAGAGAAATTATTTATATATATGTATAAATGTCTATTTAGTACCAGTTTCCCTCCCTCTTACCCCACTCCCCCCTCCACGGCCATAGCCCTCCCCCTCCACCTTGTACATAATGTATAGGAAAAGTCTATGTATGGTTGAGGGGGGTGGGGCGGCTTCAGAGAGCTGGGGGACCCCCTCCCCCTGAGCCCCCCCTTATAGGCCAAGATCTTTGCTAAAGGCCATCCCCTCCCCAGGGCATTCAGCGTCGGCGGGAGGGGGAAAACGCATCTTGTTAATTATTTTTAATCTTATTTATTGTACATACCTGGGGCGGGAGGCTGGGGAGGTAGAGAGGGGAGAAGGGTCCCGGTCCCCTCCCTTTGCCTCTCCCACGCCTTTTCTACTGCGGTTTGTCCATGTCAGCCCTCAGCGCACACACCATCCCCATCCCGTCGTCGTCTGGATGTGGTTCTATTTTTTATCGGTCTCCCCTCCTCTCTCTCACCCCTCTGCTCCCACCTCCCCCCCACCGTTGTCTCTTGCTCTTTCTTGGGCTTCTGTACAACTCAACTTGTACACACTGTGTACACACAACCAGCCAAACGAAAACCCAACGGCAAACACTTTATCGACTTTCTAGAGTGGCTCTGTCCTGCGGCGTCTGGGTGGCCCTGGGGAGGCAGGCCCTGGGAGGCAGGCCCTGGGGAGGCATGGGCAGAGGGTCCAGGAACGGAAGGTGGCTTTTCTGGAGTCCCCCTGGGAGGTAGTTGGGCTGGGGTCATTGTATTCATAATGTCTTGCTGTGTAACAAATAGCCCACCCCAATATTTAGTGACTTAAAACAAGAAACATTGATCATTGTACCGTTTCTGAAGATCAGGAATTCAGGATCGGGTTAGCTGGGTGATCCTGGCCTAGGGTCTGTCTTAAGGGTGTAGACAGGTTGTCAGCCAAGGTGGCAGTCAAGGGTTTAGCTGGAATTGCAGGATCTGCTTTTAAGGTGGCTGCTGGTTGGAGGCCTCAGTTCCTTGCCACGTGGACCTCACCCATAGGGCAACTTGAGTGTCCTCATGGCATGGCAGCTGGGTTCCCCCGGAGCGTGTGATCGAAGGGAGAGAGCCAGGAGGTAGCCACGAGATGTTTCTGTCATCATTCACCATAGCTTCTGCCACCTCTTCACTAGAGGAGAGTCTGGGGCCCCCAGCACACACTCAGTGAGAGGGGAGTTGACCATAGGACTTTTTGGATGTATTTTTAAACCAGTATGGGCAGTGGCAATTATCAGGAGTTGACCAGCTTTCTCTTGGCTCCCTAATGTAGAATTTGGGCGGGGGGAGTCTCTGTGTTCTGGAACCCTGAAGCCACAGGGTCACGAGGGAACTGGCAGTTGCGAGGTGAACATGGAGTCTGTTCTCCAGCCTCGCTGCCGTTGAGCGCATGAGCCAGGATCGCTCCCCTGGGGGTGTCCCTGGAGCTCGAATGGAGCCTCTCGGGCTCTGTCTCAGATCTGCTGAAGCAGAACCCACTTTTTGGTAAAATCCTGGGAGGATTCTAAAACATAGTCAACTCTGAGGAGCAGTGTTCTATAACAGGGATTTAAAATTTGAAGATCAACAGGGAGTGTTCCTGAACTCAGCCTATAAAATAGTGATAAGCCTGGACACTTGTGAAAGACAGACTATCGGTATTCTAGAACCCCGGTATCGGCATCACAATGGCTGGCCAGTAGGTAGAGACCCAGCGTGAAATTTAGGGGAACATCTTCAGCATCCTAGATGCCCTTCCAGGTGAAACTGAGACGAACCCTATTCTGGAACCTTGGATGTCTGCACCATCTCCAGTACTCTTGATAACTAGAGCCCTGGTTTTATTGAATTGAGGCTGGGTAGTGACGTTTGAGAACTCTAATGGGAGAGTTAGTGATGGGCCACGGACTTTCTAGAATCTTAGTTAAGAGCAATGTGAATGAGCCATTAGTGTCCTTGAAACGTGACCCATACATAGCATGTTGGGGATGCAGCCTTTGAGCGGAAAGGGCGCATTGGGGCCAAAGATTCCAGGGTCACCATTGTCCCAGGTCAGAACTCTGGGGTGGAAAGTGGATGGAGTGGCCAGAAGGTGGACGGTGGGGTTAGAATCACCCTGTGATTGGCCCTTTGAAGTTCAACGGCCCAAACTGAATCTCAGCTCCGGCACTAACCAGGCGAGTTAGAGAATATCCCCCATCCAGCGCTTTGTCATCTGTAAAATGGGTTTTTGTCAAGATAAAGGAAACGTGTTTGAAGCACTCAGCTCCTGCCCGTGGCTGGAGACCCTGAGAGACTTGTCGGAGGTCCAAGAGATGACAAGAAGGGAAGAGGGGACCATTGTGATGGAGGAAGAGATGGTCACTGAAACCTGGAGAGACAATCATTGACAGGGCCTGCCAGCACCCGGGGAGGCGGGGCAAGAACCAGAGATGCCTGGGCGCGCACGTGCCTAGCAAGATGCCAGCTAGGTCGTCCCCGCATTGTCACTCTTGTCGATGAGCTTGGGATGGCGGCTGCGAACCTTCCAAAAACGGCGGCGAGTAACCGTGGGTTTGTACCTGCGCCTTGTTCTGGGGGCAAGCGGTAGCTTCCATCAGCTTCTCGAAGTGCACCTTGGTCCTTCAGGAAGTGGGGTGTTTCCACCGAGAACTTGGCCCTGTTAGACAGTGCAGAAAGGTCTCCGACCTCATCCTAGGGGAGTGCCTCAGCCCATGGCTGGGGCCCAGATGGAGGTGTCAGATCTTGGGAAACTGACAGGAACGGCCCCCCACCAGCCCCTCCCCGTCCCGCAGGGGTGGGTCCCTGGTGAGCAGAGGTTCAGGGGAGGGGGAGTGATCTTGTGGCACAATACATCCGAGCGAGGCTTATTCCCAGGGCGGAAGGTTGAGCACAGGCCAAGGATTCTGTGATACTGAAACCCAGAAAGGGACATTCAGCTGATCATTGTTCTGATCTGGAATATAGAGGGACATTGATGGTTCTGGGGCAGAACCCTGGGGCCTTGATCATCGAGACTGAGTATGTCCTAGGCGCTGCTGTGTCCATCCCTGTGAGCACATGGGCTCCGAAAGGCCCCTTGCCCTGGGAAGCTGGGTAGTCACCCCCATTTTGCAGATGTGAAGACTGAGAGGCATTCGGCAGAGGCGGTGAGGCCCACACAGGACTGTAATCTACTGGGGGGGGGGACAGAGTGTTGGTGACAGTCAGGGGGAGGTCTAAGTTCCAGGGCCTGGGGACATCTGGGTTGAGGTCTGGCCCCGTGTGTTGAGTAGGTGTTGGGGTTCAAAAACGCCTGTGACGGGCTTAGATTATGGGTGAGCGGTAGTCTCCAGGTCTGGCTCCAGCCTCCCAGGTAGAGCACAGAATTGGGGTTTCTGGGATGAACATGGGGGGAATTAAGGGTTTTCACACCGAAGTGTGTTGGCAGCTAATTTGCGGTGGCCTTAAAATGCTCCACACTGAACCTCTCCCAGGAGAGAGGCTCGGATGAGGTGTGTCCATACCGGCCCCATGTTGGATTTAGGGTTTGGACCCAGAGGTCAGCCCAATTGGAGCTTTCTGGAACGGAGAACTCGCCAGCCGGCTGCTTGGACACCATTCCACCCACCTGTCCCTTCTCCGTTCTCCAACCCAAAGGGCTTTCTCAGTGTACACCGGGGGTGGGGGGGAGGCGGAGCAGGGCTTGTAGCAGTTGCTGCCCATTTCCAGGATCCAGTACCTTCTAGAATGCCACTGGCCACATGCGAATACTGAGCTCTTGAAATGTGGCTAGCGTGACTGAGGAACCAAACTTTTGATTTTATTTAGTCACATGTAGCTTCTGGCTACCACATAGAACAGTGCACTTCTAGAACGCTCCAGGAAATAAAAAAATTTTCAGACATTAAACCTCATCCCATCCCAATAAACGTCCACCAAGACAGAAAAGGGTGGACTCGCCCTGTTGAAGGGGGTATGGGGGTCCAGATGCGAGGCTCGCTTTGTTTTCTGAGGCCCCCACACCCCAGCTAGGCAGAAGTTTCCAGATCCACTGGCCCTAAGTGGTGTGAGGCTTTAGCACCTGTGCCCAGAATTCACCTACCTCCCCCAGGCCTTTTCCCTTAAAAAAAAAAAAAAAAAAAATCGCTTCCTGACAGTGGCAGTGATGTTTATTTCTCTGGGGGAGGGGGTTATATACAGCAGTGACCCGGATGCCCGGGAGCCCCGTACTGCCACCGGGGGCTCGGGTGGGGTAAGGAGGCGTAGGCAGAAGGCACACAGTGGTGGCGGTCCAGAGGAGGCCAGGAACTGCGGGAGGGTGTGTAGTGTGTCCCAGGTCGGGGAACGGGCTGGGCGAGGGCGGCTGGTCCCTAGAGCTTGTGCTGGTGGCTCCCCCATACCGGCGCTACAGGAGGACGCAGGGGCAGCCCCCGTTCTTCTTCCTGGGGGCGCTGGGCGGGCTGGGCGGGAGCTCTTGTTCCTGGTACTTCCTGTAGGAAGAGGCTGGTGAGTTTGGGCCACAGGGGTTGTGGACAAGGACGATGCGAAGCGGGGGCGCTCGGCTCACCGGACAGCCCGCACCAGCTGCTCGAAGGCCTCGTCCACGTTGAGGCGCAGTTTGGCCGAGGCCTCGAAGTAGGCCACGTGGTGGGAGGCACTGAAGGTGGAGGCTTCAGATCGGGGGACCTGGGGGTGACACAGGGAGGAGTCAGGTCTCTGCACTCGTGGGGCCCAGCGGGGGCAGGGCAGACAGGAAGACATAATACTCTGTCCTCTTTATGGGGGTTACACACAACAGGGGCTCGAGTGGAGAGGGAAATTCTGGGGAGATCAGGGGGTGTGCCGAGGGGGCTCGGTGCCATCTGAGTAAGGAGTCGAGGAAGGCCGCCCAGGCATCTGCCATCCTGGGTGTTGTGTAACTTGAGTTCATCGGGCAGACAAATCTGGGTGTTCCTGGTAGAGGCCTGAGCCAAGCTCCTGAGGTTGGAAATCCCCAAAAGCTTAATCTAAAAGATGCATTCAGTGTGCGACTCACACAGTCCGCGTGTATGAGGAAGCAGCGAAGGCACAGAAAGGGAGGGATGACAACGCGGTGGGCATCAAATCAAGCACCGGGCGGGGCTGGGGGTTTCTCCCAGGGGCTCCGGGGGGGGGGCCGTAGAGGGCTGAGAGCAAGGGAGGGGCAGAGGCAACGGGGACCAAGTGGGAGGTAGGCTGGCGGGGAGACATGGGAGGCTGGGGCAAGATTCTAGGTGTGAACGAGAGGCAGGGATGGGTCAGGGTCAGGGTCAGAGCCGCTTGACCTGGGGATGGGGAGATGCCCTTTTTGGCATCTAGCCACCTGTCCTGGGAACTCCTGTGTGCAATGCCGAGGACTCAGAAGGTCCAATGTGGGGGCAACACCTCTTGTGAGGTGTGTGACCATGGAGAGAGCAGGACCGGACGAGCCGGAGGAGGATGCTGACATGAAGAGAGGCAGATGTGCCAGAAGGAAGGAGCCCCGCAGGCTGACGTGTGGTCCCCGGGGATCCCAGACCTGACGCTGCGTCTCAAGGTCTGCCTTATTCCCAACCAACACGATGGGGAAGTCATCACGGTCCTTGACTCGGAGGATCTGCGTGAACAGCTTGCCCACCTCGTTGAAACTGCAGATGAAGCCAGAGGCGTGAGGTCCAGCCAGTCGCTCGCCCCTGGTCCCCTCTGCTGTGCCACCTCCCTGCTCCGCTCACCTCTGCCGGTCGTTAATGGCAAACACCAGCAGGAAACCGTGCCCGGCGCGCATGTACTGCTCTCTCATGGCCCCGAACTCCTCCTGGCCTGCAGTGTCCAGGACTGCAGAGAAGGGGACAGGGCTACCGTGAGGACGAGGCTCCCCCTAGCCATCCCCGCCATCCTCCCATCTGCTCCCCGCCGCCCTCACTGTCCAGCCGGGCGGGGACGCCATCCACCGAGCAGGTCTTCGTGTAGGAGTCTTCGATGGTGGGGTCATAGTCGGACACGAAGTAGGACTGGTGGGGTGAGGAGAGGGTACCTTTAGTGCCCCAGCAGCTCTGGCTGCAGGGCCTGCCTTTCTCGGTCCCCCTCTCTCAGGTCTCTGTCCCTCCCATACCTCTCTGTCCAGTGCTGTCTCTGAGGCTCTCCTGGTTTTTTCCCTCTTTCTGGCATAAAGTACATCTCCCATGTCAGGATGACGTCATGGCTGTGTGGCACTGAACAAATCACTTCCCTTCTCTGAACCTCAGTTTCCTCATTTGGAAAATGAGGGTAAAAATAGCACTACATTAACGCAATCCAGTGTTTGTGGGATTCAGGGAAAATCCATTTACCATCTAAGCATTTAACATCCCGCCTAGACACAACATGTGCTTGTTGCTGGGACCCGTTGCCCAGAATATCTGCCTATGTATCTCCCTCTTCTTTCTCTTTCGTCCTTTTTTTTCCCCCTCCTCCTCCTCCTTCCCCTCCTCCTCCTTGGGGCAGCTTTTAGTGTCTCCTCCCAAGGGAAGGTCCCAGTTCCAATCCGACTTAGGAGAAACTGCCCCGCCTGCAGGCTGGGCCCCTCCCTTCCTGCCCGAGTCCCGCCCGCCTCCAGCCAGGCCTTTGGCCAGCTTCAGGTCTGCCCCAGGGGGCAAGGGCCTAGAACCAAGGCCTTTCTCTGCAGAGACGCGGGCTTCCACGCAGGTGCTGGCTGGGGCCTCTGCAGTAGCATCTCAGGAGCAGACACCTTTCTAGGGTTTCTCTTGGATGGGAGGATTTCCCTTGGGAATGGGGGTGAGGTTTCCTGGTCAGGGGTGTGTTTTCAGGAGTGAAGGGATGATCTGGCAGCTGGGGGTCCGAGGGCTGCATCTGGTCTGCTTGGGTGGGGGGTTCGCTTGGTGAGGGCTTATCCTGGAGGGAGGGTGTAGGGACCAGGCCCTGGGGGAATTAGGATGTGTCTTCAGAGCACCTCAGGAGAAGCTCAGGTGTGAGAACTGGGGGACAGTCCCAAGGTAATTCGGATGCATTTCAAGGTTTGTCACAGAACATGGGTGCATGTCTAGCCTTAGAGACCCTGACATGCATTTATGAGCGAAAAGACAGTCCCCAGGAGTGGGTTTTTCTGGGGGTGTCAAGAGTCTTGGGTTTCTTCCATGGAGACTTGGGGGGCTGGCTGGAGTTTCTGAGAGAGGCTCAAAGGGAGTTGGAGTGGAGCACTCCAGCGAGAGGAGCGGTGGGTTCTCCTTGGGGGAGGGCGAAGCTCTGGGTCTGGGGGGACAAAGGAGCCACAGAACGTGAGGTCTTTGGGGCAGGATCTTCCTAAACTCTCTTGGGTCTGAGGGCCCCTATCTCAGGACTGGGGGGTCCCAGATGGGCCTCAGAGAGCAAAGTCTCGGCATAATTTCTAGATTCTGGGGGAGGTTCCTGAAGGAGCCAAGCATTCGTACTGTGGCGATCTCAAG
The DNA here is from genome assembly GCA_028627145.1 of Eidolon dupreanum. NCBI lineage: Eukaryota > Metazoa > Chordata > Mammalia > Chiroptera > Pteropodidae > Eidolon > Eidolon dupreanum. The sequence goes on along the minus strand of CM053508.1, from coordinate 89,284,810 downwards.
GGCTTTGGGCACAGGAGGTCTCACCGGTAGGCTCTGGTTGGTTCCGAGGGGGAGCTGGGGTCTGGGATTGGGGGGAGATGGGGCTTAGGGTGAGGGGAGGTGGCAATTGGGGGGGTGGGAACACATGAGAGTGCTTAGGATCTGAATGGGGCAATTTGTGGATTTAGGATGCTCCCAGGAGGTGTTCAGGGACAAGCCAGCAGGGAAGAGGGGTCTTGGGTCCTGGTCTCAGGATAAGTATCAGAGGACGGTCCCTCATGTAGAGGGGTGGAGGTCCTGGGGGGCTCAGGTTCAGAATCTGAGGGGAACTTTTAAGATTAGAGGGCCTCACAGGAGGGGCTCAGTGATAGATTGAGGGGAAATCAGGGTCTCAGGGATCCACCCAAGGGCTACGTTCTGGGTCCCGGGGGCACCCCCCGGGTGAGGGCCCACTACCTGGATGAACTGGATGGTCAGCGCACTCTTGCCCACGCCGCCGCCGCCCACGACCACCAGCTTGTGTGTCTCGCTGGGTGGGGGGTCCCCGGGTCCCGGCCCCCCGCCCCGGGGCCGCCCCCGCCCCGTCCCGGACGCCGCCCCGCTGCTCATGTCGCCACCGCTGCCGCCGCTGCCGCCTGGGGGGGGGAGCCGGGCGGGGCGTAGGGGCGGGTCACGCTAATAAGACTACTGCATAATCATGAGCTCTGGCAAGCAGGGCACAAGTCTCGGGACACTTACGGAGGAGGTGAGGCCAGGGGAAAGGAGGCGCTATGCTAATAAGGGCCGGGGAACGACGTTGCCTAAGAAGGGGAATTCCGAAAGGGGCGGGCATATGCTAATGAGAAAGCTGCGTTCACCCAGAGCGGCGCCACGCGCTCCCGGCTGGTGGGTCGTTTTGGGGCGGGGCTATGCTAATAAGCACTCTCATTCTTTCGGCAGACAGGTCGGAAAGCTCACCCGGGGAGGGGCTATGCAAATGAGAAACAGCAAGACAGCGTCTCAGGGCACCCTCCCCGAGGCCTTGTTCTAGTAGGCGGGACTCATCGGCTCACGCGCGGCCGTATATAGGCGCGCTCCGAGGAAGGAGCCGGTCCTGAGGGGAAGCTCCACCTCCGTCCTGGTATCTTAGGCAAACTCCCGACCCGGGCGTCTGGGCTGGATGTCGGAGTCTCCGCCCGCTAAGGGACCCAGGCTTCCGGTTGCCGCTGTCCCAGACAAGCGGAAGACAGACTGGGAGGGGAGCTGGGGCCCTGGAGGGGTACAGCTGGGTAACAGGGGAGGGAGGGGCCGTGAAATCACTGCATTCCTAATCCATGAGCCAGCTCGCCCAAGCCAGGATGGCCGGGTCACGAAGGGCCTACAGCCAGGATTTCTGGGTCTTAGAAGGAGGAGGAAGCTGAGGGCCCTAGGAGGGAATGAGTCTGAAGGCCTGGACTTGTGCTCGGGGAGGAAGGTATCTGGGGATCCCTACTATTAGGATTACCCACGTTTCATAAGGGAGGGAGCTGGAGGCCCAGACTCTCGGGTGCAGGGGTTGGAGGGGCTAGAAACCCAGAATTCTGGATCCCGAGGGAACTGGGGTGGGGAGCCTGACCACTTCTGTTCGTGTAAGGTTCGAGCTAGAGACAAGGAATGGTGTGAAGGAGGAAAGGCCTGAGGGCCTGACCTCTGGATCTAAGGAATGAGGAGGGCTCGGACTCCTGAATCCCAGGGACGAGGGAAATGGGAGTCTGGACTCCTCTGCCGAGTGAGAGGGATCGGAATTTGGACTTTCTATCCTAAAAGAGGAGGCTGTAGGGCCGGGCTTCTTGGTTCCAAATTTAGAGGCGACTGGGGAATCAGAATTCTGAAATTCCCAGAATGCGGCGGCGCAACTCCCAGGCAGTTCAGGCTTTTTTCTACTGCCCGCTCCGCGGAACTGCAATTCCCTTGCATCTGTTGAGCGGAGTGCACTTTGCATCACTTCCCGTTCCGCAGCTCTTTCCGCGCGCGCGCAGAGTATTGTGGGGCCTCATCGCGGGCTACCGCAGCCCCGCCCACTTCACCTCTCACCCCCTAGCTCTCCTCGCGTGACGGAGGCGACGCGCGGACTACGCCTCCCGGCCTGCGTCGCGCGCACCCCAGCCCATGTGCCCCGTTGACTGCTGGGAAACTGAGTCCGGAGCTTTCCCACCAGGCTTCACGGCGCCGTGCTCGGTACTTGAAGTCCCGGCAAGCTCGGCGGCGTTTTAGCTCCGCCCCTCTCCTCCCTCTGCTCGCGAACCCCCACCCCCAGCCCGCCCCGCCCCGCGCCGGGTCCGGAGCCGCAGCCCGAGCGGCGGGGTAAGATGGCGGCGGTGGTCCGGACCGCGGGGCTCGGGCCTATCGGGGTGGGCGGGGCGGAGTCGGGTCGCTAGTTGTTCTGGGGTCCTCCCCATACGCCGCGGGGCCTGGAGGACTTAGCGGGGCAGTCTCCCGCCCGGCAGCGGCGGTGGATCCTGGCGCCGAACGGGGCCCTTCTCAAGGCCCCGGGATGCGTCTGTGGGTGCCGGGGGGCATCACGGGGCGTCCCCGTGAGAACCGGGGATAGCCACAGGGCCAGGACCGAGACTGGCGCCTGCCCTCTGTCATATAGCCGCTTGGGTCATTTCCGTAGGCACTGTTGATCGTCTGTGGGCTGACCGGAGGCTAGGGTCTGTTCAGAGGGTTCTGGGGCCATCTTGAGATCTTGAGATATGTCCCAGGGGTGAAGGAGGTCTGCAAGAGCTGAGGAGTATCTGCAGAGCCATCTCTAGAGCCTGGGGTATGTCTGTTGGGGCTGGGAAGTGTCTACATGGGCTGACCTGAGGATGCCACTCACCTATGTGGGTCTGGAGCCATTTAGCGGGCCCGAAATAACTTCCTGGGTTAGAAAGTCTTTTAGGAGTGGGATGCGTCCACCAAAGGAGGGAGGCAAATTCTGAGAGGTGCTGAGAGGTCTGGATGGTTCTCCAGTGTCTAGGGAGTGTCTGATCTGGGTGACAGCACGCTGGGGCAGTTAGAAGGACCTGGAACCATCTAGGTGGCTTTAAGTGTACCTGCTAGAGTGCAGTTTCTGTGCCTGGAGCAAATTCGAATGCTTTTTGGGGCCAGATATTCAGATGGAGATTAAGACAAAGGAGAGTATTGGAAAATTTCCGAGCTCAGATGTACTTGCACTTTAGAAGGTAATTCAAATGAAAATACTTTAATATTCCCCATTACCCTGGGGCTATAGAGAGAGTTAGAATTCAGTCCACAGTAGTCTGGGAAAGTTTATAGGATCATCTAGAATCCGCTAGTGCTGTGCTTTTCAAATTCTTTTGACCTTGATCTCAGTAAAAAATACATTTTTAATTGAGACCTGGTGCCTATGACGTAGATATTTAGCTAATACCCATGTCCCGTTAATTAATATTCCCACTCACCACTTGTGATATACTGTGAAGAACTGCTATATGTTTGCTTTACTTTTTATAATAAGCTATTTACGAAGCACTACATTGCTGTCAGAACCCGTAGTTTGGGAATCACTGATCAAGAGGGACCCAGTAATGTCTGCAGCACCTTCTCTGTCAAAAAGATGTGAGGAGCCGCGGGGTGTGTCTGCAGAGCCTGGGGCATGTAAAAATAAATGGGCAAGGGAACATCTTCCTAAGGCAGAAGGTTTGGGATCTGTGTGTCTAGGCAGCAGACCTTGAATAAGCGTGTTAAATGACAGTCACCATAGCTTGTGCTTCCCCCAGAGGTGCGGGAGAGCAGCTCCAGGGCTTGAACTGTCCCTCATCAGAATGGGTGTCATGGGAGTTAGGGAGGGAGCCTCAGGCTTTTAGAGACCTGCAAGGCTGCATGGGGGAGGTTTGGCAAAGCTTGAAAATCTGGTAGGAGGAAGACCAGGACAGAGGTTTATTTGCAGGTATGCAGCTGGGTGAGGTGGGGGAGACATGTCGGGGAGACCTGGGCCCTAAATGCTAATGATGATCGTTGTTTTTACTCTGGATTGAGCACTGGGTTGTGCTAACCGTGTGGCAGGACTGTCTCCTTTTCAGTTCGCACAGTCTTTCTCTGAGGTAGATACAGGTGAGCACACTGAGTTGGGGGTTAGGGGTTTGACGCTCTCTAGGAACTTGGAGACCGGAAGTTGTTTCAGAGTAGCACATTCGACGGTCGTGTGGAAACCTGCAGCTGAAACATTCCTGGTTTTTGAGTCCCTAATCAGGACAACCGCCTATCTGAAGGATGACCTTTCAGCCATGCTTTCATACAATAGGTAGATGGGCCATGGGCCGATGTCCCCTTTGGGTCTGATGGACAGCATGCCTTTCTGAAATCAGTGTTTTCATTTTAAAAGTGGCAGGCTGGTTTTGTAGATCACGCTATCGTAGCTTCATCTTATATTGTGTGTGTAAATAAATTGCTATTGGTCCCTCACCATCGAGGAAGGTTGACGCTTTAGGAAGTTGGGTAGTGTTTGAGATGCAGCCAGGACACTGCCACATAACATTTGAAATGTGACGCGTACTATCTGAAATCACAACTCAACAGAAAAAAATCTTGGCTTTGGGTTAGCTCCCGTGAGGGTGGCCCATAAGGTCTTAAGTCTGGTTGTAGGGAATGCTGTGGGAACTGGGAAGCAGGGTGTCGAAATGGAAGGCTGGAAAGGCCTTTCTGATAGAAGAGGCAGCTGAAATCCAGACAAGGAAAGAGAATTGCTCTTGTCCTTCCAGTGTCTGCACTGGACCTGGGGCGCTCCCAAGGACTGGGATGCGGGGGTGGGGGGTGGGGGGTGGGGGGAGGGATGCTGACGAGGATGCTGATGGAGGCAGCGCTGGAGGCCTTTGAGTCTTCATGTCCATCCTTTGCTTCCATCCCCTTCCACACACACCCCGCCACCATCCTGGCCCTGCCAGCCTGCACTCCAGACTCTCACCCCTCAACCTCTAGGTGACCATGGAGGAAGAAGATGAGTCTCGAGGGAAGACAGAGGAGTCGGGCGAGGATCGGGGTGATGGCCCGCCAGACAGAGACCCCACGCTTTCTCCTACTGCCTTCATCCTGGTGAGGCTGCTGGACATCTGTGGCCAAGGGAGGGAGGGGCTGGGAGTCTGGATTGCAGGACCCACCTCCTGGGCCCCAGGGGGAGGAGGGGCAGGGGACCTGCACTCCCGGCTCCTCTGAAGGGTTCAGGTCTGGTCATAGGGTGTCTAGAATGCCTATCTCCCAGGAGCAGAGCTTCTGACCATTTGCACGAGTCCCCTGACTGCCACCCTTTCTTTCCACCCCCTTCACACCCCATCTTTTCTCTAGCGGGCCATTCAGCAGGCTGTGGGAAGCTCCCTGCAGGGGCATCTGCCGAATGAGAAAGGTACGCGGCTTCCGGTTCCTCGCAGCTCCCCGCCCCATCTCTGCATTCTTTATCCCGATTTCATTCATACACACTTTCCTGAGGCCTCCCGGGTACCATCCTTGTGCTGGCATGAGAGCCAAAGATGGGGCGAGAGCCCCGCAGCTGCCTCGGAGGGGCTCACGGTCACGGCGCAGGAGGGCAGGAGGCCCAGCTAAGCTGGTTTGGAGGGGACAGGGCCCAGGAAGGCTTCCTGCAGTGGGTGACAGGTGCACTGGGTGTCTAGGACAGATTAGAGTTGTCTGGTAAAAGAGGAAAGCCTGAGAGGCAGAGGTGACCGCAGGAGCACTGCACAGCGGTGTGTCGCGGGACTGCGCTGCGGTTCTTAGGGGCTGGTGGGCAGCGGGGCGGGAGGGGAGGCAGGAGTGGTTCATGGGGACCATGTCACAGCCTGGCTTGAATGTCGAGCTGACTTGTCCTGGGGGCAGCTAGGAGGACAAAGGGGTGAGAGAGTCGGAGCCCCAGAAGGACACCGGGGGAGTCCTGCTGGGACCCAGCTTAGGCAGCGGTGGATGGAGGCGGGGAGCCGGCAGGAGCGTGCTTCCCCTGTCCACACTGGGGCGGGCCCCTCTCTCTGCCTCACAAGGGCCCTGCGTCTAGTCCCCTCTCCAATCCCCCACGCACATCTCTCCCCAGATGGCTCTCGGTGTCACGGCCTTCGGTGGAGGCGCTGCCGGAGCCCACGCTCAGACTCCCGTTCTCAGGAGTCGGGGGGAGCTGACACGGCTACTGTGAGTGAGGGGACAGCGGAGGATGGGTGCTGGGGCCTGGGTCCCAGAGGTGGGGAGGTGGGCTTGGGGACCCAGACTCCCGGGTCTGGGCCGCTGATCAGGGCCAGTGGGGGAGGCTGGGGCTGGCCTCGGGTCTCAGCGGCAGTGAGGGCGAGGGACTTTTTGCATCCCCGCGTATTCTTGGGGGCTCAGATGTCTATGCTCAGGAGGTCGGGGGCTGGGGAAATGGGATTCGTGGGTCCTCACATGATCAGGGACAGGGTGGAGCTCCTCCCCGTTCCAGGTGCTGGACATGGCTGCAGACAGCTTCCTGGCCGGGGTGGTGAGCGTCCTCGACCCTCCAGACACCTGGGTTCCCAGCCACCTGGACCTGCGGCCCGGCGAGTGAGTAGCTGGGTGGCCGGAGTGGGCAAACGCTAGGGCGGGAGCCGGGAGCACCCTGGGGCTCACTCACCCCTCTGTCTTGCAGAAGTGAGGACATGCTGGAGCTGGTGGCCGAGGTTCGAATCGGGGACAGGGATCCGATCCCTCTGCCGGTGCCCAGCCTGCTGCCCCGGCTCAGGGCCTGGAGGACGGGCAAAACGGGTACGTGCGGCCAGGACAGAGCTGGGCGAGTGGCTGGCCTTGGCTTTGTGGGGGAGGCAGCTGTCATTAGCGATGACAGTAGCGACGATCACGTCCTTTAGACGGAATCTTTATATCGGTGTTCTTTTCCTGCTGCACTGCAGGGAAGGCCACACGTATGTACAGATGTGCGCAGTCATGAGTAAGCTGGCACGCGCGAGGTGCTCGGTGCCCGGGGTCCTACCTGTCAGGGTAGCCGCATGTGGACTTGTCTCCCCAGGAGGGAACCCTCGGCATCTCCATCTGCCAGAGGAGAAAAGTCAGGGAGATTGCTGGAGGCGGCACAGCCATCTGTTTAAGTCAGGGGGCCGGGCGCCGGGTCCAAGTCGCTGACTTCTGTGCCGTGTACCTGCCCGGGGGACAGTCCAGCCCCCCCATCCCCACCGCATTCGTGAGCCCAGGAGCAGTGTAGACCAGGGGTTCTCAGGCTCCAGCAGGCACGAGAATCACCAGTGACACAGGTCACTGGGCCCACCCTCGGGGTCTGTGATTCAGCAGGTCTGGGGTGGAGCCCAGGAACTTCCCTTTCTAATCAGCTCCCCTGAGATGCTGCCGCTGCTCACCCCAGTGAGAACCGTGGGCTCAGACTTCCCTTTTGCGGACTTAGTGTCGAGGGTGGCGTGGAGTGGAAGGCGCATCGCTAGCGGTGGGCGGGCTGTGAGCCCGTTCGCTGCAGAGCATGGCGCATGCTCATCTGGGCCAGTTCTGTGCTCTTGCTTTATAGTGGCAGGTGGACTCATCCATCATTCTCGGGGGACATGGTGGCGAGGGCCCACCTTACTCTCGAGGGTCCACAAAAGTATTTTTCCTTTGAAATCAGAAGCCGTAGAGGATAACAAATGGGAGGGACAGCGTCCCAATAAAACTTTATTTAGAAAAACAGATGGCGAGCCAGATGTGGATCCTGGGCCTTAAGTGGTACAGGTATATCTAGAATCTGCTAGTTGTTTTTAGGAGTTGTGTTTTATTTCCTTATTCCAAGGGGTTTTTTCGTCTTTATTTGGAGAATGTTAAGATTAGAAAAAGAACTCGCCCATAATCTCATACCTTGTGAAAATTCTATAAAGAAGTCGGTGGACTGTCTTACACTCCAGGCAGCAGTGACAGGGAGCAGGGTCGTAGGAGCTTACGCTCATGGAGTCCTCGCGTGCCAGGCGCAGTGTGGTCCTCTCACCCTGTGTGGCCTGAATGCTACCGTCGTCATCACCGCCTGCTTTATTTCCCTCCAGAGCCCTCAGCAGCTGGCGGATGCTATGCTTGGCACGCTGATAGTTCTCTCCCCACTCAAATGTGAGCCCCTCGGAGGCAGGGATTTTGTTTATTTTGTTCACCTTTCTATTCCCAGTCCCCCAGCAACACCTGGCACAGATAGGTGGTTGATAAAAATGTCGAATGAATACACGAACCCTGTTGTATAAGGTGAGGAAACTGAGGCAGACAGAGGTTGAGTGACTTGCCTGCAGTCAGGTCACGGGAGAGGGCTGGAGCCTGGGATCCAGACTGGGGGGTGGAGCTTCCCGGGCCCTGTCCACAGCCGCGGCAGGTCCTTGCGGCTGTGCGTGGTTGACGGGACTGGACCCCGGTGTGTGTGTCCTGGCCGCTGGCCACTCGCACTGTGTGGGGCTCGCGGCACCGAGACTAGCGCTGAGAAAGCAGGGTCTCAAGTGCGGACGAGGTGACAAGGGCGCACCTGCCGGCTGGCCCACAGGAAGGAGCCAACACTGATCATCCCTGTCACCCTCTGGTGGTGTCTCCCAGTCCTGAGTAGATGCAGCCCACTGGGCGGGGCTTGTCGCAGGAGTGAAGCGTGCGGGGTGGGGGCTCAGGCTGTCGGGGCTCCCCTGCTCTGCCCCCTCCAGGCTCTGCAGAAGACATTCACCTTTTCAGTTTCCCATGATCCTGTGAAATGGGATGCGTTCCTGCAGGACGCAGTGGGCCCAAGCGTGGCCGTGCAGGCAGCCTGAGGCTTGGCCCTGGCCTCCTGCCTCGGCCTAAGCCCTTGCAGTCACATTGCCACCATCAGCGGCCAGGGCGGCCCGGGGCCATGGGTCCCCGTCTGTCTGGGGATATGGGAGTGCAGCCTATCCAGTATGCACCTCGGCTTCGCCCTGTTTTCCCTGTGCCCTTGGGGAAGGTACCCCAGCTCTCTGTGCCTCAGTTTCCTCCGGGGACCCTCGGGTCACAGTACCTGTGGTGTGAGGTTGTTGGGGGCATCCTAGGAGTTGACACGTAAAGCACCGGGAGCAGTGCCTGCGGGTGCAGCGAGTGTGGAGTGGGTGCGGGAGCGTGGGTGGGTGCTGGTCTGCCTGGGGGCCGGGGAGGAGGGACGCGCGGCTGACCGCATCTCTGTCTCCTGCTCTCTTGTAGTTTCTCCCCAGTCTCTCTCTTCTCGACCCACCTGTGCCCGCCACTTCCTCACCTTGGGCACCGGAGACGGGGGCCCTGCCCCACCCCCAGCCCCTTCCTCTGCATCGTCCTCACCTTCCCCTTCCCCCTCATCATCCTCCCCTTCCCCTCCTCCCCCACCACCACCCCCAGCCCCCCAAGCCCCACCTGCCCCCCGATTCGACATCTATGACCCCTTCCACCCCACCGACGAGGCCTATTCCCCACCACCCGCTCCGGAGCAGAAGTACGACCCCTTCGAGCCCACTGGCTCCAACCCCAGCTCATCGGCGGGGACCCCCTCCCCCGAGGAGGAAGAGGAGGAAGAGGAAGAAGAGGAGGAGGAAGAAGAGGAGGAGGAGGAGGAGGGCCTGTCCCAGAGCATCAGCCGCATCTCTGAGACCCTGGCGGGCATCTACGACGACAACAGCCTGAGCCAGGACTTCCCGGGCGACGAGAGCCCCCACCTGGAGCCCCAGCCCCCACAGTCGACTGCCGCCGCCGGGACGCCACCGCAGGCGGACTCCACCCGGGCCGACGGAGCCACCCGCCGGCGCGTCTTCGTGGTGGGGACCGAGGCGGAAGCCCGTCGGGAAGGCACGGTCTCCGTGGAGGTGGTGACAGCCGGCGGAGCTGCCCTCCCGCCCCCGCTGCTGCCTCCTGGCGACTCGGAGATCGAGGAGGGCGAGATCGTCCAGCCCGAGGAGGAGCCCAGGATGGCACTGTCCCTCTTCCGGGCCGGCGGCCGAGCCCCCCGCCCTCCTCCCGGGGCGCCGGCGCCGGCAGCACAGCCCCCACCCCCGCCCCCCGCGGCCCGCGCCCCGGAGGGGGATGACTTCTTGTCCCTGCACGCCGAGTCCGACGGGGAGGGCGCGCTGCAGGTGGACCTCGGGGAGCCGCCGCCCGCGCCGCCCGCTGCTGACGCGCGCTGGGGCGGCCTGGACCTGCGCCGCAAGATCCTGACGCAGCGGCGGGAGCGCTACCGCCAGCGCTCGCCCTCGCCCGCCGCGGCGCCCGCCGGCCCGCCCGCCCGCAAGAAGTCGCGGCGGGAGCGCAAGCGCAGCGGCGGCGGCGGCGAGGCCAAGGAGGCCGCCTCGTCCTCGTCAGGCGCGACGCCCGCCCTGCCGGCCCCGGCCTCCCCCTGGGACTCCAGGAAGCACCGTTCCCGGGACCGCAAGCCGGGCTCCCACGCCTCGTCCTCGGCCCGCCGCCGCTCCAGGTCGCGCTCCACCCGCCGCCGCTCCCGCAGCCCCGACCGCCGCCGCGGCGGTAGCCGCAGGTCACGCTCCCGGGAGAAGCGGCGGCGGCGGCGGCGGTCGGCCTCCCCGCCCCCGGCCACGTCGTCGTCGTCGTCCTCGAGGCGCGAGCGGCACCGCGGCAAGCACCGGGACGGTGGCGGCAGCAAAAAGAAGAAGAAGCGGTCGCGGTCCAGGGGTGAGAAGCGGTCCGGGGACAGCGACAAGGCCCCGGCTCCCGCCCAGGCGCCCTCGGGCTCCGCTTCCCTGGGCGGGGAGCGGGACAGCCGCCGCCGGGGGGCCGTGCCGCCCTCCATCCAGGACCTCACAGACCACGATCTCTTCGCCATCAAGCGGACCATCACCGTGGGCCGGCCGGACAAGTCTGAGCCCCGAGGCCCCTCGCCAGCTCCGGCCTCGTCGCCCAAGCGCGAGGTCCTGTACGACTCCGAGGGACTAAGCACCGAGGAGCGGGGCGGTAAGAGCGCCGAGAAGGACCGCCGCCGCTCGGGGGCTGCCACCTCGTCCTCCTCGTCCCGGGAGAAGGGATCCCGGCGGAAGGCACTGGATGGTGGGGACCGGGACAGGGACAGGTCATCCAAGAAGGCCCGGCCCCCCAAGGAGTCAGCGCCCTCTTCAGGGCCCCCGCCCAAGCCCCCGGTCAGCAGCGGCTCGGGCTCCTCATCCTCGTCCTCGTCCTCGTCCTCCCGGAAGGTGAAGCTGCAGTCCAAGGTGGCGGTGCTGATCCGAGAGGGCGTCAGCAGCACCACGCCAGCCAAGGAGGCCGCGTCCGCTGGCTTGGGCTCCATCGGAGTCAAGTTCAGCCGCGACCGTGAGAGCCGCTCTCCCTTCCTCAAGCCTGATGAGCGGGCCCCTGCCGAGGTGGCCAAAGCAGCTCCGGGCAGCACCAAGCCCAAAAAGACCAAGGTCAAGGCCAAGGCTGGGGCCAAGAAAGCCAAGGGGACCAAGGGAAAGACCAAGCCATCCAAGACCAGGAAAAAGATTCGCAGTGGGGCCAGCAGCGGGGGCACCGGTGGCGCTGTGACGCTGAAGAAGTCCAAGGCGGACAGCTGCAGCCAGGTGGCGGGAGCTAAAGGGGCCGAGGAGACCTCCTGGTCTGGAGAGGAGCGGGCCGCCAAGGCCCCCAGCACCCCACCCCCCAAGGCAGCCCCCCCGCCCCCTGCGCTCACACCAGACTCACAGACCGTGGATAGCAGCTGTAAGACACCCGAGGTCTCCTTCCTGCCTGAGGAAGCCACCGAGGAGGCAGGGGTCCGAGGTGGGGCGGAGGAGGAGGAAGAGGAAGAGGAGGAGGAGGAGGAGGAGGAGGAGGAGCAGCAGCCCGCCACCACCACGGCCACCAGCACAGCTGCAGCCGCCCCGAGCACTGCCCCTAGTGCAGGGTCCACAGCCGGTGACTCAGGGGCAGAGGACGGGCCAGCCACCCGTGTCTCCCAGCTGCCCACGCTGCCCCCACCCCTGCCCTGGAACCTACCCGCTGGTGTGGACTGCACCACCAGTGGTGTCCTGGCCTGTGAGTGTCCCCTGGGGGTGCCGGACCAAAAGGATCAGTGAGGATGAGGTCACACGGGGACAGACTTGGTGGCAGTGGGGATGCCTTGGAAAGGGTGGGCATGTAGTGACCTGGACTGGGAGAGCCACTGTGGGTGAGGGCCAATGCGTCTGTCCAGGAGGCTCCCAGCTCTTTGGGCGTGATGGAAGACGGGAGCCAGCCGGAGCAGGGCGCAGCCAGCTGGCACGGGCTGGAGGACTGGCACGTGTCCTGGGGGTCCTCCTGGAGGTGGCCTGGGACAGGCTTGGTGGAGGGACCAGAAGGAATGGGATGACAGGGAGCGACGTCCCTTAGGGGACGGCAGCAGCCTCTGCCACACTGCAGAGGTGGAGGGAGGGGCCGGGCTGGCCGCGGGTCTCAGGAGACGAGCTTTGCTTCTGCCGTGTGTTGTCGCTGAGTGACCCGGCCACATCCGCACACACACGCTTGAGTCCCAAGCACATCAGAGGTGTGGGCTGGTTCTTCTAGAGTCCAAGGCCCCCCCTCAGTTCTTAGTCTGAGGCCTCAAGGCCTGTCCAAGGCCCCAGGGTGGGAGATGGCAGAGATGGCAAGGTGAGGTTCACCGTCTCTTCCCGTGTCAACCCCAATCTTCCTTCAACTCTCCACCTCCTGCAGTGACTGCACTTCTCTTCAAAATGGAAGAAGCCAATCTGGCGAGCCGAGCAAAAGCGCAGGAGCTGATCCAGGCCACCAACCAGGTGGGCTCCCCTGGGGAAGAGTCCCCGCAGCCCCTTCTCTTGTCCCCTGCCTCAGGTTAGGAGAGAAGCTACAACTCCCAGCAGGCCTTGGGGCAAGGTATTGGCCAGAAGAGGAGCTTGTCCTGGGACTGTTGTTGGGAAATCAGAGTGGGAATAATAGGGGTACATGTTTCCTCTTCTCCATCTCTGTTCATCCTCCAACCTCTTCCACAGATCCTCAGCCACAGAAAGCCACCCTCCAGTCTAGGGGTGACACCAGCTCCTGTGCCCACCTCTCTGGGTCTGCCCCCAGGCCCCTCCAGCTACCTACTCCCGGGCAGCCTCCCCCTAGGAGGCTGTGGTTCTACCCCTCCCACCCCTACTGGGCTGACTGCAGCATCTGAGAAGAGAGAGGGCAGCAGCAGCTCTGAGGGACGTGGGGACACAGACAAGGTGAGCTGGGCTGGGGAGAGGTGGGTCAGCGGTAACAGTTTTGCAGAAAACAGCAGCAGATGCTGAGCGGCAGGGGCCCAAGGAGAATGGCAGACCCATGCCAAGAACTTGGCCTTAGATTTAGAAACCGAGGTCATTAAATTATAAGGAACTAAACTTTCACTTGAATAACAGGTGCTGGGCAGAATTACTAGAAATTATGTGCATATGTCCATAAATACAGGGAGATACAGATAAAGATACGAACACATGCGTGCGTGCACACACACACACTCTGCAGTCTACCCTTTTCTTGCTCACATCTCTCTCCCGTCTTTGCTCCCTTCTTATGTCGGGGGAGGGTGGTTTACAGACACTAGTCAAGCATTTCCCAGATGCAGAGATGAAGAACGGGTACGGTGCAAACATAGCATCTGGTTCCTCCTCCCGGATCTCAGGCTGATTTCCTTTTGGTCCGGTCTGGAGGCTTTTCGTCTGGTCCAGCAGCTGCCCGTGCGTGGCGTTGCCCGCCCTTGCACAGGGCATGCCTGGGGCCAGAGGGGAAGTGGGGTAAACCCCATACGAAGCCCCTTGTGAGAAATGGTAGGGGCACAGGCGCGATGGTCGCTGGCCCGTGACACCTGCCATGGGGTGCTGGACGAGAACAGGATGGACCCCGTGGCCAGAAGCAGGTTCCGTGCTCAGCCGGCGGGGCTGCCCTGGTCTGCCCCCTGCCTGTTGTCCTCGCCACATCTGAGATGGCCGTGGGGAGCAACCCGTGTCCGTTTAGAAATCCACTTCCTGTTGGGTAAAGAGGCCTGAGGACTAACCCAGGGTGGCCGGTGGCTCTCCTGGCAGTGGCGCTGCCCACCAGCCTAGGAGCTCAGCCCACAGTTTGCACTCACTGTCATCTCGTCGGGGATGGCCCTGACATCTGGAGTGTCCTGCCCTCGCCAGGTCTCAGGTTACTCTTTCCTCGGCCCTGGCTCAGGAGGGTGACCTCCCAGGGTTGGTTCTCAGGGTGACTGTCCCCTGCGTCCAGCTTTGGTCTGAATGCGCGGCCCTGTCAGAGACGTCCTGGCCGGTGGCTTCTGCAAAGATCTCACTCGAGGCTGAGGCAGGGGTGCAGTCCTTCCATCCCCACGGGCTCGGGGCTCCCTCAGCTGCTCCCTGTCCTCTCCCCACAGCCGTCACCTTGGAACAGCCACAGCGCCCTCTGACTGGCTCTCCCTGTGGCCTCCACGCGTGTCGCCTCAGCCCCCCGAGGGCCGTCCCACAAGGGACTCGCTCAGTCCCTTGTCCGGCCAGGATTCCAGCACAAACGAGCCAGCTCCACGCCCTGAACTCCAAAATGCCAGCCGGCCCCGGGCTCGCCTCCCACCCCTCCCCTGTGCTTTTAGCCGGTCCGCACCCCCTGCCAGCGCCTCTCGGCCCCGCTGGCCACTGAGGAGCCAAAGTTGGGTCTTCTCACTTGCCCATTGAAAAGCCTTGCCACATGTTCCTGCTGCAGTTAGTATAAACCCCGTAGCATCTGATTAAAACAATTCTAACTAGCTCATGTCTCTTTCCCCACCAGACTGAACTTTGTAAAGGCAGGGGACACGTGTCCTTGTCATGGCCACCTGGGACAACCAGAATCTAGCCTAGAGGACATGCTCAGTGACACTCAGAGGCCCAGAGCTGGCCAGGGGAGCACCGGGCAGACCCTAAACAGGGCTTCCACTTGCACGAGGAGGGGGTGGTCAGGGAGACGGAGCCGGCAGGCAGCAAGTGGAGCCAGGGGTTCTGCAGGAACTGATCTGTCTCTTCCCACCCTATCGCCACCCCCGCCAGTATCTGAAGAAGCTGCACACTCAGGAGCGGGCGGTGGAGGAGGTGAAGCTGGCCATCAAGCCGTACTATCAGAAGAAGGACATCACCAAGGAGGAGTACAAGGACATCCTGAGGAAGGCCGTCCACAAGGTGGGCCAGAGGGGGCCTGACACCGAAGTGGGAGGGACGGAGCGAGAGGGACGTGCACAGGCAGACGTGCGAGGGATGGTGGCCCGGTCTGGAAGGTGTGGCGGGTGACGAGACTTCCCTGAGCCTGCCTGGCCTCTGCCGGCACCGGGAGCTAAGTAAAGACATTGGGGGAGCAGCTCCAATCTGTGTCCCAAACTGCGCTCAGCAGTCTAGGACAGATCCTGGGGGGCTGGCGGTGACAGCTGCCCCTCACTCCCCAGATCTGCCACAGCAAAAGTGGGGAGATCAACCCAGTGAAGGTGAGCAACCTGGTGCGGGCCTACGTCCAACGCTACCGCTACTTCCGCAAGCACGGCCGCAAGCCAGGGGACCCCCCAGGGCCCCCACGGCCGCCCAAGGAGCCAGGGCCCCCCGACAAGGGTGGCCCGGGCCTGCCCCTCCCCCCTCTCTGAGACCCAGCTCCCCCTCCTTCTGCCTCCTCGGAATTCTGGACGTATTTATGGCTCCGCCTCCTCGCTTCCCTCCCCGAGTCAGTGGGATGATTGGGGGAGGGTCGCCGCGGGGAAGAGGAGAGCCCCCTGCCCAGTCCCGTGCCCACTTCCCTCGTCCCCAAGCCTGTCCCCATCATCCCTCTCCTCTGTTCGTGCCTCTCCCGTTTCATTAAAGATTTCATGAAATGTTACCCCCAAGCCCCAGGATTTTAGGTCTTTTCTTTTGAGAGACTCGTTTGGGAAAGGGGTGGGGAGGGAAATGCTGGGGGCTTAGCCCAAGCCTGAGGCTGGTTCTCAGGAGACCAGGCTGCGTGGCTTGGGGCCAGTGTGTTCCCCTCCCCGGGCTTCAGTCTCCTGGTCTATAAAGCAGGCATTGAGGATTAAATGAGACCCAGGCAGGTGAAGCACCTAGAACATTCCCCGGTGCGTAGTAAGCTGTTACCAGTGACAGACCGGTGGTGATGGCCTTGGGGGTCCCACTGGCCAGGGTCTGCCAAGCTCAGGGCACCTGGGTGCTCCTTGTCTGCTTCACATGTGCCCAAGACCAGGATCTTTGTCGCCCATAGAGTTGGGCTGTGTCTTAACCAGTCCTGAGAGGCTGGAGTAACGACGTCACCCTCCTGAGATGGAGAAGGGAACCGAGACGCAGTGGGAGCCGTGTGGTGCGGCAGACGGTGCTGGCTTCGCTCAGGCCCACGACCCAGAACCCAGGCGGGGTCGAGGGGGCGGGGGTGGGTGGGTGGGGCGCAGAGCTCCCCCTGGGCGAGGTGGGACCCCAGACTCAGCCCTGGGCCTCCCCGAGAGCAGCTTGTGTTTCCCACTTTGTGACCGTTGCTCCTCTACCGAGCCTCAGTGTCTTGGTCTGTAAAATGGGGGGTGACTGTCACCCCCGCAGCAGGTCCCCAGGAAGAGGTAAGGAGGTAGTGGCAGCTGCCCCCTACGCAGTGCCTGGCCCTCGTAGAGCGAGCGCCTGGGGCATGGCTGGCTTGCACGGACGTGTGAACAGAGCAGGAGGAAGGACGACTCACGCCCAGCTCGGGTCAGGGCTGGCCTGGGAACACTCAACACCAGACACGCGAGTGGCGACTGTGGCAAGAGCTAGTTTACTGGTTGGCGCGGGGAGGGGGAAGGGCCTCCCAGCAACCTAGAAAGCCATGTCCTCCACCAGGTCCTGGAGGTAGGCCTTGTACTGGTCCGCCGTGAGGGAAAGCGGGTGGCTGTGGGAAATGTGCAGGTCCACCGTGTTCTCCAGTGAGGACGCACCCCCTGCCCGCGCCATCTCCAGCAGGGCCCTGAGGCACGTGGGAACGACCTGCAGGGGGTTGGGGAGAAACCGTGAGGGGAAGCGCCCAACGCTGTCCACTGCGGGGAGTGCGGTTAGGTGGACTACAACTCCCAGCAGCCCCACCACAACCCAGCATGAATCGTTAGACCCAGAGCTGCTGGGAGTTGCAGTTTTCCCAGATTCACAATTGTGGGAGGCCAGAGGAGGTTTTGTAGGGCTGAGGCTGCTGGAGGGTTCCCAGAAGCTTGGGCTGAGCAGCTTGTCAGGACTCCTGGGAGCTGTAGTTCTCACAGAGGCTGCCAGGACTTGTAGTCCACTGACTCCCACATGGTTTTAAGAGCCCAAAACAGGCTGGGAGTGGGAGAGAGAGGTGTGAGGCCATGAGGACACCCAAAAGCTCTTGGGAATGAGGGATGGTGGTTGCAGAGACTCTTAGTTAGAAGTTGTAGTTTCTCAAAGGGGCTTTGGGAATTGTAGTTCCTAGAACAGTCTGTTCCCATTGGAAGCTCCACCCCGTGGCTCCAGGAGCCTAGGCTGCAAGCACCTTGACCATCACAAGCTTCTTGGTCCACGGCTGGTCCTGGGGCCATGACTCTCCCATGCAGAACCAGAGGGTGTAGCGTGGCGAGCGTCCACTTCCTTCAATGAAGGCGATTAGATCTGGGGGCCCAGGAGCCTCATCAGGGATGAGAAGTCCTCGACCCACCCTCCCCCTAATACCCGAGTAAAACCCTAACTTCTCCCCTGACTTAAAGCCCGACACAGCTCTGCCATCACGACCAGGCGGCTGCGGACTTGGGAGAAGTCCCCACAATTCTGGCACAAACGTAAACATCCTTCCTCCCTCCGTCCCTCCCATCAGGGTAGGGTTGGAAGATCTGTCCCCTCCCCAGCCAGAGCATCAGCACTTAGGATGAGGTAACAGGCCCAGGAGGGGGCTCAGCTCCTCCAAGGATGCAATGATTCTGGGACAGATGTAGCTTCCAGTCGCTGCTCTTTAACCCATCATGGCCACACTGTCTGATAAGCAGCCATTAGCCACCACGGCTGTTAAAACTGTAATTAATTAAAATGCAACAAAACGTAAAAACTCACTTCCTCAGTTGCACTGACCACGTCTGAGTATTTAGTGGCAACATGTGGCTAGTGGATACCGTACTGTGCAGTACAGAGGAAACTGTCGGCTAGCTGAGCCTTAGGGGAGACCTGCGTCTGTCCAGCCACCACAGTGGCTGGTAATAATGACGCTGGCAGCTGGTTCCTGGAGCACCCTTTGTGCAGCGGGCGCTGCCTCCCATCAGCTCTAGGCAGGTAGGGGAGAGAGGAGACAGCCCCCAGACCTGACGGCCGAGCAATCCCGTCCTTTGCCCCGGGTCAAACGGCAGGACCCGACAGGCCCCGCGCAAGCTCTTCAGCACCGGGCCCTGCCCTTCCCATGCCAAGACCCCACCACACTCACCTGCCACGAAGGGCTTCAGGTCGAACACGCCTCCTTCCCTGTCCTTGGGGACCTCGCCATCGGGCCCGTGACCGCTGGTGGGGAGGAGCTCCTCGCCCATGGCCCAGTAGGTGTGGCAGTGCCCCAGCCTCTGGGCCCAGAGCCACTGGCCTGCCTTCCACAGAGCTAGGCCGCCCCCGAGGGAGCCCAGCACACGCTTCACATAGCCCGTCACGGTCCTGTCTGTCAGGGACACTCCAGGGTCTGGCAATGTGATCAGCTGCCCAGGCAGTGCCTTGTCCCCTGCTTCTGACCCCACCAGCCGCAGGCCCTTTGGGCAGAAGATGGTCTGCTGGAAGACCTGGCGGCCCCGGTAGAAGGCGGTCACCTCGAACTCCCACTCTGAGCGGCGGCCGCAGCGACGTGACAGTGGAGAGAGGTTGAGAGAGTGCGAGGGGGCCCGTCGCCCCAGCCCCGCCCACCCCATGGCGGGCACTCACCTTCCTCACGCACCAGGAGCTGCCTCAGTGGGTTTTCAGGGGGTGCTGAGTTTGGGCAGGGAGCAGGGATGTCTAAGCTGGGGCTCAGCAAGAGCTGGGGGGGCTGTTCAGTGGCCAAGGCTAGGCTCAAGGGCCCCTCATTTGGGGCTGGGACCAAGGCCATGTCACTCAGTAACTCCTCTAGAATGTCTTCCTGGAGAGAAAAAAAGGACCTGGGTATTTCCTTAACATTTTCCGGAGACTTCCCATGGACTAGGCCTTGTGGTCGGCAGTGTGGGGACCCAGGGACAGGACAGGCCTGAGCTTTGCTCTTTAAGGGCTTCCAGTCTAGGGGAGAGGCAGCCGTGGGTGCAGACTGCTGAGTACACGTGTGGGTAAGCTGCTGGGCACTACGATGGCCTGAGCGGAACAGCTAGTTCTGCCTCAGGATCTGGCTCCATGCAGGCAAGACCTGGGCAGAGAAGGCTGGGCAGGACTTCACTGGGGACTTTCCCTGGCACAGAAATCAGCAAGATCAAGGGCGGGGAGTTTCTGAGTTCCCAAAGAGGCTGGAAAGTGAGGAAAGCAAGGAGAGGTGTGTTAAGGCCTTGAATGTCTGGTGATAACTGAACTTTCTCCTGTGGGTGCTGGGAAGCCATAGATGGGTGAGCAGGGGAGGGATGGGGTCAGCTTTGGGTCAGGTGGGGGAAAGGAGGGAGGCCAGGGAGGAGGCTGGGGCTGTGCCCCAAAGGGAGACGATGAGGCCTGAACGGCTCTGTGGGGACGTGGAGAAGAGATGGAGCCAACCCGGGGCAGCTGGGTTGGGCGTGTTCTCACCTGGGTATCGGAGGTACTGCACCTGCTATCGGTTTCTGGAGAGGTGTCCAGCTGAGGACAGTCCCCAACTCCTGTCGAGAAAGGTGGTGAGTGGAGAAGGGGTGCTGGGGACTCTCGAAATCCCATCCCTCCATGAGAAGCCCCACTTCCCGCACACCTGAGGACACAAACTCATAGATCTTGTGGGGGTCATGGGGATCTCTGCTCCGGTCCTCCGCTAAACGCAACACTTCCTTCCGGTTCAAGGCAGACCTGAAATTCCTCTTCCAGGTCGGCAGGTCGGGCTTATCCCTCCCAGGAGTGTAAGCACCGCTGGCCTGGGCCCAGGCCTGGAGGACCGGGGTACGGAGACAGTGGGGAGGATGAGTTGGACCCCGTCCCAGGAGCCCTAACCCCGCCTCCTCTCATCCTGACGCTGTCCTGTCCCCTGGCACACGCTAGTGCGGCAAGGTTCCATCCCCACACTTCCATTCTCTGTTCCCCAAGTCCCCCCTACCTCCACCTTCCAAAACCTTTTTCTAAGCAAGCCTTTCAGGTCCTACTGCGTGTCTAAGGCTGCCACCAACCGCCCACCCCTCTCTCTTTAGCACCGCTGGTGTATCTTAATAAGGTGGTAAGTAACCGAAGCCTGGAGCCCGGTCTGGCCTCTAATATTCCAAAACCGGTTCTCCCAGAATTCTATATCCAAGGGCCCCGTCCCCACCGAGCCCTGGACCCCTCGGATGCCTTTCCTTCACGTTCTAACGCCACTTTCCCGGTTCCAGTCCCTGAACCCGGCCCCTCCAACCCTGCCAACCCTCCCGCTAACCTCTCCCGGGCCCCGTCTAACTTCACCCACCCTACCTGCCGCTCGAGCGAGGGCCCGCCCCCACGTGCTAGCCCCGCCTTCTCGGCCCACTGCCCTGGGAGTCCGCCCCGCCGGGTGTTTGCCGATTCTCGGCTCCCGCACACCTGGAAGATGCCGAAGTCCTCTTGCTGGGCATCCTGCCGCAAGCCGTGCTTCCAGGGGATGCGAAAGCGCGTGTGGCTCTCGTTGAGCCAGGCCACGCCCTCCAGCTGCCCGCTGTCCAGCTGCGACTTTAGCCAGGGCAGGATCCGCGGCTTTGGGGTAGCCATGGTCCGGCCTGCGCACAGAGGGCAGTTCCTGGGCGCCGGCAGCCTCCCAGGCCCACCCGACCCGAGAATTCCACACCCAGGTGGTCCTCTCACGGGGCCATAGCGCAGGTCCCTCACATGTATTTCCTTGGGGTACAAACGGACCTCCTCCCATCCTGCAGAGGGGCTCCCCAATTCAGCGAGGATTCTCTCTCAAATCCATTTTAGACCCCGCCTCGTCTCCCCAGCTTCTGTGCAGACCCCTCTGCCCCCTCGATTCCGCCATCGTAGACGCTTCTCTCTCTCACTGTAAACCCCTCCCTCTCCATCACGCAATACAGGTACCTCCAAGGTGGAACCTTCCAGCAGACGCTACTCCCGTCAGACCTCTACTTCCCGCACTTAACGCAATGGAGACCCCTTCCACACTTCCACCACTTCCACCTAGATCCCCTCATCCATTTCCACCGCAGACCACCCCGCATCCAGTCCCCCCGGCCAGCCTTCCTCCTCCAGGCCACGCCCCGCTCTCCAGAGCGAACTGCCCCGCGGGGATCCGCGGAGTCCGCCCCTCTCTCGCCTAGATCCGCCCGCGGACGCCTCCTCTCTTCCCCTCCCCGCTTTTCCTAAGTTTGTTTTTTTACGCCGGCCTTTGCTTTATTTTTCCCTCCGTGCTTCGCTTTCCCCAGCGTGCAGCCCCTCACCCCCCACTACCGTGGCAGACTCATCCTTTCTTCCGTTACTCAGTCTTGGACGCCACCAACTCCCCAGCTCTTCCGTGTTACCTACCTAGTGGGGCGGGGGAGCGCGGGCTGCTAGGGCTCACCCGCCGTTGGGGTGGTAGCTTTCGATCTCGCGGCGGCACACCCCTCTTCCCGTCAGCCGAGCTTTGGAGCGATGGAGCTTTCTTTCCCACCGCTTTCTTGAAGTAAAATCCACTTCATCCTCATTCGGGTGACAAAACTCCAAAGAGGTGACACCCAGAGCCCGGACCTCCCGCCTCCCCATGCCCTTTTCAGGACTTCCGGCCACTGGCATGCTGGGAACGTCACTGGAAAATTCTGCGGGCACCCAGTGCTCCTCCCCCTCGACGTTTGGGGCGTCCCCAGCCCGGCCCAGTGCGCAGGCGCGGGAAAGTCAAACTACAGAAAAGTTCTTACACGAGTTTAGGGAAAGAGGCGGCGGCGGGGCCCGGCACCAGGTGAGCGGGGCGTCAGTGAAGGCTGGGGTGAGGAGGGGAGAGGAGGGGGCCGGGTTCCAGGTGCGGGCACCCCAGTCCCGCTTGTCTGGCATCCAAGCGTCTCGGGCCCCCAACAGTGCAGCCTCACAGTGGAACTACACGTCCCGGCAGGCTGCGCGGCGAACGAGTACGCGCCGAGCGCAGTGTTTGCCATGAAGCCTGCTGGGATTGGTAGTTTCCACCCCGCCAGCGGCTTATGTAGCCTGGCATGCGCTTTGAGAATCCAGAAGTCGAAGCCTCAAGCACACTTCTCTCTTGGGGACCTGGAGGCCTGAGGCACAATCCCCTTCTCTCTCCGACTCAAGAATTCAGACCCCCAACCCCCTCTTGCCTTCGATTCAAGAATGCCCGTCCCCAGCCTCCTCCTCTGCCAGGACCGAGGAGTCTTCGTCTTCATCCCCCTTCTCCCCCTGCGGACTCAGGATTCTGAGCCCCGAGGCCTCAGTTTCCCTAAAGGACCTAGGAGTCCAGACCATCAGCCATTTCCTCCCTTGGGGACTCACAGGTCCTGGACCCCTCCTCATTCATGGCAAGGAATTTGGACCCCAAGCCTTTACTTGCCGCGAGCCCTGGAGTCCATCCCTCAGTCCCCTCTCTCATAGGTGCCCCCATGGCGGGCTCGGAAGAGCTGGGGCTCCGGGAGGACACGCTGAGGGTCCTAGCTGCCTTCCTGAAGCGGGGTGACACTGCTAGGTCCCCCATTCCGACCCCACCCAGGTAGAAGGAGGTGCCCTCATCCCTCGGGGCCTGCCTGTGGGGTGGGCTCTCTAACACTCACTCTTGGTCTCAGTCTTTCTCCTTTCCCCTCTTGTCTTATCCGGCTCTATTTCTTGTCCCTGGGGTTGCAGGGAGAGGTCTTCAGTGGGAGAAAAAAGGGACTGCTTGCAGGAGATTTCTGAGGTCACTCTCTGAGGTCCCTTTTCCCAGGAACCCTGCCCAGGAGGAGCCGACAGACTTCCTGAGCCGCCTTCGCAGATGTCTTCCCTGTTCCCTGGGGCAAGGAGCAGTTCCCCCTGAGTCCCCCCGGCCTTGCTCCCTGCCCCTCCAGCCCTGCTATGGTTCAGAGCCTGGTAAGAGATTTTCCTAGATGACTGGTGAGCTGGCAGGGCCTGGAGCTTTGGTTCCAGGATAAGGACCTAGTTCAGGGTCACTCAGCTAAGGGGGTAGGTAGCTGTGCGGCATCTTCAGCACCTCCCCTCACCATTCTACCCCCCCCCACACACCAATCCCAATTAAATTGCTGTCAATTTTGTGAGCTGGCTTCAGGAGGGCTGTTGGTCCCTTTCTATCTGTTATCTCCTTATCTGCCCCTCAGATTTTTGTAGCCCCCAGTACCCCCAATAGGGAGGTAGAAAACCTGGTTTTCAATGACAACTCCCTCGTCATTTGATTACATGACTCAGAAAATCCTTTTCTTCCCGTGCGCCTATAGTTTCTTCAATAGCAAAGCAGGCATGGGGGAGGGGTATGGGAGTCATTGGACTTGAACAAGTGTGACCCACAACTTTCCTCTCATATGTGAGCCTGGATAGACTAGTCGTGGCTACTGGGAAGTGCTAGTTTGCAAAGGATTGCCCAGCTGGAGAGGAGAGTTCTGTGATCCGTGGATGATTCCGGAAATGGGCGCGGTGGACTGCCATGTGTTCGCCTTCCTTGAATTGGATAACCTTCAAGATCCCGTTCAGCTCTAACATTCTAAGTCCAGTTCAGGGAACACAATAAAGCGGAAACTACAAGGGTCTTTTGCCAAGTGTGTTCCCTGGGCCTCACTTGACCCCGTCATGAAACGGAAATTGTTGCTACCTGGCAAGGTGGTTGGGAGGAGAGACCCGTAACTTCCTGATGTCCCGGAGACCTGACACTGGCTCTTTTCACCCCAGGCCCAGCTACTCCAGACTTCTATGCCCTGGTGGCCCAGCGGCTGGAACAGCTGGTTCAAGAGCAGCTGAGATCTCCACCTAGCCCAGGTGAGGTGCAGAGGGGCCCGGGAGAAGGGTGAAGTTAGAAGGGTCCCCAGGGTTCTGCACTCAGCCAGATTCTCTACTGTCCCCCAGAGTTACAGGGTCCCCCACCCACAGAGAAGGAAGCCCTGCTGCGGAGGCTGGTGGCCTTGCTGGAGGAGGAGGCAGAAGACATTAACCAGAAGGTGATGGTTGGTCTGCTCCATCCCTTAACTAGGATAGGAATTGCTGGCTGATTGGGCACTATGATCGGAAGCTGGATCTGCATTCTCATTGGATGGTCAGGTGGGGCAGGGCTTTTATAAAGGGTTGAGTGACAGGTGTGCCGGGGCAGGGCAGTACTTTAAATGAGAGGCTTTCATCACTCATTCGAGGGGCCTGGTTTAAGGCAGGGAGTGTGGCCATCACCATGACCTAGGAAAGAAAGTGGGACCAGTCGAGGACAGAAGGGAATATGTGGCCGTGGGAGGGGGGTGTGCTTTGGAGAAGGCTGTGTAATCTGAAGCCCTGATTGACTCCGGGCGCACTGAGGAGAATGTGGGGGAAGTGGACTGAGGAGGTGTGATGTGTACCTCCATACTGGACTCGCCTGGAGGCGGTCAGGGAACGGTGCCTGGGTGTGGCTAGATTAATGTTCTAGAACTTAAAGGCTTGGCCCTCATTGGCTGTGGAGGCCTCGGCAGGGGCGTGGCTTAGCTTCTTGGGTTCTAGGTCCCCCTCTGAGTAATTTGGCAGGGACCAACCTGGGTTATGATTGGCTGATGTGATGGCTAGGGGCGTGGCTTAGAGTTAGTTTCTAGAACTCCCTTGGCCCAGAAAGCCACGCCCTCGAGCCGCCTCTTCCCAGGCGGACCGGGCCTCTTCCCCTTCCCGCCCCACAGCTGGCCTCGGACCCTGCCCTCCGCAGCAAGCTGGCGCGCCTCTCGGCCGGCTCCTTTGCCCGCCTAGTGGAGCTGTTCTCCAGCCGGGAGAGCAGCCCTCGCCCCAGCCGCGCACGCCCGTCGTTGCCGTGCCCCGGGCCCCCGCCGCCTTCCCCGGAGCCCCTGGCCCGCCTGGCCCTGGCCATGGAGCTGAGCAGACGCGTGGCCCGGCTGGGGGGCACCCTGGCCGGACTCAGCGTGGAGCACGTGCACAGCTTCACGCCCTGGATCCAGGCCCACGGGGGCTGGGTGAGCCGCCAGAGCCTGTCCGGGCCCCCCTTTACCTAATCGTAATTGTGCGTGTGTGTGGGTGGGGGGGGTGCTTCTTTGGCTCCCTTAAGACGTCACAGGTGTTCTCCAGACCCACCATTCACCTGTTCCGTAGGTACTGAGCACCTACTGTACACCAGGCACCACGGTGATCCGTGGGTTATTGTGAGGATTAAATGGGATCATCCTTGCAAGTACTTAGTGCTCTGCGGGCATTAGGTTGCGTATTATCCGGTGACTGTCTGCCCTCCCCGGGAGTTCCCCTGCCTCACCTCTTCTGCTCCCCTGCTCTGCTCGGGTATTACCCCCAGCGAGGTCTTCCCTGCCCCCAGTTAAAACCACAGCCACCTCTGCACCTCCCCACCCACTCCCCTTCCATTTTCGCTGCTTTATTCCTTTCTGTAGCACTCCGCACCTTCTAACGGATGGTGGAAATGACTGCTTTTACTTATTTTTCTTTGCCTTCTCCCGCCCCTGACACATCAGCTTCAAAAGGCCAAGGAGTCTTACCTTGCTTGCTCGCTGCATTCAGCCCAGTACCAGGCTCAGAGCTGGACTGGGCTCCAATATACTGGGTGTGTGACCTTGGCAGCTGCCCCATGTCCCTGAGCACCTGTCTGTCCCCGCCCAGTGGGCCCCATCACTTGCTTGCCTGGTTTCTCAGGGACACCTGCCAGGCCCTCAGAATGTAACCATTGCTTCACAGTGGCAGAGTCTGGCAAGGTGAGTTTGAGGAGTGGGGAGGAGGGTCCGGTAGGGCTGAGGCGGGGTGAGCAAGGGGGAGAGGTGATAGCCCAGAGCAGGAGGTCATGCTGGGACGCTGAGTAAGCCCAGAACCCTGGAGGGCTCTGAGCAGGTGAGGGGCAAGAAGGGCCTTAGGTGTTAACGCGCCCTCTGGCGGCGGCGTGGAGAACACTAGGGCGAGAGGGCGGAGTAGGGAGTTTGGAGGGTGTGACTGCGCGAGTCCAGCCTGGAGATGAGGGTGGCTCAGACCAGCGTGGGGGTACTGGAGGATTCTGGATTTAATTCGGAGGAAGAGATGACAGATTTTGCTAATTGAGTGGATGCGAGGACTGGGTAGCAGACAGGAGTCAAGGACGCTGGCCTGGGCTACATCCAATGTCCCGGGAGATGGAGAAGGTGTGGGTGCAGGGCGGGGGCGGGGATGCTAGTTTGCGGAAGAGTCAGAGATGATGGCAGGCAGTCAAGTTAAGCAAGAGAAACCCTTTAGACCTCACAGCAAGGTGATGAGGGCACAGTGGACGAAAGAACCTGGAGGTCAGCCCAGAAGCTTGTCGAGTTGTAAGATTATTTCATTAAAGGGAATAACAGGTAAGCTTGGCGGGGAGCTCGCCAAGGACTTCAGTGGGATGATTCCATTTAAGCCCACAGCAACCTATGGGATTTGGTTATGATGCCTGTTATATGGAGGCACAGAGGGAACGTTCCTTGTGCAGGGGATTAGAGTCAGCTCTTTGACACGAAGCCAGGGCTCTTAAACCCCAGCTCTCTACCTCCCTCTTGCTCAGACTCTGTCCCCGCCCACCCCTGGGTCTCTGGCCCTCATTCTGGGTCTCTGCCTCCCCTCTCTGGTACTTTGCCTGCTCCGTCCCTGCTCTCACTGGGCTGGTGTGGGTGCAGCTGTAATGGCAAGACGCCTCCTCTCATGACGCTCTGCCCCTTCTCCCCCCAGGAGGGCATCCTGGCCGCTTCACCCGTGGACTTGAACTTGCCCCTGGACTGACATCTTTCTCAGAAGGTGCTATGAGACTGGAACTCAGGTCCCTGAGCTTTTCGTGTGCCTCCCAATACTTCTCATTCCACTCAGGGCTGTGGGGTGGTGGCCACCTTCCCTGGTTTTGCCAAAAAAAAAATTGCTTAAAAACTTTTATATTAAAAACTTTTTCAAGTATTTAGTTGTTTGTACTTTAACTTGGGAACTAAAGTTCTGAGTAGAAGAGGTGTGATTAAAAGATCTAATTTATAAATTGAGGAAAGAGCCAATTCATTCTAGAAATGTTGATTTGGAGCACTTATGAGTCCTTGTCACCTGAATATACAGCACATTTGAGGATATCTGTACATATGAGTCCAGCTAACTACATTTTCCCTTTTTCTGGCATGATTTAATTCTTCCAGCTAACCCTGTGTTGATGCTCATGGAGACTTTCCAGCTAATTCTAGAAGAGAGCTATAATCCTTCTTCCCGGGGAATCCAGTACACCACTCTCTTCTCATTTTTCTACTCCTGCTGCTCCTTCTGAACCTTTCTTGCCGCTTCCTCTTCATCTACCTGTAGACTTGGGGTGTGTCACCTTTTTAAGGCGATAGCCCCTTTCACAGAGTTATGTTTGCAAATACACATGATGAAATGTACAGGATTACGAGGGAAACCAGTTACAGCGGGTCTTCGCGACGCGCAGGTTCCAGATTTGCAAATGTGCATACGCACCAAAACTTTATGCCTAATCCCCAGATTATTACCCACGGAACTTTCGTGGGCCTTGTGGCCACACATGTGGGCAAAGCAGCGAACGATTCGACTCACCTGATGTGCGCCTTCTCGGCTGCGGTTGACCAAGGCGGCACTCGGCCTTCTCGCTTCGGCTCTCATACCATAAACGTGTCCTGTCTACAATCTATTTAGTGCCCTATTTTTTCTGCTTTCTGTGCTTTTCGTAGCGATTTTGCTGTTGAAAGGGCCTTGAGCATAGCACTAAATTGCTGTCCACTGTCCCTAAGTGCAGGAAGGCTGTCTTGTTTCCTGGTAGGATAAGCTTCATTCAGGCATGAGTTTTTATAAGTGCTCTTGGCTGTGACTCCATTGCACGTGATTCAACAATGTATATTAAATAAGGTGCCTTTAAACAGAAACACACAAAATAAGGTGATGTATCGATGGGTTGACAAAAGTGTTGTAAAGAGACGGAAACCTGAGCCTTTATTTCACCAGGGACAATGGCTCAGTATTTGCTCACTGTCAGTGTTGGCAGTGACTTTAGAGAACATGGCTACCACGAATAATAAGAACTGACTGTTGAAATAAGATTTTCAACATTAATATAAACGAGTGGCATAGTAATAGGTGTGCCTCTTCATTAACACACTAGAAAGACCTAGAATGGGTCTAATGTCCACATTTCTAAGCAGAGCAGGAAGGATTCTCAGATGTGTTAGTTCTTGCCGTTTCGCTGTGTAACAAATCACACCATCTTAGCGGCTCACGATGCACATTTATTAACCACGGTTTCTGTGGGGCCGAGATGTGGGTGCAGTGTAGTGGGGTGCTCCATCCAGAGTGCAGTCAGGGTCTCAGCTTCCGGCTCATCAGAAGCTCCGGGTCCTTTTTCCAGCACTCGTGGTTGTTGGCAGAATTCCCGTCCTTGTGCCCATGGGACTCACGGCGATGGGCCAGCAGGAGAGTCACTGTGGCCTTTGAGAAGACCTCAGCCCCTTTGAAGGGGGGCTCCCATCTGATTAAGTCAGGCCCAGCTAGAAAAACCTTCCTTCTGATTTATGTTAAAGTGAACTGGGGCCTTAATGACATCTGCAAAATCAATTCACCCTTGCCACATAAGGTAACTTAATCAAGGATGTGACATTCATCTCCTTTGTCATATAACCCAACCCACTGCTTGGTATATAACACTAGAGGGGGCCAAAATCATAAGGGCCACCTTAGAATTCTGCCCTCCATGCGCCTGTCTGTAAAAACCATCATGTGACATGCAAGCATCTGTGACTTATGTTGGGGACCAGACCACAGAAGCTAATCCTAGGATCTTTGAGGCGCTGCCAAATTCTTAATTGAAAGAAGAACCAAGTTCCAGTGTAGGGAGAGATTAATTTTCTACCATCCCAGCTCATTTCACTTTGACCTAAGTCGAGAACAAGTGCTGGATTTCTGTGTGCTGCTTTTTAAAAATTTTTTAATTTTTTAAAATTTATTTAAATTAGTTTCAAGGTATGTGCTTCCAATCACAGTGCTAATCACGCCAACTCCTTCATGATCTTGTCCGTTCTGTGGCTTGTGACCTAATGTAACACTGGCCAACAGAAATAGGATATATGAACTATATATAGTATTTAGAATGCACTAGGAGCCCCGTTAAAGCAAAGTAAAAAGAAATATGTCAATTAATTTTAATAATAATCTTTTATTAACCCCATTTATCCAAAATAGAATCATTTCAACATGTGTTCAATTTTTATTATTTTTTTAATGCCTACAGCACCTGCTCTTCCTAGGTGGTCTCCCATCCAAGTACTAACCAGGCCCAACCCTGCTTAGCTTCCGAGATTAGATAGGATCAGGCTTGTTCAGGGTGGCATGGCTGTAGACAGCATGTATTCAATATTAAAAATATTAATGAGATGTTACTGATTCTTTTTACGTGAAGTCTTCAAAATCCAGCATATATTTTATGCTCATAGCACATCTCAGTTCAGACTTACCATGGTGCATTACTCAGTCGCCCTATGTGGTGAGTGTCTGCCACTAGGGAAATGCAGAATTTGATGCTGACAACTCCCCCATTTCTGACTCCAGCTCAGACTTCTCCCTTGAACTCGATACCCATGTATCCCCTGTCCAGTGCCATCTCCTTTTCAGTGACATTAGGTTATTCCTTAGTGTTGCAGAAATAGTTTGTTACATTTTTTCAAAATAGGTTTTGTTCTTAGTAGCAGCATGGAGCAAAAGTAATTGAATTGATCAGGTCAAAATATAGTTCTTGGACATAAAAAAAAATGAATAAAAAAACCTTGCTGAAACATTTGGGAAAATAGCAAAAACGAAAACAAAGCAAACAAAAAACTGCTTTAAAACCCATACAACATACAGTGTAGGGGTCAAGATATGGGCTCTGATATTTAATCAGACTTAATCCAATTTTTTAATTTCTGCTCTTAAAAAGACAACATAAAGAAAATGAAAAGATAGATCGTGGATTGGGAGAAAATATTCAAGTTAGCTATAACTGACAGAGACCTGTATCCAGAATCTATAAAGAACATTTACAATTTGTGAATAAGAAAACAACATCGTTTGTAAAAATAGGCAAAAGGCTTGAACAGAAACCTGACAAAAGAAGATAAACAAATGTCCAATAAGCACATGAAAAAACGGTCGACATTAGTGGTCAGAGCAAGGCAAATGACAACCACGACATAGCTCTTCATACCAAAATGGTGAAACTAAAGACATCTTACCATGTGATGGCCAGGATGTGGAGCAACTGGAACTGTTCATGCATCATCGATGGGAATGCAAAGTGGTAGAACACACTGGAAAACGTACTGGCAGTTTCTTATAAAGCGAAACATATATCTAGCATATGATCCAGACATCTGCTCCTAGGTTTACCCAAGAGAAATTAAAGTGTCCGTGGGCAGAAAGGCTTGTACGTGAAAGTTCATAGCCACGTTATTCGTAATAGCCTCGTTCTGGAAACATGTCTATCAACAGGAAAACGGATAAACTGATACAGCTATACAATGGAATACCCATCAGCAATAAAAAGAATTGCAAACCGTTATATGCAACAACTTGGAAGAATCTCAGGCATTGTGCTGAGTGAAAGACAGACACACGACAGCACATATTGCATAATTCCATTCATAGGAAACTAGCAAGGGAAAAGCTACACGATAGTGACAGAAAACAGAAAGTGATTGCTTCAGGGTGTGGATGGGAGGGGTGTTGATTGGAAGGGGTCATGGAGGAACTTTCTGAGGGTGATGGGTATATTCTATGAGTTGCACTCATCTTCATTCAATTGGGAACTTGTTCTGCAGGTCGAGGAAAGCTCCGTGGACGAGGTGGTATCTAAGCAGTGCCCCTGCTGACGTCCAGGAGCTGGCAGACAAAGGGAGGTGGGTGTTTCTGGAGATCGGTGGGCTGGACTTGGCAAAGGCCAAGTGGTTTGAGTGGGGTCTCTGGGTTTAGAAAACTTTGAACAGTTAAGTAGAGGGCTAGAGTTTAAACTCCTTGACGCCTGAGTCCTCTTCCCGACTTGGTTCGGGGACCCCGGGCAAGCCCTCCCCTCTCTCTGGGCCTGTCGTTGCATCAGTTTCTCCTTTAGGTAAACGAGAACAATCTCTCCCTTGTTCGGCCTAGACGCCCCTCGGGCTGGGAGAATCCACCCGACAGGGTAATGAGTTACAGCTACTTTTGCCAATCGCTGGCGCCCAGAGACCTGCTTCCGCCCTTCTCGTGGGCCAATCACCGTGTTCTTGAGACCAGCAACTTGGAGAAGGCTCGCCAAAGGCTTCGTGACGTCACATTCTAGATAAACCAGTAGCGGCTGTTGAGGGGCGGGACATTTTGGTGATGGACAGATCTATTTCAAAATGTCCGCTGGCGCGGGGACTGCCGGGAAGCTTTGAGGAGGTGCTGGGGTGAAGGGGCGGGAACTCCTGGTTGACTTTGCCCAATCATCAGTCACCGTTCTTGCGATGGACGGGCAGGCTTTCCCATCCCTGTCGACTTAAGGGGGCGGGGCTCCGCACGCTAGCCTGGGCGGGTCCCTGGACTTTGATGGGCGTCCAATTGGCCCAATTGCTAAACGGTATTCCCAGACGGGCCGCCTCCATTGCCAATGAGATCTCCTGGCAGGGTCGCGGTGGGCGGGCCGTGGACCCTCCGGTATAAGGCGGTCCCGAGGGAGTGCGGAGAAGGGGGGGTCTCGGCGGCTGGAGGAGTAGGTGCGGGTGAAGATGGCGGCAGCCGAGGCCGCGAACTGCATCATGGAGGTGAGCGTCTGGAACGCCGCTGGGGGAGGGGGTCGGTTTGAGGGTCGGTGTTTTATGGCTCCGTCGTGGGGAAGGGGCTCCGAATCGCCGGATTGGGGCTAAAGACCGCCAGCCATACCGACAGGAGGCCGCATGCTCCAGATCCGGGGATACCGTTTGATGTGCGGATCCTCTGCCTTCGGGGGCTTGCGGTATCCCGCCAAGCCGATGAGCTCGTGCCCCCTCCCACGTGGAGGAGGGCTGGGGGCGCTTCCGGCCTGGCCCCCACGTGGCCAGGGCGCGGTGGGTGGGGAGGGGGTGTGCCGTGCCCGGTGGCCCGGCGGGCTCCACGTGCGGGACAAAGGCCCCGCCCCCGACCGGGGGAGGGGCGCGCCGGGGGGGCGGGGAGGAGACTCCGACCCTCCTACGGAGGCCCCCAGCCTTCCCCCCGGGGGATGGCGACGTACACCTCCGGGTGGGACTTATTTGGCAACCTCCGCGAAGTAGAGTGCGTTGCGTGGGGCGGTGTATCTCGGTCCTAATAAAAGCCCCTTCTGTGGACGGTGGCATCTGCTTAGGCATCGGTCCAGGTTTCATGCACTTTTGGCTTGGGATTGGAGGAAGATGAAGAATTGGTTCCCTTCGGCCCTCATCCCACCCCACTTCCCCGCCTTCTGCCGTTTCTTGTTCCTAGATTCTGCCCCGTCCCGGGCTTTGGAAACGGGTTTGGGAGATGCCCCTGTGACCTCCTTCTGGTTGGTGGTGGGGCCTCTAGCCTGAAGGATTCTTCTCGATAAGGCGCCGCGCACCCCCTTGTGGCCACTTCTGCGTGTGTGGGAGGGACATCTTTTTCATGGGGCGTGTCTCAAAGCCCACCGTCCCGTTGGAGCTGCCCCCCACCCCCGACCCCGGCTGAGGGGGCGGTGAAGAGCCCTTTCGCTGGGAAAGGGATGTGATGAAACCTTTCACCCGGGCATTTGTGAAGGTGGGAGATGACCTCCCCCTTCCTGAAGCCGCGTTTGAGAGTCCCCAACCTTTATCCCTGAAACGGTTTCCCGAGAGTGTGGTTCTTGTGCAGCCATGTGTGCTAGGTTGGGGCTGCTGTGTTTCAAGCCCGTTGGGGCTTGTCTGGCGGTAGTGTCGGTTATATTGAGAAATGGGCCCCCGTGGGAAATCCCCTCGCCCTTCTTTGTAGGCATTCTCACTGGCTTGGGAGAATGCGGTGGGGCTTGCAGCCCCGTGGGTCATGTCCCTGACTTCACACTTGGAGCCTGGAGGGTGGCCACATCTGGGAAGAGATGTAATGTGACGGGGCCTGGGTTCTCCCACCCCTTCCCTTCTCTGGAATGGAGGTCAGCTCCCCAGGGTCACTCCAATGACTCCCATCCCCCTGGGCTCTCTCCAAGACCAGGCCCTGTGTGGGTAGAGGAAGTATCTTTTCCAGAGGTTGCCTCAGGACCTGGCCCCACACCTGGGGGCCTTCGGGGCAGGAGATGGGTGTCTGAATGGGGGAGAGGGGCTCCAGGGCCCAGAGCCTGGCCTCTTCCCAGCGGCTCTGTCTCGGCAAGAGCGTCATGAGCAAGGAGATTGTCTCCAGCTGGTTTTATTTGGAGCTTCCTGAGCCCAAGGCTGGAGCTCGGGGTCAGGGTGCCAGTCCGGTGGGGTGCCTGTGTGCCACACCTCCTTTCTGGAATCCTCTTGGAGGAGAGACTGGCCTACAGAAGTGGCAGATGCCCAGTGGGCACACCCTGCCAGCCCCCCTCCTGCAGCGACTCCTGGCACCCCAGCATGGGGGTGTGTGTCAGGAAGCGTCACCTAATCTGGGGGGATTAGATGATGAGGGGGAGCGACAGCTGGCAGTGCCTGTGTGCCCAGTGGGTGCCAGTCTCTCTAGGCTGGATGGGGGAGGTGTGTATGGTCAGGTGTCTGGCCAGAAAGGGGCAACATGGGAGCGGTCCGCCATCTCTCCAGCCACAGCCGAGACAGAACCCCCTCTCTTCTCTCCCCACTTGTCCCATCCCTTTTGGAAACAACCCTGCCTCATCACTTGCTCCCTCTGCCATCACGCTCCACCAAGGAAAAGGAAAATTGTAGGAAACATCTCCCTTCCCCAGAGGGCCAGGGTCCCCTGGCCTGGCCTGCCCTTAGCCACTCCCAGTAGCTAATCCTTTCTCCCTGTTACTCTCTCCTAGAATTTTGTAGCCACCTTGGCTAATGGGATGAGCCTCCAGCCGCCTCTTGAAGAAGTAAATATCCTTTTGTGAGACACTTCCCCACATTAAGCTATCTTGCCACACGTCAGGCCCTTTTTAGCGGTCTAACCTTGATCCCTCTTGCTTCAAACCAGTTTACTCCGTGCCCCCGAAACACTTAGTACAAACTCCCTCCAGGTTTGTGGCCCCCATCTGGCCTCCCCCAATATTATGGCTGCTTCCTTAACTCCATTTCCAGCCCCCCTCTGCCCTTCCCTGTGTCTGCCCCAGTTCTGTCTTCCCCTCCCTTCCCCAGCTGTGGGCTGAGCTAGAGACGGGGGCAGAGAGACTGGAGAGATGGTAGGCGTGGCTGAGGTATCGGGGTACTTCCCTGGATGGTGCTCTGGGGGTCCTGCAAAAGGAAAATGGGATTTTAGGTTTTGGGGTCCTGGGGGAGGCAAGATGGCAGGTGGGGGCTGCAAGGTTGCCATGGTACGATTTTGGGGGGTTACTCCAGGGAGAAGTAGGGACCTGGAGGTTTAAGAGTCCCTGGGGAGCCCCCAGATCTGACCCATGCTCCCATCCGCTCCCTCCCAGGTCTCCTGTGGCCAGGCAGAAAGCAGCGAGAAGCCCAACGCTGAGGACATGACGTCCAAAGATTACTACTTTGACTCCTACGCTCACTTCGGGATCCACGAGGTGAGTGTGAACAGCTTCTAAGGCAGCTGAATCTTGAGGGGTTCGTGTTTGGGAGGGCTGCAACTTAATTTCCCACGCGTGCGCACTGCCTTCCCTGGCAGCGGGCCGCTTCTCTGCGCATGCGAGGCGCTCACCCCGGGGGTCGCCCCGGCTAGCCGTTGCCTTGGAGACTGAGGTTAGCCTGGTGCTCTACGGGAAGCTCTTGGGAGGCAAGGGTGGGAGCGCGCATGCGTGGCTGAGACTGCAGCTGGAGGTCAGGGCCTGCCGGTCTCTGCCGCCCTCTCGTGGCCGGCGGTGGGATCGACTCCCAGTTGCTCGTGCCTGGTGTGCAGATGGTTTCTCAACTCTTCGGACTGGAGGCGGAGATCCCAGAAAGCAGCTGGGATGGGGTTCTGAGGATGTTTTTCTTTCTTTCTTTTTTTTTCCAGCCGATGCCTCTTTTTTCTTAAATTTACGATTTTTGCATAACAAAACTTAACGATTTTTAAGTGTACAGGTCAGTGGCGTTGAGTTACTGAGGACTTTTTAAAGCCCAGGATCACTAGGGCTTAGGAGGCAATGGTAGAATCAGTGAAGATGGGAGTTTAGGCCATCCGTGTTTGATTTTACAAACACGGAAACTGAGGTGCATGGAAGGGGCATAGCTCGTCCCAAGGGGATTAAGCAAGCAGCGAGGAGGAGGCGGAGCACTTGCCCTCCAGAATGTCAGGATGGCGGAGGCCAGTGCACCCTGTTTTCCCGCTAGGCGTGCAAGCCGCCCTCATGGTACCTTTGCACCCTCCCCTCCCCCAGGAGATGCTGAAAGACGAGGTGCGCACCCTCACATATCGCAACTCCATGTTTCACAATCGGCACCTCTTCAAGGACAAGGTGGTGCTGGATGTGGGCTCGGGCACGGGGATCCTCTGCATGTTTGCCGCCAAGGCTGGGGCCCGGAAGGTCATCGGGGTGAGTGTTCCAGGCAGCCAGGTGTGCCTGGGCCTTGTGACCAGGAGGGGCTCTTTGGGGCTCAGAGACTGGATGGGGGCAGTGGGGGCTGAAGGTGGGACTAGGGGAGGTCTCAGCCTTCCTTCTTCCTGGGCCCCCAGATCGAGTGTTCCAGTATCTCTGACTATGCGGTGAAGATCGTCAAAGCCAACAAGTTAGACCACGGTGAGCCCAGGAGGAGGATGGGGTGGGGGATTCAGTGGGTGGTCGCAGCTTCGCTGGGCCCTGGGCAAGGGGTGGGGCCACCAAACGCAGCTCAGCCATTCCTCCTCTGTGGGCTCTGTGGCCCACGACAGTGACAGCCAGGGAGTCCAACCCGGGGCCCACGGCCTCATAGGTGTGTTCCGCCTCCTCAGAATTTGAGTGTCCAGGTTGCAAGCTTAGCACCTCAGTCTTAAACATCAGGGCGAGAAGCAGTCTTTAGATCTCTCAGTGAGCAATAACGTCGTGGTGACCCCTGAGGGCCCATGATGAGAAGTCTGCCATCTGCCTCGGCCATCTTTCTCTTGTTCAACCAACACTCCCTAAGATGTTTGCATCTACTAGCACGCACACGCGTAAACATGCTTATGTTCACACGCATCATTTTTATACAGCTGGCGTTTGTGTAAGTTTTTCTCCTTTGCGTTTTCCATCTGCTTCTTGGGTAGTTGAACATGTTACAGGACGCTGAGAGGCTCTCGTTCTCTCTGATGACCCACCACATGCACACGCCCCAGCTTTGCTGACCAGGCTGCCGGTGGCAGGCGTCGGGCTGCTCCTGAGATTTTCATCCCCCGGCACGTGATGCCATTTCACATGAGAACTAGTATATTCGTGAGGTCGATGTATATGAGCAGGACTGTGTGGGTTAGATGTGTCGTTAGGTCGAGTTGATGTACCCAAATTGCCTTTGAGTTCCCCCCTGCAAGTTTTGAGGGGCAGAAAATGTGGGAAGACGGTGGATTTTCCAGATGCAGGGCTCTGGCACTTAGGAACTGAAGTAATTGGTATTTTTTAGAGACTGGTATAATGAACTCCTCCAGTACCCATCACTCAACTTTAAGTATGTCCATTGGAAGCAAATTCCAACTGCGACATCAGGTCCCCTGTAAATTCTGCTGTGTACGTCTCTAATAGATAAGGCTATTTTAAAAACATGACCATCCTGTTAGTGGCAACACCAGAATGTCATCTAATACCTAATCCACGTAAAATCTTTGCTGCTGCTTGAAAACATTTAGAGTGATGTATGAATTTGAAACCCGACTGAACAGGGCATGGCTTCACACTCTGAGTTCTTCGAAGCTGCCCAAATGTAGCATCCAGGCCTTCCTTAGAGGACAAGGGCTGCCCCTGTGGGGTCCGCAGGCCCTGGAGCTCCGGGGAAGGTGGGTGTTTGGGTGTCTTCAGGGCTGGTGGCATGCGCCCCTGTCTGCCCCCACAGTGGTGACCATCATCAAGGGGAAGGTGGAGGAGGTGGAGCTTCCGGTGGAGAAGGTGGACATCATCATCAGCGAGTGGATGGGCTACTGCCTCTTCTATGAGTCGATGCTCAACACCGTTCTCTATGCCCGAGACAAGTGGCTGGTGAGGCCCTGGCGGGGAGACGGGTGACAGGCCGGGGTCTCTTGGCCATTTATCGAGCACTTATCAGTCTGGGTCCAGGCAGAAAACAAAGCCGTGCTAGGTGTTGCCACTCGGGGGACTTGATGCAGTGTCGACTGCGCAGGTGCTGGAAGGCCCGCAGCCACGGTGGATGTAGCTTTGGGAGCTAGACGAAGACGGCGGCGGATGGCGCAGTGTCAGGAGCGAGTTAGTGCTGGAAGGAAATCACAGCAGGGCTGAGGGATAGGGAGGGACTGGGGGCCGTGGTCCCCGGTTCTCAAAAGAGCAGAGCTCCCAGCGGGGTGACAGAACCAAATGAAGGATGGCAAGCAGTCGCATGAGATCCCGAGGGGAAGAGCGTGCTGGGCAGAGGGTTTCAGCCACGGCCGAGCTCCTGGGGCGCGTGTGCCCGCTGTGTGCTGGGCAGCGGGGAGCTGGAGTGGGGGTCTGGGAGGTCCGCGGGAGGGAAAGTTGGAGGTGAGGCCTGGAGGGGCCTGTGCAGGTCTTCGTGGGCCTCATGGACCTTTGTGAGACGTTGCTTTACCTCTCGGGACAGGCAGCCATATGGGAATAGCCGTGGAGATCAGGGTGGAGCCTGGAGGCCAGTGCAGGAGCCCAGGTGGGGCAGAGAGGGTGGATAAAGAGACCTAACAGCTAAGGATTGGGGGCACCACCGCCAAGGTCCCCCGCCCTCCATGCCTTTGCCCTACCCCTCTGCAGGCACCCGATGGCCTCATTTTCCCAGACCGAGCCACGCTGTACGTGACGGCCATCGAGGACCGGCAGTACAAAGACTACAAGATCCACTGTGAGCGGCCCGGGGGCGGGGACCGGGGCGGGGCTTGGCGGGCTCCGCCCAGGGCCAGCCTGAGCTCACCCGCCTCTGCCCCTCCCCAGGGTGGGAGAACGTGTACGGCTTCGACATGTCCTGCATCAAAGATGTAGCCATCAAGGAGCCCCTGGTAGACGTGGTGGACCCCAAGCAGCTGGTCACCAACGCCTGCCTCATAAAGGTGAGGGGCGGGTGTGGCCAGGTGGCTCCCGGGGTTCCAACCAAAGAAGGGTCAACACTGGGCCCCTCATGCAAGACTTCGGGGCCCAGAGTGCTGGCCTGAGGTCCTGGGAGCACGACCTGTCGACCAGAGGTGATGCTGGGGGCCGGGAGAAACCACTTCACCCGTTAAAAAGCTCTGCAAGCCAGGCCGGGCCAGTGGCTTTCAGGACGGAATCCACTGGGGGAAGTCACACGTCCCAAAGGGCACACTGGAGGCAGCTGAGACCTCCAGGCAGGGCTCACTCCCCGGGACACAGCAAATGCGAGGCCAGGAGTGGGTTTATCACCAGCAAGGAATACCGTGCTTGGCTTTTATTGAGCAAGCTCTCTGCCCCCATGTCCCATATGTGACATCCTACTGGGATGCGTGAGGTGGGCAAAAGCCAGTCGGGGAGGAAGTTTGCGGGGGAAGTGAGGTGAGCAGACTGGGAGGGACCCGCCAGCCTCCACAGCCTGCGTCAGAACCCCGCTTTTGTCCTGAGTGCTTCGGGGAGCTGTCACTGTTTTAAGCAGGGGTAGGACAGGATCTGACTGATGCCGTTTTAGAATTTTCACCTTGGCTGTGTGTTGAGGAAGGGGCGGGGCGTGGGGGAGGGCGGAAGCTCGGAACCCCCAGTGGGGAGGCCATGGAGAGGGGGAGCGGGTGGATCCTCCGGTAGTACTAGTAGTACACCGTGGGTTTGAGGTTCGGATGTGGGAGAGAGGGAATGGGGGAATCCAGACTCTCGCCTCGGGATTTCGGGGTGGAATCCTGGGCCGGATGGTGCCGAGCGGGCTCACGGGGCCTGTCCCGCAGGAGGTGGACATCTACACCGTGAAGGTGGAGGACCTGACCTTCACCTCCCCCTTCTGCCTGCAAGTGAAGCGCAACGACTATGTGCACGCGCTGGTGGCCTACTTCAACATCGAGTTCACGCGCTGCCACAAGAGGACGGGCTTCTCCACCAGTGAGCTCGGGGGTGGGGCCGGGGGGCGCCCGGGACGGTGACGACCCGGTTTCCCACCCATGAACGAGACAGGCTGGACGGGCGGAGGGAGTAAGCCGTCATCGTCATCGGGGCGCCGGGCAGAGGGAGGGCGAGGTGGGGGCGGGGCCGGGGGTGGAGCCGGAGACCTGGGTGTGGCCCGGCCCCGCTGAGCCGCCTCCGCCGCAGGCCCGGAGTCCCCGTACACGCACTGGAAGCAGACCGTGTTCTACATGGAGGACTATCTGACGGTGAAGACGGGCGAGGAGATCTTCGGCACCATCGGCATGCGGCCCAACGCCAAGAACAACGTGAGGCGCGGGCGGCGGGGGTGGCTTGAGGGGGACCTCCGCCTGTCCGGGGCTCTCGGGGTCTGCGGAAGTTTGATTTAGCACCTACCAGAAGTGGGGTTCTGGAGACCCAGCCGCGATGAGGCCGAACCCCTGCCCTCCTGGAGCTCCTGTTCTAAACACAGGACACACTGGCATGGGACCAGTGACCAGAGGGAGGGCCACCGGACCTCCTAGCCCAGGC
Organism: Eidolon dupreanum; assembly: GCA_028627145.1. Lineage (NCBI taxonomy): Eukaryota > Metazoa > Chordata > Mammalia > Chiroptera > Pteropodidae > Eidolon > Eidolon dupreanum. Next base: position 89,245,045 of record CM053508.1, on the reverse strand, counting down.
GTGGGGAGCTGGGCAAGGGAACAAAGGCCGCACCTCCCAGGCACCTGGCGGGCCAGCGCTGCCCCCAGCGCAGCCCCCAGCGCAGCCCGTGGCGGGGTGACGGTCTGGGGTCCCCAGTCGAGGGGAGCGGTCTGAGCCAGCCAGTGCTAATGGGGCTGATGGTGCTCAGGTAGCCTGAGTGGAGACAGGAGCCTAAGGTTGTTCTCACTTTTTAAATCAAAGACGTAAGAGCCCATGAAAGCAGTGACCCTCAACCAGGGACAAGCTGGCTGTTCCCTGGAGGACATTAGCCACTGCAGACATTTTGGTCGTTAACAACTGGAGATGGGGTGCTACGGGCATCTAGTGGGTAGAGGACGGGGGCACATAAGACGATAAAGAATGGCCCCAAATGCAGAGGGGTGCACCCCAAATGTCAGTCTTGTGGAGGTTGAGAAACCCCAAACTAAGAAGACAGCGGTGGAGGGAGGCAGGAGCTTGCAGTGAAGTTCAAGGACGGGTCATCAGTGCCCTGATGTGCTTGGGAGGGGAGGAAGGGACTGTGGGCGAGACCGTGAGTTTTGCTGTCTGGTTTTTCGGGAGGAGGAAGTGTGCTTGAGAAAGGGGTTAGCTGCTTATAAAAGAAGGAAGAAGTAACATCTGATGGGCATGGTTCTGGGTGGGGAAATGTCATGAGGCTGGAGGCGGGGCAGCTGAGGTCTGTCCTTGAGGGACCCTCTGGGTTTGCAAGTGTCATGTGAGCTGTCACTGGGAGTTAGGGTTCAGGGCAGATGCGAGGGTTGGGACCCCCATTGTGGGGTCTCCAGCCTGGACGTGGGCTAAAACCAGGGCCCACTGGGTCTCAGGAGGATGAATAGACAGCGTGGGGGGGGCGGGCATGGCGTCCCAGGTCCTCGCAGGCATGCTGCAGCCCTCTGCCTCCTCCTGACTCGGACACTTCTGGGTCTCTGCCTGCCCTGTTGCCAGCCCCCCTCATGTCCGCCCTCTCCCACAGCGTGACCTGGACTTCACCATCGACCTGGACTTCAAGGGCCAGCTGTGTGAGCTGTCCTGCTCCACCGACTACCGGATGCGCTGAGACGGCGCGGGGTCCTGCCGCCCCAGCCGAGCAGGCCCTGCACGGACCAGGGGCTGTGGCGTTCTTAGGTGGTTTCGGGGCACCCCCTTTCTCCCTCAGAAGGGAGTTTTAGGGGCCTGGGTCTGGGAAGGGGGATGGGCGGGGGAGGGCACATCGTGACTGTGTTTTTCATAACTTATGTTTTTATATGGTTGCATTTACGCCAATAAATCCTCAGCTGGGATGGCTCAGCTTCCTGGGGGCAAGTGGGTGGGGTGCCACGCACAGGCGCTGGCCTGCCGATGGCTGCAGGCCTCTCCTCACGTACGTCCACTGGGTTTCGTTCCTTTTCCAGCCTCTCGCGGTCTCCACAGACCTCTGTGTTGTCAACTCGCGCCTTAGCCCTTTCCCAGGATCTCTTCCCAGCCATCTCGGGGTCTGTCCCCTCAGCCCCCCGTCTGTTGTCCCCGTGGCATGGTTCTGCTCCAGCTGCCCCGCAGGCTGGGGGAGGGGTGGGTGTGGGTTCCCAGCAGAGCTTGGCCCTCGTTTCCCAGAAAACTGCCCATCCCAACACAGACGTGGTTCCTCTGTTTTCCTGTCGCAGACCCTCCAAGGCCAGGCCAGGGCTGACCGGCAGTGACTACTGCCCTGCCCCCTGCAGCTGGGGAAACTGAGTCATGGGTTTGCACCGAGGGGAAGAAGTCCCTGTGGGGGCACGCACCCACTTCCTCCCCCAGCTTGACTTGGACCTGAGGTTAGGGATCAGTGGAGGGTGGGGGTCCCATCCCTGCAGCTGGGCCTTCCTACATCACAGCGACAGACACCAAGCCCCGCTAACCTTCACAGTTCCCCAGAGGCTGGCCAGCCTCTGCTGCAAGCCTGGCATCTGCACACATCTGCCCTTTGCCATGGCCTCGTCTGTGGGGCCCCTGGTCCCCCAAGACTGTCCACCTGATCTGGGTCACTGAACTCATCATCTGTGTCTCTCCATAGCCCTTGCTACCCCTGCAGTGCAGCTGGAGCCCTAGGCTGGCAGGCACCTCGCATTTGCCTGCACCTGCTTCTCCAGGATGGGCCCCCCACTCAGACTGCCTTTGCTCCCCATCCCCGGTGGCTCTGTCTGCATGTGCCCATTGCCTAGCTCCCTCTCTGCAAGTCCCCTGGCCTTGAGAGGAGTCTCTACGGCCTGTGCTAGTCCCTGACCAGGGTGACTGGTGAGGTCGTCGCTACACAGGAGCCCAGAGCTCCCCGCATCACACCACTTGGAACCCGCTGCTGAGCCACCACTTGTCAGCTGCCTGCCCCTCTTCCCTCGCCCTGAATGGGTCACGCCTCCCCGAGGCTTATAACCATCCTGGCGTGATCAGCACACGCGTGAGGTCTCTGTGTGTGAAGTGCTGGAGGTGGGAACCCATCCAGGTTGTGATCCTGCCCTGGTGTGGTGTGGCCTCAGGCTCGAGCCCGTTTCCCCCACTTGGGAAGCGGGGGCGGGCCCTGGGAGAGCTTTATCCGACCACAGAAAGGCCTCTGCACCTGATGGGTTGGGGCAGCTCCCCGACCCAACTCACGATGACTGCCCACAGCCTCCTGCTGTTGCTCCTTGCCTCCAATGTTCTGGGGGACCCAGACTCCCAGGGCAGGTGAGAAAGGTCGGTGGTGGCAGGAACGGGGTGAGGCTGCGGGTGGCGTGTGCCCTCTTCGTGCCAGCGTTTCCCACTGCGATGGAATGGGAAGGTGAGATCTCAGCATGTCACCCCATGGGTCTGAGTTTTGGGTCTCCTGACCCAACTGAGCCCCGTTTCTTGAGTGGCTTCCCTTTGAACCCGGTATCCCACACTCCCCCAGGCTGCCCCGGCACTATGTCCCCCAGCGCCACGAGCGCCGCTGTTCCCTGAGCACCTGCCAGATGAGCCGCCTGCCAGAGACCGTTTACTGGCTCAGCTCTGCTTCCGCCAAGGAGCTCTCGGGAAGGCTGGCCGCGAGCCCCAGGATACCCACAGCTATGGGCGGCGGCGGCGAGAGGCCCTAGTGCTGTTGCGTCGTCTCCGGGACCCTGGCCTGCGGCAAGGAGGCCGTAGCAGGGCCCAGCTCCCTAGGTGACATTGGACACGTCTCCAGGCCTCCCCTGGCTTCAGTTATTACCCATCTGTACATCGCGACTGCAAGTTTCTTTTTCCCTGACTCCATGTGGGCTCACCCAGAGATCGTCTCCTCCCCGCCCCCACAGCTCCGGCTGTGCCTGGGCTGGTTTGGGGGGGCATACCAGGGCCAGCACGGGCAAAGAGTATTAACGTCCAGAGTCAAATAAAAGGAGAGTTCCGTGTTTGTCTCTTTGTGTCCATTTCAGCCTCCCAATCTGAGCCCAGTCCCTAATACGGTCTCCTTTATCCTTGACCCTTTTCCGTCACGGAAGTCCCTCTGAGTGTCTAACTTGAATCCAGTGCGCTGCAGCTGCACGTTTTGTTAGTGATTTTGGTATACCGACCGGACCCCAAAACAGCCCTTTCTCACTCCCCGGGTGGTAGGGCTGTGATTCCCCACGGGTGTGATTTAACGTGTACTCAGAGGTAGACCGTGAGTTCCAAGCTGAGGGAGCTCCTTGAGGGACAAAGCGGAGTGGGGAGCCCACGAACCTGGGGTTCTCAGGCGAGCTGCTGCGTAGAACGCGGGAGGCCAAACAGTGGAGAATCGGGCGGAGTAGAAAGAGTCTGGGCTACGGATTGGACGGAGGCAGCGGATTGGACGCTGGGATTCGAAGGGGGCGGGGATAGAACGCAGAGGGATTGGAAGGGGGCGGGGATAAAACCAGGGACTTGGATACCCGGCGAGGCACACGCGAGACGGAAATTGGGGTAATCGAGACAGAAATTGGATAGCCGTGGGGCGGGCAGGAGCTCCGGAGGCCTGTCAATCAAGTGGTGGACTCGTCGTTCTGGGATTGGACATATGCCACTGAGAGACTGGTCCAGCGCTCTAAATCGGGGGTTCGGGAGGTGTGCTCCGGCTTGGTTCCCAGGATTCGATCGGCAGACTCCTGACTCAGCGTGGTGAGTACCGGACCGGAGGGGCCCGAATTCCTACGGGGGCTGGGGACCTGTGTCTTGGGTCGAGCGTGCGAGCCTCTCCATCCCTTGTCCTCGACGCTTGCCTCGGCTCACAGGCTCAGCATCCCTGGCTGCGAGACATGCGCAGTAGGGTGCTCCCTCCCCCATCCCCTTCAGCCGCGAGGTGTGCGGGGAAGGAGAAGGGGACGTCGGGCCACCCCGGAACGGATGAATTTATAGACAACCCCCCCCCACCCCCCGCGCCTCAGCCCCGCCTTGCAATGGGAAGCGGAAATCGAGTGGACAGTGCGAACAACGTCCGGCAGGTGTTCGTTTCGAATGGGTCTAGGGCTAATATTTTTCTCGAGATCTCAGTTCACCCTGGGAGGGTTTCCGCCTCCACCGCCCGGTATCTTGAAAGTCCTATGTTGCGGGGAGGCACTGTCCCCGCACGTCGTTCTCAGCAGAGCCGCAAAAGGGGTTAACTCGAGTTATCCCTTCCACCTGTGTTCACAGAGGTCCCCCCAACACCGGAGTCTCGGGCGGGATCCTCAAGATCCCTCAGGTGCTTAGGAAGGGTAAACGGGCATCCTGTTTTCCTGGGTCAGCGGGAGGACGAGGCTGGGGCCCTGGACTCCTGGGTCTGAGGGAGCAGGGGGCTGGAGACCTGGAGGATGACCCTCTGTCCTCCCACGCGTCTAGCGTGACATGGCTGAAGCGCACCAGGCCGTGGGCTTCCGACCCTCGCTGACTTCGGACGGGGCCGAAGTGGAGCTCAGCGCCCCCGTGTTGCAGGAGATCTACCTGTCCGGACTGCGTTCCTGGAAAAGGCATCTCTCCCGTTTCTGGGTGAGGAGGGCGGCGGCTTTGTTTCCTTCCGGGAACCAGTTACCTGAGGCTCACTTCCTGCATCCTGGTGGTCCCACTGCTGGGATCATACCCCCCCTTCTGGGAATTCTGATGTCTACTTCCGGGACCTCTTAAAGCTATTTCCTGATCTGTGGCTCACTTCTGGGATCCTCCACCTCACCTACTGGGATCCCCTATGTACCTCTCGTACCCACTTCCTGAGCCTCCACTTTCCCTACACCCCCAAACGCAATCTCTACCCCAATTTCTAGAACTCAAAGTCCCCTTCCCATGGTGCACCTCTTTCCCTTTCATCTCCAGGTTCTAAACTAGATACTCCCCTTTCCAGAACCCTGAGACCTGATGAAGATCTGGGGTAGCCCACGCCCCAATCCTGAAGGTCCTTTGGTTCTGAGTTGCAAACCTCTGGTGTCTGTATCCCACATTTCTCCATCACTGCAAACCCTGCCACCCCAACTCTGGAACAGCTGAACCCCCGCTCCTTGTCCTGGCCTAGAACCCCCATGCCTAGAACCGATTCCTCACCTGCCCCAGAGGGCCTAGTTCTAGAACTTTGGCACCATCTACATCCTGAGTCTCTCTGCTGGTCACAATCTCTGTCTGTAAACACAGGGTTTGAACACCTGTGGACTCAGCCAGGACTGAGTTTGAATCCTGGCTCTGCCACTTACGAGTTGTGTGGCCTTGGGCGAGTGCTCCTCTCTGAGGCTCAGTTTCCTCGCATGTAAAACAAGGGCAAACATGGCCCCTTTCTCACAGGACAGTCACGAGGATTAAGTGAATCTCACCTGTAGGCACAGAACGAAGCGCCTGCCCCACAGCAAGTGTGGAGCATTAGCTTTTGATAATACTGTTTTTGATGCATTCAGCAAATATCTGTGGAGCGTTTGTTCAGGGCCTGGCACTGCTTGGGGCACTGGGGACACGGCAGGGCACAAGGACAGAATCCTGAGCTCATGGAGCTCTCCATATAGTTGGAGAGAAGAAAAATAAGCATATATATATATATACATATATATATATATATATATATATGTGTGTGTGTGTGTGTGTGTGTGTGTGTGTACACTTAAACTAAGATATAATTACATACAGAAAAATGCACAGATTTTTTTAGGTGTACAGTGAATTTTCACAATACCTTTATAACCAACTCCACATCAAGACAGCATTACCACTATTCTAGAATGTTCCTTCGAGACCCTTTCCATTAACACCCTCACTGCAAGGCAGCCGCTGTTCTAATGTCTTTGCTTATAGATGGATTTTGACTGGAATTGCATTGTCGAATATTTTGACTGTCACCCCTACATAAGAGTCAAGACTTTAAAAGAGTTAAAACCCTTTTAAGAATCGGAGGTCCCCTATGGTTAATGGCCCCTGCCAGACCCTCACATTAATATTAAATGACAATCGCAATAATGATCATTCTTTCCTATCACATAGCCACCTCTCTCCCTGATGGTCACTGAAACTCTCATGTCTGATCTCGGAAGCTAAGCAGGGCTGAGTCTGGTTAGCCCTTGGATAGGAGACCACCTAGGAAGACCAGGTGCTATAGGCATAAAAAATAAAAAACAAGGAATAGTAAGGTGACAAGATCCTTGCAATCTGTGAGGTCAACCAAGGGTTGCCTCACCTAAAAATAATAATAATAATAATAATAATAATAATAATAATGTGTTAGTTATTTTAGTCAGCCTCCCCTAGGAATCTGGTTAGTAACCCAGCATTTTCATTCATTCCTTATTCATTGCATGGCCAGGTAGTCCCAGAAGGCCTACCCAGCTCCAGCCTGAGAGCGACCTCCTCCAGGAAGCCCTCTCTGACTCCCACGGGCTGAGCAACCTGCCATCACAGGGCTCCTGTGCCTTGTCCCACCGCCACTGGCACTCATTCTGGACTGACCTCCCTGAGGTCACGACCTGGATCAATCTGTTCCCTGCTGGGTCTTGGGTACCCAGCTCAGGGCACAGGACACACTCGGCGCTCAATCGATACCTAAGAATGGTGCTTAGAGGATGGGATAACTGATTGAATGGATGCCATTTCTTCCCCGCAGAATGACTTTCTCACTGGTGTGTTCCCTGCCAGCCCCCTCAGCTGGCTCTTCCTCTTCAGTGCAATCCAGCTCGCCTGGTTTCTTCAGCTGGATCCTTCCCTAGGGCTGATGGAAAAGATCAAAGAGTTGCTGCCAGACTGGTGAGCTCCCCACTTCGGCCCAGTAACCTCCCTAACTCCCTTTCCCTCCACCCAGTAAGCTTCTCTATCAGCGTGGTGTGCCTGCTAAAGGAAAGTAACCTCTGAGACTTTGGGACAGATTAACAAAGGTACAGCATCAGTAAGAAGGAGGTGATTGCCTCTTCTCTTTGCACATTTTTCATCCTGGCTGCTTCTTGCTAAGGGGGATGGTGACACACTAGAAAATGTCCAGATGTGGTTCTATATACTAACGAAAGTATGAACTTTGCTAGTCTACAGTTGTGTACTCTTAGGCAAGAGACTTCACCATTCTTAGGGTCAGAGTGTTCATCTGTAAAACAGGGATAAAAATAATTGCTTCTTAGGGTGGTTGGAAGAATTAAACAAAATTAAGCATGTGGAATATTCAGTATGGTGCCAGGGAGTTATTAAGTGGGACTGGCTGTACTATTATAGGTCACCTTTGAGGAAGGTTTGGCCACCAGATACCCACGAAGTGGCAGGTTCTAACGCTTCGATTAGTCCTGCTGCAGAAGGCAGATTTTGTGCAGACAGCCCCAAAAGGGAGGTCACGGATCAGAGGTAGAAATTTCCAGGAAGACTAGATTTACCCAGTCTACAGAGGGGACGTGACGCACCCCAAGTCCTTCAGGTGGGATTTGCTTCCGTGTCTGATAGCAACTTTGCAAACATGATTTACTGTAGCTTTAGACCAGTTTCCTGACCTTGAGTTTGTATTAGAACCACCTGGAAGGCTTGGTAAAACGCCAATTGCTGGGCCCTGTCCCAAGAGATTCCATCTTCGTAGGTCTGGTTAAAGGGAGAGGCCAGGAGTTTGCATTTCCAGCAAACTCCCAGGTGCTGCTGCTGCTGCTCGTCCAAGGGCTACACTTTGAGAACCATTGCCTTTAAGCATACTTTGAAATCCAGGAGGAAAAAGGATCCCTTCAACAGAAATATCACCTGTTAAGCACCTGCCGATTTCCAGGGGGAAGCGATTTTAGAAGCTGGGTGTCCCCACAGTTCTGGGGGAGGAGAGTGCTTAGAGAGTATCACACCTACTTTACAAATGAGGAAATTTGGATTTCTCTGACTCTACAAGTCTCCAAGATAAGCCCACAACAGCCAAAAGACCCCGAGTCAGAGAAGATTATTTAGGGCCGGGGCTGGGTGGCACTCAAGGAGAGGGGGGATCTGAAGCCAGGAGACCCAGGCGCATCCTCCCTTCCTCTCTCCCAGGGGAGGACAACACCACAGGCTTCGGGGGATCCTGGCCGCTACGCTGTTTGCTTCGTGTCTGTGGGGAGCCCTGATCTTCACACTTCACGTGGCTCTGAGGCTGCTCTTGTCCTACCACGGCTGGCTCCTCGAACCCCACGGGGCCATGTCCTCCCCCACCAAGACCTGGCTGGTATGTGGGGGGCAGAGCCCGGCTCAGGCTTCTAGGGGCCCGCTCCTCTGTCCTCTCTCTCTCTGGGGCTCCATCCCCCCCGCCCCGGGTCTCCATCCTCCTCTCCGTAGGTCTCTGTCCCCGTCTCTCTGTGGGTTGCCACACACACCCCACCCTGGTCCCAGGCCCCAGTGAGGGGTTTAATGACCCAGTAACCCTCGCTTCCCACCAGGCCCTGGTCCGCATCTTTTCCGGCCGCCACCCGATGCTCTTCAGTTACCAGCGCTCGCTGCCGCGCCAGCCTGTGCCCTCGGTGAAGGACACCGTGCGCAAGGTGGGCCTGGAACTCGGGGTCAAGAGAGAAGCAGGCGGGGGCGGGCGAGGGGCGTGACCTACCCTCATTTCCGCCTCGCCCTTCAGTACTTGGAGTCTGTCCGTCCTGTCCTCTCCGACGAGGACTTCGACTGGACGGCGGCCCTAGCGCAGGAATTCCTGAAGCTGCAGGCGTCGCTGCTGCAGTGGCACCTGTGGCTCAAGTCCTGGTGGGCGTCCAATTACGTGAGTCCCCCGCATCCCAAAGGTTCTGAGCCCGCCCTCCCACGAGTTCCACGCCCCGCCCCACCCCCCGCCCACAACCGCTAGGCCCTGCGCCGATTGGAGCCCGCTGACGGGCAAACATTCTGAGCCCCGCCCCATACTCAATATTCGGAGCCCCGCCCCACGCTCCACTAATTTAAACCCAAGCCAGGATGCTCTGATATTCCGAGCTCCCCTCTATTCGCCAATATCCTGAACCCTGGCTCTCAGGTGCCAACATTTTGAGCCCCGCCCTCCATGCTCATATATTCTAAGACTGACTCCAATAATCTAAGTTCTGCCTCCAGGACCCGCCCACACGCAGAGCTCCGCCCCCAACCTTTCAGTATTTGAACCTGAATTTCAGGACCCACCTAACAATGTCGGCTGCTCCCCGGGACAGTCAACACTCTTAAGACCCACCCCCAGAATAGTTATATGTAGTGTTCCTCCTCTCTCTGCTCAAGAACACACCTTCCTCAATGGGCCTCTATTTTGAGTTCAGGTGCTAGATTATTTTACTCCGAGTTGAACTCCTTGGAAAAACAAGGCGTAGAGCAAATCAGTGATTCTCCCAAATCCGGGTTTACGCGTCTCCCATCCTGTAGGTCTAAGCCATGAACAGCCGCTAGGCGGCGTGCGGAGGTGCAGGTGGAGGTGGCAATGGGGAGGCAAACGAGGTAGTGTGTGTCTCTGGAGTGTGGTCAGAGGAGGCTGCAGCTGGGTAAGAGGATCAGGGCTCCAGGAGGAGAAGGTTTTAGGGCTGAGTCTTGAGGCTTGGAGAGAATTTGATCCCGTCAGATTGGTAGGAACGAACAGCCTGAGCGAAGGTGAAGAAGTAGAAAAGTTGTAGGGCGTGGGCTGGGAGCAAGGAGGCTTTACTCCGGCCGGGACAAGGGCATTCAAGGGTGGTGGTCACAGAGGTGATGACAGAATGGTGCGGAGAGGCCTGGCCTCTAGCTGAGGACCCTGGACTTTGTCTTGGGGGTGCTAGGAAGCCAGGGGAGGATTCTGAGCAGGGGAGAGGCAGAGCGAGCTCTGGTGTCGGGTAAAGACAGGAAGGGAGACAGTGGAGGCTGGGAGGCTGGAGAGGAGGCTGGCTGGGGTCAGGGTCCAGGGGAGAGGACAAGGCCTGAGAGGTGGCTGTGGGACAGGGGAACTGAGGCAGAGAGCATCAGGGGGCAGGAGGGCGGGGCTGGGAACTGCCAGGCTGTGGGCTGGGGGAGAAGAGGGAGATGGCACCCATGTGTCTTACCTGGTGATTGCGGTGGGGGCGGGGACTGTGGGACTCTTCCCAGATAGAGAGAAGGGGAGCAGCTTTGGAGTCCTGACACTGAGCTCCATGGGGGCAGGTCTCACTGGCCTGGAGGGGGGGGTGCGGAGGAGACACCCTGGAGACCAGGGTGAGGGCTCAGGAGAGAGGCTCAGATTGTGACTGTAAACTGGGACCCTCAGCTCTAGAAGGAAACTTAAATATTAGACTTGGATGAGAATATTGGAGGCGAGAATATAGAATGAAAAGGGAAGAGGGTCTGGGACAGAGCCCCAAGGGGTAACAGCACGGAGCGGTCAGTCAGGTCTGGAGAGGCAGAATGGAACCCAGGCCTTAGTTTTTACAGTTTTTTTTTCCTTCACACTCTTGGACCAGATTCTGCAGTAAAAAAAAAAAAAAGAAGAAAAAGAAAAAAAAAAGAAAAAACAAACACGGATGTATTGTACCGTGAAGGCATGCCAAATAGAACATACACCGTTATCTTATGGGCAACAAAGGAAAAAAAAACACGAGGCCAACTAAACACACTGCTTTCTTATCACGTAGACTGTTTACATATAGATCGGTCCTCATTATTCACAGATTTCGTATTTGCAAATTCACCTGCTTGCTGAAATTTATTTGTAACCCCCAAATCAGTACTGTGGCACTATCACGGGCACTCATGGGCATGCGCAGAGCAGAGAAAAATTGGAGTTGCCCACTGTGCACGTTCAGGCTGAGGCTGAATAAGGCAACTCTCTGCCTCCTTACTGCAGCTCCCATCCTGCAAACACGGGTCCTTTTTGTGATCTACTTAGTTTCACACTGTTTGCTTTTTTTATGTTTTTCGTTGGTGATTTTGCTGTTGAAAAGGTCCCTCAAGTGTAGCACTGAAGTGCTGGTTAGCATTCCTAAGACATAAGGTGTGAATTGCCTCATGGAGAAAATGAGAAAACGCACGTGTTAGAGGAACTTCCTCAGGCATGAGTTGTTGACCGTGACTTCGATATGAAAGGATCAACGATACGTATTAAGTAAGGTGTCTTTAATCAGAAACACACATAACACCAGTTTATGTACTGATCGGCTGACGAAACGTGGTGACCAGAGGCTTGCAGGAACCTAACCCCATATTTCCCTAGGAACTATGGTTCAGTATTCGATCATTCAGTGTTCCTGGCCACTTTACAGAACGTAACTACTGTGAGTAACGAGAATCAATGGTATACGGAAAGAATGCACCTAGACGTAGATTTGTATCAAATATCACTCCTGAGCAAACTTAAAAAAGGAAGCTATAGATATAATCGGCCAAGGCACCCCTAAGACTTTTACATTCAGAATCTGATTCTTCTCACTTGCTTTTTTGATCAGACTTGTTCGTATCTTCCCACTTCCCCCACAGCTTCATTCTCTGTCTTGTCAAAACCCTGGCGATATAGCACTTCCTGAAAGATCCTATAACAAAAGCCATTGGTTTCAGAGTGGGACAGTGGCTGTCAGGAAAACCAGCCTAATTTAGACTTCACTTTAGATATTTTCTAACTTGATCTGATTCATCAACACCTCCCCCCAACCCTCACCATTTGGTTCCTGGTGGTTATAATCTTGCTCCATTACTGTCTCCGGGATTTTCTTCTGATCCATACATACCCTTCAACAAACTTTGATGTTTTCTTTTTAAAATAGTTATATATTATACGTATAATGTTACGGTATTATACCTATGGTAAAAAGCACAGATATTAAGTGTACAGCTTGATGAAATTTTATGTATGCATGTAACCATATAATCACTGCATGGATAAAAGTATAGAACTTTTCTAGCATTTGCTAGAATCTTCTGGATTTTTCCAGAAGGTGTTGCACATTCCCAGAGGATGACAACTGCATCCCACCTAGTCTAAGTGTAAAGTATTAAGTACATACGCAATGTCATGTAACCATCGCTGCTATTTCCAGAGCTTTCCCACCATCCCAAACAGGAATTCTGTGCCCATTAAGCCACACATCCCCCTCTCACTTACTCTGGTCCCAGGTAGCCCCTCCCTTCTCTACTTTCTGTCTCTGTATTTGCCTGTTTTCAATTTTTCATGTAAGTAGAGTCATACGCTATTTATCCTTTTGCGTCTGACTCAGTTCACTTTGCATAATGTTTTCAGGGCTCATCCATGTGGCAGTCCATATAAGAACTTCATTCCTTTTTATATTAACATTCCATTGTATGAATAGACCACACTGGGTTGTCTGTTTTACCTTTTGATGGACATTCGGGTCTCGGTAGTATTTTTTTAAATCTTGGATAGGATTGAAAAACATAACTTGGCAGCATACCTTGGTGCTCACTCTGTCAGTGATATAGAAGTACCTTGTTCTTTTTAACTGCTGTGTATTATTTTATAGCATGAGTGTAGTACTTTTATAGAGCAAGTTTCCCAGTGAGCACTGACACAGAAGCCAGATAGCCGAATCAAAAAAAAAAAATTTATTACAGATTCGAATCCGAGCTCAAACCTCCACTGTCGCAGCAGTGATAGAGGCAAGAGCCCCGAACCTAGTTTTTGTTACCCTTATATACCCCCTTATCCTCCCCGGTTGCCCCCCCTTTTCGATTACTCACAGGTCCCCCCTCCCCGATTCCCACAGGTACAAAGGCTGTTTGTCTAAGCGGAAGTTTCTCATGGCTTGGCTGCCTTTGCAATCTATCTATTTGACAGCGTTAAGCAGGATGCAGT